>JAWZYV010013274.1:1200000-1800000 GCA_038373885.1 Cheiracanthium punctorium
GAAATAAAACTCTCATTGTAAAAAGCAATGCAAAGAGTAAATATTGCAGATATTTGAATATATCCAGGCATGGTCATTATTACTTTTACCATGTCTGCACAGTATATTACAACACCTTTATTTTCTTCCTTTTTTTATCTGCAGAATATCTAGCACAAGACTTATTTGTTCTATCTATGTGATTTTTCCATCTTTGATTTTCTTTGCATGATTCACATTGTTCAAGGCCTAACTTCAGAATCGAAATATTAATTTTTTAAAACACTTTTATGATATTCCTCATTGGAGCATAAGTTACTATATTTTGATTTAAAATCATTATACATCTTTAAAAATAAATCACTAGAAAGGTACAAATGATTAAGAGCATGTTCCTATTGTATGCCACACTACACAATTACATCCATAACTTTTACACTGAAATATGCAAATCTTGCAAAGTATTTTGACCTCTGGCTTCCCAGAAGCATAGCATTAAAGTTTGACAAACAAGCCAAACGTGTTTATGGGAGGAGGAAAGACCTTACGCAATAACAACGAAGTCTCATCGTAGGTAATCTCACCTGTCTGATTGGTTTTCCTTAGAAGAATAGTCTTAATCATAGCTACAACTACTGCTCTTCTAAGGATTTGGTGATGAGCAAAAAAGGCATAACTCTGAGTTGACTTTTTGGATAAGGAAACTGAGATATGACCAGGTAATTCCCTTATAATTTAAACAGATTGAGATATGACTTATTTTTTAATAATTTTTTATTAATTAGTTAAAAACATTAAAAGCCTAAAATTTCCGTAAAAAGATTAAAACACGCACCATGAGCGCTTTCGACAGCTTAGCCCGCTGTCATCATCAGAACTGAGTTGCTTGGCTCGTTCACCGCTTCTTCTTCACCATGGCCTGCCACGATTGCTCGATCTGCGCATGCGCCATGTCGTTGACAGCTCCCTCTTGTGTCATTATTTCCAACGCTTCCCGTCTTAAGCCATAATTGTGATTATTGTAATTAGCTATTTTCTTGACATTTACGAAATCTATATTTATATTTTCTTTTAAGGCTAGGCGGGATAGAGCGGTACTTTGTCTATTGTATTTTATGTCGTTTATGTGTTCTTTAATTCTATCTTTAATTTTTCTTTTTGTAACCCCAATGTAGTATCCGGGAAGGTTGGAATCTCTATATGTGAAATTTATTTTATAAATACCTGCGGTTTCTAGAGGGTTAATCTTGTCTTTCTAACCGGATTCTTTTAAATATATTGCTATTGGGTTTAATCGGAATACGGAGGTTCACTTTGTGTGCCCTGTTGGATATTTTTACAGCGAGACCGCAACAGTAGGGAATCGGATGAGTAAATGTGGATTTTTCTTTTTGTGCGTCGTTGATGATGTTAAGTTTCTTTCTTCTATTTCTGATTAGGCGGGGGATGATATTGCTAGGATAATTAGCTTCGCGCGCAAGTTGCTTTATGAATTGTATTTCTTCGTTTAGTAATTGTTGGTTGGAGAATATTTTTAGGGCTCTATTGACGTGTGAACGTAAGATTGATATTTTGTAGTTATATGTAGTTTTTGAGGAGTAATTGACTATTTTATTATTATTGGTAGGTTTACGATAAACGGTACTTTCTATATTATCTGGGGTGGTTCTAATTACTTTAACATCAAGGAAATTTAGGCTATTATTCTGCTCAATATACAATTTACTATAGAACTTGAGCAGAATAATAGCCTAAATTTCCTTGATGTTAAAGTAATTAGAACCACCCCAGACAATATAGAAACTACCGTTTATCGTAACGATTTTCTCTATTTAGCCGGCTTTCTTATTAAGCATTATTCATAATTATTACAGATATTTACTAACCATAAATAACTACAAATGATATAAAACGTGTCTTAGCAAAACTACGTTTTGCGATTCTGAAATTAAGTGGGACTTCCAGAAATTGATCTGAAAATTGAGACATTTTGCGAATACAGCACTTGAAATGTATTATGTTTTGCCAAATTAAGCATAGGTGTAGCTGGGGTTATTTGCGCCCGGTGCAGTCCTTTTGTTCTTTGCCACATTCTACTAAAGGTCAGAGCAGACTTCAGTGCTTTCCGTACGCTAGAATGGGTACTCAATGTATTTTTCCGTATCTTCAAGACGGATTGCGGAGAAAAGTGTCCCCATTGTATGTTTGGCGTGGTTTTGTGGTTTCACGGGTTAAAATTTGTTGACGAATCCCGACTGGTCATTAAAAGCCTATAAATTTTTCGACCCTGCACTGTTTCCCCCCTTTTACAAAGCGTGCACGTGCAAATTGACCTTTAAAAAACTCCTCTCATATCGTGCAGCGTGCGGCAATCGTACACGAGTTTGCGCTCGCCTTAAGTGTCAGTATTCTCCGGTCGCTTATTTTTGTTTTTATCTTGCCGCCTTCGCGGACTGCCACCCCCCCTCTTATTACGCCACTCTTTTGCTTATAAAAAAAGTGGAGTAATTTCAGAATTAGGTAATTCAGACTATTGATAAGATTTGGTATTCTAAATTTACAAATCATATACATCTTCTGAAATTTTGAAAAATTTCAACATTTTACTAAATGAAGAAAAAAAAAATTAAAGCAAAGGTAAAGTAATTCTGGAAAAGTAAGTCTTCAGAAAACAAATAATTGTCATAGTCTAACAGTTAGGTTATTCTTAGAATAAACTATTATCAATTTAAGCTTATTTTGCTCTAAAAAACTAAAAAAAACCCCAATCTTTTTATAAATAATTCCAGAAGTTTTTTTCCTTATGAAATTGTTTAAATACTTTCTGTAACAGAATGTTATTTATTTTAATCAGCCAGTTACAAAACTTGCTGCTTAAAATAAAATTTGTAATTCATACGATTTTAATATACTTTTTTTTTTTTTTTACATTACGAAATTGAAGTTTAAGAAAGAAGATTTATTGCTTTTAAGGGAACAGTTTACACCAAAGGTCAAAGAATCAATTTTCTTTCTGCTTGCTAAATTATAAAAATTTTGACACCTTATTTTTAATCATATGCCAATAATATCACGAGATACTGCAACTTTTTTTCATACACTCAGCGCAATTTCATTGGCAAACAAACTCTTTAGATGGCTTTTTCTCCATGTTCATATTTTCTTTAATTACATGTTTTAAACATGCTAAGGCTTTTTTTTTTTTTTTTTTTTTTTTTTTTTGTATTTGAGATAAAGATTTAATTTTTTTTTTTGTACATGTTCTTTATTACTGTTCTTATCTGATAAATCTGTGCATGGAATTAGCCTTCAGTTTTTTTTTTTTTCTTTTGTATTTTACAGAAATCATATGAAGATATGTTACATTTTATTGTTTTACACTGTATCGTATATTAGTAGAAAAACTATATTAGAGCAATATTAGATGTATCTGAAAATCCATGCACAGCCTTGTGTAATATATATTTAAAATCTTTTATTATTATTTTTTTTAATTGGACAAAATTGTTTATTTTTTTAAGTAGTACATTTTTTAATCAGTTTTTTAAACTTTTTTAATAATTTTACTTAAATGTGCAGTTTAAAGAGATTTATTTTTTCAAAATGTACTATTAGTTGATCATTGAAAGGCATCCAGTTCATCATTTGTACTACAGTTTAAAAAAATGCTGAAATGGTAAACTATTTCCTTAAAGGGACTTAGTTAGCATGGCACAACAAAATTAAAATTATTGAAAATATTTTTAACATTATTTCTTACATATCTTATTTATAATAATAATTTTTATTGGTATATTTTAAGAATAAAAGAATAGTGCTTTTTTAAAAACTAATATTCACATTTCAAGAATGAGCAAGCATCAAATTAGAAGAGTGTGTGTAAGAGGAAGAACAAATACATTTCAGTAACTTGATTTTAAATGGTGCTGTACATCCAACAGTTGGATGCAATACAAAATTTGTATATGACTCTGAAAAAGGTGGGGGGGAGAGAAAGGAACTAACTATGCACTGTAAGTCAAAACACACATTACAACCCTACAAGTTTTGTGGATAAGCCCTAATCCTTTTCAGATTATTTCGAAGCAGTTTTCTGTAATATGCTATCTAACTATACTTTATCATGGAACTCAAGTACCCTTTTTGAAAACAGGCTGTCCTTTTTAAATCTTTTCCCTGCGGCCTTCTTTTTTTTCTAGAGTCAACACTATTTAACAGCAGTGGTTAAAAATTGTTGGTTTTATGTATGAATTATCCTCTAAAATTACACGCAAAATTTTGCAGACTGATTATGAAACTCTGAAAATTTGTCACAGACAGCTACAAAACTTTCTGCCACTGGGCATATATATATAAGAGTTGAATCTTATTTTTGATTTACAAAGATTTTCTGATATTGGAAATATAAACATACAAAATACTAAGTAAATAAAGATTTTTACTAACCTTTTGCAGTTCTAAATATAAGAAGACCTGTTGGAATTATATGTCTACCATCATTCAGGTCATAGCATAGCCTAGGAACTTGACTATTTTTAATTAAACGGAGAGCCAGTCTATAAAAATAATAATATATATTTTTTAAAATACATTCGGAAATAAAGTACAGTTGAATGTAAAATAAGAAAAGCAATAAAACAAAAATACCTATCAAAAATTTCTTCAACATTTCGAAAATCATACACTGTTTTTACCCTTAGAGGCATGGAGTCTGGTTTACTAGGTTTAGACACAGCTTTTGCTAGCTTCTCTGCTAACTGCATCCTTTAAAAAAATAAAGGGAAAAATATGAAAAAGTTTAAACAGTGATACATTTCAAGCTTAACCTGCTTTTTCGCAATATGTTAATACCATATGCAACAATTTGAAATTCACATTTTTAAAGCTCTGGCAATATAACTTAACACTATATCAATACACATGGTGTTCAAATCAGAAATCACTAATTTGGGGAGGTTGCTGTACTAAATAGAAAATTTAACTTTCTGCAAAATTAAATAACAATACTCATAAAATTTTATTAACAAATCAGTATACTTTCAGTAGCCTATATCTTTAAGATGTGTATCAGAAAGTGAATAATTACCTGTAAATCAATTCTCCATCAAGGTATCCAAGGTGCTTTGACAAAATTCAAAGACCTTTATAAGTATATTAGGCAAGTTGGAGTGTTTTAGGCTGATTATTTTACCAACTATGCGAAAAATTCCAGAGCTGGGGGTCGAACCCAGGACTACCGCTTAACGTGCGGGTGCTCTACCACTGAGCTACTCTGGGACGATTCCCAGATGAAATTTCTCGCTTTAGAACCGTTGGCATTTATCATCTTCCTCTGCAAACCACAGAGGGAACAAATGAAACAATTAAATCGTGACAACTCCATTACACCGCGGAAGTTATACATATTTTTTAGAAAGTGATTGCATCAACCTTTCAAGTATATTAGGCAAGTTGGAGTGTTTTAGGCTGATTATTTTACCAACTATGCGAAAAATTCCAGAGCTGGGGGTCGAACCCAGGACTACCGCTCAGTGGGTGCTCTACCACTGAGCTACTCTGGGACGATTCCCAGATGAAATTTCTCGCTTTAGAACCGTTGGCATTTATCATCTTCCTCTGCAAACCACAGAAGGAACAGATGAACTTTCTAAAAAATATGTATAACTTCCGCGGCGTAATGGAGTTGTCACGATTTAATTGTTTCATCTGTTCCCTCTGTGGTTTGCAGAGGAAGATGATAAATGCCAACGGTTCTAAAGCGAGAAATTTCTTCTGGGAATTGTCCCAGAGTAGCTCAGTGGTAGAGCACCCGCACGTTAAGCGGTAGTCCTGGGTTCGAC
Source organism: Cheiracanthium punctorium (assembly GCA_038373885.1). NCBI lineage: Eukaryota > Metazoa > Arthropoda > Arachnida > Araneae > Cheiracanthiidae > Cheiracanthium > Cheiracanthium punctorium. Next base: position 1,205,820 of record JAWZYV010013274.1, read on the forward strand.
CTCCAGCTCTGGAATTTTTCGCATAGTTGGTAAAATAATCAGCCTAAAACACTCCAACTTGCCTAATATACTTGAAAGGTTGATGCAATCACTTTCTAAAAAATATGTAGACCTTTATAAGATTACTACCAGAAAAAGTTTGGGGAAACCCTTCTCATTGGATCATTTATCCAGTAATCTCAGGACCAACCTAATTTAAGTGTGTGGGGATTGCCAGTTTTTCAAATTGCTACTGAAATGATTTTATCTATAACACAACTAAAGGAAGCTATTTTTAGATACTAACATTTACATATTACATTTTAACCTTTAAAAAACTTTTTGCTCAGTTTCTTACATCATACATATTTTACAATACAATAAAAAAAAATTAAAATTTCTGTGAACTTTTTTAATATTTAAATTCGGTAACAAGATATTATATACTGTAAAACAAAAAAAATATATATTTATCAGAAATAATGCATAAAGTTATCGAAATCATTATTAGTGTTTTATTATTATTATTATTATTATTATCATCATTATATATATAATTATTTGGTTTGTACAATCACTGCCTTTTTCCTCCCTTTTTTCTAGGGGGTGGGGGCACCTTGAAAAGAACCCTGTAGTTTTGGACACATGCAAATTTTTTTTTTTAAATAATCTCATGCATTATTTTGTTAAAATTTTAATATTATATGTGTTTTATAGAATATTTCAGTTATTTCTGGTCAGTAAATACAGGAATTAGTTATTTATTATGACTTGACATCAAAGGTTTCAATTCAAACATAAAATAAATGCTACATTGGAAATGCGGATAACAGAATTGGAGCAGTCGTGCATGAATGATGGAGGTGGTAAAATTTGTACATTTAAACATGTAGATAGACTTTTTTCCCAAAATTACTGTTACAAAGAATTATTATCAAAATATTTTCTCTAATAATGTGTAAAAATAGGCAAATACTAATACTGTCAATTTGCATAACTACATTACTATATGAAATATTCTTTTTTAGCTACATAGTATCTGCAGAAATGGATATTTTTCAAATAAATATATTTTAAGTGGCAATACCAAAATCTAAATGGATGAACAACACAGTTAATGAAAAATGTAACAATGAATCAAAAGTAAAACATAGGAAACGAGTACACAGAAAAAAAAAGTTTTAAGTTCTTTTGTTTTACAAAAATTATATTTATACAGTATGCCCACTAAAGTCCCTTGTCACACTCTTCATTTCAGAATGGCTGCTGCTATTATTATAAACGTGGTGTCTAGGTATAGTAAATTGGATATGCGCTACCGAATGAGACCACTCATAGTGCCAGCTGGTGGAAAACTGAGGAGTTAGCTTTCGTATCTCACAAACGATACGAGATAGGGGGGAAAAGTGAATAACAAAGTTGTATAGCATTATCGATTTAGTACGAAAAGACACCTCGTTGACATGGATGTGAAAAACAGAAAGGTTAAAACGTGCATTTGTATTTTCACGATTGCCAACTCTGAGAAGGTGAAAAAACGATCAAAGAAAACTATTATTTATAACAATATAATTTTATTTAAGATGTTCAAACTTCGCACCGTCAGCTGCAATGCACATTTAGATCCTCATCTGAATTTCACATTACATGCGTTGGAGCATAAAGGGTAACACATTGGCACAAGCGTACGTAATGCATCGTTTAAGGACCTGGAATGTTTGTGGAGGGGTCGCATATACCTGCTGTTTGAGGTATCCCCACAGAAAAAAATCCAGTGGAGTCAGATCAGGCGAATGTGGAGGCCATTCTTCGAAACCACCATATTCCACCAAATTGCTTCGAAAAGCATGCAATGTGTAACTGAAACAAGGATCCAAATATGCATTGCAGCTGACGGTCCGAAATTCGAACATCTTAAATAAAGGTATGTTGTTATAAATAATTGTTTTTTTCTTTCTTTGATCGTTTTTTCACCTTCGCAGAGAAAGGAATCAAGAAAATATAAATGCACGTTTTAACCATTCTGTTTTTCACATCCATGTCAATTAGGTGTCTCTTCGTACTAAATCAGTAACACTCTACAACTTTGTAATTCACTTTTTCCCCCTATCTTGTACCGTTTGCGAGATATGAAAGCTAACTCCTAAGTTTTCCACCAGGTGGTGCTGTGAGTGGTCTCATTTGGTAGCACATCAGAAATTAAGAGGGTGGCAAGGGACTTTAGTGGGCATACTGTATAATAATTTGCATTACTGCATTACTATATGAAATTCTTTTTCGACAATGTAATATCTGCAGAAATGGATATTTTTCAAATAAATATATTTTAAGTGGCAATACCAAAATATATTTCTCACCTAACAGTGTAATGTTTTCTCCTTACATCCTTACCACCAAGGCATATTGCATCAATTATATGTATGGCAGAAATTTTTCTTTGAGCTCGTCCCTAATGTAGGAAAGATATCTAATCAAAAAATGAAGTAAATTATAGATAACTAGAAAATGGCAAAACAAAATAATAAATGTAAAGAGACTTCAAAATATCTGAGTTCGACTCCATTTCTGTTTTTATGAAGGTTGATTAAAAACAAGAAAACCTTTTACACAGCTTTTTATTGAAAACTGAAACATTTTTACCATGGTTGCACAGTGGCAGGTGTGTAAAGTGATCGTCCGGAACTATGATACACAGGCATAGGGTTGTTAACTTTTACTTTATTTTATAATACTGATTAATTACCCAGCAACAATTGTTTCCTACATGAAGCTTTATTAGATGATATATGGATAAATCTAATATGACATTTTTAAAGAGAAGACAGATGAGAAGAAGGGGGAGGGGGTTGCTTTTAATTTTAAAAAGTTAAAAAGTAAGGGGGGGGGAGTCTTATAACTACTTTCAAATGAACTACTGCAACAATTTAAAAATAATGAAATTAGTTTTACGAGAATAAAAGTTATTTGGTAGTTAACTTTAAGAAGTTCTTAAAAAACTATGCTTAAATTCAGACTCAATAGAATATCAGTTAATTATACAAGATTAATAAAGTATTATATGATAAAACGTTTTTTTTCTTTCCAAATTAAGATGCAATCTTCAAAAGAAAAAGGACTTTATAAATAAATTAAACTACTTAATCATTCATGACATTTTTTAAATCTTTAGAAAGAGTGACGCTACGCTCCCAGAAATGTACATGAAAGGACTCCATGCAGTTTCGCACAATTTTATAAGGAAAACTTGACCGGTGCGTCCCAAGAGAGCAAGGCTGGGTCCTTTGTTTTTGCCGACAGACCCCACACGAGGCATGTGAGCGCAAGGGTGGTTTTGAAGAAAAATCATCAGAGATGTTTAGAGAAGGTTAGACAGAGGTTGCAGAAGGAATTCACTCGGAGGGAAAATAGCTTCCCAGATTCCCATACAGAGGAATATTTTTGTGTGCATTTAGGCATGTAGTATACGGATAATGAATTGTACATAAATGCGTTTAATAATCAAGATTTATAACCTCAACTTCTGCCTTAAGTATTTGCAGTCTTTTGTTTTAGCACTTGTGGCGAGCACAAAAGAATTAAAATGCTATTACTTGTCACAAAATTGCTCAAATCATATTTAATAAACATCCTTAAAAAATGCTTAAACCTATAAAACTATAGTTGAAATTTTTGTCATAAAGTTTATTTTTTTATAAGCTTACTTCTCCTTTCAGCTCAGAGACAAGTTCACCATAGAATAATGTATTGGCAGGAAGCTCTAAATTGGCCTCAATTTTATTCCACTTATCAGTTCTCATATCCAAACGATAAATATAGGATCTCTGAAATGAAAATAAAACATAAGAATTAAACCTAAAACTTTGAGAACAATAGTAAACACAATTTAATGTAATACCAGATAACGATGATATTTAGTTAATATTATCAAAGTCAAAAGTTATAATTTTGCCCAATAGCTGAACACTTTTTTAAAAAACTGATCAAAGATTCAAATTAATCAGTTAAAAAAAAAAAAAAAAAACTGTTCTGCAATATTATTACTTAGTTTTGACTATAACAGAAAATTTTTCCTTTTATTCTTTAATAAATTTTGCAATGTTATGATCAGCATTTATTTGACTTCAAAAATTGTGCAATTATTTTGAAGTTCAGTTGTTGCCAATTTCGTATTCAAAAACTATCCAGTCAAATGGCAGAAACATGTGCTAGTAAGAGGTTTGATTTTTCACTAAATAATTTATTTAACTCTTAACTGGAAACAAGCAGTCTGAGACTGTTGTGGCTATAGAACTACACTCTATATTTTTGAAGCCTCACATTTTCAAAGCCTAGTTTTTGCTGTAAAATGAAAAGCTGGCCGTTAGACACATGACTACTAAAGAAAAAATGTTAACGCTCATTATTTAGTAACTTATTTAAGAATTCTGTTCATGTGCAGTTATTTCATGTTTCTGGTGAAGGGTTAAACTAGAATCTTCAAGGATATATATATTTTTTTTTTTTAATTGGCGAGATATTGCAAAATGGATAGATACACATGAAAATAATAATATTAATTTGATTTGCAGTAAAATTGTCAAAATTATTAAATATTTCAGCTAATTTATCAAATTATCTTGTAAAATCCACAATTTTTTATGGAAATTTCTGAAAATTTGGAAATTAGATGTTTAAACACCATGAAAAATTTCATATAAATTGATTTTAAAACACTGAAATTATTCACAATGTTTAAGTCAAAAACTGACCTTTTATAAACAATTCTCTAAATATAGAAAACACAAATATTTGAAAAATCATACTTTTAAAAAGAGAAAATGTTGAGTTGTAAGATTCCATGTAACATAAGTAACAATGCACTGGTTACAATTTCAATGCTACAAATATTCAGATGCAGCCATTTTTTCCCAAAAATTCTTCTTTCGAAAATGGATGTTGTGCGCAATAGTTTTCATTACAAGGTGAAAAAAAAAATTGCCAGACTGACTGTTTTTAATTAATAATTCAAAAAGTAATCAAAATTTTGAAATTCTTAATCGTGGCTGCAAATTACTGAACTCATGTGCTTATACAATGTGTCCTAAAAGTTCCCGTACTCCAACTTATAGAACTCATTGTCCATGGATTTTTTTTAAAATATTACATTTTATCATCTGCCTATCATTGCAGACGATTCTTTAGTTTTTATCATTGTTTCTTTTTGCTCTCAAGTAATGAGAGAGTAAAGTTCTATGTTAATTTGTTCTTCATAGTGAAATGAATTTATCACGCAGAGAATTGCGCTGCTTGAGGCTTATTTTGAATGCAAATCATATGAAAGATGCAAGGCGAAATAAATGTCCAAATGATATAATACCAAGTAAAGATACACTATATCAGCTTGTTCGAAGATTTCGTAAAACAGGTTCGGTGAAAGACAAGAACAAGAGTGGAAGACCGAAAGTTGTCACACCAGCCCTTCTGCAAGACATTGAACGAAGAATATTACAAATTCCTCAAAAATCTGTGCAGGGTTCCCGCTAGAGTGCGAGACCACGAGAATCTCGCATAAATTTCTTAAATCTCATGCAAAAAATATTACAGCGCGAGGTATTCTCGTGCTGCAAAATATTTGCCACCTGTGCGAGATTCTCGCATGCTGTTTGAAAGTTTAAAAATGCCATTTTACTATACAAAAATTTGTTTTTACTCTACTACTGTCGGATAATGAGCGTGCCGTGGCCGCAATGAAGCGTCCCCCCCCCTTTCCTCTCTTGAGTTTCTGTTCAGAGATAACACGGTTAAATCATCGGAATGCAGAGGGGGAATATTAATTAATGCTATCCGCACTGAGCTGACGTGTTGATATTTCTCCTGCTTGCCAGCTGTAAAATGTTTTGTTTTTGTATGTGTGTCCATTGTAAACATCGTAAATGAGTTTGGAGAGCATTTCATCTGTTTGTTTTTTTATATACCACCACGATTCATGGAATTATTGATAACCGCTGGCAGTTTGAAATTTGAACCCCCCCCCCCCCAAAAAAAAAAAAGATGCTGAAATTTTCCGGTTAAATGCCGGATAATCTAGCTTATACTGTAGAAAGAATTTGAACTTAACTATATCTGTTTTAACTTTGTCACACATATTTGTATCTTACCAACTTTGTAGTATAATATAATTTAATATTATATAAATATTAAGTTATTTTATATAATTTTATTATACTAGATAAAATATTATAGTTAATAATTCTTTTGCTTAGTTAAACTGGATGTGATTCTTGAATAAAATAAATATTCATTAACTTTGAATATCCATTAACAATTCAAGTGCAAATTTCAGTGCACTTTCAAGTGCAAATTTAAGCAATCTAATTAGAATAGCTGATGGAAATATCAATTTAGAAAGTTTTCCATATAATCAGGCTGTAAAATTTTTTAATGAACGCAAAAATCGGTGTTATTGAAATTGTACTATATATAAATAAAATGATGTTAAACAATATTTATGTTCTCACTTAACTTACAGAAATCTCACTCAAAATTTTTGGATGGGTGAGAAATCTCCCCCAATTTTTTTTTCTAATGGGAACCCTGATGTGAGGTGTTTGACACAAGAAATGGGCACATCTCGTGAACTGACTCATGCTTTAAGAGCTTTGCACTTTCATGCTTATCATGTAAAAATGGTACAGGAGATAAAGCCACCTAACTTTGCGAAGCAGTTTTATTACTGCTGGTGGATCTGGAAATTTATTCACAACAATGTCACTATTTTGGATAAAACATTTTTTTGAGATGAGGCATGGTTTCATTTAAGCGGTTGCCTGAACACATAAAACTCTCGCTTTTGGGCGATGAGACCAATCCTCACTCATTAATGCATAAGCCTTTACATTCTCAAAAAATTGGCATATGGTGCACTGTATCACGCAAAAGGATTGTTGGACCTGGACCTCTGGTTTTTGAGTCAACTGTTGATCGTTCTGTATACAGGGAACTTATCTAGCAATTTGTTGCATTGTCAGAAATGAATGAACGAGATTGTTGGTTCCAACAAGAAGGTGCAACATGCCATAAGAGTAATGAAACTATGGGCATGCTTGAAGATTTTTTCGGTTATTGACTCATCTCAAAAAATCTTTGGCCACCTCGATCCCCTGATCTGAGCCTCCGGACTTTTCTCTGGGGGGTATTTAAAGAACAATGTTTATACAGTTAATCCTCAAACAATAGATGATCTGAAAATTACCATCACTCAAAGTATACAAGAAGTCACTCCCATCATGCTAAAATGTGTTTCTAAAAACATGCAGAAATGAGTTCAGCTTTGCTATCAAGAAAAGGGTGGACGTTTTGAACATTTATTATAAATGTAAGTTCAGTATTTTTTCCTAAGTGATTTTAAAAGTGCTTTTTACCTATAGCATAAAAATAATCCTTTTAACGTATGTTATTTTGTGAATAACAAATACATATGTCGACAGTACAGGAACTTTTAGGACACTCTGTATATTCAAATTTCAGAGCTTTGTGTGATGTAGATTCGTTTGCAGAGACCTCAAGGATGGATAGATAAAAACATTCACTTTTATTATCATAGATGAGACCTTATATATTCGTTATTAGACGATCAATCTGTTGATTGACAGTAAATTACTCCACACTGTACATATAAAACATATTTATCTTCATGCTAATTATATGTATTAAAATTGCTGATATGTAAACAATCTCTTTTATATTTCTGATCAGTTATAAAGGTTTTAAATGCTGTCCAGGTGGTAAGTGGCTTAAGAACCATTCTTTCATGCCTTGGATCTGGGTTCGAATCCCGGTTTGGGCATGAATGTTAACTTGTTCGTCCCTTCACAGAAGGTAATGCTGGCCGCCCACTGAGTGCCCCCATAATAGAATGGCCACAATAACTTTGGGCAGTTGTAGTGGACAATGCCTAGTCAGCAAGTGGCCAACTGTTTGGGGGGGGAAAAAAGGTTTTTTTTTTTTTTTTTTTTTTTAAATCTTGTAAAACAAACTAACCCCCCCCCCCCAACCCAAAGAAAGAAAAACACTTTTTAAAATTGTCCAAGGATCCTTATAAATTATATATCCTGAATCTGCCTTTAGGGGTTGGGCCTAACTATCAGAAAACCTTCCTTTTGTAGCAAATCTATCTATGCTATCACATCTGTTAAGAGTAATGCCTGGTGGTAACTACCCAGAACTGAAGATACATCAAACATCAAAGCAAACAATAAAAAAATGTATATGCATACTTACTCCTAATCCCAAGAATAGAGTAGCTTTATCAGATTCCATTTCTCCACAAACAATACAATGAAATTCAAAAACAGACTTCAATCTCAAAATTGAAGTCTCACCTAATAAAACAGGAGGATTTTTCAGAGTACTTAAATTTTCACCCTGGTGAGAAAAAAGAAAAGAGGCTAATTCACATTGTATTAGAAAAAATAAATAAAATGAAAAATCTAAAATATTAGAAAATATGTATGCCTGCATTATTTCTTTATATCTTGTTTTTGGATCGGGTCGCTTAGGAGCAGATCTTGCTTTGTCAGGTACCTTAAAATTAAAAATAAGCATATGAATTTATTCTTTAAAAGATTCCAAGGAATTCAAATCACATAAAGAAACAAAATGTGTATATTATAACTTTGAAATTTAAATATTACCTGCCAATATTCTAAGCACTGTTTCCTTAAGTCATTCTGCCGTTCATCATGAAGATCGCTAATGTAACAATATTATAAATAAAAATTTAATTTATTACATATAAAAAACACAAATCAGTTACTAAAGTAAAAAGGTTTCTTCTATCTTTTAAAGGTGTTTTGATGAATATAAATTATTTTTAAAACTAAAATAATATTATTTAAATCTAATCACAATATCCATACATATCCATACCAATTAATCAAATAATCAATAAATCAGATTTTAGGTTAATTTTCTTAATATACTGAGACTACTGTCTCCAATTATAATAATACTTAGAAACATCAAATTAAGTATTACTGAAATACTGGCCAATTAATTAATTTTTAAAGCAACCGATTTTTTAGTTTTTGGATCTTTAGCAAAAATAAGAGCATATAAGTAAAAACAAGATATGCTGAAGAGAAATAAATATTTCTTTTAAATCAGCATTATTGAGAATGCTTTTGCAACAAGAAGCAAAATTTTTGGCATGACAAGCTTTTTTATTTCAAGTGCAAATGAAACAAAAAATAAAATCAGACAGGGTATGGAAAAGAAGTTGCGACGGCTCAAAATTTTTAGAATTGGTTTCCAAAGTTTCTTAATAATGATTTCTCATTGGAAATGTTCACCTTTTTCAGACCAATAAATTTCATACACCTTAAATTTCTAGCGTACTTTTAGCTATATAATGACCATTCATTTAGGTAATATAATTTTGAAGAATAACTTATGCATTATTTCAAAACCAATGTTCTCAGGTTGTTGACCCTGACAAAATGAAAGGGACAAGAATTGATCTTGTGAAAAATCATCAAAAAATAAAATTGCTAAAAAAAACTTTATATTTTCTTAAATTAAGCATACATTTTCATTCTTACAAAGTGTATCTAAGGAACTCAAATTACTTTACAGATGTAATTTTTAACAACAAAAACAATCATAGGGTCCAGAAAGTTTCAATTTAGTAAAGGTTTTACAATTAATAATGGTTTTCTGTAATTATTTAAAATCTAAAATACACAAAAAAGATTTTCAGACAACCCCAATCCCCAAATGCGTGCTTGTGCCACTAGATGTAGAAAACTATAAATCTGTAACTGGAGGAGTAATAACAAACAGAGGCTCAGACGTTTTTGTCACAGATTTTGATGAAATGTGGATGGGATTTAGAGGACCCCTAGAGAAGTAAAATGCCAAAGAATTAGCCGCCAACTCTCAAAATTTTTTGAGAAAATGGCAACAGAAAATTCAGTACATATTTATATACCTATAATTCAAAATCTCAACAGTGCAAATCATAGCACTGTGGATCCGTCTCCTGCTTATGAAGCCTGAGGACCCGGGTTCAAACCCAGGAGACACCCTTTCACCATTTTTTCTTTAAATATGCATAAATAAACTTAAAAATCATCTTTGATGGGAAACTAAGGTGACTAAATGTGAAAAGGCTATTTTAAAATGGCAGAAATTATTTGTATGAATTATTAATTTCATTGGCAAAAAATAAAAAATCATAAAATAATACTTGCAAATTAGAGATTTATCTTATAATGTACTTGATGCAGGGTAAATCATAAAAGCATACTAAATTATTATATGGATATATTTTGCAAGATTTTTTAAATAGTGGAGAAGGAATATTTCTCTTTTGAAAGAGAAATAAAAACATATCCTTCTATCCACAGCTTTTTTACAAGTGATGTTTTAAAGAATTAATTTAAAACAAAGCAGTAGCAGCAAGCATTTTCATCATTACAAACCTTAAGCTCCTGCCTCAAATTTTTGTTCCAAATCAACTGCTTATTTTTAAACTCAATCAAAATCGTTCTAAAAATGTATGAAAATCATATATAAAAATGATTTTTTTACGAAATGTAATTAATAATTTATGGCAAATGGTTTCGAACATTTTCAGGAATGTTTTTTAATTCTCATTTAAATAAAATAGTTTTTTTTCTTCAGTCTCATTAATTTTCTATCAAAGATGATTTTTAATTTTATTTATGTGTATTTCAAGAAAAACAGTAAAACGGCACCTAACGGTTTTGATCCCATGCCGATATGGTTTGCACTGCGGGGATAGGAATTATAAGTATATAAATATGTATTGAATTTTTAATTGCCATTTTCTAGGTAAATTTTGAAAGTTGGTGGCTAATTCTTTGGCATTTTACCTTTATAGGGGTCTTCTAAATTCTATCAACATTTCATCAAAATCCATGACCCCAACGTCTGAGCCCCTTCTTGTAAGTTAAATGTAGTTTAAGACTACAGCAAAAGTCCTTAGAAATCTTACTGGCAAATTTTAGAGGGGAAATGTTTGAAGATTCCTATTTCAAAAATACATTCAAAATACTAGTTTAAAAATAATAATATTATTAAATATTTGAATATACTTACGTATTCTGAGCAAAAACTCTAATTTTATCTAAATGAATTATTTGTCTGGCACCTAGCCTTAAAAACGAAACAAAATTAATTTTTAGATTAATTTTTTCCAATGATATTGCATTTACAAAGGAATTAATAAGATTTACTTACACATTATTTGACAATACAATATATTCATAAAATGCTTCATCTTCTTTTAAAATACTAAGAGGTACAACTGCATTCACATCTTTATCACAAATATCTCCTGAATATTTACTCATGATGTCATTAACTTCATACATATAATCACCAATATCTTTAGTGTTGGGTTTTAACCATTTACAAACAATATACCTGTAAATTTAAACAGTAGGTCAAACATTGAAGTACTAGACAATTTATATATGAGTTCAATCCTTAATAAAAATTTAAAAATAGGGAAAAATTATAACATTAGTTCACACATTTCTCAAAGAAAGAAAAAAAAAACTATGTTAGTGCAGCAACAAACTAGAAAAAGAATATATTTATAAATATATATATCAGAGCTGCTAACCTTAGACAAAGAAAGAAATAAAACCATGAGACTGGACCAAAGTATCAAGGAAGAAAAAAGAGATTTTAAATGATGTCAAATGGGGGAAATCATAATTTAATCAAATACTTTTTTCTATGGACATCCAATGGAATATCCATAGCTTACATTCATAACTCTTAATCATATACCATACAGTCAAAAGAAATGATTTCTGGGTAGTGTGCTTACAAGTCCGCAATGCAGAGGGCTTCCGCTTTTCGGCGGATTTCCGATTTTTTTGTTTTGTTTTTTTAAGACCTCCGCTTTCCGAAAATGTTTCGAAACCTTTCCGCTTTTTCAAAAAGAAAAAAAAAAAAAAAAAAAAAAAAAAGAAAAAAAAAAAAACAGTGATTACCGAACCTAAAGCAAAACATAGCGGACATAGCAGAGTAACAAGAGGACGATAATGCGCGCCTGGGATGTACGTTTTCACTGCATCTCGCACTGCGCCTAGACTAAAGTCAGCTAGAGTGCAATGTTACTGATTTCCCGAGTTGGTAAATTCAAAACTTAGTTCAGAGGGGCAAACTCTTATTTTAGATCTTCAATGTTTCGAAAGGCTATTACAAGGCGATACATAATTATGTACTTGGCGAACTACTGCACAACAATAATTATCTATCGAGACCTTTCGCCACTGGAAAACCGTTGTCGGTGAACTATTGTTACTCGCGACGTGTTTTTATTGCTGTTTTGCGCACTTGATGAATCTATAAATTTTTTTCACGGACACGTGCCAGCTTAACTGATACTTCTATTGTGGATTATTGAGAAAATGGCAGATTTATCGAATATATTAGAAAACGTGGATTGAAAACGAAATGTTTGTGGTCATTTTCGGATCCAAAAATTTGTTTGGTTTTGGAAAAATCGTCGGCCGAACGAGAACTTCCAGACATTTTATGCATGCTAAACTGGAATTTTTGTTTAAATAAAGCAAACTGACGGTCTACACGACAAATAAAACTTTTATAAAAGTGCAGCTTTTAGTAATGGTATTTAAAATATAAATCTTGTCGTATTCCTTTAGGTCTTCAACATGCAAAGGAAGTAAAATAATTTATGGTAGTTTAAATATACTTTTCTTAAATAAATAAATTATTAATAATAATTCCAATAAATAAATACTTCGATATTTATAGCTATTAAAACGTACACGTCTTAATTTTATGCTGAATAAAAGAATAATGCTTTTTTAAAATGTGAGTTAATGTTAAGAAATCCGTAAGAAAAAGAAAACCAAAATTTTCAGTTTTTTTTTTTTTTTTTTAACAGTTACGCGGATTTTACTAAAAATATGTACTTCGTGAAAAGTTAACTAATGGTAAGACCACGGACGGATTAAAGGGATTGGGGGGGGGGGGGAGCGATTACTCCTCCGCTACAGGAAAAAGAAATTCTATTTTACTTCCATAAACTCGACAAATTTCAACTAACCGACCATAAAATTGCATTAATCCGTCCTTAGGCAAGACGTATCGCCTCCTTAAATAAATAAAAATATTACTTTTATTAATCATTTATGAAAATGTACATAACCAAGCAAAAAAAAAAAAAAAGAAAAGAAAAGAAAAGAAAAGATCATTACTAATTTTCATGGGTCAATCCACATAATACTTAATTTTAAACAACATTTAATTGATACTCTTTCTGGGTTAAAAGTCAACGAAATATGAAATTTAAAAATGCTCTTTATTAAAAATTCGCGTTCGCAATTGGAAAAAAAAAAGAAAGAAATTGAGGCGACTAGGCGACACAAGTCATGTTTTAACGTCTCAGCAGAATTCCCTCTCTTGCTGTATTAGCCATAGATATAGGAATAGTGAACTAGATTGCGCACAAGGGAGGAAACTTGTTGCCAGTGCACTTCCGGAGCAGACGACACGATAGTGGCAGAAAGACGAAAACGTCGCTGCTTACGACTGCTATGCAACAGCATTTATTTACATTTAAATACAGAATTGATGATTCGTTCAAGCATTGAGAATACGCATTCAGAACCAAATTCAACGAAAAAACATTTCGTTATGATATTTTGCTAGCTATTTTTAGTTTATTTTTGCTGTTAGATGGTCTAAAAATGTAACACATTAAAATAATCGATTAAATGTTTATTTTTGCACACAAGGAAAACAAAAACTTTTTCTGAACAAAGATGTGAACTGAAATAAAGTATCAATTGTGTATTGGAAGTACTACTGTAAAAGACCGAGGTGTCATAGATCTCGTAAGAGAAAACTACGTTCATATCAAGGGGGGGGGGGAATGGTGCTTCGTGTTACATTTTAAGAAAATCATAATATTGTGGCATAGTTTGGTGATTGAGTTTGGATCTTTCTTTCCCTCGTAAATGTATTTCTAACGTTCATGAGATTCAAATACGCCTTCTTCCAATTTTTTTTTTTTTTTTTTTGTAAGCAAAAAGGCTATACTTAGGAAATTTTATCCCTTTTGAAGTGGGAGTCCAAAACGTGTTTTTTACACGTCCTTTATATCTTAAAAAGAAACCGATTTCCGAAAAGTTACAATGTTATATTCTAATATGTTATAATGTAATAATGTTATAATGTAAATTTCGTGGTTTAGGTGGAGGTCTTGGTTTTTGTTCCTAAAAGTAAATAAAAAAAAAACTTTCTCTGTAAAAGAATATTTTAATGTATATAACAGAGTTGCATTAATTTAAATCAATTGATTTTTAAAAATATTACTGATTGAAATCACTTTATTTTAAATATCAAGTTAATCTACTTCTATGAAATAAAATTGTTTATGTATCTTTTGTTTTTTTAAAATGAATATTTAAAGAAACAGGATACAGAATTAAAAAAAAATATTTCATTGAATTTGTGTAAGCAGGGGTAAGCCTAGTCACTACTTTTCTAAAATACCTACATTTAGAAACAGTTTACTAAAATTTGTTAATGGTTTAGCAGTTGTTTAATGTTTCTTTAAATTTAAGATGGCATTCATTATTTACTTAACCATGAAAATATGTAACAGTATGTACACAGTAAAATGCATAACTAGTATAAGATTTGAAATGGATGTTTTTTCTTTATAAAATGAAATATATTCTGAAAGAATCATGTTCACAAAGAAAGAACATAATAAAATGTAGTACATAGTAACACGTTTTTTATTAATTCTACTGGTTTACTTGTTAGATAAAGAGTCTTTATCTAACAATTATCTAATGTTAGATTCGAAGATTGTCAAATAAATATAAAATGTCTGATTATAAACCTAGTTCAACTCCAATCAAGCCTGAAGAAGTAATTAAAATACAAACATATCATTAAAACAATTCTGCCAAATCTGTCAATACATAATTATAATTGAATTTAACACATGAATGTCAATTTAACAAAATTTAATAATTGGATCTTTTAAATTTAAATATTAATTAAATCTATATATCAAAATAGATGTACTATGAGTCTTATTTTGTGTATGTGGAAACAAAATATGGAAAGGAAGAAAAAAATTCAAAGGCAATTAAAAAAAAAAACGATTATCTTTATTTTCGTTTTTACAACAATATGCATTCTGAAATTAAGTACACCCTCCAAAAAAAGTATTCGTGCAAGAGAGAAATTTCCTATATTTTAGATTTGCGAATAAAATTGAGTTTTTGAAAAACGCACAACTTGACAGAATTACGGAAATTCATATTTATACATAGGCTAATTCATATTCTATGATAAATAATTTTTAATATACAAAACCAACGTAGGAAATTTAATCTCTTGCTCGAATACTTTTTTTGGAGGGTGTATATTATCAATTTCTAAGGCATGAAATATACATATAAAGGCATTATATTAATTACTGTGTACAATAAAAACTTTTTAAAAGCTTTTGCTGTTTTTTTTTCTTTCTTTTCTTTTGAGAGGGGGTGGGGTGGGGACAATATCCCATTCCCATTATCCCTCCCTAATAAGTACCTCGTTTAGAACTTACCTTTTTCAAATGCTTTGGAAAATTAAAGATAGTTGGAACTACATCATCTTTTAGCAACTTCCGATTATGATTTGATTCAAAACATTCAGCACTGAAGTGTTCTGAACAAATAAATGTATGTATATTAGGAACAAAATTATCTCTTTTTACAGCAGAAATCCATTTATTTGTCAATTCTTTATTAGATAGTGGAAACCTAAACAATCAGAAAGTTATTAAAATCAGAAAGTCATCTAGAAAAATTAAGTAAAATGACAGTTTGCAGCATCGAAGCATTGCACAAAGCATGTGCACTTTTTGTGCACAACATTGCACAAAAAGCATCAGAAATAATCCTCCCATGATAACTTTGCTTGGCATAACTTAACTGTTTTATGGCTTTTTAAAAATACATTTTATAGTGTACTATTGTTTGTTCAGACAGGGATGTGTAAACTTAAACGTACATTCAATTAAAGCACTGATTTAATAGAATTTCAGTTAATATTAAAAATTGCGTCACCAGCCAGGTTTTTTTTTTTTTTTAATTAAACTGTGGAATGATACAACACTACAGAGCTGATATGCTTATTTAAAAAAAAAGTTAAAATACTTACCATAAAACACTAACTTAATAAAGCTTACTTAAACAAAAGTATAAAGAAACTTAAATAAAGACTTAAACAAACAATCACGTTGAACTAAAAAAAAATTGAATTTAATATTAAAACTAGTAATTTTAAAAGTCGTTAAAAAATGCTCAAATGTGGAAAATCTAGTTAGAATAAATAAGATAAATTCAATATCCCCAATTCAAGAGTTATTTTTGAAAAATGATAGAAAAATTAATCATTTCCTGTAAAATATGATTAATAATTATTCGTAAAAAGTAAATTACGATGCTTTATTTATCTCATTTTTTATAGTTTAAGTGCCAAGTATACAATTTAAAAATAAGTATATATATATATATATATATATCGTACGGTCAAATGTTTTACGATTATATTTATATAGAAACATGAATTAAGCAATGTCTACTTTAATTCAAGAAGGATGTGCAATATCTCCTTCAATTACTTCACAAAGTGAACGAAAAGCATAGGTAAATAGGAAATTTAAAAATACTACTGTTATTGAACATCAATTGATATTTGATTTTCAATACCACCAATTTCAAGCATTTATTACCTGTGAAAGGATATTCCAGATCCTTTCCTAAACCTGTTGGTGCAATTATACGCACAGCACGACCTGGGCATGATGATGTTTAAAGTTAATTAAAAATAAATAAATAAATAAGATGCTGGACTAGTGGCGAAAATAACCGCAAACCATGATCAAGACACTGCTTTCTGCCACTATCATGGGCGATGCCACCGAAGATATTTGGCAACAAGAAAAACCTCTTACTAGCATACGGATGCGTGATCTAGTTATTCCTATATCTATGGTATTAGCCAGCTCGCTGAGTGAAGACAAAACAATAACAACCTTCTCGATGTTGACGCGGCACGCGGCGTCGGTACCTCGGTTTGTGAAGGCCCGTTTTCCCCCGTATTACATAAATTATTATTATTCTTTTTAAAGCACATTCAAAATTTGGTTCTTCTGCATTAGAGATGGGCGGTTTGACTCATTTTACTGATTCGAATCTCGACTCACTCACTACTTCGATGATTCGAATCTTGAATCAATAAAACAACTAAAGAAATTTTCCCTCTCTCTGCGCCGAAAGCCGTACTATTTAAACACCCTTCACCCATTCATCGGGTTTCTTCTCCGCTGAGTTCTCGGGCAGTTAGCATCTCTCTCTCCTTGCTCCAGTAAAACTAGTGTTTAAACTGCCCGAAATGAAAATACAGGGGAGCTTCGTATGACCCCCTGGGCCTGTAAGATTAAAAGGTTAAGTTTGGTGTCAAAGTATTCGAAATTTTATGTATCGATGGGGGTTCCTAAGGGGGGGTCGAGAATCAATAAAAATGCGCTCCGATGAATAGTTTCCGAGATATACGTTAATTAATTATGGTAATTAGACTAATTAACCATGATTGAGGCTTAAAAGGACTGCAAACATGTAGAAATTGGCTCTGGGATGGTTTCCAGACTTTGGAGTTGCCGCCGGAGGAGGCTAGTGTTTAAAATGCCAAAATTGAAAATATAGGGGAGCTTCGTATGACCCCCTGGGCCTGTAAGATTAAAAGGTTAAGTTTGGTGTCAAAGTATTCGAAATTTTACGTATCGATGGAGGTGTACATCTAGGAGGGGTCGAGAATCAATAAAAACGCGCTCCGATGGATAGTTTCCGAGATATACGTTAATTAATTATGGTAATTAGACTAATAAACCATGGAGCTGTTTTTTCTGCGATGAGAGAAGAAGAAGCTTTCCGAGAGAAAGCAGTAGCAAAAGCATCACAAGCTGGTATTGATCTCAGGATTTTCTTATCGCCGGCCTCAGAGGCGTAGCCAAGGGGGGGGGGGGTTAGGGGGGTCATAACCCCCCATGAGGAATTTTTTGCCATACAAAATGTATATTCTTCACTACATTATCATACACACGTATACATATATATGAGTTGCAGTAGTCATAACCCCCCCCATAAAAAATTTCTGGCTACGCCCCTGGCCGGCCTCTATTTTTGCCCTTTATCGAATTCGAGATTTCACTGAAATGAAAATGGGAATATCGGATATTTGATGTTGAAATAAAACCGATATGTCGATTTTTGGCCCAGTCCTACTGAGGGGCTGCTGCCCCCCCCCCCAAAAAAATGGGACCCTTTACTTAGCTTACAATTGAACTTTATCTTTAAATTTGATACCCAGCCCACCCCGAAATAAAATCCTGGCTACGCCACTGTCAATAACACTAACTACGCCACTGCTTTAGACCCTATTTTGTATTTCTCTGAATTACGAAAGAAAATAAAATCATTCCCCTTAAACGAAAAACAAGGTAAAAAAAAAAAACGAAATCTGCTGCAATAAAGCGAAATGTTATTTTGCTTACTACAAAGTCCTTTTGTGAGAGCGCTTAATACCGCCCCTGTATCCTTCATTAAAAGTGACAAGCACAATCCTAACTTTATTTCATTCTATTTCCCTTCACATGAAAATCCGCCACCATGTAAACTTAACGTTCCTTTTTTTTTTTTTTTTTTTTTTTTTTTTTTTTTGAGGGTGGGGGCAGGGGGACATATATTGAAGTTAAAAGTAGAAAAGGGATGTTTCATTAAATTTTAAACAAATATTAAATCAGTCAGACAAGTTGGAAGGAGGGATTTTCTTAATTTTTTTTTCGGGGGGGAGATTGACCCCTCTTGCCCTTAGGAAGTAACGCCTATGCCCCCGCCAAAAGCAAACGATGTTCGACCCACTCCACACCCACAGACAGATAAAACTTTAAATCCGACCACCAACCAAGAAATGAAACACCAAAGATTCGAAAAAAAAAACTTCAATTAAATGAAACATCCTTTCAACTCTTTTCGACTCCTTTCGACTCTGAGTCGATAGAAGATTCGAAAAACTAACGAATCTCAACGATAGTATACAATCACCGAAACAGAGCAAACACTGAATCAGTCACGGGCGCCAACTTGTAAAAATTATTGGGGGGGCTCGTATCCTTACGGAGGTGGACGGGGGGACACAAAATCCTTCTCTCCGTCAGTATAATAAAGGGGTTCAGAAATTTTAGAATTGAGATTTCAAAATGTGCTTTTTTAACATAACACTTTCATGAAAATAAAAGGAATTCCATTTAATAAATTTTTAAAATTTTTTTGAACTCATTTTTTAAATTAAGTATTTGAACTCAAGATCTCGAATCAGTCTTCAGTACACATATGGAGAAAGCAAATCTCCCTTCTGAAAGAACAACAGAATTTTAATTAAGTTAATAACAGCAAAACAAGTAAAATCTTTTTCGAAATGTATTTAATGATAATTTCATAGGAAAGAAAATGCATGCAGTCAAATGTGGAAAACTGTTCTGCAAAACATTACTCCAGCTAACATTTCAAAATACCCTAGAAGTACAAACGAGACGAAATACTACAATCTGGATTATTTTATTTACTTGCAAACATTCATCAGAGATAATTTTTACTAATATAAAATAGTATTTTTTATTTTACTACATGATGAAATACCCATAAATTGAATCGGCTTTAATTAAATGTCGCACTACTTTAAGACAGAAAAACTGATCACATTTAAATTACATTTTTTGACAACTTTTTACAGATTACATTTAAAATTATTTAAAAAAACATAAACAAAGAAGTAATAAATACCTCCTTTCCATGTATTAAAACAAATCAAACAAATATACAAACCATCATACAAAGTTACAAGTCCTCTCTTCGACACATACATTTTAAACGGATTTCCGTGATTTGAATTGTAAAAACAAATAAATAAATAAAATATACTTTTAAATTCATTCTCATAGTATTTTCACAGCAGGAAAAAAATTAATTTTTCAATAATATCATCCTTGTTAACATTTAAAAATGATTTAACAAAGAAATCCAAGTGCGAGAATATATCAAAATTCAGAGTCTACACTATTTTAGGTCTTCATAAACATTTTAATACTGAAAACTTTCATTTTACATTAAACTAAGAATACTCATATAATCTTTCAATAACATTAAAAATGAAAAGAAATGTTGAAATGTGGTGTTATGGCCAACTATCTGCGCGAGGGATCTAGGCCGCTTTGTCGGTGGGCTTTGTGTGAAACTTGGCATAGAAAACTCGACATATAAAATCTGCATTGCACTTTAAATCACACTTCTTTTTGGAAAACCGTTCCAGATTACCTTAACAATTATGAAAACAAATTAAACCAGCACATAAGCAATTGGCAAATCAGAGATGCTCCTGGCAAAATGGACACATAGTAATCATTTTATAAACTAAAACCATAATGAATTATGCTATTTAAACATATTTTGATGATATTTGTGCAACAATATATGAAAATTTATTTTTATTCAGTACGGAAAAAAGTTGTATAAAATATAATCGTGCTTTATATTTAAAAGTGGAACACAGAAACAGATATACAATGCCAAAATTATCACTCTGAATTATTGTAGATATTTACAGACAATTTTTAAGAATACTCAATAATATGAAAAATGGAAACAAAATGAATGAAATCTAATTCGAAATCATAGTCTACGCCATATTATTTTTAAAACATATATAAAAACTCCACTGCACTCTAAATCACCCTTCTATTTGGAAAATTGTTCCAGATTACCTTAACAATTATCAAAACAAATTAAACTAGCACACTAGCAATTGGTAAGTCAGAGACGCTTTGGCTAAATGGATACATAGTATTCATTTTATAAACTACACTCATGTCCATAAATTAAGGATAATTCAGAATCACGCAGAAATTGATCTCTAAAATAAAAATTTCACCTGTGGAATGATCACACACATCTTGAAGAAGAATATGCAAATTACAGGAAACCACCAGATGGCGTGGATGGTACGTCACAATGACGAGAGTGTAAGAGAGGGGTATATAAGGAATGGTGGCAAAGAAGTAAAATTGTTCACAAGCGCTGTGAAAGCCTTTCAGTGCAAAAACCACATAGTTATGGCACAAAGGAGGCATTTGGATGATGTTTTACGTGGCAGAATTATCGGACGACTGGAATGTGGACGTACCCAGCTGGAAGTATCCGAGGAACTTGGAATCGCCCAGAGTGTCATCTCTAGGCTTTGGCAACGATTCCAAGATGATGGTAATGTGAGTAGACGTTACAGCACAGGTCGCCCCCGAGTTACAACGCCGAATGAGGACCGCTATTTGGCAGTTACTGCCAAAAGAAACAGACGGAGTACAGCATCAGACCTGTCTCGTCAGCTCTCTTCAGCTACCGGTATGACAGTTTCAAGGCAGACCGTGTACAGACGCTTAGGGCACATTGGTCTATATGCTCGTAGGCCTGTCAGATGTGTTCCACTTACCGCAACTCACTGTCGCCTGCGATTAACCTGGAGTAGAGAGCATGCATTGTGCAACCGCAACAGTGGTCTTGTGTGATGTTTTCCGACGAGTTCAGGTTTAGTTTGGAGTCTGATTCTCGCCGGACATTCATCTGGAGAGCGCCAGGTACCCGTTACCACCAAGAGAACACCATTGAAAGACACCGTTACGGTGGTGCAGGATGGCTCGTTTGGGGAGGAATTATTCTTGGTTCCAGAACTGACCTGCATGTTCAGAGTGTAACAATGACAGGCCACATCTATCGGGATGTCATTCTGGAACAACATGTACGTTTGTTTCGGGGCGCCATGGGTGCTGAATTTGTGTTTATGGATGACAACGCCCGTCCTCACCGTGCAAACATAGTAGACGAATGCCTTCAATCGGAGGATATCACCCGCATGCATTAGCCAGCATACTCACCGGTCTTGAATCCAATAGAGCATGTGTCGGATATGCTTGACCGACGAATTGCAGCCCGTCAACCCCCTCCCACCTGTCTACCGGAACTTCGGAGTGCATTGCTTGATGAGTGGTGTACTATTCCCCAAGATCAGATTGATCATTTGATACTCAGCATGCCTAGGCGTTGTCAGGTCTGTATTGCATCGTCCGGGAGACATACTCCGTATTAACCATCCTACTAACCATGTTATACTGTTTTTTGTAAATAGGTTCTTTTTTGAAATTTGGTCAAGGGAGTAAAACTTGCAATTTTTATTAATTATGTCAAACATATAGCATCTTTTTTGCTCTTTACTTTTTGTTTAGTAAATAGACTTTACAAATAAGTCAAATTTGTTTTGCTTCTTTCTCTTTCTTTGCCTGAACTTCATTATCCTTAATTTATGGACATGAGTGTAAAACCATAACGCATTATGTTATTTGAAATTTATTCTGATGATATTTGTGCAACAATATACGAAAATTAATTTTTATTCAGAACGGAAAAAAGTTGTATAAAATATGATTGTGATGACTGGGGTACGAAGGGTATTTTGTTTATAAGCCTTCTTATGATTACCATAGCCCGTTCGTGTAAACATAGTGCTAAAAGTTCTCCTTATTGAATTTGCAAAATATACATCCATCTAATGCAAGGTATCACTGAAATGTGCACATAAAAATTCAAGCTAAATAGTCTGCTTCAAAATTCCTAGCACATATTCATTCAAATTTCAATTAAGAAATGTACAATGCCAAAAAGTGTTTCTTGTGTACGACGTCAATAATGAATCAGAATTATTTTCTCAGAGTTACATATACATATACTGTATAAATATTAACACTAAAATAGCTTTAATAATGTTTGATTATATTTTTTTCCTTCTAAATTTTAACGCAGGCCTCTAAAATGGTAGGAGCCCACAGGTGAAAGCCTACTCAGCCTAATGGGTAATCCGGCCCTGTTTAGGTATAGTCCCTCTTTCCCCATGATAGCCCCTTCCTTCCTCCTCTATAATTTTTATGGTTTTGTAGCAGTTACGCTAGTTTGATATTCCATAAATAATAATTTACAAACATAGGTGCTTCATAGAGTGCTTTTACAGAAGAGGGAGGCTATTTGCAAGTGTGGGGTGGAGGTGGGGGTCGAATACGAGTATATGTATCACACGCCCAATTCACACATTTTTCTAAAACCATTTTTTGATTTTGATCGTTTTCTTTCATTGTGGATTCGAGGCAACTACCCCATTCACCCTTACGTTAATCATGCTCGCTGTGACTCCCCTTTCCTTTGCCCTCTATGTATGGATGAATATGGATGAATGCACATATTTACAAAACGGCTGCATATTTTTCTGCCAAGGAACAACGACTGAGCACATAGTCAGAATATTGTGTGCATACTTTAGTGTTGTTATAAAATAAAGTAAATTAGTCAGAGACTAATGGTTTTCTAAAGAGGAATTCTCTTTCAGCAACACAATATGATATGTATGCACATGATCAAGGCCTCTCTGAATTTTGGGCCTTGTCCAAGCTCGGCTTGGGCGCTCGTTTTTTTTCTTCCTTCTTTCTTGGCGAGATGGTTAATCTAGGCCCATGACCACTGTGACCTCCCTCTGGAACCGCCACTGGCACCATATGCAGCCAAGAGTAGCAAAATAATGAACCGAAATTCGCCTAAAACAAAGAGTCTTCTTAAAGATTTCATGGTTTTCAAATGTTCGTTTCTAAATTTTCGTATTTATGTGTAAACTAACAAAATTTTTTGAAAATCGTAGGGAGGCTGGGAGACAGCTAAGTAGTGCTCAGCCCGCGTAGCCCTCCCCCCCCCACCTCTGATTACGCCCTTGATGGGGGATAGAGTTTTATATGTAAAGAGAGAAGATAAGAGCAAGCAATTATAAAATATAATCCAGAAGTTGTGCTGCTCGAAGATTTTTATGAAATCATTTTTTATTTTGCTCTTAACTGTAGCTAAATCAGAAACGTTAAGCGTTCGATATTAGTAAAGTTTTGATAAAGCGTATAAAGAAATGAATACTGTCTATATCCGAAACTGTATTAAACATCAATTTTTCATTTATCTCACAGGGTTCTTCATGATTTAAAATCTTCAAACTTAAATTTGACTATCAATTTTCTGCCTTGAATTGTTTTTAAGTCACATTTAAACAGTTTATTTTCAGCATCGAAACTTAATACTGCTGGGAAATGGGAATGTCACAATCGTTTGCAGTTTTGCACAATGGGAAAATCTCAATTATGGTCAGACGTCTACAGAAGAGTCTGTATCTCACAATAGAACAAAAGTGAAAGCTTTTGCTGTACTGATTTAAAAAAGAAAGATTACATTACATGAGAACGACCCTCCTAAAAAAGACGCAGTCCTCTCCCTACTAGAAAGCAATTCCATCATCAATTGTGTCACGGTGTAAAATCTGAAGGGTTCTTGTGGGGGAAAACACCCGTTTCTTTTTGCCTAGCTATCTGATGGTCATTTGTTTGTGCTTGTGCACTTGATAAAGAAGGTTGACATCCGTGCCTTACGGCATTACAGGCGCCCAACGTAATTCCTGAATCTCTGTGAAAGAAAAAGCGGAGTGGGAGACAGAAGAAGCTAGCGATACATTCTCTATTTTTAGGATTCTTAAGTTTAACCGATTTGGAGGAAGAAATATGATTTGACACAAAAAAGTTGGAGTGAAGTTTTTGAAGGGGCTCAGCCCCCTGAATAAAAATATTGGGGGGGCTGAAGCCCCCTCAAGCCCATGAAGTCGGCGCCTATGGAATCAGTAAAGATTCGTTGCTGCACCAACTCAGTGACCAACTCACCCACACCCACTCATTTACTGTTTCAAATCATCTATCGACTCAGAGTCGTAAAGAGTCGAAAAGAGCCGAAAAGAGTCGTAAAGAGTCGAAAAGAGTTGAAAGAGTAAGGGAAAATCTCTGGGAACGGAAAAGGGAAAATAAGTTTTTCTTCCCTTCGCACTTGGAATGTATTTCCCTTGAGGGCTTGAGATTCGAATCAGTAGAGAGTGAGTGTAAAGACTGAGCCACTCAGTACCAAGATTCGAATCACTGATTCGACTCATCGAATCATTGGCCATCTCTATTCTGCATATCGGACGGAAATATTTCTAAAATGATTTCACGAAGCTTGTCCGCACCTGTAACTACGTCGATGTTTTAAATGACATAATGGGGGGGGGGGAAATTCAAATGCTCCCTGCATGCCGACGTGCCATCACTTCAAGTGCATCTATGTGCTTTATTTTCTACAGAAATAAATTTGTTAGCATCGGCTTCACTGGAGCTTGCGCGCTAACTACAGATCAAAAAGCAAGATCAATATACTAAATTTTTTTGCAAAAGAAATTTATTTCAGCCAGATAGTCCGTGTCCTGGAAAAAAATCCCTTTTTGACATGCATAGTCCACGGACTATACTAGCGAAATTATGGTAACTAACTATCCCCGATCTCCGGGTTCCATATTTGCCAACTGAACTTCAATCTATTTGCAGCCTTTTGGTAAATGAATAATTTTAAAAACAAGATGTAAAACAGAGTTTTTAATACTCTATTGTTAAATTAAAATTTAAGGCATTTTAGTAACTCAACAGAAAAGTATTATTTTCCCCATAATATGTTTATTCATTTCTGAAACATTTTCACTTCAATTTTAAAATCAGGAAAATCGCTATTTCGTTTTATTCTCATGTGCAGGTTTTTCTTTGGTAATTATTTTTACAGTTAATTTTAAAAAGCATAATCTTGTGAGTTGGTATTTTGCAGCTAATATAGGAAGGAGCAGAACATATGTCCCTGTCATAAGTTCCACTTCTGTGTGCTGATGTGCTGCAAGACTGCTAAGATTCTAAAATTTTACCTGAGAAAATATTTAGACATTTATTAAAGAATTATTCTTTTTCCAAT
Organism: Cheiracanthium punctorium; assembly: GCA_038373885.1. Lineage (NCBI taxonomy): Eukaryota > Metazoa > Arthropoda > Arachnida > Araneae > Cheiracanthiidae > Cheiracanthium > Cheiracanthium punctorium. The sequence goes on from JAWZYV010013274.1 coordinate 1,231,793, forward strand.
AAAACAAGAAAACTTCATTCTATCATTTGAATGCTTATTTTAGAAAATGCCAATGCCATATGTATAATTTTTCATTCCATTTCTGATCAAAATTAAACAAAAAAAAAGATGGGTCTTAAAATTTTTGAGAATCAATTTTTTTTTTTTTTTTTCATATCAAAAGAATAATCTGAAATCTGGATGTGAGACTTATGATTTGTTTTGATCTAGGATTTTACGACAAGATAATTATTTTAAATAATTATAGCCTGTTTTCTTTTAATAAATATTGTATATCAGGGCGCGAAATTAGCGGTCGTTAGTCGTATTTTGCAACTGTCATTTTTGTTTTGACGACCGAGATTTAAGAACCTGTCGTCATTTTTTACGCCTAACATTTTGCCCGAGACAGGCGACTAAAATGCGACTATTTTAGCATCGGCTGACTCCGGCGACTTTTTAAACAAAAATAACGCGAAAAACGAATATTTTACGAATTCTGGGGACTTTTTTTACTGTCTAGACGACTATTTTTCAAAATGTGCTGAAAAAATATAAATGTAAATTTCCGTGAAAAAAACTTTTGCTTTCGTAAGCACCGCTCCGTGGCAGAAAGAGAACCATCCTTTGCAGACAGTCTTCTGTGGTTGAAAAACGCGCGGAAGACCACTTTCTTGTCTTCCGCGGATGTGTAATCATTTAAATCGCACCCTTTTTAATGGAAACAAATAGAGGAACTTAAAGAAATTTAGCCATAGTTTTTTAACTCCATGCATATTAATGAAGTTGATCGGAGGAAACTACGAGCTCGCGTTTGCCATATTGGATTCTTTCTGCAAATGAGTGTTTTAGCGGTAGCACGGCGGTGTGGAAAGATGCGATGATAATACTTGATATCAATATTGATGAACGGACGGGATCCTTTTAAATAAGGCAGTGTAAAAGTTACTTGGATTAGTAGTTAATATTCATTAATTAAATGTAATTATTTACCGCGGGAGAGTACAGGTTTACGGTCCGGACGCCATCTTGGATTTTAGTTGCAGCGCCGCAATAACGGCTGGTTAAGTGCAGCAGTTCGTGACTGAAAACAATACATGGATTGACTGCAATTAATTAATGCAATTTCGTGAAAAAGCGAAAGAAGATTTATTTATTTGTGTTTCTGCGTGGGGGTGGGGGTGACATTAGCAAAAGGTCTGGATTTGGGGAAAATCTAAATTTTGGACTTCCGGCCTAAATTAGGATAATTCAAATAAAAATATTATTTGAATAAAAATGTTATTTGATGGTTTAAACGTAATAAAATTTATCTTTTTTAAATAAAACTCCTTCATGAGATCATGTAAATTAAAAAAAAAAAAACATAAATTGAATTAGTTATTTGAAAATATATAAAAAAAAAACTTTTTATTTAAATATAAAAATTTTAATAATTAAGATAAAGTTCAGTTTGTAATAAAATATGTTTTAAGTAATTTAATTAAAAATAATTTTTAGTAAGATAAAATAGCTATGTAAAATAATAAGTTCTTCTTGGTGATATTGAAAGCTTTCATAGACCCTCTCCCAACTTCAGTTCAACCCACTGAGAATACAAATACATATTTCCACAATTTTAACATGTACTACCTGTTTTCTTACTGTGGTGGTTGATCAGGTGACATTTTGAAGCTAGTACACGTATACTGCATAAGTTTATCTACCATAGGCATTGTAGTTATATAGCAACAATTTATAAAATACTTCTAAACTAAAACTAAAGTCCATGTTCTTGTAAAATGTATCATAATATTTTATTCTGGATGCATAGGTGGAAAGCCATAAAAATTGATTTTATATTTACTTACTATTTATTACTATCTTAATTTTAATAGTCCTGATCTTCTTTATTATTGCTGTAAGGTTTTCGAAACTGCACCTGAACGAGACAGTTTGGCAACCTGGAAAAAAAAAGTTAGGTGCCATTGACGCCTAGATGTTTGCTCCCAATTTCTCACCCTGTTGTATATCTAAAACTGATTATTAAACATTTACAGTGCATAATTATTTTCTTCAGGATCACAGTCAATTTGTTTGTGGTTGAAATTTAAATGGTAGAAATTGTTTAGTACACCATTTAGTTTAACAGTGGTTGAATTTAAGCTCACACATTATTCCCCAGTTCCATGTTTTTGCATTATCAACAGGCGCGTAGCCAGGAAAATTTTTCGGGGGGAGATATGAACTTATATGTGTATAAATAGATGGAATTTCATCACTAATCCAAACATTTCGGGGGGATATATCCCGATATCCCCCCCCTGGCTACGCCCCTGATTATCAACCTTGTTATATATGCCTGAAAATACGTGCACGTAAATTTTTCAATTTTTTGCTGGAAAATATGTCTACGTGTATTTCCTCTTTTTTGCTCTTCAGCTGTTTTCATGCCTGAGAGGGGGCGAGAGAAGGACAAAGAAATCTCATAACATTTAAAAATACATATGTAATAAACTAATTTAAGGAAATATTATACCTAAGCTTCTGGAAAAGAGTATATTTAAAATGGTAATAAAATCTTACGAGAACAAATGCCATTTATGGATTTTTCCAGAATATATAAATAAAATGTTTTATAAAAATAAAAATTCTATTTTAAATTTGCATAAAATAAAAATACAAGCATTACAGTTAAAAAATTGTAACCAATTATTCGATAGTTGGTATTCGACAAAATATGGTATTCGGTGAATCCCTAAAAAACCCCTAAAGATTGCTGGTAACAGATTTGATCTGATTGATAAAAAAATTATTTAAAGATTACCCTGGACAGATTATTCCCTTAGAGTACTTTTTATTCATTTTAATCAACAAAATTAAAATTATTGTAGCAAATTCTGCCATTTTAAATCTAAGAAATAGTATGTAGTAATCTAGTAATCTTCATTAGCTACTGCCAATATATATTTCAGAAACACATTTCTTATGTAGATCTTTTTTTGGTAAATTTGATTTTAAAATTAGATCTATCTTGAAAAAAAAAAAAAAAAAAAAAAAAACTTAAGTGCACTTAATCATCATAAATCTGTAAAAAATAAAATAAAAGTCAACTTTGAGCTTATGGCATTGGAGATTTAAATAAAGGAATGCTCAAAAAAAAAAATGAAAGGTCATTTACAAGAAGACTGGGAAAATATTGAAATATTCGAATATTTGAGCATAATTTTCAGAGCAAATTTCCCCTTTGCTTGAAAATATCCTGACTAGTAAAATTATTTGCATTTTTTTTTTTTTTTTTTAACAGCAAAATAATTTTTGATGAATAAATTCCATAAAATATGATTTTAAAATTTTTTATGTCAATAGCTTCCCCCCCACCCTTTTTTTTTTTTTTTTTTTTTTTTTTTTTTTTAATGTCACACCCAGTTGTAATTAGACATAAGAAGGCCTTTTCCCCCTAATAACTTCACAGAAGGCCCTTTCTCATTAGTTGTTCTCACCCTACACTGAATTATAATTGGTTATCAATAAATATACATCTTGGTTATCCTTTTGCAAATAGTATATAACCAAAACTATCTTTCCTGATTCTTACATTAGTAATTTTTTAGAATGAAAAAATATGAGGTTACCAAAACTAGTTAGCATTTCTTAACATTTGACTGGTACATAAAATATTCATTAAAATATGAACCAACAGTTAGCTTTTTAATTACCTTTCGGAGTTGGCTGGTCTGCTGGTATTTGGCTTAAAAATACAAACTCGTTCAAATGCATGATACATTAAATACACAAGACCAACACTGAATGGAGTGAACAAATCAAATAATTTACAAACAAAATGACCACCTGAAATAAAAAGAAAAAAGTTGCAGTTAATGATACATAATATATATAGATTTAAATTTTGAAAGAATAAAGAATTAAATATAATTGAATACTTACCAGGACGAAGAATAGATAAGGCACACAAAAACTGACACAGATATAATCTTTTTGATAAAATCTCTTGCTCATTTTCAGAACCTTCAACTGAGAAACCCTATAAAATAAAAGTTTAGGTATTCTTAAGCTACTCCAAATTTCATCATATGTGTCAAAGTTAATTTAAACAGCAAAAATCTAATATGAGAGTATATGCTATGCACTAAAATTTTTCTAACATCATTTAAATAAATAAGTAAGCACAACTGTATGTATTCTTTAATGTTATATAGTATTTTACTAAATTATTTTACGCATAATTTTATATAACATGCAATCTTTGTTCAGTTGTACTATTAAAAAAAAAAAAATGTTCTTGTAACTAAGAATAAGCTTTAGCTCATGTTTTAAGCAAAAAAAAAGAAAAGAAAAGAGAGAAAGAAATATTTCAATTCATATAATACAAGCTTTGACTATTCAACTACAGTTTTAAATTTGGGTATGGTTTAGTTTCGTATGAAATTTTAAGGTTCAAAGCTCCAAGAATGAACACTAACTTTTTTTAAGCTCCTTCTAATCATACACATGAACATATGTTTTATAATTACTATTATTAATTAAGTCTTTTAAAATGTGGTCTACAGTGTAAACATGCCAAAAATGGTTAAATGGTTAAGGTTCAGGTTTTAAATAAGGATCAAATTTAAACTTCTAACAAATGCACCCACAATATGAATGTAAAAGGTTATGCATATTTCCTTAATATGCTATTGTGAAATGCGCATTTTCAAGAGTGTATATATTGAAACCATACTGTAATTATCTTAAGGTTAATAATTACAAAGATTAAAACATTTTTTTTTAATTACTTAGTATATTTCTCATGTACACACACTTGCTGGAAAGTTAAACTGAATAATAATGGGAGGATCATAACCCCCCCCCCCCTCATGAGGAATTTTTTTCCATACAAAATGTACATTTTTCACTCCCTTATCCCACTCACATATACATATATATGAGTTGAAGTAGTCGTAAACACCCCCCCCCCCCAAATGAAAAATTTCTGGCCATGGTACTGATTGTAATTTTTAAAAAAAGTCTAAAACTACTTCTAAGCTTTAATATCAAAGCATATTTTATGATACCTGCATGTTATAAATAACTCAAATTATAGATGTATTGCAGTGAAAACTGGAATGAAGTGAACAGGATTTTACATCAAAGACACTTGCAGAGCTGAAAAGCAAAAGTATCAAAGCTAAATTAAAACATACCCCATCTGCCATGACAAAATGAACTCCTAGATTGTCTGTATTAGCAAGAACAAATTTCTTGAAATCTCTTAAATTTTCAGGAGCATATATATCGCCATCTTCTTTGACACCTATTCAGAAAAATAAAATATTACACAGAACAAAAAAATAAAACTTTACATTAATTGTTATTTAATATTATATAGCCAGGTTCCCCCCCCCCTCCCCACCTTAGATTGCATGGAGTATCCCTTAACCTCCGAACTTAGTTTACTAAACAACACAAGACTAATTTTTCTCTTCACTGAAGAAGAACCTAAATGTTAACCCTACAATGCATGATTTTTTAAAATGGACTGAAAATAAAATCGCAACTTCATTTAGATTTACTTATGCTAGGGAAAATATCTGTTAAAAAATTCAGCATGTAATTTCGCAGAAAAATCATAAAAAATGTTCAGATATGTAGCTCCACCCTATAGCTCTCGTAAAATCAAAGAAAGTAATCTAGCCCAATTTTACTTTATTTAGTCCAATATTACCATGTTTTAATAGTTTTGTGTTTATTTTCATTTAGCAATAAAAATTAGAAGCAATTAAAAATTCAGCTAAAATTTGTTCAGTGAACTGGATGCACTTGTTATAAATCCATGCTTGTTTTCTCAAAAAAAAATAATGCTGGCATACATTTTAAAAACTAAAATTTATTTAATAAAAACTAAAATTTATTTAATATAACTTAAAATTAATATTTTTATTTCTACTGGAAAAAGAGTCAGTTCGGCAGCCTCCTCTTTCTCTGTTTAGTTTATGCGAAAATATAACTAAAATATAAATTTTTTTTTAAAATATGGATAGAAATAATAAGTTATTTCCAGAAATATTTAATGTGTATGCAGTGTGGGCCACGCGGAACCTAGTGCCGGCCCTCTACGTTCATTTGGAAGAGTACTAAGTGAAACCATATTAGATGTTCCCGTTTTGACTGCGGATTATACGGTGCTGCGTACTATTTGTAAACAACTTTTTTTTTCTTAACTGAAAAACGTGCATGCAAATTATACGTCGCCGCAGATAATAGGCAGAAAAATACGGTATCTCTCAGACTAAAAGGGGTAAATGTAATTTTTTAGACACTGATCAACTAAAAACTACACCTGAATAAATAGTAAATAATTTGAATATCATTCAACACTATTTCAGCCATTTTTATTATTTTAAAGTATCTCTAAAATTATACTTGAAAATCAGAGGATTTGACTACTCATAGGAAACAAGCAGTTTTAAGTTTCCTCAGAAATTGAAGGGAAAAACAAAAATTAGTTTTTTAGACAAAGAAATCCTTGTAGTGTGTTGTCAAGTGTAAGAGGTTTGAAAGTGCATAAAAATATGCAGCTTTAATGAACAGATATTTTCAATTTTCTATTGATGAAAAATGTTATTTAAGTTACCATAATAAGGTTCAAACGTTTCAGGTGGTCCAGCATAAAAATCTTCCAACTTAAAATCGTTTGGTCCTTTTAAAGTGAAACCAAAACCTTTACATTCCCATTTTTTTCTCCATAACACATATTCAGAGAATCCTCCAGGTCCAGCACAAATGTCAGCAAAATAAAGCAGTTCACTACCAGATACTATAGGCTCCTACAATTGAAGCATTACATTACTTTTACATACCACTACATAAGTATTTGTCTTTCACTTTATGAATTTGACAACCTTAGAAAATGCAACCACTTTCAATTTTACCAAAAATTAATTTGAAAATGGTCATTTAATAGAAGACACTCTAAAAATAAGATAAATTGTAGAAAAGAGTGAGTAAAATGCATATTAAATATATAACTACTACATAAATGCATACATTTAGATTTTTTATTTAGTGTGGAGAATAAATGGATGCTTGTTTGAGACAGTTTTTTTTTCTATTGTTGTTGTTGTTGATAATGATGATGATGATGATTATCCTCTAGCTTCTGACAAATTCAGGTAACATCTGTATGAGCTTTGACTCTTAGAAAGTCGAGCACAAGAAGATCAGAATAGATATCTCACTTAGGCCCAAACAATCTGAAGTGTGTTCATAAATAGCCTGATGATTGTTGCAGTTGTTAATGACAGTAAATGATAGGAAGCATAATGTAAACACTTCCAAAATATGAGGATAGTATGAGAGCTCCTGTCACACATACAAGGATAAGAATCAGCAGGGTTTACACGAGCCTTGAAAAGTCCTTAAAAAGGCCACATTAAAAAAATATTAATAAAGCATCCTTAAAAAGGCCTTATTTTTACCCTAAAAGCCTTTAAAAATTGTAAAAGCCTTAAATTATCATTTCATCTTCACTTTTCAGCTGATTTTTGCAGATTTTTTTTTTTTTTTTTTCCAATGCGAGCAAAGGTAGGGGGCGAATTGTATAGGAAGCTAACCATGCTGTCTGCATGCTACTCTCTCTGTGGAGAGGGTGAAAAAGGGGCAGGGGAGATATTTTCTTTTTCTGCGCTGCACTTGCTTGTTCCATGTAGGCCCAAACTGGCCAAGTCGGATAGTCAGCAATTGCTGAGGGCCCCCAGATCAAGGGGACTTCGACAAAGCCCCCCAAAAATTGATATATTTCTTTATAATTTGAGTCATTTGATATAGATCAGGGGTTCCCAAACATCTTTCGTCGCGGCACCCTTTTCAGGCTAAAAACTTTTGCGGTAGGTTTCTTTAAAGCAATACGAATAATAATGAATATGAAGGTTAGAATGAAGCAGTTTGGATGTATTTTACATTACTTTTTTTATTATGTTTATAGGGCTAACTATCAAAAAATTCGCTTTGGAAAGGGATGTAGAATTTTGACACCCCCTTTCCCCATTTCAGGTAGCTCCTTTAAAAGAGAGGCTACTGGACACAACTTTCTTGAACTTGACTGAAATGTTTTTGTTTGAGGCCACTTCGTCATCTACTTGGCCACCTTTTTTGTGGATACTGGTTGAGAGGAAATTATTTGATTATACTTCACCAAAACACTTTTCATGATTATCTCCATGGCACCCCTGGCATATGCTCGTGGCACCCTAGGGTGCCACGGCACACAGTTTGGGAACCTCTGATATAGATCATAGTAATTTAATTACTTATTTCTCAGTAATCTTACGCCTTTACACAGTGGCATAACGGAGGACTCCAGAGGGCCCCCTAAGAGTCAGTGACCCCAACAGCTTTAAAATAGTTCAATCTGGTTTTTAGGCACGTAAGCATAATTTTCAAATATTACATATTCTAATATTCTGTTCCCTCTAAATTCTCAAGTAAGGGCCTTATTTTCAGTTTCTAGCCTAGGACTCCCAAAGCAGCCAGTCTGGGCCTAGATCCATTATTCGTTTACCTTTTGCAACAGTTGGGGAGGGTGAGAAAATATGGTCAGAGACAAGAAACGAGGGGGGAGGTAAAAGGAGTGATATGAGATAAATATATAATATAATTACAACTGATTAAACCACAATGATTGTATTAAACTCAAATACACTTTAACCTCTTAAAGATCATATTATTTACAAGGAAACGGTCATAAAATTACCTTTTAATAAAAAAAATTGTAAAAAAAATAAATGTATGTACAATATGTGCATTTATTCTAAGATTGTAAACATTTTGATATAAAAAAAATTCTGTGCATAAGAATTGAAATGTTCTAATCTTTCTGGTGCATAACTTTTGAACTCTCCAGCCCGGAAATATCACAGAAGCGAGAAGGAAGGGGTTAATGCTTTAAAAGACATAAAATGCAGTATTATTAAGGAGATGTATCTTTGGATCTAATTGTATTGGAATGTATCTTTGATTATTTGTCTTGAAATCTTTAAAAATAGCCTTAAAAAGGCCTTATTTTTTAATATCAAGAAATGAGTGGGAACCTTGATCAGTCTTGGCCAGATACATGAATACTAGTAATGGGTGGGAGCAAATAATCCATTATATTACAGTGAAATCTGTGATTACACAAACTTCACTTTTGTGAAGATTTCGAATTAATAAATAAAGCATTTCTACTTTAAAAAAAAAAAAAAAAAAAACATTGGTGCAAGATCAATGAAATGAAATTTCATTTTAAAGAGATTTTTATTGTATTTTATAATATTTTTCTGGTAGTAATTCCAGAAAGGTAAGGTTGGAAAAGATGGAAGTTAGGTGTCTATAGCACTCCCCAGGTAACATCCATCATTAAAATAATGTTAATTTATGGCGCTCCAGACAAAACGTCAATTCTAAGCGTCTTTTTCCTATTTAAAAAACGTTTAGATTTCCCTACTAAGATCGAAAATTGGCTGCATTTCAAATTCACATACTTAAAGCAAAATAAACGTTTAAAATGCACTTGATCTACATTAGATATGGATACCAAAAAAGTAAAAATAGTTCAGCTACTGCAGGATAAAGGTACTGGTTTTGCTGCCTATGAAATCCAATTACAGTGGCTAATCACTGGGAAGGATCGTACAGATAATAGAAAAACACGGATAATCCAAAAACTTCTTTTTATTAAAGAAAAAATCAACATCAGTACAGAAATATAAAAATTTCTTACATTTGCATGTTGTATATCATCAAATTAGAAATTTTCCTTTCAACATTTACTGCTTAAAAAAAAATCTGTAAAGTGCCTTTGCTTCTTCTTGTACATCTCTTGTCGTATATCTACACATATTTTACAAACAGCAGTAATGTCACTGTAATCAAATCAAATCCTCTCTGTCCCATAAAATCTAAAAGTTTCCACAGACTACAGAGCAGCAGAATAAGAAATTATTTTTCCCTTATTCAGTATACATCTTCTGCATTAGTTCTATCATCACTATTAGATTTAAAAACACATCATCACTATTAGATTCAAAAACACAGTCAGTAATGATGCCATCTGTCAAATACTGAAAGCCAGGCTTACATATGCATCGCTTTGAAAAAAAAAACCAGATTTTCAAAACCTTCAAATTCTTTTGCATTGTTCAAGAGGTAGGGTTACCACTATACGGGACTGTTTTACTGCAGGTACTCCTAAATGACTCGCTTTGACTTGACTTGAATGCTATTAACTAAACCGGAGAAGATTCTAATTGTGAAAAAAAATGTGAAAATTATGTTAAAAAATAAAGTGGAAAAATATGAAAATTACATTAAGGAAAGGTAATATTAAAGGCATTAATTAAGGTATTTTTTATTTGGAAAGTGGCAGACATCTTAACGTTTATATTGCACTCCAGAGAAACATTAATTTGAAGAAAGTTCATCAAAAGCAACATCGATTTTATATGCATGATAAGCGGGAAAATGTTTCCCTTTAAATTTTTTAGTGATCCCGGAATGAGCACGGGTAATCTGCAAACCGGATAATCCGTGCACAGATAATCGAGAGTATACTGTATTAAGAAATTGGAAATTTTGTTAATAGAGTAAACTGCACCAGATATCTCTGAACGTGCTTTGGGCTGTCTGGCCCATCTAAAGTGACAAAGTATTAGGCAATAGTACACAAATGAAGCAAAGATTTTCTGAGCAATTTATCATATAATCATTATGTAATTGTTACAGTATTATGTAAACTCTTTTTATTATACTTAGTTGATTTATAGTTACTTTTGAATTCAGAAAATAAAGAAAAAAAGCTTTAAAAACAGAATATATACAAATACTTACCCCATTAAAACTTTTTGGATTTGTAAACATAAAATCAAATGCTGCATCCATATTGGCCATTTTCATTGCAGCTCTAAATATTAAAATAATGGAATGTATAAAAGGCTTTTTCATTTTGTATTAAAGTACATTGATACAATAACATTTACATACTCGCTCAATACCCTTTGCAATATCTTAAATTCTATTTCCTAGTTATGGCTTTAAGTCTGAGAAATTTAAATAAAAATTCTACTTTATTTGTACACATTATACATATTTACTACAGTATGGAACCTCTTATCCGGAAACCAGTTATCCGGAAAACCAGTTATCCAGAATCATTTTTCAATGGATTAAATTCCTATTTTTTCTGAAAGAAAAGCAAAAAATGAGGTTTTTTTAAATATTTCTTATGTTTTTGTTTTTTTATTTTGAGTACTACAGCTATAATTTATAAAGTAAGCAATCTAGTAAGGTATTTTATTTATTTCTTTAGTTTGTGACTAAGTTTTCAAGAAGTTATCATATATTTATTACTTCCTCTCTAAATCATTATTATTTATCATGATCATATTAGTTTTTTATATTATTTTTCTAGTACATTAATAATTAATGTTTAATTCTAATCAAAAATAGAGAGTAACATTCATGCTACCAATCAAATCAATAGATATCATGTTAATCCCCAACCAGTTATCCAGAATACACCCGGTCCCAACCATTCCGGATAACAGGTTCCATACTGTACTGGTGTTGGCTGAAAAGAAAATGTGATCAGTCAGAGGAATTGTGATAACTGAGTTGGGACTAAGGTGTGCTAAGCCTACTCTAAAAAAATTATTAGGTTTTTTATTGCAAGGATAAGAGACGAAGGGGGAGGTAGAGGGGCAGAGCTAAAGCTCATCCTAGAAATACCCTAAAGATCTATCCAGTTATGCCAATCAACAAAATGGGAAAGGTGCAACACAGAATAAAATTTGATAAAATCAAAATCATATCAGATAAGTGTTATTTTACTATCCTAGTTTCTCCAAAATAGATTATACAAATACAGAAAAAAAGGGTAACATATTAGATCTTACAAAATTTAATAACACAGAGTTTAGAAGAATGCTTTATTTACCTAGTACTTCCCCAGGTACTTCTAGGTCCACTTTACCTAGTACTTCCCCAGGAAGTACTAGGTAAATAAATTATGTTACAGTTAACAAAATTTTACAAAAGTGCATAATTTGAATGGTTAATAAAAACTAAGTGTACAAATGGCAGCAAAAAATTACAGAGGCAACTGATTATTTGGTTCTTTAAAAAATATGACAAAAATTAATTTGCAATACCGATAGTGTCATTCAGTTGATTTGAATTTTAAATAAATAGTACATATTTAGGTCTGTGACTCCCTTATAGAATTAGAAGTTGTTTCTGTAAAACACCCCATAACAGCCAAAATATCCAACCTCTAGAAGTATAAATATATTCAATCCCTCAGTGTAAAAATGCCATTTCATATAACCAAATTATCTAGGGAAGTACAAATGATCACTCTACCAAGCTGTAAATTTGCAACTTTTACTTTATAGAAGACTGTAAAGGTAAAACTTAGAAAATTCATTAGTACAGGGATGAGATTGACAAAAAAGGAAAAAGTCCAAAAGAAGACAACATTTGAGAAATAGACAACATTCGAGAACATCATTTGAGCAATAATACTTTTGAATTTCAAGTTCAATAAATATTGTAATTGCTACCGATATTAAATTTATCCTACTTACATACAATTTTGCCTTAAAAAATTAAAAAATTCAGAAAATTTTTGTAAAATTGAAACAAACTGAATTTTTATGAAACATTGAAAAAGTCTGAAAATCCGACAAAAGTCTGAAGATTCTCATGCCTGTTAGTAATTAATGGAACCACTAGAAGTAGGAACCACTTTTTTAGGCTAATGATCAATTTATTAGAGAGAAAATGATATACAATAAGTCTTTTAAAAATTTCAGAAAATATAAATTATGTAAAACTAAAAACTATGTTAAAAGTATGTATAATTACAGTTGATGAAACACTAAATCTTAATTTATATAGAAAAAGGAATGCATTCAATACTACAGAGGTTTTCGGAAATGGAAGAAGTGGCAATCAGGTAGCAACTGAATAATCTTTAATTGCCAACTCTCAGCAGGCTTGGCTGCTTATTTTGCTCTTTGCCTAGTATGATCATTTACTTCATTAGAGGTTATGCTTTTTTTTCACTCCTCTGGAGTATATAAGAGATTCACAAAAATTACTAACTCTAAAAATGTAGACTTGCATGACTTGGTGAAACCAGCACCATGGGCACTGTTATTTCCTGTATTTATGCACAATTGAAAAGCTGAATCCTTTCTATATAAAATAGTGTGATAAGCTTTGGTTAAAAAAAAAAAAAAAAACTAAATATTAACAAATAAAAATACAAAAAGCAAACAGGTATTTTCTGTCTAACAAAGAGCCCTTTGCCACTTCCAATTTTGTATTGACACAGATAAAGTGTCTCCTTATTATACCCAAAACTGGTGTGTGTGAGTGCTTTCTTCTGCCAGTGTAAAATAATAATAATAAATTTATTTATTTATTTATTTATTATTATTATTTGACACTGGCCTTTATTTATTGCTAAAATAATTCTGCTTCATACATGCTAATAGCCTTTAAATGTATTATAATGACTCACAATTTTAAAAAAAATTACTTACTCTCATTTTCATGTTAAATTGCTTATGAAAGACCTATTCCTACAGTTTGCCTAAGATTTTTCAGGAGATACTTATACAAAATCTTTCATCCTTCACAAACAGATGATCATACTAGGAAAATTGCCTTTTATTGTGTTTAATATATAAAATGAATTTGAAGCCTAAATACAATGAAAAATTTTACATGCTGAAAATGCTTTTAAGTTCCCATTGATTCAACATAGATACAATTTAAAAAATGGGTTTCTAAAGTAATAATAGCTTATAACAAACCTGTTTAAAAATATGCCTCCACGTATTGTTTCAAAAGGATTAGAACGTGTTCTTGCTTTTCGCATTTCTTCTGGTTCTAACTGATCAAAAACAGTCTAAAATTCATGAAAGGACAAAATATTAATTTCATCAGTTTTATACTGCATTATAATAAACACAACTCAATAACGGAATTCAATTTTAATGACAAGACACTTAAATTTCAATCCTGTTTAAAATTAACAGCCTACTCACAAAGAAATAGGATTTTTAGATACATACCTTGTAAGCAAGGACATCTTTCAAAATATCAGGATCACAGAATTCAGTCTCATCAGCAATAGTCATTTTCTTCTAATAGAATAATTAAAAAAGATGTAAGAATAATCATTATACAGTAAAGATGCAATTGGAAAATTTTACATTTTACAAATATTTATTTGTATTTTCTAAGAAAAAATTAGGTATATGTCCTTAGAAAATATTTCGATTTTCTTGATCAAAACATTGTTAGTCTAGTGAAATCATCAGTCAATTGTCATGTATTTTGAGTGTGAGTATTTCTTTTTTAAATTTTCTTCTGACATGAAAGGGTTAACGTAAATTTAAATTTGAGCTTTTAAAACGGAGCATGTTATATTTCACAAAAGTTTTTTCCTCCCCTTTCCATTATATCTTTGCAATTATAAGTTTGAAAAAAAAAATATATATATACAGAACTCATTCTGTAGGTCATAATATTGTCTTAATTTTTCATTACAACTTTAATAATTAAGATATTATAATATAATATATATATTTGAATTTAAGGGATAAAAACGATCATCATTAAAAATTAATTCTCTATTAATTGTAGCAAAAAATCATCCAAATTTTTATATAGAGTGCTTATAGAAAGATGTAAACAAACAAATCTACTTGCTATAATTTACAATTTATTATATCAATATAATTACAGTAAAGCACCATTTATACGTCTTTCAAAGAACCGATTTGAAATGACATATAAATGAAATGAAATATAACTGAAACATTAATAAACAACTTACATTACATTACAGGTTTAATGCTACTAATGTAAATTTGTGTAAATATAATAATTTTAAGTTTTTTTTCATATAGAAGTACAATGAAACCTTTAACTGCATTAAAAAAACAAACACTTACAAAAATGAAACAAATCATACCTTTACTGTACTATGTCTTAAATACTGCATATCTTTAGTATAAATACAGGATGTTTCAAAACTCATGGACAAAAATTTAAGGGGTGGTGCTGTAGCCAAGATGGTTCAGAGTCACATAGCAATGTGGGGTCGGAAACGTCGTCCTCATGCACCTGTTAATAATCATTTTGGAATGATAGTGAACTTTCTCACTATGGTTCGTCAAAAACTAATAGATTTTTCACAAAAAGCACTTGATTAAAATTGATTAGTAAGAAGATTGATTGCTAAAGTAGGGATTACACAGTGATTACAAAATTGATTGTACAATGATTACAAGATTGATTATCAAAGTGATTATTAGCAAGTAAATGAAAACATTGCTTTTGACCTCACACCCCTTAAATTTTTGCCCTTGAGTTTCGAAACATCTTGTATAATACACATTGCATACCAATTATGATATGATTCATACAGACATTGAATTAAAAATAATCTTTCAATTAATAGTCGTCTGAGCATCTTTCAATTAAGTTCATGAAATCTTGCTTCAATATAGTTGACTGCACATTAAAGTAAGGTGATAAAAGGTAAATCCCTCCTTAGATTCTTTATTAGGCGTTCTTTCTGGGAAAAGTTTCTCTCTAAATCGAAAAATATGACTGAGACAGAAAAATTTCAGAATTTAGGGTGAAAAACAACGTATAACTGAAATTGGGCCATTGTGCATTGTATAAATGAAGCATTTTTGCATTAAAAAGAGTAGGAATGAATCGAACCTTCACGAAATCAACGTATAAAAGTAAAAGTCATATAAATGAGAAGCGTATAAACAGTGCTTTACAGTATATATAATAAAAATATAACAGTGATATAAATAATATTTCTTATTAATTAAAAAATCCATAAGATTCAATTAATACTGCTACAACATTCTGAAAGCAAATTTTAATCACATCATTCTATCATCCATCTACACAATCATTCATTTGAGGTGTTCAGCTTTATTAATTAGTTTTTCTGAATTATTTAAGAGTATGTATCAGTTCTTTTAAGTATTTATGTGTTTTACAATAGTTCACTACAATTAATTCATTGGTACTTTGCTAAACTCATGTTGCTTATAACAATCATAATGCTTATATAAGTGCTCTCCCCCTCAATTTTTTTTTCTAAATTAGTTAACTATAACTGTTTTGTTTATTTTTGCCTTAAAGTTTGTTTTCTTTATTAGTTAAATTCTTCCCCTAATCTCTTCATTCTTTCATCTTTATGGGGACTTTATATTCAGGTTAATACAGTAAAGTATTATAATTGAATAAATAGAGATATATTACCAGTATGCTGAAATTCGGACTCATGATTTAATCTATTTTTAAATCAAAGTACTTCACATTTTTGTGCACAGTTCTCTGTACACAAAATAACAGCTGTATTATAAACAGTATTTTTTTAAAAAGGCCTTTATATATTTTTTTAAATAGTTTTTGAAAATTTTTTTTTTGATTTTCAGCAAACTACATCCTTAAAAGGAAAGCAATAGTACTCATTTTTTGCTAAATACAGAGATATCTTATACTATGTGAAGAAACATAGAAGGTAATTGAGATATTAAAAAGAAGAAAAAAACTTATTGCACTAATAAAATGCTTTAGCTAATATTGCATTAATAAAATGCTTTAGCTAAACCCGTGTCTTAAGTCACAAAAGTCAAACTATTCCTGCAGGGAAGTTTATTATTCCTTTATCTATCTAGCAAAAAACTTGCAACTTACTGGCCCTTCTTGGATCCACTCTCTCAACATGGAAATTTCCAGAGGCTCAGATCTACATGGTGGCATCCAATCAACTTGTTCTTGAACAGTTATCTAAAGAAAAACTAGTATTAATCATTCATTTAATTACTGAATACATGTTTATGTACACAGTAAAAAATATTAAATTGCTTTAAAATGCACTTACAAGAGTAACAACAACAGCAAAAAAAAAAAATAGCTAAAAAGACTAGTAGTGAAGCACTTTTTTTATGTCATGCAAGCACACAACTTAATTCTAATAAAACTTTACCCACACTAATAAAAAAGAGAAAAAAAAAGTCATTTAAAAAATTAAATTTTATATATTTCATATTAAACAATTCATTCTATCACTTTTGATTTTATTTGCTTGCTATAAAACAGTGTGGCGAGAGAGAAAAACAAAGAGAAGTATGCTTTCTATGAAAAAGTGAGCAGTTAATGTGTGGGTGGGTGCGTGTGTGTGCAACTCGCAAAGATGAAATCTGGCATTCAATAGAATACCTAGGCATTGTGTAGAATGCCTAAAACTAGCCGGCAATATACAAAATGATTAGTATTTCACACATATTCTAGACATTCTATAGAATGCCAAATGAGAAACTGGCAAAGTATGAAATACATATCTGACTATATGTAAAATGTAATGAAATGTATTTTAAAATGTCATTCAAGCCTTCCATGTTGCATATGTAGGTTAATTTTAATTTTATATTTTTTATATTAAAAATCTGTTTCCATTAATAAGAAAGACATACATTTTGTTTTCTCTACCTTTCAATTTTCATTACGTATTAGGAATAATTTTTTATGTCACTCTCATAATTTTTTTCAGAATAACACTTGTATTTTTGAGGAATGCACACATTTCATATGGGAATGGGTCAGTTGCACCGGGGGAGGGGAGAAAAGGGCGAATTGCACCATGGATGAATTTAATCCACGGGCGAGTGGCACCCACGAAATGGACAGGAGGGGGACAATCATAGGGGAACCCTGTGGTCTCGCAAAGGGCCAGCGATAGCATATTTTCGAAGAGCCCCCTACAGATATGGTCGGACCCAGTGATTTTTGGGGGTCTCAAAAAGGGCCAGCGATAAAATATTTTCAAGGGGCTCCTTACAGTGATGGTCGGACCTAGTGATGATTTTTTATCGGGGGGAGGAGGCAGAGGTTTGCAAAGAGCCAGCGGTAGCATATTTTCTAGGGGTTCCCTACAGCGATGGCCAGATGCAGTGATGTTTTTTGAGGTCTCACAAAGTGCCAGCAGTAGCATATTTTCGAGGGGGAGCAAGATAAGGATTCCAGTGCAACTTGCTCCTCATCCCTTTATACAGAGTGTCCCAAAAAGGTGGTAACGGGTTTTCATTCTTTAGCTATTAGAGATAAGTGAGCTTTGTGAATAAAAAAAAATGTTCAAAAAAAATTCCTCTAGTTAATTTTCAAAAAAAGTTACACTTTTTAAATCTGTATATCACTCTCATACAAAAAAAAATTCACAATTTGTAAAATGTGCCCCATACACTAATGAGATGACATACAAAATCTGAGAATTATATACATTAAAAAGCATTAGAGATATGAAGATAAATATAAAGTTGACGTAAACCACTTTTCAATGACTCTTGAAGGGAAAAAATTGCATTGAATGATCGCATTTCAGGGGCCGTACAGAAATGATGAAAGAAAATCCTTTTTTCCCACTCTAGCAATAAATTTTTATATTTAAAATGATGTGCAGTCCCCGATCATCTTTCATTAAAGATGTCTCTGTGATGTTGTATGATGAAAGCAGAGGCGTAGCCAGAAATTTTTCATGGGGGGGGGGGGGGGTACGACTACTGCAACTCACATATATGCATACATGTGTGTGATAAAGGAGTGAAGAATATACATTTTGTATGGCAAAAAATTCCTCATGGTGGGGTTATGACCCCCCTAACCCGCCCCCCCCCCTTGGCTAGGACCCTGGATGAAAGGCTCAAATATGTTACACCACCTTATTAGTGTATGGGGGCACATTTGACTAGCTGGAAATTTTTTTGTAAGCTGTCATATACAAATTAAAAAACTTTTTAAAAATTATAAAGAGAAATATTTTCTTAAAGGAGTCTTATTTCTGATCTTATTTTTCAATTTTTCAATTTGCACTGCCCAATTATCTCTAACAGATAAAGAATTAAATCCCGTTACCACCTTTTGGGACACTCTGTTATAATAGCCTAATTAGGACCTTTTTTTTACTTTGCCTAAATAACATTTTGTCATTCTATAGAATGCCTAGGTATTATATACAATACCCAGGGAAAGTATGTAAAATCAATAAGAATAAAATAATAACATGGAAAGTGTCAAAGTGCACTTACTCATTATTCCAGCAGCTGTAGAAAATGTTTTGTGTAATGAAGAAAAAAAAATATAGAATATTTTGACTGGAGAACATGAAGCTTTATTTTATTCACTTAATTTTTTTTAAAGTTTAGTAAAATTTACATTTTTACCAAAAATGGCCATCTGAGAAAAGGGTCTTTCAGTGAAAAAAGTTACATTAAAACCTGCAGGAAGTATTTAATTAGAAAATTATTTTTAAAAATGAGTAAAAAGAAGGTAAATCAAGAAGTTTACAATCTTAAAAGTCATTACAAATTGAAATCAGCACAGTGGCACATTTTCACAAATTTCATTTTAAGGCAAGGAAGATTTTCATAACTCCTTAAAAGTTGTTAAATAAAAAAAACTCAACCGTACAGGGATTAATCCAAAAATTTTTCTGGGTCCCACTTTTGTGAATTTCAACATCTATTTTTGAGAATTTTCATACCAATTTTTGTAAAAATCACTTTTTTGTTAAAGTAATTTATAAAACCAGTTCAAATGTATGGTAAAATGCTAATGAGGGCCGTTTTATTCAATTGTATTTTTGTGAAGGACCCAAATGACATCTGCATTAATTCCTGCGGTAAATCCACAAACCCCAAATTCATCTGCATCAATCCCTGCTGTAGTAGATCTATAAACATGTATTTAAATTTATTCATGCTTCAGAAAGTATACATATATATAAGTGAATACTTGCTTAAGGAGAAAAAAACATTTACCTGGTCTTTTTCGATATCCCAAGCAGCACTATCAGATGGTTCGAGCCCAGCAATGTGAAGACCCAAACCACGTCGACCACGCTGTTTAGAGGCATGCACAATATCAACACGCCCTTGAGCAAATTTTCCAAGACCACTACCAGTCTTGTATCCCATTTTTTCCTAGAATGGTAAGACAAATCTTAGAAACTTGATTTCAGATTTAAAAAAATTAATTAATTAAATTTAAAAAATTAAATTTTTCAGAATAATCTACAATTACTGATTGACAATAATATCTGACAATATAAACAAAATAATAATTTAATAATCAGACAGATTTAAAAAATTAAAGTCATTATATAAATAACACTAGTGACACTATAAAAAAAAAAGATTTTTTTTTAAATATGTATATCTTAAACATTGCATATTTCAAATAAATGTATATTATATATATATATATATATATATATATATATATATATATATATATATATATATATATTAATATAGTGTATATAATGCATATTGCTTATATACACTATATAAGCAATAAGTATCTATGCATACTAATACATAAAATTAATGATAAATTATGTCTATATGAATAACATGAGCTTAAGTTACTGAGAAATTACTTTTCTTTTTATAAAGTAATTATAGTAAATGCATCTATTATCTTAAAAATAACACTAGTTTTCACTGAGCTATACTAAGTATATACTTATACGATAGAACATAACTAAGCATAGATACTGTTGAGATTTAATGTTAATACCTAATTCAATTTTAATACACAAGGTAAAAGACAAGGCAAGGTAAAAGAAGGGTGACATTTTTTTGTTAGCATGTAATTTGAAATATTTTGATAAACTGCAAAAGCAATTGTAGATTTTAAATGGTATAAATAAAAATATATAAATTTAAATAAAAAATAGTTTTTATTGCAAGTCATTAATCCATTCCTAATAATAAAAACTTAAATATCAATGTACCATCAACTTCATTCCAACACCATAGCTGTCATTTAAACTATCCTTAGTAGGCATACTGTCAGGAAGCTTGAAGCCACTCATGGAGGGTGCTTTGTCTTCACTCTCACTATCTGAAAAATCTATGAAAAGAAATATACTTATAAATTACTAATACGAAAGTTAAGCTACATACATTAGTTATTCCCAAATATTTTCAATTTTAATCAAGCTATGAATTAGGCTACTTTATTTAACTTTCATTTTTAGCATACGCAAATTTTGTTTGAAGAAAATATCGTCACTGCACAGCATCTAAGTGAAAAATACAATACATTTTAAAATAAAAATATCTCTGTTTGGTGATGATCATGAAAATTTTTAAAATAATGTTTTACTTTATGTTCTTGGATTTCCTTATAATTTTCTAGACTTGTTAAATGAGTAAAAGTAAATGCCAATTTAAAATATTAAAGGTTTATGTGTTGTCATTTCCAAACTATCCCATCTTAAAGTTGGAAAAATGCTGCAATTTTGGCGCAACTTGCCTCTATATACATATAAATAATTCTCAATCTAGAATTAAGCTATTTAAGAAATAAAATTATGACTGGCTTTAAAATATTATGGGATTTAAAATGACACCCATATCCTGCACCAGACACATGTCTCTAAGCAGGATAAACTTAGTTTTTGTATCTATCAATTTAAAAATGTCATGTTTCTTTCTAATTGGATAATATACATTAAAAAATTACTTGACATAAGTGTAATGCAATATTAAAAAGATTATAATAAAATTGGTACTTTTCAAAATAATTGCATTGCACACATTGCATTTGCACATTTTTGAATATTTTTTAGTTAAAAAAAATAAATTAAAAAATTTAAACTGAATACAAATTTTCCAAAAAATCACACTGATTTCTCCCTATTGCTTTAAAATCTCTGCAAAATTTGAGAATAGGATCTCAAAAGTGTCATACTTAAAAAAAAAAAAAAGTGTATCATGAGTATTTTATTCCCAGGCACACAAAGAAAGCATTTAATGAACTGTTAAAATGTAATGCATTTAATGCACTGTAAGTATGTTCATTCAAAGTAGGATATGCTGCAATATTTGCTTATACAGTCTAACTGTGTTTGATAATTTATTTCGAGTATAGTTTTCTCTACAATTAATTCATCTGAGGCATATTAACTACAGAGCTTATTCTTCATGATCTAAAATTTAAAACTTCCACACCAGTTTTATGTGAGCAATATTGTTTTTCTTTAATTTCGTTGTACTTATATATATTTTAATAATAATTAACATAGTATGAAATATTGTTTAAAACTAATTGTTATGGTTTAAAACTTTCTTTAAAATGAATGGCACAGCTTTTAATCTTACATACACTATTATATGTTAAGTTGTCACTTTTTTTTTTTTTTCCTAAATGCTACATTAAATCAAGGATGGTTGTGGAACTTCCACAAAAACCCTGAAAAGTGTGGGCAAAAGTGGTGTTGTTCTTTTACTTTTGCTTGGCAATTAAGTGAAAAAATTAATAACTGTCTTTTAATCATAATATTCAAATTATTATAACAAATTTTACTATTTTAAATCAGAAGAATAGTATATTATAACCTTTTCAATAAAAATTTCATAAACATATTTCTCATGCAGATTTTTCAGGAAAACTTGAGATTAAATATCAAATCCAAATTGCCAAAAATCTCTGTAAAAAATTATTTAAAAATAAAATAAAGTTAATGATTAATCTAATGGCATTAGAGATTTAAATGAAGGAATTCTCAAACAAAATTAGTCATTTACAAGAAGGATTAAAAAAGGATTGAAGTTGGAATGCTTTGATAAAATTTTCTATGCAATTTTACCCATTGCTAAACCCCAGATAAATAGTACTTTTTTCTCCATGATCCCATTGAGATACCACGTTGAAATTTTACAGAATTTATAATTGGGGATAGGTAGAATTTTTTTTAATCTTTACTCATATTATCAAATTTTTAAATAAAATTTATATCTTTTAAAATTAATATAAAAATTAAAAGTAATGTTGTTGTGTTATATGTATCATTTTAAAGCTTGATTTTCTGAATAAAATTTTTATTTTTTAAATAATTCGATGCTAATTCATAAAGGTTATGGGCAGCATACTGACTTTCGTAAATTTGAAAATATTGCTCTTGCTATACCAGAATAATATGAGATAAAAAAGAAGCAAAAATAGATTTCAGACCTTCTTTCATAGTACTTTATGTGCACTCAAAATGAAAATAATTGAAAATAGTACGGCAAAAATCCCTCAATCACTTGACATGGAGTGACCTGATTATAGGTGGATAAACTTGTTGTGTGTTGTTGTTTCTTATCCCCACTTGGCAGACAGAAGAATCTAGAGCAAGGCCATAAACCAGTCAGTAAGCAAACCCTTCAAAACAAAAGATAGGTTGGAGTAGATCCGGTTCTTATTACAACTGATACAGGAAAGTATATGGGTGGGAGCGGCTTGATTCATCTTACATTTCGAGCAAAGAGGATAAACCTTAAGACCAGACACATGTCTCTATGCAGGATAAACTTAGTTTCCGTATCTATCAATTTAAAAATGTCATGTTTCTTTCTAATTGGATAATATACATTAAAAAATTACTTGACATAAGTAATGTAATATAAAAAAGATTATAATAAAATTGGTACTTTTCAAAATAATCTTTAAAACATTAATACCTCTTTCAACATATTTAGCTGGATTTTTAAATTCAGTTTTGGCTTTTTTAGCAGCTGAAAACAAATCAGCATGCTCATCTTCAGTATCATCTGTACTGATTTCTGAAATATATTGTAAGTTTTAAGAAACAGTAGCATCTAGTATCAAATAAAATAAAACAATAGGAGAAAAACAAATAAGAACTTCTGTAATAAAATTTTATCAAAATGAAAACAAACTTTGGTACTTATGTATTATCCAGGCATCCAAGACAGCGATTTTTCGTCGAATGCATGAAATTATTAATGGCTTCGAATACAATTAGCAACAGTTTGCCAGCACATTTGATGAAAAAATAGTTTGGCGGAAATGACTGCCGGGATAATTCATAAGTACCCAAATTTTTAAAGAATAAATTACTTCTTTACAATTTGTTTAGTACAAATTACATTTTCTTAAACATTAATCTCTGATAAATAACTAAATAAACTTCCAGATAACAAAACAATATTGCATAAAATAGTATGAGTACCATGCTTTCCTGCCTATAATTCGCTGATTATCTATAAAAAAAAAAAAAAAAAAAAAGTTTTAAGTTTTAAGATGTGTGGAATATATGTTTTCTCTCTCCCTCTCCCCCCCCCTTCTGAAAAAATTTTAGTACGGAATTTGAAGGCTTTAGCAAAATAAATCTTCTAATTAACTTAACAATAGTGAGTTTTCACTAAACTATTTAAGTACTTTTAAACATTTTCTTAGGAGGTTAAAAAAAAAAAAAATCGTTTAATATACATATTTGCACAACACAATTTCACATTAATACATTCCCAGTTTCAAAATCTGTTGTTTTAATTGCTTTGCTCTTTCCTAAAGCTCTATTATTTGTTATTTCTGTAAACAATCTTCCTCTGCACTATATTCCCAATCCATCCATAAATAAGCAGCTGAAAACAAGTAATAAGTTGCAAGCATCTCATTGCTTATATAATTCTGAAATAAAATTTTGGTTTTAAGGATCAAATATGGCTTATCAGCAAAATCATTTTGAGAGGTGGGAGGGGGAAAAGTCCAGCCAGACAGTGGAGACTCCTGTTTTTGTTTGAATGCATCAGAGCCAATTTTCAAGAGATAAGAAAAACACAACTGTATAATGAACAGCCCTGTTAAAACTAATAAAAATAATTTTCAATCTCAACAGATAATACTCCTTAGTGTTGTTTTTTATAATTTGTGACCTTAAAACTAATAAAAATAATTTCCCATCTCTAGAGAATAATACTCGTTAATGTCGTTTATTATAATTTTTTCTTTACTGAAGTATGCGTCAGTCTTCTCTTTTGCTGTTTAGTTTATGCAAAAGAATAACTAAAATATAAATGTTTTTGAAGAATGTGGATAAAAATAATTGAAGTTATTTGCAGAAATATAACATGTATGCACCATGGGCCACTCAGGCCCCGTACGTTTATAGGGAAACGATATCGGATGTTCTGTTTTTGACTGCAGATTGTACAGTGCTGCGTATTATGTGAAAAGATAACTTTTTTTTCCACTGAAAAATAAGCATGCGGATTATATGCCAATAATAGGCAAGAAAATACTATACGCATACCAGCATACCACACGATCAATTGAAGTTGATCATAAATACAGTAGAAGAATAAAGATTGAAGTAAACACATCAGTCTCATTATTCACTCAAAAAAATCCCCTAATTTAAAACAAAAAGGAGTATTATTTCTTAAAAATAAGTAAAAATGTGAAATTGCTTTTATTGGACCAAATTTAATTTAACTTGTCATTTCACTTGTCATCACTTGTCATCTCACTTGTCATTTCAAATTTTTGTTGCTCAGTCACAGGGAAAACCTGATTCAGACAATTTGATGAATATACTGAACCTTTACATTGACTACTGAACATAGAGATGAATGAAAGAAAAGTTCAGAAGGCCAACTGTTAATGCTACTGAATGATTTTGATCATGTATTGATCAATCCCAGGATATGTGAAAACAATAGTCAGCAAGTGCTGTATTTCCAAATATAGTCCAAGCTGCACCTAGAATGCAAGTCACACAGCCACAATTTTCAGAAAATTTAAACTTTTTACAATTTTTTTGTAAGTAAAGAAAGTGAACTTTCAAATTTTAAACAAGAACAAAATAACTTCAAATGGTTTTAAGTCCTTGTAATGCTAAGATTGTTAATATTAGGGTGTGTTAAAACTTAATAAAAGCATAGTGTAAAACGATTCTCATAAAAATTATGCTTTTTAATCATTGAGTATATCACTCACAGTGGTTGATCTAATAATTCAAGTATATTGTATATTAAGGAGAACAAATTTTTTAGTATAGAGCTGGGGATAAGTTAGTGCACCATTCATTGGAGTAACTGGGTAGGCTTTTTGGATATTTCTAGGGGGGGGGGGCTTTGGCCCATCCTAAGGGTTCCATTTCCTATTCTTGCCATATTTTTTTTTTTTTTTTTTTTTCTAGAGTGGGTTAAAATCTTTGTAGGGTGGGCTTTGCCCACCCTAACTCCTACCCAGTTACGCCAATGGCACCTTCCATAATTCTGTAACAAAAATTGAGGATATTTTATATACAAAAAGATTTTCTCAAATTTACAAGAGATGTATACTATTCAATCAACTTAAGAAAATCTGTAAATTTATGTTCAATAAAGACATTTTCTTCATATTTCTACTATGCACTCATAACAAAAACATATCCCACAATATATATTTTTTGTGTAACATTTAATAACTAACATTTCCTTGGGAAAGAAACAAATTGAAAAATCGATGATTTATTTTTAAAAATTGGGGATAGTTGAGCACAAGTATACAAAAAAAAAAAGGGAAAAGAAAAAAGTGGGAAAATGTTGCCCTTGACTACTTTTTTTAACCCTTTGGGGGTATCAGTGGGGAGAAAATGCTGAAACTGGAGACATTTTACCACTTTACTATGTATGCACAGTAAGTCACACCTCTTTTCCTAGGAACTCGAGTGTCAAATGATATCTTTTGCATCAAACGTTTCCCATCCTCTTCACTCTCACTTGTACTGGAATCTAAGAAATATTAAAACAATTGAATAAAAGTTATAAGTCATGGCTTTAATTACAGTAAAAATAGCACATTAGGTTAAAAATATACTTTTATTTATAATCAGACTTCAATCGACTACTAAAATAATGTTTCACAAATTTTACAAAAACGCTATAAGAAAATTGCACAATAGAATTTTTTTTTAATTTGATTTCTTTAGCATCAAGATTACTGATAAAATAAATAAAAACTTTGTGAGAAAACACACATAAATTGCTACTTATAGGAAGAAAAAAATATTAGCTTCATTATATTATACAATGTTTCATTTATTTAAAATATACTAGGAAAAAGGATGACCATAATATGACTACAAAGTTTGGTTTTAGGTGAAATTACTAATCAATTTAAATATAATTTAAGTAACAGCTGGGAAAACAGCTGCTTGATTTAGTTTATCGATGTATATTCTGTCAAAAAAGTTCCGGGAATTGGTGAATAAAACACAAAATGTTTATTATTCATCCAAATTTATTTTATCGCCTTCAAAGTAGACCCCTTTCGAAATAATACACTTATGCCAAAGAATAATCCAATCATCAAAACATTTTTAAAATGCATTTTTCGGAATCAACCAGCTCTCGCAGCGTATTCTTTTTTATGTCAATTAAAAACAGAAGGACGACTTGCATTAAAACATTAAAAGTCTAAAATACACATTAAAACCCGACGGTAGCAGCTTTCGGTGGCAGCCACCACCTTCCTCAGCCTCTGCTGTCTCCAGACTGCTCTGCTCTCTTCCTCAAAGCTTCGCTCCATCCCGGATCGATTTGCACATGTGTCATATCGTTTACAGCACCATCTGTAGTTATGATTTGCAGGGCCTCCATGTTAAGTGCATAATTGTTATTTTTATGATTGGCGAATTTTTGGCTTTCATTAAAGTTAATTTCTATGGGTTGTTCTTGGGCTATTTTAGAAAGTGCAGTGCTGGGTTTATTGAATTTAATATCATTGAAGTGTTCCTTTTTTCTGTCTTTAATTTAGTCATTCCTATGTAGCATCCTGATTTATTTGAATTATTAAACGTAAAGTTTATTTTATAAATTCCAGCGGTTTCATTAGAATCAATGGGGTCTTTATCGCTGTGAATACATTTGAAGATAGTTTGATTTGGTTTTATTGGGATTTTGATATTTTTCTTGGCAGCTTCATTTGTTATTTTTAATGCTACTAAAGTCATACCTTACTGCAGGGGAGCAGCATTAAAAATAACAAATAAAAATCTGGAAAAGTAAGGAAGTTTTACTTTAAGAGAAAAAGTCAGGAAACTTGCAAATTTTAGCTATAAACCTGGAAAATCTTGGAGTGTGATATAGAAAATTATCTGAAGTCTGCATATAAATTAATTTTACATTTGTTGTATGCCTGGAAGAAAGAAAAATGATAAAAACAGTGCATAAAAGTGGCAGATACAGCAGACTTTTGGGGGAGCATTTAGATTTAAAAAAAAAAAAGCTTATTCAACCTAAACAGAATGTAGAATAAAACAAAATTCTAAAGTACTATTTTATTTTTCTTTTTTCAATTGGGCCTTCTAAAGAAACGTGCATCAAAATGTTACCCTAAAGCACTATTTTGTTTTTCCTTTTTTAACTAGGCCTTCTAAAATATATATATCTATCTGCCATGCCAGTTT
Organism: Cheiracanthium punctorium; assembly: GCA_038373885.1. Classification (NCBI taxonomy): domain Eukaryota; kingdom Metazoa; phylum Arthropoda; class Arachnida; order Araneae; family Cheiracanthiidae; genus Cheiracanthium; species Cheiracanthium punctorium. The sequence goes on from JAWZYV010013274.1 coordinate 1,260,072, forward strand.
TGTGCATCTATATAAAATCATACTTAGAGCATTTTTTAAACCCTGAATATGGCATAAACCTCTCAGCATTTCAAAATAATAGCATGACCATTATCCACGCCTGCATTTCCATGGAAACAAGCTACAGGTTTTTCTGGAACAAAATTTAGCTGTCAATATCCTTACTGCCTCATTGAAAATCAGTGTGTTTTTGCTGGTACTGTAATTTGTAAGTTTATCTCAAAATTTATCTACCATAGTGACATATCAAAGCTTTATTACCCTTATTCTTTTTACAGATTACAATGGCTTGCTCATTTATTAATATTCTATTTTTGAGTTTATTTGAAAGATTCATTTGAAAAGTTTGGTGAATGGTCTCATATTTTAAAATCTGTGCTGGTTAAGATTATGAATTTGCATATTCATTTTGAGAAGACATGTGAACAAGCACTCCTTATCATGCAAAGAACCAAAGTGAAGCAGAGTTCAATATTCAAGCAGAGCAAAACGTTCAATGGCCCCCTCTGAGAATTCAGTTTGGAGCCACCCTTGGGTGGCAGCAGACTTCTTTTTCTTTCCAAGCCTTAAATTAGCCCTCAAAAAAGGCTTATGCTTTCCAAATGTTGCAGATATCCAAAAATACATGACAAGTGTGCTTTGAGTAATTCTAGTTTGTTGAGTTTCCAGCAGCTCCAACAGCAGTTTGTTGAGTTTCCAGCAAGAAAAGTTTGTTGAGTTTCCAGCAGCTATACAACAGATGTCAGAAGTATGTTGTACCCAGGTCGTTACGATTTTGCCCAACCCGAAAAAACACAGGTAGGTTTTTTTCACAATTTCAGCTTTAATTACGTAGATAATACATCTCTTAATATCAGTACAACACTTGTAAAGTTTATAAAGAGCCCCTTATTTCCCCCCAAACCACCACTACCTAAGAAAAAAAAAAAATTAGACTTCACATAGGCATAAAAACTTTCTAGAGAAAATTTTTATGCCTATCTGTATTAAAATGAATAAGGATTTTTTAACTATAAAAAATCAATAGTTCAAAAAGTTCTAATTAAGCATTAGTATATCACTGTTAAAATTATTACTAATAGTCAATTTATCTAAGAGCAAACCATGATTGGAGTTGTTATTGTTATTGATTTATATGTTTTTTCATGTATGACTAGTATAATTGTAATTAGTTATTACTATTAATTTAACCATTTTTTATTTACAATTGATTTTTGTAAACAATTAGTTGCTGTAAGTTGTATTTAGTAATAAGCAAAATTATTTTCAAATATTCTGAAACCCCATCCCTTCCTCTGATAAACCCTTAAAAACCCAAATAAAAACCCCAAAACCCTGAAAAAAAAAAAAAAAAAAAAAAACAGGCTTTTAACAACCCTGGTTGTACCTAATGGCAGGGTTGGCATGGTTTAAACCGACTGGTTTAAACCACGGTTTAAATTATGGTTTAAACCAAATGGTTTTTTTCTCAAAAAAACCAATTGGTTTTTTTAAAAGAATAATTTAAAATTCCAAATACTACAGATAGAATATGTTCTGATATCTTTTTAAATTATCCTTTTAAGTATCAGCAATAAGTTTTTATATCAATCTAATAGACACCTTATTGTCTTATCATTATTAAAAATTATACATTAAACTTAAATTATAGGCTGCATTTTTAATTTGTTTCTAAAATAGAGGTTTTGTGTTTTAACAACTTATTTTTAAACCTTAAAAATATCATTTTGAACAACTTATCACTTTATTACTGATGAATCTAAGTGCAAGATTCCATGTAAAATGTAGCAAACAGTTAATATTGTATTATATTATATACTAAATATAAAAAATAGAATCTCTAAATAAAATATTAAAATTGAATGATTTCAATGTCCACATAAGTATAGTAACAATTGTTTATTTACTTTCTTTTAATTACTTTCAGAAGGAACATTAATTGTTATCTGAACATTTTACAAAAACTTTTATTTATAAGTATTTAACAGGTAATTATAAAAGGATTTAAAGATAAAAACAAAAAAAACCTGGTTTAAACCAAAAAACCCGGTTTAAACCAAAAAAACCTGGTTTTTTGATTTTTTTCAGATAAACCGGGTTTTTTTCCAACCCTGCCTAATGGTGATTACTTGAAGGATAGTAGAGGTTGTATTTTGTTTGTAACTTCTGTTTCCTAGATTTTTCAACACCACTGATCAAACTTTTTGAACATATATTGTATTTTACCTACATGTTAATATTTCAGTCGAAATCTTATTTATAAAAATTTTTTCTAATTTTCTAAAGTGTTTTCAAAGATTTTTTTTTTTTTTTTTCCTCATTTCTGCAATATTTTTCGCTTTATTAGACCTTCTCATGTGAGTCTTCTTGCTCAACTGACTTTAGCTCAATATGGTACTGATTTTTTTAATTTACTTCTCAAACTTGCTACCAATGCCAGTAAATAAGATATTAAATGATCCACAAAACATTTTCAATGGATTTGCCACTCTTATAATGTGGCCCAAGATGACACTCAAATCATGTATTCTGCTAGCCTAATAAAATAGTAAAGATATTTGTATGGCATGAGAGCTAAACACTAAATAAGAAGGATATATTTATGATTATAAATTTGCTTTCACAAATTTATAATCATACATATTTTTAAAAACCTTTTTAAAATGGGAAAAATGAGTTCTAACTTTCACATTCATGATATCGAGTTCAAATTAAATATATTACAGTGGAAACTAAATTGGTGGACAGAAAAATAAGTTGTGGCAGTGGACGTTTAAACTGAATTTGAGTCTCTCTAACATGTGGTATTTAGGTGATTTATCTGCATGACTCAATGCCTCAGTAAAATACAATTATTACAGATTTTACCAGCCAAGTAATTTAACATTTGCTCCACTGTGCTTTTCCAAATGTAACTTCTAAATCAAAAACTTACTTTCCATAAAAAGATGAAAGAGCAAAATAAATTTCCCGAAAAACAGAAACTTCTTAAAAACATAGGTATGTTTTATTTTACTCATACATGGTTCTCATTTTCCGAAACAATGAAACATTTTAAGGAACTTTTTAGGCATAGATTTAACACATTATTTTTCCTCCCGTATGAATATTCTCTAATTCACTTTACATCCTATTTTAAATGATTTTGTGAATGAAGGGAAAAGTTTTGCTTGGACATAATTTTACAGAATTAGTGTTCTATAGACAGTGAAGCTTCTATGAGCGAGCCCCTTCTCCAACGACCCATTTTTTAAGGCCCCGATTTTTCACCCTATCTATTTAATGTTAAAGGAGCTTCTAGAAGAGACTACACAATCCTCTACAAGCGACTAGCCAGTTTCCTGTCTGAAAATTTACTTGAATTTTTCCACACATTATGTACAAATTTTGTAGGATAGAAAAGACATGTCTGGTTGTCTGGATCATTCTACAAAAAATGTGCTATTAGCAGTTTATGGTTGCTAGTTTTAGAAATAATTATTTTTAAAATATTCTCATAAGACATTTTAGATATTATGTCAGATTTTTAAATATAATTAATAAAAACTGATAATGTTCTTATTTGCATTTTTCAATGAACAGAAGGACACTTGTTTACCTCCGTTACATGTCACAACATATTTTCCTTGATTTACTTGTTAAATACAAAAAGAGATATAGATTCAATAGAGTAATTTCAGTTACTAGATTTTTTACAATTTAAATGAATTCTGTTACAAAAGAAATAAAAATTTCAGCTTTAATTATCATTTGAATTACTGTCACAGTCTTTCTTGCATCCTCCATTCAAAATGCTATTAGGTGCAAGAATTTCTCAATAATGGCAGTCCTGCCACCTCATTACAACAGAGGATTAGAATCACAGGTAACTGTTTTCAATATGTGTTCTTCACAGGGAAGTTAAACAGCTTATAGCTTAATTTGTAAGAATTTGAACGTTTTTCTCTCTAAAGTCAAACAGGACATTAACTTTGTGTAGCCTCCGTTCTTGATTTTAAAAAGTAAAATTTGTTTATTTACTAAAATTATTTTTTTTAGTTAATAATAAAGCACTTTAGTAAATTTTTTCTAAATTGAAATGATGTGTTAAATTTAAATCAACATGAATAAAAAACAAAACATATCAATTTCTATCCTCCGTTACAATATAAATGTAAGGGAGAATACAACTTTTTAAAAAATCAATTATTTGACTAATATATAATTTTTAGTTAGTTTAAATTTTGTCTTTAATAGAAAATACAGGTTGATTTAAATAAAAAGCTTTTAAGTATTATTTTAAAAAATTAATTTAACAAATCACTTTATTTTTAAGATTGTATCTTGAAAATTCTCTTTTTCCTATAAATATCAATTAAAACAACAGTTTTAAAACAAAATTAAAACTTATTTCACATTCAGGTTGACTGCTCCAATAAGATATGCATTTATTATTTCTTTCATAAAAGTGTATTCTTTGTTACTAGTTTGTATCCTCTGTTCGTGTTCAAAATTTCTATTACAAAAAAAGGTTAAAAAAAGAATGTGACTAACTATATGGGAATAATAAGAAGTATAAAAAGAGCAATGTAAATTAGTTCTTTATTTTTAATGAAGTTTTTTTTTTTTTTTTTGTAAATTTTAAATTTGAAAACCTATGTTTTCTGTAGAATGACCCGTCTAAGAAACAAGTGACTTTACTCAAGGAACAGTGCATTGATATGATCTAGCCACAAGAGAAAGGAAATTGAGAGGATGGTGGTGGTTACTTTTGGTTGAGGGAAAACCCAAAAAGCAAACTTTATAGCAAATAGATTTTATTATGACAAATTCAGAATGCATGAAGTATATCTGGATAAATGTTCTTTGGTCAGATGTAAGAAATAAAGTAGAGAGAGAAGTACTCCGAGAGAGAAAAAAAGAATGAAACAATTTGAAATTCCCCCCCCCCCTAAATACGTCCTTGAGTGCAATTAATGGATACTTGAAATATATTAACCAAATTCATTCACTGTTGTGGCGGAAAAAATCACATTTCAGCGTATGGTATGAAGAATTCGCTCTGCATAAAAACTGCATTAACCAAGTGTTAATTGTAGTAAAATTATCTAGTTGATTTTAAGATCAATGTTTGAGCTAACATTTTTGGCATGTCAATGATTATGGCATAGAAACACATGACCTCTGAATAAATATAATTTTACTGGCACATAATTTCTAAAAATTAAATGATAAAATGCCAAATTTGCTGGTCTTACTATTTTGTTGCTTTTTAGCTTGAGAATGCATAAATATTTGGTCTAAAATCAAACTCTGAAAATATTTGTGAGGTAGTCATACTTTGATGAGGAGGAATATGTAAGTTACGGTAAATGTGATTAATCTGGTGATTATATATAATAACCGGTAATTATGCATAATCACCACTAAATTTGGTGAATGTGATAAATTTTTGAAAATCTACTAAACTAACCAGTTTGTTTGCATAATTCCCTACCCGTAGTGGTAAATGTTATAAAAGTCCTGAACTTTACGAAAATTCGTTCAGTTTGCGCAACTGCTTGGCTTCTATCAACACCTGGCAACCACGTGATTTCAGTAGTTGTTCTCAGTTCGCTGCATCTAGATATTTTTTTTTAGTATCCTCTCGCATTTTATAAAATATTGAATAATGGCTGGTATGCTTGAGCGTTTTAATTCCAAATTAGTGAATATTATGGATAAAGAAAACAGTGGTTTTCTGATGAAAGGTATGATGATTTGTTAAAAAAAAAGTTAATAATAGTAAAAATGAAAGTAGTGGGAAAAAAACAAGATTATCACTGACTAAAAAGGTACGATGTAATGAAAGCAGGCAATGTTGAAAAACTTATCTTTCCCGTAAATAAAGATAGATCCAATGCTAGATTTTACGTGTACTTTGAAGAATTTTTTACTATAATTCATGAGGTACATTTATCAATAGGCCGTGGTGGTAGAAACAGGATGTTAAAAGATCTTCAAAAACATTACTACCGAAGAAGTCACGATTTACTTAAATTTGTGTGAAATTTGAAAAAAAAGAAAAAAACCAAAAGGTATCTAAGATAGGACTTGTTGTTAGGCCAATGGTCTTTAAAGAGATGAACTCAAGATCCCAGGTGGGCCTAGTTGACATGCAGTCACAGCCAGATAATGACTAAGTTCATATTTGTCTATCAAGACCACTTGACGAAGTTCGTACAGCTGCGTGCCCTAAAAAGCAAACATGCAGAAGAGGTTGCATATCACCTAATTGATATTTTTACTATATTTGGAGCCCCCAATGTACTGCAAAGTGACAACGGTTGTGAGTTTAGTAACAAAATCGTATAGAAGTTTGTGCAATGTAGCCGGATCTAAAAATTGTGCACGGAAAACCTAGGCACAGCCAGACTCAAGGTTCAGTTGAACGTGCAAACCAGGATATTGAAAATATGCTAAGTTCTTGGTTGGAAAGCAATCGCGCCAGTAAATGGTCCCAATGGTTACGTTTTGTGTAACTTATGAAAAATAGAGCATTTTGTGAAGGCATCAAGTGTTCTCCTTAGGAAGCAATGTTTGGGACTCCTGCAAAGTTTGGCTTGAAAACGTCTGTCCCGAATGACTCTATCGAACATCTTAGAACTGAAGAGGAGCCTCCGGCATTAATTGAGACAGTTAATAATGCTTCCAAAAAAATCAATAGCGAAATAGAAAATGTTTCTAATATGGACAATAATGATCTATTTCAAAATGACCCTCCACTGAAGTTAATTTTAATACTCAGAAAGAGAATGAAGTGGTGGTCACCCTAATCCATACAGATATTTTATGCAGGCAAGAGCAAGTAAGAAAGCATAGAATAAGTGCTAAAGAAAGTTTAGAATTACAAGCAAAGAAAATGTTGAAGGTTTCAAATCTTATTTCCTGCTGGAAAAGCTAGTGACACAGTGAAACTGCAAATACCAGAGCGAGAAGTACCTACAATTGACAGAGCAAGAAGTGACCTCGAAATTTATTAGTGATATTAAAAGTTCAAAATGAAGAGTTTTATCAGTTAGGAATGAAACAAAGAAGACTTTCACAGTTGCATACCAGAAATCAATTCACAATTTGTAAAGAAACATTTATTTTGCTTGGCGATGTTCCAGATCTATCACTTCGAGAATGCGTTAGAAAGACATCTCTTTCTGGAGGTCAGGGATATCAGCATGTGTTTGTAAGGGACAATGTGAATCTGATAAGTGCAAAAGTAAAAAAATCTGGCAAACTTTGTAATTTTAAATGTCATAACAGTTTAATATGCTTAAATAAGTAAACTTAGAATATTAAGTAATTTGTAGTTATAGCATTTAATGTTATCTGAAAAAATGTTGTTTTTTTCTCTTGAATATGTGCTTTGTTTTTTATATATAACTTCAGTTTGTTTTTTTATGTGTAACTGTTTAGTAAAATTTCATGTAAATTGTATTATTTTCATTTCGAACACCTGTCAGTCCCTTATTCAAATTTTGATCAGGCTAAATAAATGTATGTGACTTAAAATAACCATTTATTGACTTTTTAACTATAAAATATTGTAATTCGTGGTCTCTTGCACCATAGTGTCCAACAAAAAAAATACCTTCTAAGTAGTAACGACACAAAAAAACTGCACTCTATTCTACTGGCCCAATCAGTCATGATATTCATCACATTTACTATTACGAGTTGGGAATTATGCAACAAACCAGTTAATTTGATATATTTTCAAAAATTTATCAGATTTACCATATTTAGTGGTGATTATGCATAATCACCGGTTATTATATGTAATCATCAGTTTATTACTTTTACCATAACATATATATACAGTGATCTCCCCAGAAATTTTTGTCAGCCAGGCGACATTATGAAGCTACAATGTATAATTTTATCAAATTAAAGCATTTGAAATGGTATTCTGATTTTCCTTGTGGGTGGTCAGTATAACTTGCCAAGCGATGCACCCAGCCGAAAAGGCCCAGGGAGAGCCTCGATATATATATATGCATATTTGTTTGTTTTTGTTTCAGAACCTTATATAACTCAGGTTATTTTTAACTGATACCTATATGCCAAATATTCATGCATAGTTAGCTTTTAATTTTAGTTATAAGTGCACATAAATACTTTTACTTTTTTTGTGTGTGTGTGTGTGGGGGGGGGGGGGGGGGGGAGAGGCACTAGTTTTAATACCAATAAAAAAATAAAAATCACACAATTTTCCAGATCTTTATTGAATGCAAATAACAATATTTCTGAATTATCAAACATTATCACATATTACAATATGAATATAAGAATGTAAGTAGTAAATATATTCTCTATAAAACTAATCGATAGTATGGATGCCCAACCCAAGAATATAAGAATGTAAGTAGTAAATATATTCTCTATAAAACTAATCGATAGTATGGATGCACAACCCAAGATCCTAACCCTGGCAGGAAACTCCAGGAAGGCCATGCTTGCCACCGGAGGTGGACTGCTTACCATTTGCTATACCAATGTTCAGATTATGTACAGTATTTTAAAAAATCATTATTAATTATGTATAATATTTAGCAAAACAAAACAATCTGTGAATTTACAGAAGACCCTTTCCATTAATTTTTGGCTTATTGTCAGGCTTATTCTGCAATTCACCTGGAATGACCGCCACTGGTATTAGGATGACATTAACTGCAGTAGATGGATTTACACCAGATGAAATTACTTGTGGCATAATCACTTGTGTAGTAAGAGGTGTTTTTAAAAGTGTAGTTGCTTCATTTTTACTTTCGTGAGCCTTTTTGTGCTGCAAAAAATCATTATCATTTTTGAAGATTTCCCCACATTTTTCACAAACCTTTATACTTTCAAGGGTATGTGTTTCAGAGTGTTTCAATAAACTATATTTATTTATAAAACTTTTATGACATATGTCACATGTACAAATGGACATTTGTTTTTCACGGTGACTTATTTCATGCTTTATTTTTTCTTCATATTTTTTAAAGCACTCTCCACAAGTATTGCATGAAAAAGGACATTCTTCAAGATGACTATCTAAGTGAATTTTAAAATCGTTTTTATTAGTAAGTGTTTTATTGCAGTTGGCAGAATATAAATCAGAATAATGCATCAAACAATGTTTTTTCAGTTCTATTTTATGTTTAAATAATTCATCACAAACATCACATTTAAGCTGATTGCCTAATTGATGCATAACTGAACGGTGTGTTTGAAGCACTTGGATATTTGGAAATGCCAATTTGCAATCATGACATTTGAATGTTTTTTCATCTTTTCCCATTCCATGGGAGGCACAGTGTCGCTCGAACCTTAGTTTCCCTTTGATTCCCATGTGACATATTTTGCAAAATTGAAGCTTATCTGGGAGGTGGGTTTCTTTATGCCTGGTGAGGCTCCCCTTTTCTTTAAATTCTTTATGGCAAATATCACATACATGTACTCTTTCATGTGCACTTTCATGTTTCATCAGCCTACACTTTCCAGCAAAAGTTTTATCACAAAACCTGCATTTGCATGGTTTATCAGCTGAATGAGTCAGTAGATGTTTCTGTAGAGAAGATTTCATTGAAAATTTACGGTTACACTCGGTGCACTCATGAGGCTGTTCACCAGTATGGGTCAGGTAATGCTTTTTGAGCGTACTCCTCTGTACAAAACCCCTTAGACATATCTCGCATTTATGAGGCTTCTCACCAGAATGAATCACATAATGCCTTCGGAGAGTATTTTTATCAGTAAATCCCCTGTTACACACATCACATATATGCGGTTTTTCGCCAGTATGAATAAGAGCATGGGTTGTTAAACTACTCTTTTGGGTAAAACGTTTGTTACAAACTAGACATATAAAAGGCTTTTCTCCAGTATGGGTTAGTATATGATTTTGAAGAGTACTTTTATGTAAACAGTCTTTGAAACAAAATTCACATACATAATTTCTTTGTCTCGTGTCTTCTTTCAGATTTCCTGATTCACCGCCCAAGGATGTGTCAACTAAATCGTTAGAAAATACATCCAGTACTTCAGCTTGAATATCATCTGCCATCTTCTACAGCATGAAAGAGAGGTAACCAGAAAATTAATTATAACAGCCTTAAATGAGGTAAAAGATTATGCTACTACATATAAACTTTATTCTAAATAATATGCACAGCTGGTTTTAACATTTTCAATTTATAGAATTCTTAATTGAAACAGATGCAAGATTTAAATTTCAAATACTTTTCGAAGTTTTGTATAGAGTAAATACACATCCAAGGAATTAATAATTGATTGTTTGTTTAGGACCACATTTAGGGTATAAATGTGTTCACAGATCACTAATCGTTAAGAGAGGTGATCGCTCCAAGAAGTACAAATACTTGATAGCCAAGAAAAGCACACTAAAAAATATTATTTGTTTTGTTGTTTATGAAAATGTATACTAATACATAAGTAATTATACTAACATATATTTAAAATTTCATAAAACATTTTGAAATTTCAGATCGTGTCATTTTTTTCTTTCCTTCTCTTACTTTATTTCTTACATCTGACAAAAGTACATTTATCCTGATACTCTTCATGCATTCTGAATGTGTCATCATAAAATCTAACTCCTTTAAAACTTGCTGTTTGGATTTCCCACACAAAAGTAACTGTTAACTTCTTGTCTGAAATTCCTTTTTCATGTGAGTCAATCACATCAATGCGCTGCTCCAAAATCACTCATTTCTTACACATGTCTCTTCTCTAACCTACAAGATTTGAAAGTGTATTTGCACCCACTGTCAATTTACAGTAGAGGACTAGTTTAGAATATGATATTTATTTTATTTCCGGAAAAATGCAAGAACATTTTCGGACAGGAAACCGAGACTGGTTGCTTATAGAGGATTGTGTAGTCTCTCTTAGAGCAATAAATATTAAGTAGATAGGACAAAAAATCAGAAATTTTAAAAATTGGTCACTGGAAGAAATGGGGTCTCTAAATAGAAGTTTCACTGTACCTAACACACAAGTGTATGTGGTCAGGGCATTCAGGGCAAGTGCCCGGCCCCCAAAGGGGGCTCTAAATTGCCCTGCTTCTACCTCCGTTTTAAGAAATTCCATTAAATTTTTAAGTCGCTCTTTAGCATCATATTTAGAACTGGAAGTGTAACTGATTTCAAGCTTTCAAAAATTCAGCGGGAAAACATGATTCAACCATCGGATATAATATGGCAGCATTTACATCTGTAGTGACACCTAATGTTTCTAAAGCGCATAAATAAGGGCCCGATTCAAACGAAACAGAGTTCTATCGTTTTCCGTTGCGATAGCGGAAATTTTCGACTGATTCCTATGTTTCCTATTCAAGTGAAACCTGTCTATCGCTTTTGGATCACGTGACACTGCGATCAGTGTTTTGCTATCGCTTTTTCAAAAGCGATCGTTTTCGAGAACATGGCGGATCGATCGGTGGATGGTTAATAAGAAGATTACAACAACAACGAAGACTCGTTATTTAAAATTACGAAGCAATCCGTTGGAATTATCAGACAGGGAATTCTGCAAAAGATTTAGGCCTGCGGAAAGCTGAATTTTCTCGTAGAACAGAATTTCTGTAGGGTTTATTTTCTGTCGGCATTTCAGTTCCACTCTAGCAGACACTACGATGCAGGCACCATCTATAGTTCTTATTTTAAATCGTTTATTGCTCGATAAATTTGAACTCGATACATTGCTCGATAAATTTGTTTGAAATGGTGCGAAAAAATACATGAATAACGAATAATTTTTCGCTAAAATAAGCATCCTAGCAACCCTCCTAAACAAATATTCAAACCATTATATTAAGGATGTCTTCGATTGTTAATTATATATCAGAACATAAAATATATAGTAATTCTACCCCTCCATTATAATTATAAACAGCTTCTCTGCTACAGAAAAATAAAATGTAGTAGGCAAATTAGAGAACAATTATTATTCGATAATTCGAACAATTCAACATGATAATTATGACGAAGAATACTATTATTAATAATTTTCTAAAAAAAGTCTTCATAAATTAAAAATGTATTTCCATGATTATAAACATACAAAAAATATTAACCTAAACCAGTTAAAATTTTAAAACATTATCCTACAATACTGTTGGGGAAAAAATTAAGACACAGCCTGTTGTCCGTTGCAACTCAAACATAAATAAATAAACAGTAGTCGTCGCCATTAAGTTAAAAGTTTTTCCAGAGAAAGATGCAATTTTTTTATTGGTTAACAGCGACTTTCTACGTCACCGGAAGTTGCGTTTTCACTCTGTGACGATAAAGTTTCGATCTAGCAAACCTGTAAGTTCGATCGCCTATTTTGTTTCACTTTGAATACACTTTTGCGATCGCTTGTAAAAGCGATCAAACTTCCAGAGAGAAAACGATCGTTTTGGAGACGACCGATCGCGTTTCGTTTGAATCGGGCCCTAAGATTCCAATTTATCATATAAAAATGTTAACGAAAACTTCTCTTTTGTTTGGACAGAAATAATTAATTTCAGTAGCTCTCTAACGTACACCTCGACTAAAATATCTTCTCTACCAAAGCGAGATTTTAAACTCTCAATAGCCTTTTCATAGTTGGCGCCAGTTGGCGGAAAACTCTCAACTACTCCTCTCGCATGCGAACCAACAACTGTGGCTTGTATCAAATACTGAAATTTATCCTCAGAGGCAATTTCTTTGTGAATCTGTTCAAATTGGCTCCAAAAGGGTAGCCAGTCTTTAATATCATCGCCAAATTGTCTAAATTCTAATCTGGGTAATGTAAATTTCCATTTCGCGCTACTCGCTTCAGAATTTAAATTATAGGTAATTGGCTCACATTGATATCCTTGATTCTGTGCTTGAATTATAGCCAATTCTAATTCATGCTCCCTTTTCGCTTTTTCTTCGTCTAATCTCGCCTTTTCAAGGTCAATTTTTTCTTTTTCAAGATCCACTTTTTCTCTTTCAGTCGCCTTTTCATAGTCCAATTTCTCTTTTTCCTTTAGTTCTTTTAACTTCCGATCCTCAACCACTGTATTTAAGATCTTGAACAAAGACTGGATCGGTTTTATATTCATCGCTATCAAGAATTAGTTTTTCAAACCAGCTACTGTAAATGCTTGGCAGGACAGTTTCGCCAATTTCCTCTGCAAGGAACTTCAAATCTTCTTTCCTGTAACCTTTCACAGCTTGAAACATTATTCTTTTTTCACCAATGTCCTGTTGCGGATGCCAGAAAATGTTAAAGCGTATCACGAGTTAGTCAAAATATCAACCCAGTATGAACCCCAGTGAAATGCATTTTTTAGAAAATAAAACGTTAGAACTCTTAAAACACTTTAATTAAAAACTTATTTCCCAACGGAAATCTTCACAAACTCATAACATAGAGTTTTACAACTGGTTGCCATCGGCAAAACGAGATACTTAAATTCATATTTTGGGGATAACGTTGCCATCCCAATAAAAATCAAATAATAATAATAATAATGATGATGCATTTTCAACAGTTGCAACGGGAAGTTCCATGTCCTTTTTTTATCATTGCAGCTGGGGGATTCACATTCTAGCCTAGCCACGTCCCATTTCCGGTAACCTCTGTATGCTATCAGGTGCAGTGTTCAATTTTTTTTTTTTTTGTTGCAGCGGAAGTCCAATATTCTTCTTTTTATCATTGCAGCGGGAGGACTCACATTTCTTCCCTTTAAAATCTATATTTAAGGTCAATGCGCATTTCTCTTCCATTGCACAGGCAACACCGGGCCATGCTCCTAGTATCTAATATAATGCACTAAGTTATGTAGATAATATTATATATATTTAATGTCAAATAGCAACAGGTTTAAATGAAAGAAAGGAAAAATTTTGATAATGTTTTATAAAACCCCCCAAAAAAACATTTTCTGTGTGGGTTTTATTGGGTTTTTTAAAGAACGCACCCGGGTTTTTTGGGGTTTATGGGTGGGTCTGAAACCCTGTTTCTTCCTGAACAGCAGCAGCTAACTAGGCTAGCGGCGAAAAAAAAAAAAAAAAAGCAAGATGGTGTCCAGGACCCTAAACTCCACTCGGCTAGCCTTTAGTATCACCCACCCAAATTTCTCGCCAAAAGATGTCACCAAGCCTGGTGGTAAATTGTCAAATGTGGCAACCCAAACTGTTTTATGAGTTCACCTTTACGCCGCCAGGCCCAACTAAGATATATTTATTGGCCAATCAGCAAGCATCGATTACAGAGCTGCTTTTTGTAAAAGTTTCAGGAATTAAATCATTTATGCTTTGAAAATTGGTGGAAGTAGCATCTTGAGTATGGGTCAGCCACATAAAACATGTGCTTCGCTATGGCTTATTGAAAATGAGTTAGTGTGTTGATGGGAAAGTAAATGGATTTTTAAGGAATATGAAGAGTAGCAGTTTCGATTTTTCAAATTATTGGAAAAGTTTGGGAAAGCCAAGCATTACAAATATACATTTTATGTCTGAGTTCACGTGGAATTATGCTTAAATATGTTGCTATTGTCAATGATTTCGTGTTTAGAAACAAGATGGCTACCATTTTGTAACCAGGACTTGCATCATGAAGTTAAAAGGTAAGCTTTTTGATTAGGCATTTTACATTTGAGTTTTGAAGTAAGCGGAAAAGTTTGGGAAAGTGAGGACTTGCAAATAGATATTTCATGTATGAGTATACAAGGAATTATATTTAAATATGTTATTGTCAACGATTTTGTGTCTAGAAACAAGATGGCTACCGTTTTCAAGCCCAGAGTTACGTTGAGAATTTCAGCGGTAAAGTTTTTTGAATACCCTTTTTCAATAGGAAAATTTATTTGTCCAATGACTTTTTGGAGGTAATATGGGATATCAAATGGGAAAATTTTAATTATAAGGTTTTTTTTTTTTTTTTTCCCCTAATGGCCAGCAGAAAAAAAGAAAAATACAGAACACAAAAAAAACAAAGAACAAAATGTCCTCTTGCCTCCCAATATCGATCGCAGAGGTCCCGACCGGGGAGCGCAGCACAAGTCTGCAGGTGGCGAATGTCCATTTCCTGTTGTAGGTTAGAAAGAGGGCAATTGGGGCTCTTGACAACTTTTAAACGATATAAATGTTTTGCCAGACAGTTGTGGCCAGTCAGAAGTCGAAGCATAGCCACTGCCTCTGCCCTTGGTGTTGTTGGAATAAGATTGTAGTTCATAAACCAACATTTATCTATATTTCTAGCTTTTAAGTTTCTCCAAAAATAGTCTTAATTTTTTCTTAATGTGTAGTTGTATTGCACCAAAAGAGACTGGTTGATTTGATATTTGCGAAATTGCAGATCCACTCTTCGCCAAAGAGTCTGCAAGTTCGTTTCTATTTATTCCACAATGTGCTGGAATCCACTGCAGCACTACAGCTGTGTTCTGCAGCATCAGGTCATTTATAAAACCTCAACATTCAAGAGCTTCGTGTGACCTGCAACTCTTTATCGATGCTATCGCCTCAATAGCCGCCTGGGAGTCCAACAGGATGACACACCCCTTAAATTTACAACAGCGCTGCTTCAGTTGAGCTGGTGCTGTGTGTATCGCCTTTATCTCTCCATCAAATGCAGAAGCATACTTTCCAACAGGGAGATAAAAGGAAAAATCATTGCTATAGACGCCTGCACCAGCATTTACAAGGCCATCCACTCTTGATCCATCAGTTTAGATGTGCATCCACTCACCCTCAGGGTATCTAGAATAAATTGTCTCCAGAGCAAGAGACCTGAGAATTACCTGATCAGTCTCCTTCTTTGAAACAGGCTGTATCATATTAAAAAAAATAGGTCACCGGTGCAGATATTACACATGGGTTTTTTGGTGGTAAAGGGAGCATTTGACTACAATCAATGTCATGTGTTCTTTTAGCTTCCAAAGCAAACTGCACAAATCCCTTACTGCGTTTTAAGGGACCTCTGATATACCTTTGGTTTCCATCCAATCTTAAAAGTTATTCTTAACATTTTTTCAAAAAGAAGTAGTCTTTTCTTCTACATATGATCGTATCATTCTAAAGTTAGCAAATAGTAACAATGCATCTAATGGGGTGGACTTCACTGCTCCTGTGATAAGGCGAAGTGCCTGATTATGTATAGTTTCAAGTCTATCTAGAACACTACATGATGCGGTTCCCAAAACCTCCCAACAATAACTCATAAGAGGGAAAACAAACGTCCTGTATGTAATTTCAAGTGTTAAAATAAAACTTTGTGAAAAAAACACACATAAAAGGTTACTTCAAGGCATAACGATCGTTTCGACCGAAAAATCGTTCGGTCTTCTTCAGACAAACCCTTCCGTCAAACAGAGCAGTGTTATTTTATCTTATAACACCAGTTAACCATTATACCACCAGTTTTATAACACCAGTTAACCATTTATTTTATCTTATAACACCAGTTTGTTGAGTGTTTATTTTCATAATTTCAAGTGTTGTTCAACTACAGCCCCATTTGCAGTACGCCAGACGCTTTAAGATGTTTAAACGTTTGCAAACTTTTCCAAAAGTCCTTTCAACGTGCGCTCTCCAATTGAGTTTATTATCAAAAGTAACACCCAAATAGTCATATTCAACAGTATGAGCAAGAATGTCCTGCCTTAATCTTATTTCAGGTTTAATTTTCTTATGTGCAAGCATGAATGTCTGGACAGCCGACTTTGAAGCATTTAAAAACATATTATTATTGTCGCACCATTTGGACAATGTCTCCATAGCTTTATTGAGTATTTCCTCGATTTTCTTAACACCATTGTGTTTTTTGGTTTCACTACACAGGACCAAATCATCAGCAAAAAGAAGGCATTTGATACCTGGGACAGACCTCATCACCTGAATTAAATCATCGATATAGATATTGAATAATATACAACTCAGAACTGCCCCCTGTGGCAATCCAGTTTGGAGAAGTTTATACTTAGAGAAGCCAGTTCTACATCTAACTCTACGTAACCGTTGGCCAATAAAGGAAATAAGCCAGTTAAGCATATTTGAATGAATGCCAAGTTTTGCTAGCTTTACAAATAATTTCTCTTTCCAAATCAAATCATACGCAGATCTGAAATCGACAAAGATTGTCGTCAAGTAGTTGCTTCGATCCAATGCGTCTTTTATATCCTGACTTAGTAGCGCCACCTGCTGGTTTGTAGACCTATGTATTCTGAAACCGGCTTGTTCATCAGCAAGTAGCCCTCTGCTTTTGAGGTACCAATTAAGTCTATTAAATATCATTTTTTTTACCAGCACGCTAGTGAGAGAAATCGGGCGATAAATTTTTAAGTCATTTGGGTCCTTGTCTTTTTTTTAAATTGGTATAACCAGTGCTTTTCGCCATTGCAAAGGTACCATGCCTGTTCTCCAGGATTCATTAAATAATTTAAGGATTGTCTGTAGAGCACCAGGACCAAGATGCTTCAGAAATTCTAGGTGTAGTCCATCATCACCGGGTGATTTTTTGTTCTTTAAAGTGGCAATTGAAAAATTTAGCTCATTAACAGAGAACGAATTCTCAAAAATATTCGAAAAATTACCCAAAAAGAAATGAGATTTTGAACTTGTCTTTATCACTCTTTTAAGGACTCTTGAATTCCTTCTTGCAAAGGGATTCTTTTTCTGGTTCTGCATAAAAAACTGTACAAATACATTTGCAATGTCCATATTCGGTAGTATATGGAAATTGCAAATGCATTCATACACATTGCAAATGCATTCGTACAGTTTTTGATGCAGAACCAGAATGTAGAGTTGTATTTTTAAAATGTAAGAATGTCCTTTGTGGGGGTGATTTTCTACCTTGAATATTTGCCAACAATTTATACCTTTTAAGGCTGTCAGATTGGTAGTTAATCCCACTGGTAAATTTTGTAAATGTTTCACGTCTAGCATCAAGGATAACCTTTTTCAGAATTGCTACTTGAATTATTGGTGAATTTAATTATAAGGTTTAGGGAGTTTTCTGTTGATGAGGGACTGCTGACATTTTTTGTTTATATTGTTGTTATAAAAAGGTTTGTGTAGGGGGTGAAAAATGATCATTGTAAAATTGATCAAAAATTTAAAAAAAAAAAAAAAAAGGTACAGCTTTAGTATTAAGTCCTTTTTGGCGCGATTTTATTTGGTGACTTTTCTTGGTGCGATAAAGGAAGCCTTTATGGTAACCCGGCTGTTTGATGATCAGAAGTTAAGACATGGTAATCCTAAAGCCAGTAATTTTTATTTCCGAAAATGGCTACTGGCTGATGACAACATGCTTTGGGCTTTATTTCAAATTAAATTATTTTTTTAAATTTAAAATGGATGTTTAGTTTCATATTTGTTTACTAAAAAGAGAAATGGCCAGGGGGGGGGGATACAGACTCCCCCCCAAACATAAAAAGTAATTAAATTTTATTAAACCGAATCTATATGTACATGTAAGCTTTTAATCTGTTTATAATTTATTTTTTCATAAAAATATTTAAAAGCCATAAAATAAATCATAGCAAAGTTAATGGCGAGGTACAGCTTTAGTATTAGTCTTTCTTGGCGAGATAAATGAATAATGTGGTAACTCTCACGTTCCAGAACAGAGAGTATGGTAACCCTATTCTCAGACGAAGCACGAGCGTTTGATCCACAAAGTTTTTCTCTGGCAAATAGCGAGCGTTTGTTCCGTGCTCTTACTTTTGGAGCCCCATTTTTTTCAGCGTGTGAGGTTAAATTGATGAATACTCCATTTACATTTTTTCAGCAGCAGTACACGGGATTGTTAGTGGTCCATTCTGTTAGAAGGTTTACAGGTTTTTACATTTTTGTTTTATGAATTTTCGATTCGATTTTTATTTGATATAATGCCTTCCGGTATAAGTGTTTTTTTGAGAAACCAGGAATTGATGCAGGAGAAGGTATTTTGGACCTATTCCAATAATAGGCATACCTTGGGGATGCACGGTGTTTTTGTTACAGGTTTTTACATTTTTAAGAATGTTTGATTTTTTTTATCATGCCTTCCGTTATCAGTGTAGTTTTGTGATACCAGGGATTGATGCTGGGCAAGGTATTTTGTACTTATTCCAATAATAGGCATATCTTGGGGATGCACGGCATTATTGTTGTATATTTTGCATATTTGTTTATTTGTTGCATATTTTGTTTATGGATTTTTAGTCTGGATATATTGTTATTGTTGCATTTACACTGTTTCTATGTGTATAAATCTTTGACCCTTCATTTTAAGTGAAGCGGGAGGTTGGGGGGCTGCCCCCCTCCCAAATGAATATTTTTATCATTTTTGTGATCAAATTTTTGTGTTAATCATTGTGTATGTCTCAAGCATTTTGTAGTTTTTGGCGTTACGTTTTTAATGCACTTTGTGGAGTGTCATGTGAAGCAGGGTCCACATCCCACACTCTGGTAGCTGCGTATTAACGCAGGCAGATGCTTCACCCTTTTACAGGGTTGCCACTCAATTTCTGAAAAAAAAATTCCCTGACTTTTCTAGGTTTTCCAGATTGTCATGTGATAAAAATCCAAGCTATTTTTTATGTTTATGATGTCAACTTTGCATATGTTCTTCAATATTTTTAGCTTCTCGTTGTTTGTTTACAAACACTGATTTTCCAGACCAAATGTTATGAATTTCCAGGTTTTGGGCCAAAATTTGCAATTTTCCCTTACTTCTCCCTGACTTTTTTTGGCAAAATGAAATTCCCTGACTTTTCCAGGTTTTCCTTGACTAGTGGCAACCCTGTTTTAATATTTGTGCTGTTGTTTGGTGAAATTTGACTCAAAAATCACTTTTTAAATCTGATGTTTTGAGAATGCGTGCTATTTTTGGAAACCCTAAAATTTTTAAAAATGCATAATTGCTAAATTTTTTAAGTTCAAAAATCTTATTTTAATGCTCTATTTAAAAATTTAATCCTTTCAGAGAGCCAATTTCTTGCACCATTGTTTACTATCAGCAAAGCCGGGTTTGCATCAGGGTTGCATCAGAATTTCCGATCAGCAAACTGGGGGTCTTCCCTTGGCAATAACATTTTATCGCCAAATCAAAACATGTCTTCCCTTGGCGATAAAATTTTGTTGCCAAATCAAAACATTGCCAAAAAGGATTTATACTAAAGCTGTTCCAACAGCAAGGATCAATAATCTCGGAAACTAGCACCATCCGATCTGCTATATTGTTTACAGGTTGGCGACAAGATTTTGTCGCCACAACAAAAACACACCAAAAAGAATTAAAAAGCTATGGCAAATGACATGCATTTATTTTTTCGTGCTCTTGGGCAGTATCGTAGTAACTGTGGATAAATGTGTAATGTGTTCTTGTCGATATTTTCGTTTCCCGAAACAAGATGGCCACTATTCTGGAAGTCGGGAGTTCATCATGAGTTTCAAAGGTAAACCTTTTACAAAAAACGGTACTTGGCATCGGCTTGGAGAAAAACAAACAGCGCCAAAAATGACGGGAGGGCGATACTAAAGCTGTTCCCTGCACTTAGGGTTGCCAGGTCGTCAAACCTAATAGCCGGACAGACCAGCCAGTTTGGCCGGACAGCCTACAATATTGAGGATTTTGTCTCAGTATTAATAGGTACAACAAAAAAATTGTATGTAAAATCAAGCTTTAATGAAATATAAATAACATCGAATGCCAAATCAGTTCAAGTACTTTATTACTAATCAGCCAAAGTCACCAGTAAAAAGCCTAACAAAAGCCGGATACCATTCAGTTTGGCCGGACACG
Source organism: Cheiracanthium punctorium (assembly GCA_038373885.1). Classification (NCBI taxonomy): domain Eukaryota; kingdom Metazoa; phylum Arthropoda; class Arachnida; order Araneae; family Cheiracanthiidae; genus Cheiracanthium; species Cheiracanthium punctorium. Next base: position 1,280,835 of record JAWZYV010013274.1, read on the forward strand.
CAATCAAAAAGCCTAACTATGTCCGGCTTTATCCGGACGCCTGGCAACGCTACCTGCACTCTCCCAGTTTTGTTTTCATAAGGGGATAAATTTTTAGCATATTGTTCCCAATTTGTAATTTTCTATGGTTTGATGAAAGACAGAGCAGGCTGTGTTATAAATCAAAAGAAGAACATGAAGATGGCGGAACAAGATGATAAATAAAGATGTGTTACCAAGCGCATCCGGATATACAAAAAGTAAAACAAAGACACTGAGGTAAATGTGTTATTTTATTTAAATGTTTTTTGTTTGTTCAATTTTGGCAAAGTCCTCAAGTACAATTGTCCGATTATCCGCTTTACATCAAACAATTGACGATCTGTTTCTAAGAACCGATCTGAGCAGACTATCAATGTTATCAAAAGAAAAAAACATTCACAAATCAAACTGACAACGTTTACTAACTCTTAAGTAATTTAAAGATGCGTGGGTACAATTAAAATATGAGCATTATCTTTTGAGACACATGGCAGATCCCAGTACACAGTTGGAAGAATAAAAATAGAAAAATACTACATAATTCCACTCAAAATAAACAAAATAAATAAATGAATCATACCACTAAGTGATTTAAAATGATTCATCACAAAAATTTTCTAGGAAGTGCAGAATCTAAATTAATAAAAGTTTTAACATTTAAATATAAAAAATATCAACGTCGTCGGTATATTTTATTTAGCCCAAAAACAACAATCTTTCCTAAACTAACTATTTTACCGATTTGCCAGTATCAGTAAATTATTTCTATTGCACCAAAATGAAAGGTAGTGCCATCTATACGTGAGATACGCAGGAGGAGATGTTAAGTTGCCTTCATACTGGCCGGCCACTGAGAAGCAAAGAGGAGATCAGGAGGGTTTGCAGCCTAGGCGTAATCTGAGGGGGGCAATTGCCCCTGCAGTTGTAAAATTTTGCCCCCCTATTTTAAAAAGTCAGGGGCAAAGTTATGATTTTGAACACAGATCATGCATTTATAATCCACATTTACTATCAGATTCTTAAAAAAAAAAAAAAAAATTCTACAAAAATCAAGAAAAGATAGAATCACAAATGCTTTTCAACCCAACAGGGACGACGGCCGACTGAAGAATAGGCAAGCTAGATAATTTCCCAGGACCGCAAAAATCAAGGAGCAGTGATTTTGAACTTAATTGAAATTAAAAGTACACCATTAGAAAAAAAAGGACCTGATCCTCTGAATAGTGGACAAAAAGAGGTCATTTTCACAGGCAATGCCACATTTAGAGTTTATGTCACCAGGGGCAAACCTTAATTACTGTGCCCCCCTTCCATAAAACCGTGTCCTCCATCGCACGAAACCATAACTGATTTTGGCATTCCCTTTAGCACGTCTCCCGGTGCTCGTCCCAGCTTGCCCCTCCCTTTAGTTGCAGACCTGTCATACGCTGAAGTCAGTTTCTCATTTATATTTTAATGAACCTAATTTTGTTTTTGAAGGTCAGTAGCAAAGAGACAATCCATGATCGTGCCCAACTCACTTGACTTGACAGAAACTGTGCGAATTCAAATGCGACGCAGTTTAAGAGAGCATAAAAACGGTCTGTTATTTCATGATTTATATCTGCTGCCTGGGCCGCGACTAGAGGGGGCACGTGCCCCAGACGTAGTGCAATCAGTTATGGTTCCATGGGATGGTGGCGTAGTTCCATGGAAGGGGGGCATTCTAATTAATGTTTCTCATGAGAGACATAAACTCTAGTTGCGGCACTATCTAACTCAGTATTTCGATACCTTTAACCCTTTTAGCTTTTCATGCATTAGAAAGAAGCAGCAACAAATTCACCTCATGACCTCCTGTTCACAGCGTTGCTCCCGAGCAATACGGAGAAGTAACGTTTCTTCGCAGCAGGACCGTACCCAGGAAATAATTTCGGAGGGGGTGTCTGACTAATTGAATATCATCATATTATACACTAGCCTCCAAAAGTTAAGGAAAACATGTTTTTCGAAGCTCACCATTAAAAAAATGACACTGACAGTAAAATTTATGGCTTATATAAATGATAAAAATGAACTTTATGCAAATTTATGCAAAAACGATAGCTACAACTTTGTTTTTATAGAAAAGAACAGACATATATACGTCAGAGAAAAATGTGCAAATATCAGGCTTTCATTATTACGCGTGTAACTTTTGTTGATTTACAACTTTTGTTAGCAAATTCGTTAACAATAATAGCAGGGTCCCGCAATGTCAACTGTTTGCTCAATTCGTTAAGGTGGCGGTCGTATGAATGGAAATGGAGTTGTCTCAGGCTCATGCTCCTAGGCGTCTTAATGTGTCTCTCAGTGTGGTTCACCGTCTCTGGAATCAATATCAAACGGAAGCTTCTGTGCCCGGAAGTCATGTTCTAGGCCGACCACGAACTCAAATCGCGCAGAATATCGTTTTATAGCTCTTTCGGCTCGGAAAAGAAGAAGCATTTCTGTGCCGCAACTTGTTGCAGACCACTCTATAGCATCACAGAGAAGAATATCCGCTAGTACGGTGCGAAGGTTTCTTCACAATGCAGGTCTCTATGCAAGATGACCACTTGTATGTGCCCCCCTCAGCGGACTAGGAGTCTTACAGCGGACGACAGAGAAGGGCCCCTTTATCTTGGCCAAGAGAACACGTTCCTTGAACCAGACAACGATGGGCTACTGTACTCTTTACAGACGAGTCTAGATTCACACTGGAGAGTGATTCAGGACGTCTGCTTATCTGGAGGGAACGAAGCACCCGATACCATCAATCCAACACTGTGAAAAGACACAGTTATCGAGGTGGTGGAATAATAGTTTGGGCAGGGATACCACTCGATGGTCACACTGACCTGCATGTGTTCCACGGAGGAACTATGACTGGTGTGAGATATCGGGACGCGATCCTTGATGCCTGTGTTCGGCCATATGCTGCTGCTATTGGCAATGATTTCATTCTGATGGATGATAATGCTTGACCTCACCGAGCTGTGCTTGTTGAGGATTATCTTGAGAGTCAAGGTTTGGAGCGGATGGAATGGCCAGCTCAATCTCTAGACCTCAGTTGGATAGAACATGTTTGGTGGGACTACCTTGGCAGACAAGTGGCTGCTTCAAGTCCTCCTCCAAGATCGTTGCATGATGATGAGCTGGAACAAGGACTAATCCGTGCGTGGTCTTCGCTCCCTATGGACATTTTGCATGGTGTCTGAGTTCGAGGCTAAAATTCGTCTGCTGGCGGTATTTACATCCGCCACCTCCTATTGAAATGCATTCAGTATCCATTTTATAATTGCTGTTTCTCTTTATTAGAGCTGCTCGGAATGAGTTACTGTCTTTTTAATACTTAAATAGATGGTTTAGAAGACGATGATATCGCATTTCGCTTCAAAACTTTGTTAATAAAAAGAATATTAGTGTTCTAAAATTATTACGTTATTGCAAACACGTATAAATAATACATCATTGAGTTGATTTTGAGTTTTCTGAGTTTAAAATAGTACAAATATTCATTAAAAACCTCCCACACTTTTTAAAAGTACGATCTTTTAAATTATTTTTTGTATTTAATTATTATTAACATTTTAAATAAAATCTCACAATGAAGATAAAATTCATTTATAAAAAGCTATTATTTGTTAATGACTAATATTCTAGCTTCTTTTGCAATAGCTATATTTCTACTAGAAAGTGTCAAATAATCCCTTAGGTCCAAACGAGCTGAAACCGAAACTAATCATCACCATAAGATCGTGCACGTGGAGTATCAAATACCGCCAAGTGACGTCACGTGCAAAATGTCCATTGAGGTGTCTGACGGGGCCTTCGTTGCCACCGGAAAAAATGGGTGAATCATTGAGGCCTAATGTTTGCATTTGCGCTGTTCGATTGTATGCGATTTGGTACTATAAACGTTATTTTATTTTATAATTAAAAAACAATTTTATTATAGTTTTGTCATAGTGATTTAATAACAAGGTGATTTAGATGTAGGTAATGATTTTTTGAAGATTGCGCCTTTATTTATGGAAATAAATCAACAAAGAATTCGAACTTTCAGTTCTGAATGTAACGGTAAGTGTACACCTGTATAACTTTAAAAAGCTATTAATAGCCTAATATATTTAGAAATTCTACAAATTTATAGGATATAAACCATGTTTTATGAATTAATATTCATGTGTTATTTATAAACTATTTTAATCTGAAATCGTTTAACTTCGGTAGTTTATTATTCTAGTAAATAAGCGTTCGTTGTAATACTAGTTAGACATTCTTATCTGTTTAATTCTTTCAGTTGAAAATGTCATTTATCATTTATTATAAATGCACTAAATGTGTGATATTGGTTTCAGTGCAGAAGTACTGTAAAATATACTATTAATTTATGCACATGTTTATGTAGAAACTTTAATTGAAGTTAATATTTTGCATAAGCGTTCATTATGCTCAATTTCAAAGTTCCATTTAATGTTAGAGGTAATGGCTATAATAAGGTACATTAGGTAATGGCTATAATAAAAAATAATTCAGGGATCGTTTATTTTTAGTTTACTACAGTGATTAGAGCAACTTGTGAAAAGGAATCCTGAAATTTTTCGAGTTCTAGAGCTGTTACTATATCTTAATTTGTATTCAAAGGCCGTGCAGAAGGGTTTTTTTTTTTTTTTTTTTTTTTTGGCCACAACCCTAATATACAGCAATGCACGGACGAAAACATTTTTTTTCAATCACCAGTTAATAATCACTTAAAAAAAAGAGGTGAAATATTAGTGGTATTTCCTAGTATGGTTTTCTAAAATTTATTATTTTTCTTTGGAGAAAAAAAATATATGGAACTAAATCTGAAAATTATAAATCATTTTCATTTCGAATGGTAAAATTTTCGATAAATAAACTCATTTGAACTAACCAAAATAAAAACAGTTAACAAACGTGTTTTATCATACACTGTTACGTTATTCTTAATCCTTTTGATATATTATCTCCCCTTTAAGTTCGTACTACTATTTGTGGAACACCCTTTATTTTGTAATTCATTCTAAATGTTTCTCGTTAAATTAATTTATATTATTTTTCATGTAAATACCAAGGACTTGCAGTGCACAGGTTGTACTTATAATTATAGTAAAAATTCTCTGATACCTACGCCTTACTAAAGATTAAAAATTAAATAGTATATCAGTACTTAAATTTTGTATACGTGAATTGTAAATATCAAATATTTTAAATTCTATTTCAGCTCCTCGTCATATATTTTGTTAATATATTAACCGAACAATATTTAATAAATGAAAATTTAATAACTACTAGTTAAATTTATTTTAAAAGTAATAATGGTTGTAACTGCTTTGAAAATGTGAAACTTAAACATTCAGTATAAAGAAATGCATAAAAATGTCTGTATCATTTGTGTATTCGTTTACTTTAATGTATACTAAAAGTCAGCTTAATTTGTTCATGTATATTAAAAATCAAGCTAAAATAATGAATCACGAGAGTTAGCACTACTTTGTTTTTCCTTCAAATTACATGTATCTATTTACTTTAATGTCCACGTGTATGTATCATAGTAAAGAAACTGTCAATGAGTTCGTACTTGAATTAGTAACACACAGTCATGACTTAAAACTACATTAAATAACGTTTCAAAGCATCGGGAAGCTTAAAAATTGCTTGATGTATACGTGAAGACGTGAGGATCCGTAGGCCTCTTTGCATGACTCATCGAAATACACGCGCAGGCCCGTTACAAATAGCGAAGGCCCCGTGTCCGACAACTTAATTAGCAGCATGGAGAATCGATGCCGCCAGTGCATTGCAGTTAGGGGTGTACACATTCCTTATTAGAACTCATTTTTGTAATGCTTCCACAAAAAGCTTTGATAAACTGTTTCCTCCAAAAGTGGCCTTTTCTGCCAAAGTGTTCTTTTGCTTTTACACCATGTTTGTGTTGAATTTATGTAAATTTCTATGTCGTACTCAAGAAAGAACTATTTAGTGTTCAATTACCCAAGCAACACAACAATGTTGCTTCAATGTGGTTTAAATGTGAAATGCTAACATACAAAATGTTGTTTCAATGTGAACTTTCAATGTCGTTTCCACATGATTTTGTTCAGTTTTCTTCACATCGTTTCAGCATGGACATTGATATAATATTGAAACAACATTGTGAAATCACAAGAGGAAAACAAATAAAAAAACAAGATTTTATTTCTTTCATGCAGAATTATTAAAATCATACGGAAATTTACAAAAAATAAAATTGTTGATAATTATCTACTTGAAAACATCATTTTAATTCCCCAAGCAACACACTTATGTTGTTTCAATGTGATTTTCTGGTTAGCATTGTCACAATGCATTTTTACAACAGTAAATACGAATTAAAATGATGTTTTCAAGTAGATAATTAGCAACAATTTTATTTTTCGTAAATGTGTGGTTGACATAAGGAGAGAAAACTTGTTGCCTCCAAACGGTAGCCATACTAGTGACATGCTCAGAATGGCAGTAATTTAAATTATAATGGTATTTTTGATTATCTTAGAGCAAGCTGTATTTTAGAAAATACTCGTATAGACTTGTTCCATATTTACTAACAAATAGCTTAGTGATGTCACGTAGAGTAACTTTATTGGCTACATATGCCAACTAGTCGTCCCGTAGAATAAGGGTCTAGTCCGTAGTCTAAGTCTATTGGTTAGTTTTGCCATCAAAGAGGAAGATTTTTCTAATACAATGAATGTTCTATTTTACACAGACGGCAGCCATGATAGTGGTAGAAATGAGGTGCGTGTTTGCCATCAAAAAATAAGGTGACCATATTTTCGAACGTAGAATCGAGGACATGTCCCCAATTCTGAAACAAAATGGAGGACATTTTATAATCAATGAAGCAATTAATAGTAATCTAGGTGATTAAAAAACAATTTAATAATTGATCTCAATTGCTTCTTTATTTTATTATTATTTTTTGAACAAATCGCAAAAAACCACAGAAATTTGGGACTGTTCTCGAAAATTGGGGACGTATGGTCACCTTAATCAAAAAGTACACGACTAGGAATATTGGATACGCAGTCTAGTAGATATTCCTTATCTGTGGACAGAGCGGGGTCTGGGTGACAGGGAACGACCAGTATAAATGCAGATTTCAATTTTTTTTCAGTCAGTCGCCAAAATGTAAAACAGAAATTGGGGACACATTTTTAATCATAATAGTTTTTTCTGCCCGTTTTTTCTATAAATTAATCGTTTCATTCATTATATGAATGTTAATTATGCTTTTAGTTGAAAATATATAAGCGTATTTGAGAAGAGCATTCAATTTGTAAAATGTCCTATTTTAACGCCCCCCCCCCCCACTCTCGTCAACCTAAAATGTCACCGCATTTTTGCGAGCTTTGCAGTCATGGGTCTCTAGGAGTTATGCACAAGTTTTAACGCTCCCAAAAGAACTAGATGAAAACTAAAGTGAACAAATGAGCGATAAACGCACCAGTTAAGGAATTTGAAGACCCTTTAATTTTAAAACTACATTAATTGGCAACCCAAAATAAATAAATAACGGAATGCTGTATTACATGTTGTTCCAAATCGCCATTTTAATTCTAAATTACGGTTGCCACACAAATACAAAAAAATCGTCATGGTAACTGCATATGTTTAATTATCGCTACCATGGCGAGAGTCGGGGTGTTAAAGTAGTAATCAACCTAAGAAACACAAACATGGGACACTCATGGATTATTAATTATATTCAAAACAATGTTTAAAACGGTGAAGTATAGTTGGAATATATTTGGCGAAGATTGTAAAATAGTTTTAGTAGGCGATTTTAAGATAAATTTTGATTCCAATGATGGGTTTTATGGAACAACGAAGAAAAATACGGCACACTCATGAATAATGATACACTTTCCAACTTAATGGAATAAAGAAGAAAAATAGGGACGACGCATAAATTATGATACGCTTTTAATGTATAGCACTTTAGTACGTATTTAAAATTTGAAAGACTTTCTGATTTTCTTATATTTTTTTTTTTCCCGCTTGCTGGTGTCGATCAAGGAATTACAGGCAATGTTTGCACGAAATCTCCTGCCAGCAATATTAATACGTTCCCAATAATAAATATAAATATCTATGAAAATTTACGCTTTCTGTCTCTTGCATAAATAGCACGATTTTTTACCTTAAACAACTTGGTGCCTTACCTTAAACAGTTTTTACCGATAAGAACTTGCGCAGTCTTTCGAAGTCATGTGATCAGTCCAAGAAGTTACTTGCACCTTGACGGACGCCAAACTACTAAACAGAAGTTGATAAGAACTCTTTCAGGTAGTCGGTTGGCGCTTTTTTCAAATAAAGTACCTTATTATCTGTCACGAATAAGCGTTAGAACCCCTTAGAAAGTCCTCCTACCAAGGCACTTCACATCCTCGCCAGATCGCCCTAGCGTAGCGTTGCCAAAAACAAACAAACATATTATCTGTCACAGGTGTAACAGCTATATCAGAGTTATATAAGAACACGCCCATATTTGAGTGTAACATTGTGTAAAAATTTCAAAACAATCGTTGAAGAACTTTCGGAGATTTGAGATTTTGAGAAAATGGACATTTACATTTTTATTTATATCGATAGATAATTGTCAAGTGTACGTTACTTTGACTGGAATTTTTTTTTTCAATGGGCAGACACTAGCTTATCAAGGATTCGCCACGACTAAGGTTCGAATTGCAGGTCATTTTATTATGGGAGCACTCTTTGACTGGATATTCTGATGCATATAAAGAGTTGTATTAAAAACATCTCTTATGTGCATCTGCACTTTCGAGATTTCCCCGAAATGGAAGACAAGCAGAAAGATGAAGAAGAAATAAGAAAAAGAAAATAGCTGAGGGGGGGAAAAAGTAAGTGTACATGTAAGTATAGGTGAAAGGGTGAAGAAGGGGAAAGGAGGGATAAAACTACTTCGCACAACTTCCTGTACGTCACGTTCTCTAGAAAGTCTTTGCCAGTGGCGTACGCAGGGGGTGGGCCCAGGGGGCTCGAGCCCCTCCTTACCTGAAATTTCCAGGCTGAAAAGGATTTTCTTTATAAAAGTGGGCTCTTTGGTTGATCATCAAATATTTCATTTTAAAAGGTGTTCAAGCTAATTTTATATGCACATTTGTTGAAAGAATGGCCCATTTGTTAAAGCTATATGAAGTTTACTTTTGTATTGCCAACTTTTGGTTGAATATATAGCAGTAATAATTGCAATCCATTCGTAATTATTTGAAAAAGGAAAAGAATTAAAACTCTGAAAAGCTTTTTTGTTTTAAGTTCATCTAAAACAGAACAAAATGAAAACAGTGCAAATCCCCAGAATACCGCGTCTGCATCCGAAGAATTAGTATACCCGATTTGAGATTCATCAGTGTTTGTGATACCACCTGCTTGTTCGATACGGAAAAACAATGAAAGTGAAGTGAAGGCACGTCTCTTGTTGAAACAGCGACATTTGGATTGCCTGATACCCACACAACAAAAATTTCCGAGACGTTTGGCAATGATATTTCACTCTTTTCTACTGCCACAATGAAATCCATGTCTGACAGTCTGACTCTGAGAGAGTACAAGCATTACGAAATATTTGGATTCCTTCTGCAAATTACGCTTTTCCTTGCGAACAAAAACGTGGGTCTAAAAAGCGACGATTTCAAATATCATGGCTTCAAAATTTTTTTTTTGGCTAGCCTATTCAAAAACTGAAAACGGCACTTATTGCAAATATTGCGCTTGTCTCCTCCAACTGATTTCGTTGCTGGGAACGGTAGCCACCAATCTCGGGATGGACTTGTGACAAAACCTTGTCGAAATTTAAAAGGTACTTTGGAAATTTTCAGATGCCCTGAATTAATACATTATCATAAATGTTCTGTTTTAAGAGCCAAGAATATTTCTGATATTGTTGAACAGAAGTAGGATTCGGTTATTCTTCAACTTGAGAATAAAAGAAAAGAAGATGCTCTGAGCGGCAGAAAAAAAAACCTAATCCCAATAATTGATATTTTGTGGGAGGCAACAAATACCACTACGTGGTCCTGAAGATTTCGGCCGAGTCTCCCTGGAAGTACCTGAGCACAATTAAGGGAATTTTAAAGCTCTTTTGAGATATCGTGCAAAAAATACTCTTACTCTTTCTTTCTTAAAATCTTCTTGGTTTGTGTGAAGTGTGATAAGTAAGTATAAAAATAAGGAAGGCTCTATTTTTTTTTTTTTTTTCAAACTGTGTCATAGATAAAATATTATGCAAATAGTCTGGTACACTCTGTTCGCGATCGTTGCTCCAACCCCCGATAGTTATTCTGGCACTGGCATTAAGTCAGTTGTGCATGTAATTTTACTTTCTAATATTTTGCCAATAGTCAAGTATAATGCTGTGCGCAAACTAAGATAACGACTAAACAATATTTTGGTTTATGGTAGAGCAATGTACGTGTGTTTTTGACTAAGTGCTTTACTTCATATTGGGCAAAAATGCGGCTTCTGCCCCCCCCCCCTCCCCACACACACACACATACATGCAGCTAGAAAAGTTTTCAAAGGGGTTAAAGCGAAAACATCAACAATATATGTATATTCAAATATACATAAACATATTATAAAGTAAGGTATTTTGGCACCTCCCATAGAGATGGCTCCCGGTGCGGTCACTCCACCCTAGGACCGGCTCTGCTTTGCACAAATATCCTCCTACACCTTGTGCCCCCTCCGAAAAAATATCCTGCTAGTGGTCTTTGCTATTACTGAGCGCGGGCTGCGTCAGATCGTATTCCATTAGCCTCTAAGGAAGATTGCCATCTGGTTCTTTTCTTTGTCTGTGGTAAGAGTAACGTTTAAAAAAATCAATCATATTTCTTTTATTTTATGAATAATAATGGTTTAATTACTGAATTCATAAAACTTCCTCAATTTATGTCTAAAAACTGGGGACACCCTGCAGATTTATCCCCGCTATTTTGGTTGTCTCTTAAATGACAAAAGTTAACCTCATCCCGACGGGGAAATTTTAGCCTTGTTGTTCCAGAAGGACGGGAGCATCTTAACCCATTTGTGCCTGGATATATTTGCGACTTTCTTCGATTTTTACTGATAACTGAAATAATAGATAAATTTCTGATGTCAACTTCTTGAACAAGGGATGATTTCTTTTAAAATCATTATGCATAAAAATTTAAATATCAACATCTTACTTGGTCATGTTAAAATAGTTTGTAGAGTTGAGGCTCAATACTCATGAATAAAGGCTAGGAAAAATAAATAACGTTTTCGACTAATAGCGAAAATGCCGTCCCCAAAAAAGGACACTAGGCATAAATGGGTTAAACATGCCTTCTCCTATTTCAGTGACTCTCAGCTGAAGCTGCTCTTTCTGCAACAATAACTGATGGATTAACCTTTCCCGCCCCCGAAGTAAAACGAACTTCTTGAAAAAGGTCTACGTGTGCATTCTCCTTTTTTGAAACTGGGGTGCAACTGGAATGAAGGATGGATGTCGACATCTCTTCCCACCCGTCCAGTACAGGTTAACAATCACAGAGGTGGAAAGCATTACTTGGTGGAAAAATAAACCATGCCCGTCCTTTAAGATGTTCTATGGCTTGGTTGAACAATCAGCCGCCCGTCTTCAAGAGGTTAATAATAAAGTAGCTGTTGCACTTTAAATACAATGCATCTGATGGACAACAAATAGCCTCATCCCACCAGTCTTCACCACTTAAAAAAAAGAGTGGTCAGGGCCGTGTGTTTTACGTGAATGCGTTACGTAACGAGTAATATTTTCTCTGCGTTTTATCGCGGGTTCAGAAAGAAATGAAGTAAAAATGAAGTAAACAAATACTTACTGCTTTATAAATTTATTAATGATAGGTATGTGATTTGAAAAGTACGAAACAAATGCCATACATCATACATCGATATTTCTGGTAAACATAATACAGGTATTACCTAGCGTTGTTGCATTCAACGAGTATAGGCTGACACCGCATTAATTTTTTACTTTAACACCATTTGTATTCACTATAACTATTTCATACTAATGTTTTATATGCGCAATCGTTAGATCTTGACAAGAGTTGACGATTAAAACGCAAACGAACGTTCTAGCTTCTCTGAGTCAACACTTATACTAAATGGATATTATGTGAGGCAGCGAAACAGTCTCTAAATGGCCGGACTCTCCCCTCCGCCGCAAGTGATGCATCACTGCTTTCACTCAACGTAACGAACTCTTTGATCCTTTTAATTCCATCTATCGAGTGGTGTAATTAAATTTTGAATGTAGATGACATGTGTGTAGATGCAACATTAAATAGCTGCAACATCAAATTGTATCTCCCAATTTTGTTATCATCAGTTTTCTGAATTGCCTCCCACTATGGAAGCAAATTCAAAGACGTATTCACGTCAAAAAATTGGAAATATTTCAAATACGCACCAAAGTACTACATATTAAAAGCGTATTATAATCCATGCATTGTCCCTACTTTTGTTCTTTATTTCAAAAAGTTGGACAATGCATCATTATCCATGAGTATGCTGTATTTTTATTCCTTGTTCTTTAAAACACTGAGGAATCGAAATCTATAAAATCGCCTGCTAAAATTGTTTTACAATCTTTGCCAAACATATTCAAACATACTTCACCTTATTTAAAAAGGGAGGAAATACCTTTTACCTCCGAAATATATTTTGACCGCCTAAAGCGGCCATCTTCAGTCGTCGTTGTTCGCTAATGGTATAAGCAAAAACTCCCTAATGGTGTCGATCCGGGGCCTTCGCAATTAGTAACGGGCCTGCGCGTGTATTTTGATGAGCCATCCAAAGAGGCCTACGGATGCCCGAGTCTTCACGTATACATCAGGCATTTTTTAAGCTTCCCAGTGCTTTCAAACGTTATTTAATGTAGTTTTAAGTAGTAATTGTGTTACTAATTCAAGTACGAACTCATGATTAATTTGTTTGCTATGATACATATTGACATAAAGAAAATAGATGAATATAATTTGAAGGAAAAACAAAGTAGCGCTTACTCTCATGATTCACGATTGCTTATTTTAGTTTCACAAGTGGATATTTAATATACTTTAAAATAACTAAATACACAAATGAGAAAGACATTTTTATAATGAATATTTCATGAACGTAGTCGTATTTCCTACGTTATTTTAAAAAATTCAACATTAATCTTTAACCCATTTATGCCTAGTGTCCCTTTTTTGGGACGGCATTTTCGCTATTAGTTGAAAACGTTATTTATTTTTCCTAGCCTTTATTCATGAGTATTGAGCCTCAACTCTACAAAATATTTTAACATGACCAAGTAGGATGTTGATATTTTGATTTTTATGCATAAAGATTGTAAACAAAATTATCCCTTGTTCAAGAAGTTGACATCAGAAATTTATCTATTATTTCTGTTAACAGTAAAAATCGAAGAAAGTCGCAAAAATATCCAGGCACAAATGGGTTAACAAATGATGTATTAAAGCGCATTTCAGTGTTTTCGGGATATCCTGTATATTAGAGAAAATTGATAAAATACGCTCTATAGCGTGATCCCTGAATTAATTATTCTTTAATAAAGACATTTCATGTAGTATATATTATTCTTTTGTCGCTTTCTCAATCGAACTTAAGAATTGAGCAAGCATAATGAACACTTGTACAAAATATTAACTACATTTGAAGTTTCTGTATAAACGGGCAAAAATCAATAATTTATAATTTACTGTATTTCTGCACTGTACCAGATGTAAGTCTTAATCACATAATCAAGGCATATAACTGATAAATAACATTTTCAACTGGCAAAATTAAATTGTCTAAATAGTATCACAACGTCATGCTTATTTACAAGAATAAAAACTACTTAAGTAATACGATTTCTGATTAAAATAATTTATTTATAAATAACACATGAGTAATTATTCACTAAACATGATTTACATACATGTTTTTAGAATTCCTAAATACATTATAAGCGTTCACTTACCTTTACAATCAGAGAAAAATGTTCGAATTTTAGGATAAATTTTCATGAAAGAAAATGGCGCAAGATTCACAAAACGATTACCTACATCCAAAGTTCTTTAGTACGACAAAAGTATAAAAAAATTGTTTTAAAATAATAAAATAATATAACATTTATAATACTTAGAATAATAAAATAGAATACTGTGACTGGGGAAAACAGGCCTCAATGATAAACTCATTTTTAGGGATGGCAACTCATAAGCAGACCCGTTACTAATTGCGAAGGCCCCGGTCGATCTCTCCCTCTTCTCTCCTTCACGTCGAAACTGCCTCTTGATTACGTCATTCCAGATTCCATCGATACCTGCGTGCACCATATCGTTGATGCTGCCCTCTGTTGTGGAAATTTCTCGAATCGTTAGAAATTTCCACAACAGAGGGCAGCAGCAACGATATGGCACACGCAGGCATTTTCGCCGATCCCAACCGCCCGCGCGAATACCGCGTCTGCGCATGCTCAGCGAGATCGAGAGACCGGAAACCGCACAAAGCTTTAAGGACGGTGCTGGCGCCATCTGTTCGGTGAAAATGTAGTTAGTTTATTATAGTGATAATGAATATATAGAGGATGACACATATTGAAATGTAAATTTTATTACCAGATCGCAGACGCAGAGGTAAGTGTTTTATTACCAATGTGTAGCACAGTGGTTAAAGCCACTGACATTGGGAGATGGCTCAAGTGGAGGAACAGGGTTCTGTCCTCTCGCGGGGCCGTCGGTCTAGCGGTCTGGAGTTTTGGGCGGTTTTCTCCAGATGTAACGTGAATACGCGCTAGATACCCAGAAAAGTCCTCCCCCAAGGCATTTGTCCCCCCCCTTGTGTTTGTCCTTTCTTTGACGTGGATTTATAAGCGGTTCCTCGTGAACAAGCACACAAATCCGAATACATGTTCCAATAACAACAACAACAACAACAACAACAAGTGTTTTATTTTTATTTCTGATTGTATTTATTCTTATATGGTCTTTGAAATAAACATTTTCAATAATGAATATAAACAAATATACTGGTATTTTTCTACTTACATGTACTATATTTAAAAAAAAAATTCGGTTGATTTAAATAAATTTGTAAGTATCAGGTATTTTTTGAATGTTTTAAAACTAAAAGTAACTGCTCTGTAATAATAGGATGCAATAAATAAGTTACATACATTGTTTTGTTTTTCTTTAAATAAATAAATAAAAAAAACTTTAAAAAAATAAGCTGATAAATATATATTTATATATATAACAGGTAAGTATTAAATATATACATCCATTAGTTTTGTACTTTATTGTTTTTAAATATCTATCTGATCTATTCTTCTACACATGTCTCAAAAAAGTAATGAGATGTTTCATAATATTATGTTAGTTAATTTTGTATATATAATGAGAATTGTAATTAGGCATTATTTATTCTGTATTATACACACAGGAGTTTTATCAACAAGAACAAAATCTGTCTCACTTGGTACACAGATTAAAATTATGCAATTGCACCAAGGATTCAAAAAAAAATTCAGGAAGTGTTTACAATTAAAAATATTAATTTTTCTGCATCTGGTAACAGGAACAGTGCGGCATGGCTGTAGGTGCTGCTGATTATTTTAAACTCACAGATAAATCTGGCAAATTTTAAAAGTTTTTTTTCTTCCAGAACATGAATTTTTTAACAATTATATATTTTTTAGATATTAAGTACTGCAGTTTTGAGGCCCAAGATTTTTTTTTTTTTTTTTTTTTTGTAGACATGGGTTTTATGGCCCTATTCTATAATCAGGCCCTGATTGGACAAAAGGTAGCCGAGAGGGGGGGGGGTTGTTACAAATCTGGTATTGGAATTTGAAAAATTGGTGACTTATTCTACATTTCTGTGGAATCTTGCATGTGTGCACATATGAATTTAAATTTGAAAAATAATAATGAAGGCATATTAATAAAATAGCATCCTACTATACAGCTATGTTGATACCTGACTCATTGACTGGAGCAATTCTGGTTCAACCACTCCAAGATAAAACTCTTACCACCATCACTCCAAAAAGATTACAAAGTTCTGTACGACAAAGTAATAAAATCTATGTACCATTTGAAATTTTTCATAATAACGTATAAAAATAATCTGCACTCTCTTAAAAATTTAGAGTGACATTGTCACTCTTACAAAAAGTCACCGGCAAATGATCCCAGATAGAGTGAGATAAGAGTGAGAAAACTGCATTATGACTCTTCATCGATAGGATTCTGTCACCCTAACTGCAAGAGTGAGACAATGTCACTCTTAGAGTAAGGGTGAAGGCGCTATCTGCTCACTCTAGCGAGAGAGTCACCACCTTTCCCATGATGCTCTCACTTCAGCAGGAGTGAGTGCGTTGCTTCCATACCCAAACGACGCCATATTGGAATTGGACTGCAGTTGCGAAGTACCAACTGCATACAAGTAATGGAATACTTTTAGCTAACACAAGTAAGTAAAACCTTATAACTTTTCAGTTATTGTAAATGTTATTTAAAATTTGATAATTCACAACATATAAGATACATTGATTCAGTGTCGGATCCATTAGGACTCCAGCTCTTCCGACAGACATTGCTTTGGTTAGGGTTAACATTTTGCTTTACTATACATTTTGTTTTTAAGACTTAAACAAGCCTGCTTCTTTTAATTTTATACCCTTCCGAGAAATTGATCTTTAAATCCGTCTCTATACTTGATCGTAGTATGTTATTTATGCTTATATAGCTGAAATCTTGCATTCGTTTTTTGTTTCTGTATATAATATTTGAGCATGTTTTGATGCGTGTTTGTAAATCGGTGGTGCAGTCAGGATTTTATTTCGGGGGTGGAGAGGGCTCTAACCTGTGTATCAAATTGTAAGCAAGCTGTTTCAACTGTAGCCTCAGTATCAAATTTTAAACTAAGTAAAGGGTCAGATTTTTAGGAAGGATACGCGCCTGTTGCAAATAGTATAAACAAAATTTTAAATCAAAAGCAGAAAATAATGATCAATTATATATTGTATGCAATTTATATTGAAATAAATTATAAACGTGGGAAAAAAATATTTTGTGATTAAATTTCAATATGTCTATGTGCATCATTTTATCTTATTGCACATTCTAGCACAGATTCACGCTTAGAATATACATATATACGTTGTTAGATCAAAATAACCGCTCTGTTGTTGTGGTGTAATATTTCCCTCTCCACTTTTTACACATACACAAACCTCTCTCTCATATGGTAAAGTGGATAATTTACGATCGAACACCCCAGATGGCCTCAGGAAAGTCCACTTTTAAATCAGGGAAACCAGCTGAAAGTAGCAGGTGATTCAGAATGTGTGAGCTTTCATTAGTAGCACGAAAAACACAAGGGATACTTGTAAACTGATTCAACGCGGAAAAAAAGTTATTGTTTTTGGTGTTAAATGCGAGATTTTTGGAATTGAAAAGTTTGTATACTGTTTAAGGATAATTCAATAGTATAGTAACGGATAAGTTTAATATTACTGGTAATAAAGGTAAGTGTTACAATATTAAATTTAGTAATACAGTATTAATTTTAGAGCCTTGCAGATTTTGGTATGGTAGATTTTATGTCTTCTGTTGTGTATCAATATTGGTAAATAAAATTCTCAAATTGGTAAAACTTACATTTTAGCCTAGATACCAATTCAAAATAATGCTAATTTTTTTCTATTGAATTTAATTAACATATGAAATATATCCACAATATTGGCTATATACTGGAAATGTTTCTGAAGTAATTCCATTACTGATAAAGTTTTTAATAGTAGCAAGTTAGTAGTTAGCCCAAATATCTTTACAATGTGTTCACAATATTAAGTAAAAATTCGAAATATTTATAATGTATTCTTAATATTGACAAGTAATTTTTAAAAATATTTTTATACCATTTTATTATTTTTCTAATGCTAATATACTCAATCCTTCACATTGTTATTATATTGGAAATAAAAACTAATATTGGTAAAAATTAGCAACATTTATCCATTATATTGTCCATGTTAATGAATTAAATTAAATATATTTAAAATGTATCCACACAGTATTGTGTGTATATTATAAATTTCCCTCATATTGTACTAACAAATATTTTTAATGTGTCAGCATCTTAATATCACAGTAATGGTGAATTAAGACTGTTTATCTACTGTACATTATTTCAAAATTTAAAATCTGATAAATAATTTTAGGTGCATTTATGTACAAATTGCTGAAAAATATATTTTAAAAATTAAGTCAAATACTACTGAAAATCCTGTGATGATAAGACCATGATTATCACAGGAGCAAGGAGGGCACATGCCCCAGACACCCCATTTTAAGGGGTCCTTAAATTTTTTCAGAATATGAATTTAGTTTATTAAATTTTCATTCTAAGATACTAAATGCCTGGTTTTTTTTTTCTAAAAGTTGGATGTGTATGTGGCAAAATAGATCCCAAATGGATGAGCCGATTTTAATGTAGTTTGTTTTATTTTAAAGATGGTATAATCAGAACGGTTCTTCATTGTATTTGATAATATTCACTTCATCTATTCCCCTTAAATAAAGCTTACTTTACACTTGTTCAGTCTAAGACAATTCAAATAATATTGTTGACATTCAATTAATTTTGATTGCTGAATTATTTCTGTAATGTTATGGAAAAAGCCATGCTTTGAGTTGCATTTTTTTAAGACTTCATTTTTAATAAAGGTTATTTCACATATTGCATAGGAAATGTTCATAAACTTAAAATTTATCTAGCATATTTCATTTTAAATTCATTTAATCAGAACATATCTTTGCAGATTGAAAAAACATACTTAAGTGTGGGGGGGGGGGGTGGAGTGAGTTTGGCTTAGGGACGTATCTAAACCTTAAAAATTTCAAGCTGAACTTTCAAAATTACCCACGAATATGTAATTTTCTCCATTTCTTATGTTTACTTATTTCGAGGGTGGCTGAAGCCCCACCAGTCACCCTCTGGCCAAGGACGTACCCAGGAAGGGGGGTGGGGGTCTGTAACACCTTCGAAATTTCAGTTTTTATTAACAAAGCAATAATGGTGAAGTCTTTTTGTGAAAATTTCTGCCTTTTTCATCGTTTGGACCCCCTCCGAAATTTTTGGACCCTCCCAGAATTTTTTTTGGGGTATGTCCCTGCCCCTGCTCTCCTCTCCTAGGGGGGGAGCAAGTTCCCTACCTTGAGCCCCCCCTTATGGGTGCCCATATCATTAATGTTATATTTTTCAAGTATTTAATATTATTCTGTGGTTTTCTGAACTTGCAGGTAGCAGAACAGATTTCATTATTTATTGACATTGTTGAGAAAGCAGACAGCATGGATTTCAGAGTTTGGGTCTTCTACTGGGTATCATTAAGGGTAAATAAATTTATGATATTGGTAAAATTTACTTAAAAATTCAAAATAATTTTAATCCTTTTTCTACTGAATTTAAATGAAATGTATCTGCAATATTGCCTATATTTTGGAAGTAGTTCTGAAGTAGTTCCATTACCAATAAACTTTCAAATAGCACCTCACTGGATTGTAAAACATTGAAAACCCAAACCAGTATTTTTACATAGCAGCAAGTTAATATTTAGCCCAAATGTATTTAAAATGTATCCACAATATTAGGTAAACATTGGTAATATTTCTAATGTATTCCTAATATTGACAAGTAATTAATTTTATAGTATTTTTATTTTTTCATGTTCATATACTTAATTATTCAATATTATCATTAAATTGGAAATAAATACTAATGTAAATTGTAGCAAATTAATATTTACCCATTATATTGTCAATCTTAATGAATTTAAATTAAATTTATTTAAAATGTATCCACAATATTGGGTGTATATTTCAAATATTCCTCATATATATTGCACAAGTATATATTTTTGATATGTTAGCATCTTAATATATTATTACTTGCGAATTATCACTGTTTATCTGTTACACATTATTTTTGCATTTAAAATCTGAAATAATTTTAAATGCATTCATATACAAATTTCTGAAAAATATATCTTAATAAATAAGTCAAATATTACTGAAAAATATATCTTAATAAATAAGTCAAATATTACTGAAAAATTTAATGTAATATGATTGTTCCCTGATTATCATGGGCAAGCGGGTAAATACTGTGGAAAATACAGAAAGACAATTGTCAGAGTCGGTGAAGAAACAAAATGTAAGGGGGCCCCCATTTAGACCCATACTTCTGACTCAAGCGACTTTATGTCGTAATTGCTGCCTGGATTTGAGATTGGGGGGGGGGGGACTGAAGCCCTATAGCCACTCATCCCATTACCCCTCGATCTACCACCGAATCATTTGTTCTTGTGATAATGTTTAAATGTAAATTTTAACTGAAGACTCCTACCTTGGGTGGTCATTAGTTAAATATATATAAATTGATAATAAATGAATATTCATATAAATTGGTTGCTTTAGAAAACGAAACTTTTAGAATGTTTTTTATGTACTGAATACTCATTTTCTTGAAATATAGGAGAGTTAATAACAGCGATGACTGGGTGATTTTTCAAGAACCTTTGATAAGGGTGAATACTACTTTGGATGTCTTTAGATATAAGTATGTATTTATTTTTAATTATTTACTGTTTCAGTGTATTTTTAAATTTGGGAGTTAATTTTATATTCATATCATATGTTATAAATGTTCCTTATACACATGTCTGTTTGAATTTTATATTATTATTATTATTTGCATTGCAAAGCATCCCATTTTAGAAGAATGTATATCTTAAGCACTGAATCAGATGGGTAGTAGATTTCTCACAAAAATTGTGTTTCATTAAGTGTCTCACTGAGTAGAAACAAAATGTTTCAATCAAGTTATTATTTTTTTTTTTACAAGAAATAATGCAATTTCTGAACAGGTTTTAAAAGAATTCAACTATGTCAGAAATTTGAAAATTCAGAATTTCTCATCACAAGCTCTATTTATGGCAATACAAATGGTTAATTTATAGAAGTGAAATACTCAGAGAAAAATTTATAACATATTGTATTGTCCAAAATAGAGGGAGAATTAGCCATCAGATACAGTTTCCACTTTCGTGAATTTCTCCCTAAAAATGGGATAAGACCTGCAGTTTTGTTGTTCTATAAAAGTTCATCATGTTGTCTATGAAGAAGCATTCTGAATTATACCGAGTTTTTGAGAAGCCTGTCTTTAAAGCTTGCAGAGCCAAGTGATGAATAAAATATGTTACAAGAAAAACTGATTGATTTTGGCTGTTTATCACTTTATTATCTTTTTATTTTCTAGTACTCTGAACTGGTCCTGTGGAAAACCATTGAATTTTTGTCAGTGGCATGCTGTAAAAGAGAAGAAACTATTGGCATTATAAGTGGTATTCATATTTTTGTTTTATTTGTTTATTTATTCTTTAAATGTTCTTAATTACTAGTATAAATTAATCAAAGTAATCAAAGTCTGCATACTTTTGATCTCTGCGGTCTAATTTTTTCAAAGCTTGTATCGCATAATTTCATAATTGTCAATAACTTTTTTTTTTTTTTTGAGATGTTTACTTTTTTGTTTAGTTTATTTTTTTCTTATTTTCCAAATTGATTTATATGTTTTTTTTTTTTTAGTTTTTTTTCCCTAAAGTGATGTTACTTTGGGGCAGTTAGTGACTATGTATTAAATTTTATAAATTTCATGTAAATTGAGAAAGTTATTAGGGCTGTTCTTAAAAGAAAAAAAGTATAACTTTTGGTAAAGTTACATCAATGAGTAAAAAAAAAATATTTATACAGTAAAATTCAATGTGGTATTCTTTATTAAAGCATTTGACCCAGGCAACTCTTTAGTATATCATTTTATGTTATGCTATATTCTGTCATTTATTTAATCTCTATTATATGTAAATTTTTTATGTCAAGTTGCATATTTGACACCAAGTTAATAAATTGCTTGCAAAATCAAGTCTTATTTGCAACATTTTATGAAGTAACAATGAAATAAAGTATAAAAATCAATTTTTAGTCCCTTCAGATTAATTTTTTTACTCTGCACCCTCACTACCTCTTAAAAATATGTTGTAAGTAAAACCTTGAAACTCCTGTAACTTTTATTATTATTATTATTATTATTATTATTATTATTAATGTTGTCACTGCTGTTGTTGTTTAAAATGTAAACTGTAAAATGCTACTTTCAGAGATGAGATTTAAGAATTTAGTTTAATATTCAGACCTTTTTCAATGTTTATAAAGAATTCAGTTTTTTCATTTTTTTCAAAAATTTTCTGATTTTTCAGTAAGGCAAAATTGTATATAAGTAAGATAGATTTAGTATCAATAAAAATTAAAATATTTATTGCTCTTGAAATTCATAAGTATAATTGCTCAAAAGTTGTTTGGACATTCTTTCAGACTTTTTTTCCTTTTTTGTTAATCTCATATCTGTACTTTGGTACAAACCAAATCGAAAACTAGCCTACCAGTTTTGACACCATATTACATGTACCACCATTAGTGGTAAAAACAGATGAAATATATTATTTTTTAATTTTACTAATACAATATGTAAATGTAAACTTTACTTCCTTAGTAAATTCAGATTTTTTAAGCCTGCAGTATTAACAAAGTGCAATAACCTTGTCAGTGTTCACATGTTGTCATATGTATATTTGAATATTACTCAAAAATATCTTTAGTCTAGTTTTTAACTGACTTCAAGAAGATCTAGGTTATTAATTGGGGTCAGTACTCAGAGGTGTAGCAAGAATTTTCAGTGCCCGAGAACAAATTTGCATCACTTCCTGTTTACCAAAATGCGCTGGAAAAAGTTTTATATACAAATTGGTGCCTTTTGGATCCTATGCCCCCCTCTAGCTACACTTCTGAGCATTGAATCCTTGTAATTTACCAGACTGGATATGAAAAGTATTTTCAAACTTCCGTTTAATTATTTATTTCTTTTGTTTATCTTCCACATATAGATGTGATCTTTGCTAAGAATGTTGTTATTTGATGATATTTTACTTGCTGTGCATGAAAAGTTTTTATTGCAAAGTTATCACTTTATTTTTTACTCAATTTTTGATGTACCTAAAATATATTACAAGTCCTGAATATTTTCTATTTTTTAATTGATTGTAATAATTTGCAAATTTAACTCACCGATAGTAAGTAATGTGTTTAATATTTATTTTGTCACTATTAGTTTGATGTTTGTTATTACGCACAGGTTACTGTGATTCAGGGATAATTTTATTCCAAATTGCTTTGATATGGGATTTTCGCTTCAATACTGTCCCCAATTATTCTTTTTTGTGTTACCTCAGAGGATTTACCTCACAAAATAAAATTTTGTGAAGTAAATCCTACAATGTGTTCCTTACTTTTAATAAAGTATTTTGTGCTCTCAATCACTTTGCATATCAGTATATTCTAATATTAATAGAACATAGAGAACAGATTATTTTATAAAACAGTACAAGCATTTCTTATCTGTAAAATTAAGTTTTTTTTCTTTTATTTTTTGCAGGTAAAAAAATAATTTTTTTTTTTTTTGAGCTGCTATATTTAGGTTTTATTGCAGTTTTTTTCCATTTGCTTTTATGTTCAGTGGCAAAATTAAAATGTAAAAGGCAGCTTAAATTCTACATCTTTATTTTATTCATTTATTCATAATTTGTACAATTTTAACAGTAGGAACCCTGTTTCCCTTCCCTCTCTTACTCAGAAGGTTACAGTATATGTAAATGTTACTTGAAAGTATTTATTATTACCATACATAAATATGGTAATATGAAAAATGGTAATAAGAAAGTATTTATTATTACCATACATAAATATGGTAATATGAAAAATGGTAATAAGAAAGTATTTATTATTACCATTTTTCGGTATGCTTTTGTGCTGTTCCAAAATTGTATTTAACCTGCTCCTAAAGGTGTTCCAAAATGTATGTAGATTTGCAGACTTTTTATTATAAAGTTATCCTCCGATTTTAGTGAAACTATAAACAAAATGTTTTCTGAATCAAATGAAAAGATCTGCTGACTTATTCCTCTGTAAATTCATCACCTAGTTGAAAGTGTTAAGCTGTGCTTTAGTTGGAGATTTAAATTTGACACTAATCCATGTACACACAAAACTAATTTTAACTAATTTTATTTTGTATGTATTTAACATAGATCTAGTTTATGCTCTAGTATATTCTAGCTGCCAACTCTTTCTGATTTTGAGCCTTTCTTCAGTCTTATTCAAATTATGGGGAGGGGGGAGGGTACCCTTTTTTTATTAGGTTAGAATAGCAGTTATGTTTTAACTTTTAATTCTGTAATTACTTGTTGAAGTCATAATTTTTATCTTCCAGATGCTGTTAGAAGAATCCCTGAATGTGAAACAGTATTGAAGTACTCATATTGAATCCAGTGATTGTAGTTTATATAAATGTAACAATGTAATACAATTAAACCAAATTTGTAATAATTTGTTGTGTGTTCACTGCCATTGCTTTTATAATTCATTCAAACCTGCATGAGTCTCAATAAGAGATATCTTCCACTTTTTTTCAATTCGTAGGCTATTTTTTACTTCTGCAGTTCTGTAATAGTTTAATTTTTTTTTTTAAATTTAGAACGCATCGTAAACTAAAATTTGCTAGGCTGAAGACTACTCTGGACTTGGAAGTTCCATTACTCATGTTTTTATTAAGACTTTGCTTATATATTTTTATTAACTGTTTTTTCTTTCTTTTTTTTTTTTGGCCCTCGTATTAATTGAACTTTGTTCTAACATACTAATGAGTTTTTCTGGCTTTACTTTCATTTATTGTTCTAAATCTGTTTTCAATAGTATAATAATTCTTGCATAAAATCTATATTAAAAGAATTTTTTTTTCAATTTGAAGTTTTTAAAAGATTAAGTAATTTGTAGCTATTTTGCTGTAAAAGTGAAATTGAAATAAATAAAATCACACTTAAAAATAAATAAAGAAAGGAATGTGCATATATATTAAAAAATTAAGAAATGGCTTTTATTTTGAAGTATGTATAAATTATGTTCAGAAGAGGAATTTGGTTTTTTAAGAGGTGAAAAAAAAAATCTTTTTCTTTGAATCACCACCCTCCCCCCTCACCCAGACATTATCTATGGAGGTTAATATGGTTCACCCTCATGCTCTAAACTTCAATTATTTCTTTGCGTTATGGCAAGTCTACAAGAGGGGTGTCTTCTTGGGGGGGCTGACTTGGGTGGTGAACTTTTTAAGGATTCTAACCTGTATTCTTGCTCATGCCTCTAAACCTTAAATAATGGTTTTTGGACAAGACAAAAATGTTGGGTGTATTCAACAAAATGGGCATTGTTGGGGAATTATGAAATAATTGGTTTTGATTTATATTATTTATGTATTGGCCTGCACAAAAATATTTCTTTACCCCTTTTCACAAAAAAAGAAATCAATCAATATAAAGTAGTTTCCATTTTAGAAATATTTTATTCCTTTTTCTGGGGGGAGGGGAAAGAATAGAAAAATAGGTATTCTCTTAAATTTCCAAACATGATATGTACATTAACAGAGATTATCAGCAGATATATTTATATTTTTGATTTACCCAACAATTAGTTTATTTATTTATTTATTTATTTATTTATTTTTTTGGTTTTCAATTAAAGGATAGCTATTGCTCTTTTAACTTATTTTCGTGTTTCATAATTCTTGTATTTGTTCGTATAAATGACTGAAATTTAATTTCAAATAATTTCTTTACGATAACAATTCAATCCTGTTCATTTCTTATTTATTTAAAATTTAAAAAAAAAGACTTGTTAATTATAATAAAGTTGAAAAGAAAGTTTGAATAAATTATGCTTAAAATAAAACCTATTTAAAAATCAAAATTATTAGTATTCTTTTGATTTTATATAAATATCTTATCATGAACTATTTTTATTGTTTTGTTAATACTGTTGTAAGTGAAAGTTGTTCTGAAATGTACCATAGGTAAAAAATAAGCTTTCAGGGATTTTTTATTTCAGCAGGAGAAAAGGTAACATTGAACATATCAAATATTTCTGCACACTGTTGAGTAATGTGGATGTCCGAAACTCTTATTTCTATTCTTGTTTGATCGCAGATTACCTCAAATGAAGTTATAGTACTGCAGACAAAGAAAATTCTTATAAATCTCCTGCTGATGGATTTTACATAGCTCAATGGCTATACAGATCACCTCCAAGCATTTTGAAACTTTCACTTCTATTCCTGTTACGTTTTGACTAACCAAACAAAACATAAACTGTTAACGAATTCTGTAACTAAATAGATCTAGAGGTTATGGAGGTTTGTTTTAGTAACCATGTGGAACTCTTGGGGGTACCTTTTAGTGATGCCATCATCTGATTATTAAAATGAAACTCTGTACTCCTTCTTAATCTGTTTAATTTCAGAATAGGCTGTTATTTTAAATACTGTATGTTTTGTGTCAACAGTCCACATTTCACTCACTGGAATGAAAGCAAGAATCTAAAAATGCATGGGGTCAGATATTACTTGTACCATTGAGCTACGTAAAATTTATTTTCCAGCTGTTATGGATCATTCTGAACATGACAATAATCCAAGATAGCCCAGAAATAGATATCTAAGAAGTTCTGGATATGAAATAAGTATCAATTTCTGATCTTTGGATATTTTGAATATGAAATAGATAGCCATTTTTGGGATATTCTGGATCTTTAAGATCTTCTGGAAGTTTAATTATTATAACTATGCTACTATATACAGATACCTGTATATTATAGATGTTATTTACTCATTAGAGAGATCACACCTCAAATTTCTAATAGAGAAATCTATTTTATGTTGGACTTCTAATAGATATACCCAATATCCAGCTATGATGTATTAAAGATTGCCTATGGACAAACTTGGGGGGGGGGGAGGTAAATGCGGCAAAAATATTTACTTGTACGATATGAAGAATATTTTCAAGGCGCTCGATATTGCAGATACATTTTAAATATATTTAATTTAAATTCAATAGCAGCAAAGTTTTATAATTTTTACAATATAAAGGTTAAATATCAACTTTCTACTTTTTACCAATACTAGCTTTATTCCCAGTGTAATATTGAGTAAATATTAACCAAAAAAATTAAAAATGGTATAAAGTTATGTTAAAGTAATTACTTATCCATATTGAATATATTTCCAATGTATATCAAATACTATAAATGCATTTTAAATATATCTGAGGCAAATATTAACTTTGCTACTTTGTACGAAGTTACATTTGATACATTTGACGAAGTTACAGTTGATCTTTGTTTTCAATTTTTTTTAACAATATTGAGTTAACATTAAAAAAATTATCAATTGAGGACTACTTCAAAAATATTTCCAATACAACCCTATATTAAGAATATATTTTTTTGTATGTTAAATTCAGTGGAAAAGGTATATTAGTATAGTCATACTGAAAGTATAATGTTATTTTGAGAATTTATCAGACCTAAATGCTAATTTTTACCAATATTGGAATTTTATTTACCAATATTGGAAACTGTTTATTCTCAATGTGTTCACTTACTACTTTGTAATATTATTGGTTTTTGATATCAATGTTTTCACAATATTGAGTTAATATTTAAAAGTTCATTGGTAGTGAGACTGCTTCAGAAATATTCTCAATATATAATTAATATATCAATACACACTTCATATGTTAATTAAAATTTTACAAATAATAATAACATTTTGAGCATATATCAGGGCTAAACTCTAGTTTTTACCAATACTGGAAGTGGTCTTTACTCTCAAAGTATTCACATATATGTAAATTTTAATAATTAAAAGTAATTAGTACTTAATAATATTGGAAATATTTCTAATATACACTCAATATTATTGATAAATTTCAAATACTTTAAGATTCAATAGTATTAAAATTTGACTTCAAATGGGCAAAATATTAAATTTATAATATTGGATTTTATTTTCAATGAATTCACAAGATTGGATAAATATTGATGCTATATAGAAAATATCTTTTAATGTTTGCCAAATATTTAAAAAATAATAATAATCAATGCTGTTACCAGATACATTCATATATATATATATATATATATATATATATATATATATATATATATTTATAAGGAATTATTTTAATTTTCCCAAAATAGTGATAGCCAGAAGCAAGGCATATGCAAGGAATAAATCCAGGGCCGTACCCAGACAAAAATTTCAGGCAGGGTCCAAACCGTGGAAAAGGCAGAATTTTTCACAAAAAGACGTCATTATTATTATTATTTTATTAACAAAAATCAATTTTTTTGGGAGGGGGGAGGGTCCGGACCCCTGGATACGGTCTCGAATAATCACCCTATAAAAAGTGGCGGTCACTCTTAAAAAGGGTCATAGCTCACTCTTGATCAGAGCGCTCCACTCTTTAAGGGATGGCGTGCTGTCACCCTTTCCTTAGAGTGAGGCACTCTTTCCCGGAGTGGGTTTTTGAATTCTCACTCCTAGTCCAGAGTCAGAAATGTCACTCTTCAGAATAGTGATTTCTCACTCTATGGAGGTTGGCTGATTTTTGTCACGAAGGTAGGGTGATATATCACTCCTCAGCACTGGTTTTTCACTCTTGATTATTAAGAGAGCACGATTCTAAAAATCTGAAAATCCACCTGTTCCCTAATTTTCAAACGAGTTTTCACTATTTTCATCTCTATTTTATTTCGGAGAGTTAAAATGAAGTTAATCATATGTGTGAAAAAATTAGGTGTTGCAAGTGATAATGGCATCATACTGAAGTCCTGGTCATCAGGCTTTGAAGGGAAAGTTGCGATTCCAATTAGTTTACAACAGTTTTTCTCGATTACCAAGTTAACTCTTTTTGACAAATAAAATGATTTCCTCTGCATGAAATATTCATGTAAGAATGGATTTTCTTAGCAAAATACAATCTTTCAAATGTGAAAACTTTTTGCGCGTTTATAGGAAAATGCAGTTTTGATTTCGGTATGTACCATAATAAAAATTGAATATGAAGTTATTCTTTTTTAAGTGACAAAGATGGAATATATTGAGTGTAGACCATCTTTTCTAGAACCCATTGTAATTGCCTCCACACCACGATGGGCTTTGACTTCTAGTAAATATATAACTATGTAGCCTATGTAAATGCAAATGTTTTATTACTGTATTTCCTTTTAGATTTTGGTGGATAAATTATGCAGTGAAAGTCATGTAACATGGAGAGTATTAAAGACATATTCAAGATCTGGCGAATAGAAAACAGAGACATATTCCCACGAAGACTCCTTGACCATACAAGCAAGGTATCGTAGTAAAGAATATCATTCTGTTTTTTGTGTTTCGTTCATGTTTGCTCTACTGCCGATGTGTATGCAAGTTGTGTAAAATGGCTGCACAGTACGAAAAGGTTGCATGTTTTTATTGCAATGAGCAAGTTTTGATTGTAGTTTATTCAGGGAACGTTAAGGTCACAGATAAATTTTAGTTTCTGATCCTGGTGCTACAGATTGATACAGAAAATTCTTCTACTGGGGATGTCATTTATTCAATGCTTATTTACGTTTTAAGCCTAATGGCCAACAGCTCGGAAAAGCTATTATAACTTATCAAAAATTTCTACTAGTAACCATCTAATTTGGACAGGAAGAAAGTAAACATATTTATTTAACATCATAAACATACATATTCACTTACATGAACAGACACAAATACATACGAAACCTTTCAAAGCGAGCATCTGTTACAAACTTATCCTTTGGAACAACCGAGGATCACAGCACAGATAATGCCGGTGTCCTTTTCTTCATTTACAATATAAACCTTTCTGGTTCATTTACAATATAAAAGTTTTACTAGCTGCTGTTATGACTTTTCCCATTTATTTCACACCAAAATCTACAAGATATAAGGGTTTCTCTGATAAAAAAATCATTAAAAAAAATTTTTTTTTTTTGCCACAACGTAATGCGGAACAATATAATTAAATTGGCGGGTTAACATTGTTTTACCTACACCAGCTGATTCAGAGGTGTCCTTCTTCTCGACATGAAAGGACCCCATTAACATGTGTAACAGTCATAACTACGTCTTGCCAAAATTTGCTTTGTGGTCCTTAATCTTGCCTTGTGGATAACTAACAAGTTCCTTATTTACTATCGTATATAGATTGTATCACATGAATTTTATTAAAAATAAACTACATTGCACTCATGTTTTAATTCTTTTTTCAGATTTGTACAAGGTAGTAGGAGTAAGACAGCAGATCCTCTTAATTCAAGATTACCCAGCTGTTATTACCTTTAAAAACCAGCATAACCATCCGATTCATTGTGCTGATAGCCTCAAACATAGAGACATGTCCGTAGATACAAAGGAAAAATTATGTTCGTTATTTCGACGGGGACACAATCCGTCTTCAGCTCATCATTCATTAAAAATGGATTTAATGCTAGAACACAGAGATAATTATTTTAAAGTTGCCACTGATGGGCATTATCTTCCCACAGTATCTGTAGTTGATAAATTATATAAAAAGGAATTTTCACATGAGTATGGTAATTTTGAAGGAGATAAAATGTTTCAAAAATTAGAAGAAATGCTACAGGAATACAACAGCAAAGGAAAATGCCACATAATTTGGAAAAATATGTTTATGCAAATAAATCTTTAGGAAAATAAACAAGAGTATGTTTTATAAATAATGCAAGAGTTTTATGTTTTATAAATAAACAAGAATATGTTTTAGAAATAATGCAAGAGTCTTATGTTTTATAAATAAACGAGAGTATGTTTTATAAATAATGTATGTTTTATAAATCTTTATTTTGTATACTTAAAATCGTCTTTTTTAATTAAGATCTAAATGCGCATGCATGCATGCAGGATAAATTTTTAAATTCAATCCTTGGTGGAAGAATACACTGCAAATTTTAAATAAATTTTACCTAAATCTAATAAGAGATGATATGTACATGCATGACAACAATTATTCCTCCACAACTGTATATGTATATATTTTTTCATTGTGCTCTGTGTTTGTGGTTAAATTTTCTAATTTACAATTTTGTGGTATTAAAATAAACTAGAAATAATTATGGTGTTATATAACCTATTTATTGCAAAATTAAAGTAAGCTTTTATGTGGTATTTCTCGTCTTAAGGGTAAGCTTTTAAGTTTTGAAATCACTTTTTTCTATCATCTCGTGTTGCATTTTACTTTAATTATTTATATGCTTTTACTTTTATGCATTTTAAAAGTAGGATTACACTCCTCTATAAGGGTCCTATGTAAAAAAAGAAACAATTTTCTTTGTGTTGTATGTTATGAAAAAACATACCTTCTGGCTCATAAATCAATTTAGGAAGCTTTCAAAATTTTTTTCAAATGCTTAAAAAAGAAAAAGAAAGTCACAGATTATATTGTAAAACATATATCACTGTAAAATGAGATGAGATTTTCTTTTAAAGTAATTATGTATGTGTGTGAATCACAATAAAAGTAAATTATTATTCCAAATGTTTTAAATTTCTTTTATGCATTCTATTCATATTCCTTTTATTTGAGATGTTTTTTGCTGTTTCCTAAGAGGAAAAAAATATTTCTGGTTTATATTCTTTTTTTCTCCAATAAAATAATTGAAAACTAAAAAGTATTACTATATACTGAGTAAGGGTATTTATGTTGCAAATCACTTCACTATTTTATATAAATTACCAGAATTGCATGTATCATTATTTCAAAATTTCTTTTGTATTAGTTTTGTTATGTTGTTGCTAAATAAACTTTTTTTTATATATAAAGACTACATTACTTGTGCTTTTGTATGTTCATAAGACACTATGTCAATAATTATGTAATGTTAATTTTGCAATTTTCTTTGAATGTTACTGCTACTGAAAAACAATAGACACGCAGTAATAAGGGATTTTTTTTTTTTTTTTTAGTTCAATATAAGAATATTGTTTTAATACTAAAGAATACTTCAGTATTATAATACTATTACAATTTACTATTGTAAATAGTATAATACTGGCACAGTCAACACTCCTTATATTGACCATACATTACATTGCTTTTTTTCTTTATCTGTGTGTTTAATGCAAAGTTTTTTATCGGTGGTCAGTCCAGGAATTTTTTCTAGGCTCCCATTTTTGTGAATTTCAATACTAATTTTGCGACTGATTTTTGTGAATTTTCATACCAATTTTTAATAAAGATCACTTTTTTGTTAAAATAATTGATACAGATTAAATTGTAAGGAAAAACAGACCCAGTTTTCGTTTGCATCGACCCCTGTTTATTGTAATTATATCATAACACCAGTTTTGTTAATAATCCCTGACTGTGTATACCAATATGCTGTATTTTTTTTTCTTCTTGCGTAAAAACTGTCCAGTGTCATCTTATCCCAATTCAACAGACACTCATTTTGTAATTTTTCCAAAAAGAACATGTTCCCAAACATTAACTTGAAATGACTTTAGTGCAGTTGCGGGTACATCCTTCTCTTGACTACAAGTAAACCTAAAAATTTCTTGAGTACACTCTCATCATTGAAAAGGCACAATGAAGAATACTTCTTAACCGATGTAGCTTCCAAACATGCGTCAAAGATAGAAGGTGAGTCTGTAGCATTTTTTCAATGATGGCAATGAAAAGGTTAAACATGGGTTCAAAATTACAAATGAATTGGGGGGGGGGGGTAAAGGAATGACCCATCTCTGGTAAAAATCCTTTATCTTCTTCTTGAAATTTTGTCATGCGAAGCTCAGATGTAGTCTTCAGTGTTACGGTAAAACTTTTGATAAAGGAAAAAAAAATAACTAACCACAGACTGAAATATATGTTTAATTTCATAAAATTTTATTTGTAATACCAATGATAAAAGTAATTTGAGTATTGAGTTGGAATCTTAGATATAAAATTTACCTATTTTTATTTATTGTTACTTTAAAATTTACCTATTATTGTTAACACCCACTCCAAATAACAAAACATTTCTTGTTTCATACCTGCTTCATGTATATGCAAATAATATAATTGCAACAATGAATTTTTAAAAAAATATCTGTGTAAGTTTCATAAGCGTAAAGTTTTCAAAATTATTGGGGGGCCGGGCCCCACAACCACATATATTCACGTCAGTGGAGTAGCGAAGGGGGGGGGGGGGTTATACTCCCATGAGGAATTTTTTGCCATACAAAATGTATATTCCTCACTCCCTTATCATACACCAGTACCGTATACATATATGTGAGTTGCAGAAGTCGTACCCCAGCCCCTTCCCCATGAAAAATTTCTGGCTACACCACTGATTCACGTACATATAACTTACTCATAGCTGCCAACTAGTACGGAATAGAATTAACCACTTTTTCTACATGATTTTTCGGCTTAAAATATAGCAAAATTTTTGTGCTGTGCGCTCGAGCTGGTTACTATTTTGAAAAAAATAATTAAAAAATATACTGTTTACAAAAAGTGGTTAATTATATTCCGTAGTAGTTGGCAGCTATGACTTACTATGTATAAGTGTAAATTATTGGAGGCGCCCATAAAGGGGCTCTATGGGTCCATAGAATTCTACACCTATGTAAGGTAAGTATCCATGTTAGTATCTTTCTGCCATGTTATAAGTTAAAAATAGAAGCAAAGAAAAAAATCCAATAGGAAAAAAAACATTTTCGATGAGATAGTGCATTTTAGACACATCTGAACTTTTCTTCATTACATACTTTACATTGCATAATCTGATTTTAATTAACCAGAGCCTGGCGAGGGCAGCTTATTAGTAACATTGTGTGTTACATGGCGTCACAATGAATACTAAATCATGATTGAAACCAAAAGAAGAAAATTTTTAAAAGTACAAGTAAAGGTTTTTTTTAAACGTTTGTAAATGGCGTAAAATACTTTTTTTTATGTCGGTATAAATTAGTTTTCTGTATTTAGTGGTAAATTATTGGGTGGGCTCAGCCCCTATTCACAATTTATTGGGGGGGGGGGGCTCGAGCCCCACGGGCCGATATAACTCTACGCCTATGGTAAGTTTACACCAAATTTGAAATAGAAAAACTGTGGATTATGCAATATTAACTTAAAATGCAAAATGCACAAATAAAAATCAAGACTAAATTATTAGAAATTGAGCATTTCATAAAGTTATAAAAATTCATTTGATTTAAATAATTTCTTAAAACTAAGAAGCAAAAACTTTAAATCTGTTTAATAATACTAATGTGAAATATTGTTTTTTTTTTTTAATAAAAAATACCTTTAATAAAAAATTCAGAAATTTACATTAAAAAGCCTTAATTTACTCTCCATATGTAAATTAAATTTATAATTTAACATTTTTATGCTTTTATTTTTCATCAGCTAAAGCAAAATTGAAGATCTGGTAATAAAATTTACATTTCAATATGTGTATTCTTCTGTCACTTTTATTTGATTATTATAAAATAAACTAATTTTCATTAACTAAAATTATGTTACATTAAAATGAGCGTTGAAAAATATTCATTGAAGATAATAGATAATGTAATTTATTGATTAATTCATTATCACTATATCCATTATCACTATAATAAACTAACTACATTTTCACCGAACAGATGGCGCCAGCACCGTCCTTAAAGCTGTGCGGTTTCCGGTCTCTCGATCTCGCTGAGCATGCGCAGACGCCGTATTCGCGCGGGCGGTTGGGATCGGCGAAAATGCCACACGCAGGTATCCATGGAATTGTAATGACGAAATCAAGCGGCAGTTTTGACGTGAAGGAGAGAAGAGGGAGAGATCGACACCATTAGGGAGTTTTTGCGTATACCGTTTCTTCCAACGTTAACGCTAACGCTATCCGCTATTCGGAGTTAACCAATCATAAAACTTGCTTTATAAGTGCGCGTGCGCTGTACTGTCCAATGGCATTTAACGTTAACTTTACCGTGAGTGAAACCGTTATGCAAAAACTCCCTACTAGCGAACAGCAACCACTGAAGGTGGCCGCGACAGGCGGCCGAAATATATTTAGAACAGTGGCGGATTATTGTAAGTTTGTCGGTGGGGGCGGTTAGTTAGAAGATTGAAATATACATCCATTTTATAGAAGTAAAATAGGATCTTTTACATTAATTTCTTTTTTCACGGGGCCCCCCTTTAATCCGCCCCTGATTTAGAAGGAAAAAGGTATTCCTCACTTTTTAACTATGGAAATCTTCCGTGTTTCATTTTACATCTTTTAATATACTTCACTCCTTTAAATACTATTTGGAATGTGAAATATAATCTATAAGCTTTGTTTATCACTCTTGTTCCACAAAACACTTTTAAGAATTGAAATATGTATATATAATAAAATCGCCTACTAAAACTATTTAACGATCTTCGTCAGGCATATTCTAAGTATAGTTCAGTTTCATAAATACTGTTTGAAAAGTGTATCATAATCCATGAGTATGCACCCTCTTATAACGAAGTTAATTAGTTAGGCTGTTTTAAATTATTAAGACTGCGTTGTGACACATGAAAAATCCAGGTTCTATACTCTTAGTTGCAATATAATAAAAAGGCGTTAAATACTTAAAACTATTTCATTAAAAAGATACTATTGAAACATAAACTTATTACAACGGATGGTGGTGGCTCAGCGAAATAAAAAATATGTCCTATATAGACAGTGAAATTAAGATGGAATGAAATAAAAATTACACCAGCAGAGAATTACACATTGGCGAGAAAAATTACTTGGCTGAGATCAATAACGCCAATTCCAGAGCAACCCTAAAAGTTAATCCAATAAAATTAAAATGACATAATCGCGAGCAAATAATTTTAAAGATGTCTCAGGGCAACAAATAATAACTTATGCCAACGCTATGCCAAAGGAGGGGAATCAAAAAGTTCGTTGTGGTAGCAAACGGACGTAATGTAATCTATTTTTAGCACAACGGTGCCACCATGTCTGAAGAGACACATAAACAATTAAGAATAATGCATACGGGAAAAGCAACTATACAGATTTAAAAGCCGAAGTGACCGAAAAATGAGAACAGAAAAGATTTAGAATTCTTGATTTTGGATAGATTACATTAAAGAAAGTTAAATTAAATGATTATTAAAATTAAATATGTGATCTCCATCACACCTCTCAAAACATTATTCGACTAAAAGTCAAACTTCCTATGAATACGGTTATGGATAATTGCGATTTTTTATACTTCTGTCGTTTTGTGTTTTTTTTTTTTTTTTTCAAAAATTCATTAAATATTCGTAAACCCAAAATAGTAAACTTCGCTTCTACTCGAATACTTTTAATACTAATAAGAGTTCGTATCAGTCTTATTTGTTCCATAAAAGACTGCTTTGGAAACGAAATATCTATATTAAAATCCTTTACTAAAACTGTTTTGCAATCTTCGTCAGGCATATTCTAACTATATAATAAACTGTAGGTTTGGCAGTTTCTCGCCAAACATGAAATCTATCGCCAAGCTGTTTTCAGTTTTAGAGACTTGTTTTTTGGTGCCAAACTTGGCGATAAATAATAAAAAATTGCAAACCTTGGCGACTTTTAACATTTTACTCCCTCTTTCTCTCCCCCCCCCCCTGGCTATCTGACAATCCTATTGTAAAATGCAAGAAAAACGTGTCGACGTAAATCAAACGCATAAAATACGGGCTTCGAGCCGTAATTTTTTCCGTGCCGGTTCTGCTAAAAAAATATATACCTGTTCAGTTCCGGTTTTCGTTCCGCAAAAGAAAAAAAAAAAAAAAAAAAAAAAAAAAGAACTAAACCAGTTTTCGGTTCAGTGCCGAATGAATAACTTTATTTTATGTATATTCTTATTTGTATTAAAAATATAGTTCTATCAAAATTTAGAAGATTTTATTCTTTTTACTTTCCGAACATGCATTATGTAAGAAAAGTATTCTAATCATGAAAAAATTCAACTTTGAGATTTTGATGTATTTACACGTTTTGAGGTCTGAATTCATTTATGCTACTTTTAAGAGATGTATGTATATATGCATGTTTGTGTGTATGTGAATGAACACATTAACTCCTAAACGGTACATTCGATTGAACTCAAATTTGGTATGTATATTATAGGTTACCGTCGCACGACCGGTATTGATTTTGGTGTTTATAGTACTTAATGTTTTTACAGGGCTGGAAAAAAGTATTGTTTTACATTATGGCTTAGAGACGGAAATTCTTAAAAGTGTGCTAGACGGTGTCTAAACGGTGCATTCGATTGAGCTCAAATTTAGTATTTATATTATACACCAACATCGCATGACCGGTACTGATTTTGGTGTGTATATAGTGTGCGACTTATAGGTTTTTTACAGGGCTACAAATTATTTCTTTAACATTATGGCTTACGAATGGAAATTCTTGAAAGTGCGGTAACTTCTAAATTCAAGTCATGTGTCAAGTTTTGAAGATAGTTATTTAAGAATTAGAGAAATTAATAAATGTCCCGTTTTGGAGGAAAAATAAATAAAAGGTCATATTAAGTATCCCCTCGTCTCCCAGCCCCCCTTCCCCCCCCCTCTCCATCAAATAGGCTGTCTTCCCGATTTCTAAAAGTGAGAAAATGAAAAACAATGCTCTACAGCAGTGGTTCTCAACCTTTTACTTCTTGCGAATTCGTTTGAAAAACTGAAAGGAGTTGGCGAACCCCTTTCTGTAATTACTGAGTACTAATATAAGATTTTCGCGAACTATCACTCAGGGCCGGACTGGACCGCTGAAACGGCCCGGACGATTCGACCAGACCGGCCCCCAACATTAGTGGCGTATCTAGGATATTAGTTTAGCGGGGGGGGGGGGGGTTGCACAAATACAGATGAACCCTGTTATGCTAATGATAACGCTCTCATAACGTAAAGACATTCCGTTCGTTTAATAACTCGCCTAAAGTGCAAAAGCTCATTTAAGACGTCACTCGCTTATAGCATCTTAAATAGTCTGTTCCCTTCACTGACGTTAAA
Source organism: Cheiracanthium punctorium (assembly GCA_038373885.1). NCBI lineage: Eukaryota > Metazoa > Arthropoda > Arachnida > Araneae > Cheiracanthiidae > Cheiracanthium > Cheiracanthium punctorium. The sequence continues at coordinate 1,318,990 of JAWZYV010013274.1, forward strand.
ATCGTGTTCAACTGTATGCGGCATTAACCGAGAAAATTTAATTAACACCCAAACTTTTTTGTTGACCCTTTTTTAGAAAAAAAATTTAAGACAACTTTTAAAACAATTTCATTCAGTGATTCAGTAACAATTCTCTACTTTAAAAAAATTCACTTTAATTTTTACCTTTTAATTTTGCCCTTTAGGAAGGGAGGATTATCCTCCCTTCCTAAAGGGCTCCTATATAACATCTTTGATACGTATAAGAATGGAACAAAATAATACTGAGTTTCCAAAAACAACAATTTTGTTTTGCTATTTAGTTGACCGCCAATCAATGAAACCACACTAAAGACTAAACGAATTCATTACATTCAATACATTCATAAAATTTTAAATTCGTACTATAAATTTTCATTCATAAACGGTATGGGTCGAAAAGAACGCGGTATTTTTTGACTGATCATTTCCCGTTAAAAACCTGACTCGCGCTAAATTCGAGGCATTGCCTCGAATTTATCGCTTTAATCATCAGGGCAAAAATTAAAGTGAATAAATATAGGATTTTTCTAAGTATCTTGATGATATATTTCGGGGTCGCGTTGTATTAGGACCAATGCGGTAATGGAAGAATGAAAAATATATACTGACAAGCTAAAACATTATGATCATCTTCAATGAACTCGTCTGGATGACATGGAGAGCCCATAATTAAGTGGGAATGGTATTTAACTGTTGCTGGAGAAGGTGAGGAATCATTCTCAAGGCGGTCTGATCTAAGCGAATTTCATAGAGGGCAGATTTTAATGGCCCGAAAACTCGGAACGAGTGTCTCCGAAACTGCATTGCTGTTATTTGTTCACGGTCTGCCGTTGATAGTATTTATAAAAAGTGGATGATGAAATCAGCAGTAGACGCCAAGATCTTGGGCGTCCACGCATCATCAAAGAAAGGGGACAACGGAGACTGTTCCGTCTAGTATAGCAAAATCAGTGGCAGACAGTGGTTCAGCTGGCAGCCTAATACATTGCAGGTCCAAGTACAATTGTTTCCGAACACACAGTTTAGTGGACACTGTTAGATATGGGACTGCGGAGATGACGTCCAACTCGTGTGCCTTTACCAAGCGTCATTGTCAACTACACCTACAGTGGGCACGGGAACATCGAGACTGGACCATGGTTATATGGAAGAAAGTTGTCTGGTCGGATGAATCCCGTTTCTCCTTCATCGCGTCGATGGTTGTGTCAGGGTACGCCGTATTTCAGAAGAACAGGTGCTCCCCTCTCCCCGGTAGCTCAGAGCTCAAACACCACCATGTTCCAATATATCGACTTTGCGTGACCGCTCCTTAAATATTTGCTACAACATGGCTCTAGTTCTCTACCAAAAACTCGTGGCATCCATGCGCAAGACGATTTGCAGCTGTTTTGAAGGCCAAAGGTGGCGCAACGCGTTATTGAGTAAGTGGTCATTATGTTTTGGTCCTTTAGTGTATCTCAATTTATTCTTCAACATTTAATCTTCATTGGCAAAGTATGAGCAACAAAACTTTTGAGCGCCTTTATTTCCAACACAAAGAACATTGCCCAGTTAGTCCTCGCATCCACTCACTAAATAAAGGCTGTTTGCGCCTTAAGAGTGTTACATGGTCAGACCATACGAGTTGAGTTATAGAGACGCATAGATGCTGCTCGAGCCCCTCTTATAATTTGTCCTAATATATGCAGTTATATATAGTTCGAATGCGAAACTTGAGCACAGGTGCACCCAATAATTTTGCAAATTTTACGCTAAACAACGTGAAAAAGCAACGAAACCGCAGCTATTCAAATAATTAAACAAAACTACCTTATAAAACATAGAGCGATTTTCACAGATAGTAATTGCGATATTACAGATTAAATAATTTTTTTTTTTCATAAAAATTGTGAATTTAGAGTTACCGTCTACTTATTTTTTTTCTGACTCTAATATGGGTTTGCTTTTGTTTTTTTAAACTCATTTTCCTATTCGGACTATTGTTTTTAGACAATTTTGAGGCATGAGTCCGGACTGAGCTAAGCTTATATAAAGGTCTGTAGATAGTAATGTTTAAAAGTCCTGTTGAATGGAGGTGCGGATCATCGCATCGACCCAACATTGTCTTAATTATAGAACTGCACGGGCCGGCCTGAAAGGCGCGTGCCGCCTATGGGTACGGGATTAATAAGTCTGTTGTCAATGGGCCGGCCGGACTTGTGTATTTTTTTTTTCGCCTTCCTGCAACCCGAAAAAAAAAATTTAGAAATTGGCTTTTATAATTAATAAATTGTGGGATCATGGGGCTATTACTCCGTTTACTTTCAAAAACTTTGGTGTGGGAAAGTTTTCAAGTTTTGTTGCTCTTAGAAAACGATGTTATAACCGTTCGTTTTTGTTTTGCATGTAGTTTACTAGTAGTGGCGGACTTTGCCATACGAGTGGGCCACCTTCCCCGACGAAGGGTCCAAATAATAAACCCAAACACAAATGTAGAATTTTAAATTTCAATACATGTATTTGTTTATTTTATTTTGATTTGTTTATTTTATTTTATTTATTAGTTTGTATTTTCAATACATGTATTATTGATTATTTTATTATTTTACACTATCATTAATTTGAATATTATTTTTATTTTAATGCAGTAGTTAATATTAACAACTTTGCTTAATATAAAATGCCTGAAAAATATTTATATATTGATAAACTGGGTCGTCTTTATATTTTTTTAATTTTCTGGAATTTTAGATTTTTCCCCCCGTAATTATGGGTCCGTACGACCCGGGCCGGGGCGTAATGTTTGTTTCAAATATGTCATGGGCTCGGGCCGGGCCGGCACTCAATTTTCAGGCCCGTGCAGTCTCTAGTCTCAATGCGTATTTTTAAAAAGTTCTATAAAGCTCATTGCAATTTAATCATTATACAGATAGTTTAGATAAGGGAGGGAAGCATTATTCAGAATACAAGATAGCCCTCCCATTTCCTTCCCTTGCACATATTGCGTCTCAATCTTGCGGGTCACTGTCGTGTTCAGGCCTTCCTGACCAGCGGCCCATCGGGCGTTAGCCCGACCGCCCGAAGGCCCAGTCCGGCCCTGCTATCACTCGTTAACCAGTGTTGAACATCATTTTACAAGAGCTTACGAACATCGACAAAATTATTATCGTTATTAGTCACCAGATAGCAGCACTAACTTCAGAATTAATGGAATATGAAATTAAATAAATAAGTAAATAAAAAACTATGACTAGCTAAAAGGAGAACTTGGCAAGTATTTGTAGGAAAAAAAAATTGAGTTTCTTTGTGCCGTTTTTTAATGTAATCAAGCGCAAAGCAGTCGAATGACGTTGTATTTTTATGTTACATACATGTGATTTAAGAAGAATATCCCTTATTCTCCGATTCTCCCTCAGCGATTCTTAGAGAAGATTAGTTTGTAAAATTAGTTGCAATACACAGCCATAAATGATATTTTGTGCTGAACATTACATTCTCTCGTTGAAATGAAATTTCAGTGATTTAATTAGCTCTAATGATTTCCTTTGATATAAATATTTTTATTTATTAATCTGGAATTTTCCTTTGATAAAAATATTTTATTCATTTATCTTCACGATAGTTTAGTACATTGTAACGATATTTTACAGTATTTTTGAAATTACTTTAAAAAACAAACTAAAAACATTACCTTACTGGAATATTAAACTCTATTTGTTTAGAAGTTATTTTCATTAGATATGTTTTTTATTCTCCAGAAATTCTTTGTTTGTTCTGATAACATTATAAAAATCAGCATGAAAGTTTAGAATTAACTTTGATATTTAGAAGATGTTAAACATTATATACTGAAAGTCTACCCCTTTCTGCCAACGAATTGTTCGTCATAATAGAAAAAAAAAATCTCTCAACTAGAGCAGATGTCCCAGGCAAAGACATCGCAAACTGATCCAATTTAGAAGTGTTGGGATATAAAGTATCAGACTTCTGATAAACCTTAAATATATTCTTCCACTTCTCTTCAACAAAAATCTTTACAATAAAAGGATAATTTATGTACAAAATTTTGAAATCTTATTAAAGTTTTTCAGTCATTTTTGGGCCCCCCTTTCAAATTCAGAGGAGAAGCTCGAGCTTCCCGAGTCTTTTCGGTAATCAGGCCCTGGCCACCAGTACAACACCATAATGGTTACGTTTTTAACACAGATATTACGTCAACATGCGTCACTCCCTGGTGATTATTGGAGGATGGGGAGACCAAAATATGCTCCCTTTTCCCTATCTTTATTAACAATTAAGTGTATTGTGTTAAGGCAAACCTACAAGAGTTGTAGCTACCTAGAGGGCGGTTGCCTTGGGGGAGGACTTTTTAAAGGTCTTACCGCAAAATCACTGTTAAGATTAACAAGGCAAAATATTAAGGGGGACACATGCCCCCATAGGTTGCAGATTGATTAGGTCTATAACCCCATGCAACATGGATGAAATATATATGTACGTCACTAGAAAGAAAAATGTGTACTATCCATGACCAAAGTTTAAGTTAGTATATTTTAAAATCATTTTTTATTCCAGAGATGTAATCAACTGCCCATGACTAAAGTTCTTTTTTTTTTTTTTTTTTTTTTTTTTTTTTTTTTTTTTTTTTGAAGGCCAAAATGCTGGCCCTTACCTTCACACTTCAGCTGTCTAGCATGTTCAGTGTCTCAAGCACAAAATCTGAAATAAAGAACCATATTTTTGATAATATGCATTTTCACACAGAGGTATACACTGCACAATGAAGGTAGTAGATATTTTTATCTAAATAAGTACACTATGTTTGTTTTAAATATAATTGCACACATTATTTTATTTAATTATTTACTTTGAAAAAAATTTTTTTTTCATGTGTGCCTAGCGTTTGACACGTATTTTTATTGGGTGCATATTATTTTCAATTTCCTAAATTTCTTTCCACCATGCAGTAAATGTTATTTAGCATTTCAAGATGCAGTATTTATATTATCTTTTTTCTAACAAAGGTGCAGATATTTTTATTAACTTTAAATTTGTATTGAAAATTTAAGCTATCTGGTTTTTTAAAATATAATTTTTGAATTTTAAATTTATTCAAATATCTCTTTCACCAGCCGGGACTGATTTCCGGCAGGGCATTTGGGGCAAGCGCCCGGGTCCTCAATAAAAAGGCGCCCTCCAAATTACTCTTTCAGTTTAAAAATTTTAAAAATTTTGAATTTAATGTAAAGTAAGAGACAAAGAAACTAATTTTATGAAAAATAATAGTAATAATAATGACTCTGTTACTATTTAATAGTACTAGCATTATAGCCACAACTTTTTTTTAGCTAAACGGTATTGTCTCAGGCAATTACTCAGCGCAAAAGTATCATTCAGGCATGACCTATGAAGCGATGTATAGTAATCGCGAGGAAACCATAGAGCTGATTTTTAATTGGAACATGTAAAAGGAAATAGCTTCCTAAGGGGAGAAAAGAGAAGATTTATCTTACTATAAATAAATGGTCTGATATGGGCATTAGGAAAATAAATACAAAAATATTGTGAAACATGTTACTTGAAAAATAAGGAATGAAATTAACGATTGAAAATTGAGTAGTATAATTGAAATATTATTATCCTGCATATAAAATAAAATACAATAAAATAAAAAAAAGTATATTACATTTGTTTGAAAAAGAAATGCAAAAATCTGTACTTATATTACAAAGAAAAAAATACTTTTACGAGAAAAAAAAATGGTTCTTGCTTGTCAGCGACGATATAATGGTAAATTTGCTTTAACTCTTTGAGATCCTGCGTCCACAATTGAGAAGTGAGGGTGAGGACACAAAAATTACTTCTACTGTCGTACAGGATGGATACGTTCTAATTTTTGCACATAAAGAAAAATCGATATTTCTCGAAAAATTAATAATGGCATTTTTAAAAATTTATTAATTTAAATTTAAATTTTTGTTATCAAAAGAAAAATATTTAATTCAAAGAGAAATTCTTTAACTTAATCTAGAAGGGTTAAATAAATTTTTTATATCTTTCAGTAAAAAAAGATATACATTTTTCTTAAAGTATGAAAAAGTAATTTCTTCCTATTGTTAAGCTACCACAATTTGGAATTCAATTTAAAATAAGTTGCTTCTTTTAATCACTAGATGGCAGCACTAAACCACAAATGTTGCATGCTTCTAAACTGCGTTCGTTTGGACATGGCTGACTGGGATCTTCCCTTCCCCGGCTATCCAGACGAAAGCGAGAACAATAGGAAACCCCGTATAAGCGGTAGTTCGCATTCCTTCCGCCGTGGCGTAGTTATATGTCCGTCAAAAATGCTTGATTAAATTTTTTTTTTTGTTTTGTTTTATTTAAACAGAATGTATCTTTATCTATAAATATTTTGAAACGTTTCTTCATCCATGCACATATTGAAAAAAAATTTAAGAAATTGTTAGTTGGTTAATGCTTTTAGGAGCTTCTTCGACATGTAATAAATTAATAATAAATAAATATATTAATTTATGTTTTATTTAAATCTTCAGAAGACTGTAATACTTTTTAAAGACTTGTTTTTTGGAACTCCTACATATTTTAATATATTAATACAGCATTCTCCCTATACGTAAAAAAACACTCAAAATACTGGGGTTAAACGATAAAATAAATAAAAACTTTGTGAAAAAAACACATATAAAATGTAACTTATAATAGTTACGATCGTTTCGACTAAAAAATTCTTTCGGTCTGCATCAGAAAAAGTCCGAGACGCAGGGACGTAGCCAGAGGGGGGCTGCTGACCCCCGCCCCGAAATGGGACAATTTACTTAGCTTACAATTTGATGTTTAGCTTACAATTGAACTTTAGCGTTTTAGCTTTAAATTTAATACCCAGCCCACCCCGAAATAAAATCCTCGCTACGCCACTCCGCGAGACGAACGTCTTTGTCTGATGAAGACCGAAAGAATTTTTTAGTCGAAACGATGGACAAGTATTATAAGTTACATTTTATGTGTGTTTTTTTCACATAGTTTTTATTTATTTTATTCTGCCTATACTTCCGTGTATACGTATGTTCGTGTCAGTGGCGTAGCCAAGGGGGCATAGGGGGTCACCAACCCCCCTCCGATGACGAATTTTTTGCCATACAAATGCATATTCTTCGCTCCCTTATCACGTACACTTATACACAAATGTGAGTCGCAGTAGTCGTACCCCCCCCCCCCTCCATGAAAAAGTTCTGGCTATGCCACTGGTTCGTATTAATAGGTTTTGGTTTATTTATTGAGGTTGGGACGCCCGACCAGGGTAGAAAATTTCTGGAGGCGGTATAACGCCTATGGTTAACTTATTTTAAAAAGATTAAAATATCATGGAGTTTTGGGCGCTTTTCTCCAGATGAAACATGAATATGCCTTAGAACCCCCTTAAAAAGTCATCCGACCAAGCCCTCCACCCTTCTGCTTAGGTGTATTATTTAAAGAAAAAGTGGAAAATTCTCTATGCAAATTATTCAGGAGTTAATTTAAATTGTTTAAAATTACTCTAACAAATTAAAATAATAATAAATAAAAATATGAAATTTTCTGGAGGATGGTTTCAGTTATCTAAACAAATTATACTGCAACAAATAAATAAGTAAGTAAATAAGACACTGAACATGGTAGATGGTGGAAGCGTTACGGTCCCCCGTTCGGGCCTACCGCGCGGCTGTCGATCTAACGGTCTGTTGTTTTGTTCGGTTTCCTATAGATAGAATTTGAATACTCGTTATTCATAAGGGATGTTCGCAGTGGCGTAGCGTAGGTGGGGCGGTTGGGGCGCTGGTCCCGTGCAGAAAATTTTTGCGGGCGGCAAAACACCTATCGTTGACTTATTTATTTTAAAAAGATCAAAATGACATTTTAAAATATTTCTACATATATATATATATGTAATAATAAAATAAACTTTGCTAATTTTACCTAATTTAATTTAATGTTATTTGAAAAATCCTTCTTTAATCTTTTACTCTTACTGTAAAGTTTGTTTCTCGGCCACACAAATATTACGCTCAGAGATGTTTTTTGAAGTTCCATAAGTAGAAAATTGTTTATTCAGCAGTATTTTCGGTTTTCTGTGGTTTTCATTACTACGTGCTTTTAGAACTCCTGGGTAAGCAGGTGTTTCTCATGTCTTGATTGACAATCTAGTTAACTCATTACGTTTGAGAGTAACGCCTTTGCGATCGTGCTGCACCCTGCCAGCAGATGTGGTAATTAAGGAGTATTTAAGCAAGAGCGCGGAAATTTTGAGAGCTTCGTCTTAACTTCGCGCTTAGCTTTTTAGGAGTTTGGAACGTAAAGCTTTGCCTTAGCTTCGAGCCTTTAGACTGCGATGTAAGAAGATAGCCACGGAACGAAGAAGGTCGCCGGCCCGACTCCTGCCTTCTGTCTGAACTTCGAAATAAACTATTTAACCTAGAACCCCAATGGATTTGCGTCAATTATTCCAACAAGGAATGGCGTAAGGCCCATTCTTTACAGATATATATATATATATATATATATATATATATCTGTAAAGAATGGGCCTTACGCCATTCCTTGTATATATATATATATATATATATATATATATATAAGTAAGTAAATAAGACACTAAACATGGTAGATGGTGGAAGCGTTACGGTCCCACATTCGGGCCTACCGCGCGGCTGTCGATCTAACGGTCTGCAGTTTTGTTCGGTTTCCTACCGATAGAATTTGAATACACGTTATTCATACGGGATGTTTGCAGTGGCGTAGCGTAGGTGGGACGGTTGGGGCGCTCGCGCCGTGCAGAAAATTTCTACGGGCGGTAAACCCCTATCGTTGACTTACTTATTTTAAGAGATTAAAATGACATTTTTAAATCTTTATATAAATAAATAAATAAGTAACTAAATTTAGACACTGAACATGGTAGATGGTGTAAGTGTTTAGGTCCCTCGTTCGAGCCCACCGCGCGGCTGTCGAGCTAACAGTCTGTAGTTTTGTACAGTTTCCTACAGATAGAACGTGAATATATTATTTAAACATATATTATTCAAAAGAGCTAAGAATAATTAAATTTCACACCTACCAAAATAAACTTTATGATGAAGAAGTCGATGGTAAGGAGGGAAAACAGAGGACAAACTAGCAGAAGTCGCTGAAAAAACAAAGTGACTGTTCTTCCATGCAGATGTGCAGCAATGGACATGGAAAGGATCCACTGTTTTCAGATTTCCAATTGGTCGCTGACCTAAACATGTGTCCAACACATGTATCCCCAGGGATGTGTCTATCCAGTTTGAAGACCAAGAACGGGATTTATCCCCGCAAACTTAAATTATCTGTTCTGGGACATGTGCGAATTTGAAGCAGAGTTTTTCATTTGAGTCAGTGGCGCACACCAGGAGGGGGTCCGGACCCCCCCTGCAAATACCATTTACAAATTGTTATTTATAATAAGATTTACCGTAAATCAAACTTTAAAGTAAGAATGCCCCCCCCTTCCCAGTAGCTGAACCCCTACCATTAGAAAGCCATTGCTACATCCGTAGTAATAATGTTAAATGCAAATCATCAAAGAATTGACGAAATAAAAGTGCTGCATTGGAAACATTTATTACGTAATTTCAATAACAAAGAATTATTAAAAAAAATTACAAAGGTTTCATTTAAACTTGAAATGAAAACATGAATTCATTTTGCTTATTGGTAACACTTCCACCATCTACTATGTTCAGTGTCTTGTTTACTTACTTATTTATTTATTTATATACATATATATATATATATATATATATATATATATATATATAAAGATTAAAAAATGTCATTTTAATCTCTTTAAAATAAATAAGTCAACGATAGGGGTTTTGCCGCCCGCAAAAATTTTCTGCACGGGGCGAGCGCCCCATCCGCCCCACCTACTCTACGCCACTGCGAACATCCCGTAGGAATAACGTGTATTCAAATTCTATCTGTAGGAAACCGAACAAAACTGCAGACCGTTAGATCGACAGCCGCGCGGTAGGCCCGAACGTGGGACCGTAACGCTTCCACCATCTACCATGTTCAGTGTCTTATTTACTTACGTATTTAATTATTTATTTATTGCAGTATAATTTGTTTAGATAACTGAACCCATCCTCCAGAAAAATTTCATATTTTTATTTATTATTTTTGTTAATCTGTTTAAAGTAATTTTAAACAATTTAACTTAGCTCCTGAATAACTTGCACAGAGAATTTTCCTCTTTTCTTTTTAATAATACACCTAAGCAGAAGGGTGGAGGGCTTGGTCGGAGGACATTTTATGGGGTTCTAAGGCATATTCATGTTTCACCTGGAGAAAACCGCCCAAAACTCCATGACATTTTAATCTTCTTAAAATAATTTAACCATAGGCGTTATACCGCCTCTAGAAATTTTCTGCCTGGGTCGGGCGCCCCCCCCTTACGCCACGCCACTGCGAACATCCCCCACTAATCTGAAATTTTGTTTCTGATTGAAATGTAAACGCATCCTTTCACAAATCTTTGAAAAGCGAAAGTACTACAAAATTAGTTTTTCTTTTAAATATTTCAAAATGAAAATTGGCCTAAAAATTGGATTATTTCTTATCTTAAAAATTCTCCGACGAATGAATAAGGAGTCCCCGAAAGGGGAGGGTCACTGGCTCCCTGACAGGGGGCACGTGCACCCCCCCCTGGATCCCCTGCTGGCGCCTATTTTGATTATTAGAATAATTCGTTAAAGCACAAAAAGATTAAAATTTATCCTTGCCATGGGTATACTAAACCAAAACCTAATAATACGAACCAGTGGCGTAGCGAGAATTTTTTCTTGGGGGGGGGGGGTTACGACTACTGCAACTCACATTTGTGTATAAGTGTGTGTGATAAGGGAGCGAAGCATATGCATTTTGTATGGCAAAAAATTTCTCATCGGAGGGGGGGTGACCCCCTATGCCCCCCTTGGCTACGCCACTGACACGAACATACGTATACGTATTGCAAAATAAAAACTTTGTGAAAAAAACACACATAAAATGTAACTTCGTTACGATTGTTTCGACCAAAAATTCTTTCAGTCTTCATCAGAGAAAGACCTTCGTCTCGCGCAGTGGCGTAGCCAGGATTTCATTTCGGGGTGGGCTGGGTATCAAATTTAAAGCTAAAGTTCAATTGTAAGCTAAATATCAAATTGTAAGCTAAGTAAATTGTCCCATTTCGGGGCGGGGGGCAGCAGCCCCCTCTGGCTACGCCCCTGCGTCTCGGACTTTTTCTGATGCAGACCGAAAGAATTTTTTAGTCGAAACGATCGTAACTATTATAAGTTACATTTTATGTGTGTTTTTTTCACAAAGTTTTTATTTATTTTATCGTTTAACCCCAGTATTTTGAGTGTTTTTTACGTATAGGGAGAATGCTGTATTAATATATTAAAATATGTAGGAGTTCCGAAAAACAAGTCTTTAAAAAGTATTACAGTCTTCTGAAGATTTAAATAAAACATAAATTAATATATTTATTTATTATTAATTTATTACATGTCGAAGAAGCTCCTAAAAGCATTAACCAACTAACAATTTCTTAAATTTTTTTTCAATATGTGCATGGATGAAGAAACGTTTCAAAATATTTATAGATAAAGATACATTCTGTTTAAACAAAACAAAACAAAAAAAATTTTTAATCAAGCATTTTTGACAGTTTTAATGCCCTTTTAATCATATGGACTGGCCCTTTAAATCGCTCTGTTCAGGACATATAACTACGCCACGGCGGAAGGAATGCGAACTACCGCTTATACGGGCTTTTAGACCCGTTTGGAAAGCCGGGGAAGGGAAGATCCCAGTCAGCCATGGTTTGGATAAGTGGAATTGTTCTTTGTCTTCTTTGATACAGATGCTCACAGCTCACATACATATTCAAATACGAAGAGGGAGTGGTGTGGAAATACAAAAGAGAAATAATTGAAAAGTTGAGACTTCGATTTAAACTGGGTGATACCACCATTCCGAAGAAAGAAAAAAATGTTAGAAAACCAGTATCATTGTCAACTATTGGTACATTTATCCTATTTGTCAGGCTACAAAAAAAAATGTTTCGGCCGAAAAAATTTCGATCTTCTTCAGCGGTGATATGTCATTCACAGTCTGGAAGACTGGAACAGGGAACTGGTAAGAAAGTTAAAAGAAAACACAAGCGAAGAACAAGTTGCCAATCGGAGGAAGTAAAACAGCAAGAAACCAGGGAGGACAAGCGAAAGGGGGGGGAAGAGGGTAGATAAAAACAAAATATAGAATAAAAAATTAAATGGAAATATAGAATATAGGAAAAATAGATAACTAAAGAGGAAAGGAAATAATGGCAGAAAATAGGAAAATACTAAAGAACAATTAAGAGAACAACAAAAGAGCAGCAACCGCAATAACAACAAAATAAAAATGAATAAAAACCCTGTTATAAACACAATGATTTTTTTAATAATTATACTTAAATAAGTAAATATACACAAAAACAACAAAATGGGAAAAGATAAAAATAAATAAATGAAAAAGAGATAGGGAAAGAAAAGGGAGGGGAGGGGGGAGCTGGAAGAAAGAAAGAGAAACCTTACAACTACTTCCAAGCAGAATGAATAAAAGGAATGGAAAAAAAACACCGTTCATAAGATGCTTGAAGTGCAGGGTAATGGAAAACCTTCCAAAAAATCAAGATGGGACAAAAACTGAGGAGTGCACAAGATCTTATCATTAGAAAACGATGATTAGAATTCCAACAATGAGAAGCAATAGATTTGGAAAGGGCATGCTTAGAAACATATCTCTCAAGCTCTTTGAGCCCAAGTTTGAGAAATCATCTGGTCTAACCATTATAGTCCAAGTCACAAGATCCACAAGGAATAAAATAAACAATCCAACGGTTCTCAGTAGAAACAGGATCTTTGAGAGAACAGAATTTAAGTTCATTAACTGGTTTAAAGATGACTTTGAAACCGAAATTTTTGAGAAGTTTAGAAAATTTTGTAGCATAAAAGAAAGGCAGTAGATTCGATTGATTAAGATCATTAACGGTGTTCTTCGAAAAAATCATGTGATTTTGGTACATAATTACAAATAAACTAATGATGCCAGGCACTTCAAAATTTTGAAATGTCTCTTTACAAGCTGTATTACATACTGCGAAGACGGGCCAATCTGTATCAGTTTCAAAACCTTTAGAAAAAATTCTTAAAAATCGGAAATTTTCGCAAAGCGTGTCACTCTTCGAAAAATCTTGCAGCTCAGATCCATGTTTAAGAATTTTTTCTGAAAATTTCACAAAAGCCACAGCGTTTTCGCTTATCGCAGTGTGTAAAACAGCTTATGAAGAACCATCTGGAAGTTTTTGGAGACCATGGTGCTATTAGTTTATTTCAATTTGTGTACCAAGACTAAAAACAGAGTTCTTTTTTTTTTTGGAAGAACAGCCTTAACAGAAGTAGAGGAAGAATTAGGCTTATTAAATTTAGAAAGAGTTTTATCAATGATAGAGGGGCTAAAATCAAGAGAGACCGCGAAGAATTTTAAGTAATGAATCTCATTATTTAGCGATGAAGTATCAGAACAAATTTTGATATTGCGGAACACGTAAGTGTTAAAAGCAGAAAGTTTTTGCTGGTAAGTGGGATTAGAGAGAGCACGATGAGGTAAAGAGATAGAAAAAAGTTTGCGGAAACAAAAATAGAGAAACCGTTGGGATTCTTAGAAACAAGAAAATCCAAAACAGGTAAAGAATTATTGCACTTCTCTTCTAAAGTAAACTGGATACACGGATCAACCGAAATAACAATCGAAAGTAAATTAAAAGCATCACAATTGGAATCCACAAGAACGAAGTGTTGTCAACATATCTGACTCAGCACAAAAAATTACAGATTTTGAAGAACTCTCCAAAATAATACACAAGATATGAAGAGGATTACCCATAGCAAGACCCCCGGTTTGTTTGTAGAACGAACCATTAACAATGAAAGCAGTTTGTTTAACACAAGCGCTAACTAAAGAATAAACTTAGGCTCGACTAAAGAATAGTGAAACTCCCACTAGTTTTTCCAAACAATCAATCACATTCTGAATAGGAACATTAGTAAATAGAGATGTAACATCAAGAGCGAGCCTTTTACAATTAGTCGGAGAAAGAAGTTTGTTAGCAAATTCATGAGTTTTTATAAAGACGTTATTCTGATTTAAAAAAGAAAAAAAAATCTTAGTAGCTATAATTTTGCAACTGACTGATTAAGCTGCAAGCATTACATAAAGCATCTCGAATTTAAATAAACTTTCAGAATTATATGTAACGACCTATTTTAATTGGATATTCGGCACACAAAAGAATTTTTCAAAGGTTTACTGAATGAACAGTTCTAATAACTACTGATCATTTAATTACCATGCTGTAAAGCAAACTTTCCAAAAGCGTTGTTCAAAAATACACTTTTGGGATCGTTCCATATAACACAACTATCTTCTAACTTCTCTCCCGTCAGTTTGGTTTTGGCGATAAGTATTTGAGAGCTTTCTATAAGCCATAGCCGCAGATTTATTCAGAAAATTAAAAATTCCCACAAATGAAGAGAATTGGCTCGTAAACTAACATTTTCAATCGAGAACAACTTTATAATGCTGACACAAATCGACTCAAGTTTACGGCAAGCATGGCATCTATGATTTATTTACTTCAACCATTACTTACCGCTGGCGCCATCTATAGGAAAACGGTGGAGGTAGTACACCTAATAGCTACATAAATAGTAACCCGTTCTTGGTTGCTTCAAACGTATGGAATCAGTTCTGAAAATTAAAACACTTTTTAAACGGATGAAGTTTGGCTAATACTGAACTTAAGTTGAACTTAAAAATAATTTTTTAGGTCATTTAAATTCCATTTCCAATTTTTTTTTACCGATTTGAGAAAAAAGACTTTTATTCCCACATGCTTTATTTGAACCTTTTCAGAGATACAGTTTCCACAAAGAAATTATCGATCCAGTGGTACAGTTAGGTGGCGCGTTGAATATCTTATTGCTTGTCAGTCAGATTTTGCGAAAAAGCTGAAATTGCAATTATCATGCGTTAAATGAATGTTATAATGACTTCAGGCTAGTTAATGGTATAATATTGGATTTTAATGGGCAATTTTGAGAGTTTTCTTTTCACCGCAAAAAAATGATATAAAGATTTTCATCTCAATAATATAAAAGTAGGTTTCCCTCCCTCGAGCTTTTGTTAGACGAACAGCTGCACGTAATTACAAAAACTATAAAAAAGAGATAATTAAGCTTTATGCCCGAAAATAAAGAATACCTTTAGAAAATCTCAGCCCCTTCATTTTTACAAGTTTTGTAACTGTAGTTGAATTCGGGAAAGTCATATCTATTATTATAATTCCATTTTGATAAAATTAAATATTTAACCAGATTAATGCTAATGTATCTGAATATGAATACACTAGAACCTCGATTCATCGTTTTTCAGGGTGCGTAAGGAGAAAACGATGAATGTGGGTTCAGTCAAAATACGGAGAAAGCAATGCTTATGCATAAAAGCAATGACTGTATACCAACTGATACTACTTTGTTACAAAATTGTAAAACAAATAAATCAATGAAAATTAAGTAATTCTTATTTAAAAAAACAAAACAAAATAGTAATTTTATGTAAGTTCCGCATCATTTTAAAAATTAAACTGTAAATTTTCAAGATTTACAATATTTTCTGTGATTTTATGTTTGCATAACAAAGTTTATACAGTTTCAAATACCGTTATTGCTTCGGACAAATTTCGTACTAGTGTAGGCTCAGCCTGATCGGCATGAACATTATCCTCTACTTCGCCATTATTTTCATTTTTTGCATCATAACATATTTCTTCCATATTTAAGATACCGCAACCGCATGCCTTAACGTCTTAATGGAAATATAATCATTCAATATGACGCTATACACATCTTCTTTCACTCAACCATTCTTTATCTGATCATCATCAAACCAAGAAATAATATGAAGAAGCAATTGCAGTTTATATGCCACATGGATCTACTTAAGCTTCAATTTCATTTTAGTACGGAGAAATACTGTACAACGAAGAACAAGGGAAAATCACTTTTTGACGAACGATACATGCGGGTTTCTTTACAGTCGTTATTCATATACAATTTGTGCAGGGACCATAGAAATAAAACGCCCAGTATGGGAAAACGATGAATGCGGGAACGATAGATCGGGGTTTCACTATAGACCTATCTATACAGTGTGCCCGCTAAATTTCTGAAAGGTAAGAGCTATAGTCATAAAAGTGGGGTCCTAGTAAAGTAAAGTTGCCATGCGCTACGCAAGAAAAACACTTATAGCGCCACCTGGTGACTAAATTCGCAGTTGGCGTTTTTATCTCGAAAACGATTCGAGATATGGGGGAAAAAGTCTACAACAAAATTGTTCAACATCATCGATTTAGTAAGAAAATACATGATGCTCATTAATTCGCACATTAATGCACCGGATGGAAGGCATAGAATGCACATTTGTATGGTTGAATTTTCCAAAACTGAACTTACCTGACATTAAGCCCATTTACTCTTCATGCTAAAAGTGTTTTCCGTAGAAATAATGCACATTTAGACCCTGGTCTGCAATTCTCGCTGGAAGCTCTACAATATGAATGGAAACACGCCGGCCAAAACATGAGTATTACTTTTTCGTGCCGCCAGTTTTTAACATTAATGTGCTCAAGATGTCTATTCTTAATATATCCATGATGCTGAACAAGAACAACTTTGTTAATTGACTTTTTTCCCGTATCTCGTACCGTCTTTGAGAAAAGACCGCTGATTCCAAACAGCCACCAGATGGTGCTGTAAGCGGTTTTGTTGCGTAGCGCATGACAACTTTAGTACATCTAGACCCCACTTTTATGGCTATAGCTATTGTCGTTCAGAAATTATTGGGATGACACTGTGTATAAAGTGTCATATAGCTAAACTTACAATATATGGATAAGAATCAATAACAAATGATCGTAACCATGTCTCATGAAAAAAATTATCCAAAAGTAGAAAGAAAAATAAAAAATTTTAGGAATAAAAAATAGATGCACGCCGTAACCTACCGACAAAAAGCACTTGACAGAACAAAAGCATAAAAAAATTTTGAAATGGAAAATGAAATTTACTATAAAATAATAAATGAAATACACAATAGTCTCTCCTCAGGCGCCACCATTAGATAGATGTATGCAAATAGAAAGTAACAAAAAATAGCAAGGTTTCTGGAGTTTATTTAGCGAAAAGAGCCAAAATATTGAACCTAGGATCTCGATCTTTGCTTTAGAGAAGGAAAAATGACTCAAACATCGTGAAAAAGTCCAAAGAAGATGCCAAAACAAAATTACAAAATAAGATGGTCAAGTGGATAAGACAGCGAACATAGTGGTAGACTGCTGAAGTGCGAAGGCCCCGTGTTGGGACCTACCGCGCGGCTATCGATCTAATGGTCTGGAGTTATGGGCGATTTTTTCCTGACGTAACTTGAATATGCGTTAGGACCCCTTAAACAGGATCCCGCCGGAGGTACCCCCTCATAGGCAGATACCCCTCTTGCCATAACATAAACTCTTTTGGGCACTGCTTATAATCCGTCGAAACATTTGCATTGTTTTAGTTTCATATTAGAATAGGAAGATACTTTTGAATTTTAGCTTTAACGATCGTCGGGAAGGCTTTCAATACTGAAGATTGTATTGCTAGAAGTGAGTCCTTTATTTTCAGTAAGTGTGCAGGTTCCAACGGTATGAATTATTTTCCCTTACTGGTAAGTTACTTTATTCGTGTGATAACGATGATGTGCGCCCGGTCTTTTCATTCATGAAGCAGACTGTAGCGAAGATTTTGAATTCCAAGCTACGTACAGGCAAGGAGCTTTACATAACGCATAGTAACAAGTAGAGCTCCTTACAATGAAAAAATACTCAGTCACCACTGTTGTTCATGCAAGTGGTACATTGGTTGTATTTGTTGTTGTTCTCTTGTCCATGGATAGACGATTACACTATCTATGGAAATAGGTGACATTGCTGTCAAGGGGGGTTGGACTTTAGCCTGTTGGTCCCTAAATATGAACCAATTCCATATGAGAGACCAACTACCACCTGAAATCGGCTGCCCCACAGGTATCGTTTCAACATGGCCACCCTTGAACGTTGAAGCGGGTAGAAACGACGATCAGAACCCCGTTGTTGCTGTATTTTTTATTTTTTTTCTAATGGCCGGCCTTTGGCTTTGGTCACAACAGGCCGGAATTGTTGGTCTCTTTATTATGGGGGGCACCTAGTAGGCGAACGAACGTCGCCCCATATGAAGGAACGGACATGACAACCACGCTCAGTCGTGGATCGAACCCCGGCCGCCGGGAGTCGAACCCGAAGCCAGAGTAGGGTGCTTTACCCACCTACAACTCGGTCGGCGTTGTTGCTGTATTTGGAACGTTTATTTTCGGCTTTGGGTGCTTGATTTAAAGAATCCGCTCATAAATCCTTGTTGAATAAAGTGGACAACATAGAAACAAGTTTTGCTAAAAGAAAGGAAATTTAAACACGTACGTTTAAGTGACTAACGCAGAGGAGGTCAGTCCCTTAACGTGCAAGTTCACTGGCTTTCGCGACTTCCTTTTTAAAAAAATTTTCCTCAATTAATACCCACAGGTTGTGTTCAGATTGCCACTTTTGAGTAAATCTCTAGTGAAACACGAGCTATTCGGGGAGACTGACATCGTGGACAGTATTTGAGTAGAACTGGACGGAAACAACATGCAAAGGTCGTGTGATCTTGTGTTATCTAACTCCTCAATCTTTCCAAGTAAAATCTTTTGGCAGTTCAAGTAATACTCGAGTTGCTCAGCTTGGAAACGTGGACTATTTTGCCTTCTATTCCAGGCCTCTCAATTGGTCCTCTTTTTTTTAAATTCCTACCTTCGTCAAAGTTTTATTTATATAGCCTAGTATTTTAATGGTTTGATAGACGAAACCGTAACATCTAAAAGAGCATTTAACAACTGTTGAAGAAGCAAAACATTTTACTCTATTATTTATAGAGGTAGGAATTTTAAAAAAAGAGGACCAATTGAGAGGCCTGCTATTCTGCCACGTTCGTTCAAGCGAACGTTCGGATGTGTGACATCAAATTGACGTCATTCGCAACCTGCTAACATCTATTGGTATTCTGCAAGGTACGGTGGAACTTTTGGTGCAGATTCTCCCTATAGAGCTGTTTCACTTTACGTCATTATCACTACATCACACCTTAGCAACAACCAACTATTTTTGGTCAAACATTCGTTCATTTGAGAATGGTCATTGGCCGAAAACATGGCTTTGTATCCCTAAATATCCGAGTTGACCGAAAAAAAATTTCAATGACGGCACGTGAAAATACGTGAAAAATCACGTGAATGTTCACATTCTTGCTACATTTCGAATTACGTCATGAATCCGAATGTTCGCTTAAACGAACGTAGCAGAATAGAACCCTTTGATTATCTCCTCGAGTGGCTCAAGTCGGACATCATGAACAGGTTGAGTTTTTTCCAAGTCACTCGAGTTACTCAGAAGTGGCATCCTGAACACACCCCAAGAAGTAATGTTTTTTCCCCCTCAACTTAACTCGTGCTATGCTATTATAAAGGAAAACGAATATTCGTCTGTAGTTTGACGAGTCTCGTGTATGGATGAGTGCTTTCTTTAATACAAGCAGGGCCGTCTAACTTTTGTTGTGCGCAGGGAACTATTCAAAATTTTGTGCCCCTGCATATAGTTCTGAAATCAATACTTTGGCGCATTTTTGCTAGTGTGCCCCAGTGTGGTAATCCGGGCCTGCATACAAGAACGTAGACCTTTTCTTTTAATGGCACTTCTCGATGTTAATAGTTGTAAGCATCTTTGTTGCGCGAAGACCAGTAATATGGTGAATGTCTGTTACTCATAACTCAAGTACAGTCATATAATTTTTTAGACTTTACTTCAGTAAAACTGTATTTTAAACTTGAAAAATGTTATGTTAAAGATAAAGCTGCTTTTGATTTTGTGAGGCAGCATGGTTAAGTTGTTTCCAAATTGTTAATATGCTTTATTAAAAATATTTTACGATTGTTTTAATGCATTTGCTGCATTTATGTACTTTTACTTAGCTATCCTTTAACAAGTTTAAATTAATGAAGGGGAGGGTTACATTTAAGTTGAAGAATGTTTTGTAGGTGTATCTATAAAATACAATTTAATGTTCGATGGTAAATTTCATAGTGCTAAATGCATTATGCTAGTGAATAATCTCTTTTGATCTAGATTTCCTACCATGGAAATTCGGGGATAGCTCTTAAGATGAATTTTATGGAGTGCCAAACTCAATGCTTGGAGTGGTCTTCTTAAATTTTGTTACAGGCTACTGTATATTATAGTACAGTGCTAGTTATTGGATATATACAATAATTCAAAAATGAATTTAACTGCTTGCTAAAAACTTGGTTATTGAATGTTTTTATAACTTAACTAGCTGAAGTACCCGTTCTTCGCACGGGAATGAATGGACTTTTTGACATTAATATTTGTTGTGATTACTATTTATTGTAATAAAGAGATATAGCAAAATGGATATCGCGTTATATTGTGTTCAATAATCATGCATACTGAATTTCAAGGCAATCGATTTTATGGTGCAAAAGGCGATGCGGCGTAGCGCAATCTAGTGGCGAGTTTTAGCAAAACGGATACGGCGAAAATATTCTTCGCATTGAGATATCGATGCATACGAATTTTCATGACGATCGGCTGAATAGTCCTGAAGTTCATGTGTTGACGCGACATCTAGTGTCAAGTTATAGGAAAATGGATCGTGCCAAACTCTTCCCCGTGTTCAAATATCTATGTATACCTATTTCCATGGCGATCATTCGCACAGTCAAGAAGTGATACACTGCAGGGCCATCTAGTGGTTAATTAAAGAAATGATTTGCTACAGCGCCGTCATGTGGCGAGTTATAGGAAAATGGATAACGCCAAAATATTCTCATTGTTCAAATAGCTATGAGTACTGATTTTCATAGCCACCGTTTGAATGGTCAAAAATTTGGCCTGCTGCAGCGTCATCTAGTGGCGAGTTAAAATAATAATGCATTGCAGTGCCACCTAGTGATAAGTAACATCAAAAGTAACACAGTTAGAATATATTCTTCGTGCTCAAATGTGTAAGTATAAAAAATTTTATGCCGATCGGTCGAACGGTATAGAAGTTGATGCGTTGCAGCGCCATTTAGCGGAAAGTTACAGCAAAATGGATAGTGAAAAATATTCTCCGTGTTCTAATATCCGCGTGTACCAAATTTCATAGAAATTGGTTGGACGATATTCGCATAGCAAACGGCTAAACGGAATAGAATTCGACGTTCTGCTGCGCCAGCTAGTGGCAAGTTAGAGGAAAACGGATAGCATAAAAACCTTCTCCATGATAAAAGACTTAGGTGAACCAAATTTCATGGTGATCGGTGAAACGGTGCTGAGTTTTTCAACCTCCTACACACATACCAACATTCATTTTTATCTATAACCAGTCTTATTATATATACCAGTCTCAAGTAAAATCCAGTTTCAAATCTAAGCCTCGCCAAAGTGCCAGCATACGCCATTTTGCAAGAGTTTTTTCAGGGAATCATTCGAAGCATTGACTTAGCAGCAATCAAAGTGGGAAATGGTTCGACCGCCAGGCATTTTTTTGAAAAGTGGAATCCCTTAATACAGCCTCATTTTTTAAATTATCAACTATAACATGTTTTATTCATCGTTACCTCGATGTACTAAATGCGAAGATTTCAATTTTCTGAAATTTGGCGGATTTCCCCCAAGTTAAATCAATGTACTCAATTGGCGAGAATTCTGAAGCTACATCGCTTGAAATGCCCTAATAACTGCATTATTTCTGCACGGATAGTTAAAATTTCATGCTGTATTCTAAGAAAACCTATACACTTCTTTTCAAAATTGCTATTCCCTTAAACTCTCAGTAAATTGCGCCAAAAAGCCTAAAACTGTGCAAACCGCTAGAACTCACTTTCTAAAAATCGGCCTATCAGCCATTTTATTTTTCGCCAAACTAAAAAAATTTACATATTAGTCTCGGAAATCTTCGATCCTCATTGTTTTGCGTATAAAACATTTCATTCCTGCTCTCATTTCTTATGCGCACACGATATTATAATTAAAAAATAACCTTACAAATATAAACTAAAAAAATCATTATTATTCTTTTCTTTTCACTTTAAGAATTTAAAACATTTTATTCGGCAAAATCGCCACACATGGCAACCAAGATGCTTATTTCACACACTTTTTTCACTACAGGGGTTACAATTACATAAAGCTTTCTGCGTGGAGAACATAAAAAATCTCTTAAATTCCGGGAGGGGGTGGACTTTCAAAGTTTTAAAGTGGACTATCATTTATTCTATATTATTTTACATATATCTGTGTAAAATTTCAGGCTGACAGGTCCATTTTTGTGGAATTGTATACTACCCAAATCAACAAATTGACAAACAGAATTTGATTTTTATTTATAAGATTACCTACGCTTGTTTTTAAAAATACCCTCTCATTAAATTGCGCCAAGCGCTAGAATCATAGAAAATCTGACACACTTTCAGATTTTAAATACGCACTAAAGTGCTATATATAAAAAGTGTTATAATCCATGGGTCTTCCCTATTTTCGTTCCTTCTTTTATTAAGTTGGAAAGTGTATCATTATTCATGAGTGTGATTAAACAAAATTAAAATTGATATTTCTAACATCCTTTTTTCTGGATGTAATATATTAGAAATAGATGCAGAAAAGCTGCTCAGAAAAATGCACAATTCCAACTGAATGAAAATTTCAAAAACTTATACGCAGGTGTATTCATAACCCAAATAGCAGACGATTTAATTACGATAAATAGCGCCAAGCGTTAGAATTCTCCACAAAATCGGACATCAACCCCTTTTATTTTTCGCCCAATTAAAAAGTTGCACATTTATTTTCGGAAAATTTCCAAATTCTATTTTTCTTTTGAGTATAAATCATTTCATTCCCGCTCTGATTTCACATGCACACGATATTTTAATTTAAAAACAACCTTACAAATAATCTAGTCAAAATAAAAAAAAATCGTTATTCTTTTAATTTTACTTCAAGAGTCTGAATCATTTAATGAACTGCCGAATGTGGCAACCTATATAAGCTTAATTGTCGCTTAATGCACTGTGGGGTTACAATTACGAAATGGCGGAAAGCAAAAATTAGCCTTTTGCGATACGTTTTTATCGATATTTCCTAAAATAGTTCGAATTTTGAAAAAATCGCTTCGAGGTGTGTCGGGACCTGTCATGGAGAATTTCCGTTCAAAATTTGGTAGGTCTACGATCACCCGTTTGCGAGCTACGCGAGACACAGACAAACAAACAGTTTACACACATTGTTTTATTAATATAGATACCAGTCTCAAATAAAATCCAGTTTCAAATCTAAGCCTCACCAAAGTGCCAACATACGCCATTTTGCAAGAGTTTTTTCAGGGAATCATTCGAAGCATTGACTTAGCAGCAATCAAAATGGGAAATGGTTCGACCGCCAGGCATTTTTTTGAAAAGTGGAATCCCTTATTACAGCCTCATTTTTTAAATTATCAACTATAACATGTTTCATTCATCGTTACCTCGATGTACTAAATGCGAAGATTTCAATTTTCTGAAATTTGGCGGATTTCCCCCAACTAAAATCAATGCACTCAATTGGCGAGAATGCTGAAGATAGATCGCTTGAAATCTCTTAATAACTGCATTATTTCCGCACGGATCATTAAAATTTAACGCTGTATTCTAATAAAACCTTTGCACTTGTTTTCAAAAATTCGTTTCCTTAAGCTCTCAGTAAATTTCGCCAAGCCGGAAACAGTGTAAACCGCTAGAACTCACTTTCTCGGCATTGAGCCATTTTATTTTTTCGCCAAACTAAAAAATTTTAACATATTAGCCTCGGAAATCTTCAATTCTTATTGTTTTGCGTATAAAACATTTCATTCCTGGTCCGATTTCCTATGCACACGATATTATAATTTAAAAAAAATAACATTACGAATATAAACTAACAAAAAAAAAAATCATTATTCTTTTATTTTTACTTTGAGAATTTAAAACATTTTATTCGGCAAAATCGCCACACATGGCAACCACGATCCTTATTTCACACTTTTTTGACTACAGGGGTTACAATTTCGGAAAGCTTTTTGCGTGGAGAACACAAAAAATCTCTTAAATTCCGGGAACGGGTGGACTTTCAAAGTTTTAAAGTGGACTATCTTTTATTCTATATTATTTTACACATCTGTGCCCAATTTCAGGCTGATAGGTCCATTTTTGTGGATTTGTATACGAATCAAATCCACAAACAAACAAACAAACAAACAAACAAATAAACAAACAAACAAACAAACAGAATTTCATTTTTATTTATAAGGATGAGTAAAATAATTGTTTTTGTAAAAGCTATTTCTAGGTGAAAAGTAAAATTCCATCTGTTTTCTCTACAATTTGAAGATTTTAAATTTTCAGAAAGCTGTTAATTAGCATTTAAAATAAAATTTCAAGGAATGTTTTGTACGTTTTCTAAACTATTTTTAAAATGTTTCTATAAAATGGTAATGAATACGTTTGATAATTTAAAAATATATTTGCATCTAGTGAGAATTTTAACATTAAATCTATTTTTTAGTTGAATACCACTACGAAACGTTTAGCCTCTTTACCCTATTAAGAGACTGAATGCGTAAGATGTGTTTCAGTTGGCATATATACCCTTCTAGATTCCATTTACCCCTGAAACGCATGACGAAAAGGGTTAATTTTCATTGTCTGCCACTCTTCCCTTAAATTGCTTTGAGGAGCTTGATGTTGGTCAGGAGAAAGTCTGCAAGATTGCACGAGACTGGAATTTTGCGCAGTTTTTCTTATTGGAGTGATTGTAAAGAGGAAATTCTAGATTCATGAGATTAATACAGTTGTATAAAATATATTTCTAAAGCTTTTAGTTAGCTTATCTACCTCGGATGATGTACCACTAAGACATAAGAGAGCATAAGGTTAGTCTGGTACAGTGAATACTGGTTTCTTCTCTAAATAAATATATATATATATAGGGAAATCAATTTGTGAAGCAGTTGACTCGAAAAATTTATAATAAAAAAAAAGCGAACATGAAGTAGTAATAATCGTAAAGCTTCAGTAATAGTTTATTATAATGAATTGTCGGTGAGCAATAGTACTTTAGGGCACTTTCAGAGGCTCTTTATATGCATCAGAATGCACGTTTTAATATAACAATGGCTATCGTATTGGGGAGAAATAAGTCTGAATCTTTATTTTTGGCTTAATTTACTTTGGCTATTAAGTACCTATTAAAGGGTAGAGAGGTACGAAGGATGGGGGGACTAACCGTGTGGGGATACAGGTGACGATCTGTTATTCCGTGTTGCAATTTCTGGGTGACGACTCGGAATATTGCAACACCTCATAACCTCCCTTCCTTCGGGAGTGGACCCATATAAAAATTAAATTTTATTTTGTGACTAGGTTTTTTACGTTAACGGACTTTATTTCTTTCCATAGGTAGTTTGAAAAATATTTAATTCGTTCAAAGCAAGAATTGTTTTTCGAAAAAGTAAGATTTGATGAGCTTTATTTTGGATTATTTCGTAGGAACGTGCGTTTGGGGGGGGCATCCCTCATCACTGATTAAAAACGTCCATTCTGATTGTATTCGTTTAAATTTAGTAACTACTCTTATTAGGCAATTTGCACGAGAGCCATAAGGTTTTAATTTTGCGTTCTTAAGTATCATTAACACGAGTTTCTAAGCGTCGAAATTAAAACACAAAAATAGTTTACTGTCAAAAGTTACTATAGTACCGTTTCAAAGATATGAGCAGTTTTCCTAATGCGTATAAATGGACCTATGAATAAACAAACGTGCTCTCTTGTGTCCACGTGGATAAGACACCGAACATAGGTAGATGGCTGAAGTTTGAACGTCCATGATTCTCTCCCACTGTCCGCTGTCAATATTACTCTTCGAAGTTTTGGGAGGTTTTCTCCAGATCTAGCATGAATGTGTTGGAAACTCTTAAGATCCTTGGTTCAAGGCAGCCCCTCCCTAGGACAGTCAGTCCTCCTGCAGCTTTGCCTTCACACTCAATAAATGAAATATTAGCTTATGCATTTTAAATATTTATATATTGCTATCTCTCCTGGGGCGGGAAAAAAGCTAAATGTATGCCAGCAAGGAAATTTTGAATTTTTTGAGTTTAGCGAAACGATTTTGCTGATTAGATGATGTTCGAACCTATATGTGCGTAGGTTGGCCAATACTAACTTTGGCCGTAAATATGGTATGTGCATGTCGTAAAATTTCAGGTCTCTGCGTAGATGAGCGCGTATTTAGACTAGTGTATAGCATGATTAAGTTAAATTTAACGGCATGCTTAAGTTTTTCAGGTATGCGTCATACTGACAACGCAGAACACTAAAGATATAAAAGGGAAGTACGATGGATCGAAACCTGACGAGGAAGGTAATTAAGTTTTTCATATCATTCGTGAAAAGGAATGTAATACTTCAATCTACTATAACTTAACAAGTGTGAATTCCAGATGGAAATCGTGTGGTAACCATCTCTACGATATGCTGACAGTAGTCACCAATAAATTAAAAATTTGAGAGTTTAAGCAATAAACAATATTTAACTGGTGGTTTTATATGTCGAGCAGTAAACTCAAGTACCGCTGCGGATTATTCTAAGAACTTGGTTATTTTATTACTTTATTGTAATACAAATTGGTGCTAATGTTGGCGCGATTTCAAGAATTTAACAATGTCGCACTTAAATTTTATGACTTAAATTTTTGTATAAGCAGTTTCTCGTACGAAAAGTTGGTTTTTCGATAATCTGGTAGGAAATCTGTATAGCGAAATTGTCGAGCAGTAAATATGCGCGTTGAGGTATGAATTAGTAAAATAGGGTCGACTGACTGACGAGTGGATGAGACTTTTATCATTCGAAGATGGTTCAAATGTGCTGGACAAAGTTTCTTGCCAGTCTCAATGCTGTCGTTCTAATGGTCGGAGTTCTGGGCAGTTTTCTCGATGTAACGTAAATGCGCGACAAGCTTTTAAAAATTTCCTCCGCCCAAGGCAGCCCTCTTACAGGCACACCTCGGGCAGCTTTGCCTTTAGCAAACTTATAAACAAATTTATGCTAGAAATGCATTAAAACATGTTCAACTACTTATTTAAAACAACGAAGTTTGTATGGATGGTCAAATGTACCAAACAAAATTACTAAATTGAATATCCTAGTTCTTTTCAAATATTTTACCTTTTGATAAATTTATTTGTAGTGTTCTGTAAATGACTTAATCTAAATTTAGCTATTATCTTATTGTAGGATATCAAAATGCATACATCTGCCATGTTTAATGTAGAAATATTCGGTATTGTGTGATTTCTTGGTCCGTAAACAATTTAACGTAAAATAACTTTAATTTGGCAATTAATGTTTCCATATTTGAAGACTATCATTAGTAATGATTAAGTATTTGAAAACTTTTAACTAGCGTCTTTTGGGTTTATTTTTCGCCAAAACAATTTTTTTCCTAAATTCAGAATGGCTTCAAAGGACAAATCTCTAAAAGCAACTGACATTTCAAAATTTTAAAACTAGGCTATTCTGTAGCTTTAGTGGTGAGTGAAAGCTAGTTAATTGATGGAAAAGTTGGTGGCTTATCACAGTTATAAGTGCCCTGATTGAGGCTTTCTAAAACAAGCAATAATACTAATTTGAATTTTAATATAGTAAAATTTTGTGCAAAAATGCTGTTCTGTACAAGTAAATTTCCGAGACGAAGTTGTTTAGTAATACACATTAAACCTCGTTTCCTTTTGTCATTCTTGCATCTAAATACGTTGAACAATTTTTATTGCTAGTTAGTCTATTCTTTTCCTACGCTGTACCGAACGACTTCATCATTTTGGTCTTAAAACTAAATTTGGTAACTAGAGTTAAATGTCCCTCAGGGACATACCTAATCACTATGCTTTGTTCGAAGAACACGGAAAGTGAAGAAACTCTGCTTTAAGAGGGTGAAAACCTCTCTCTGCTGGGCTGCTGTGGAACCGTGCAAGCTGAAGGAAGCTGGTGCACGTGAGATCTGTTCAAACGTTACCTCACTGTTGTCCTCACTGTTCAAACGTTACCTCAGGGACTGGATATTTGGGTGCTAGATTTGTAATATGGGGTCAAAATAAGGCCCGCAGCTGATTCGGACGTCCTCCGACTGGGGCTCATTAAAATGGTAACCGCTGCATTGGCAACTGTTTTAAGTGACTGCTGAGATTGCCAATTGTGAAGTTCTAGTGCGAAAAGGGGGAGGGGAAGATATATAATGATCAGTTAAATACTTATACACATCACTTTTGATTCATCGGATGATAGCGCTTTTTAAGGCTAGATTACGTTGAAGGTAAGGTTCCATACCATAGATTGGTTTCCTTCTAAAAGAACTTTATGGTTAGTTTACCGTTCGCTAAAACAGTTCTGCAGTTAGTCCTAGATGCATAATAGTTAGTCCTATGTACAGCAGTAGCTTAGCCAGGAGTAGTTTTCGGGAGTGGCGGAGAACTAAACTAGAATGCAATATAACTTATAAAAATCGATATAACAATCTTTGGGTGGGAGAGAGAAATGACAACCTTTATTTTATCTAAAAGTGTTAGCCTGTAAAAATTAAGAAAATAAAGAGGGGGGGGGGAAGAAAAGAAAGTTAGTTTAAAATCTTTGCCGTTGGAAAAGAATGCATTGCAAAAAATTTAAATTCGTGGCCTAGGTCCGTAGCTGAACCTTAAAGGTTTTAAGTCTTGCAAATCACTCATAATACATAATTTAAACTCATTTAGGGGATGGCTTCAGCCCCATCAGCCACTTGAGCTAATAGTAATGTTCTTAAGCAGTAATTTGCACTAAAAGTTATAGTTCCTAAAGCACGTAATTTCAGAATAAAATTCAGATTGTCTTCCCTTACTTTGTACCAAAATTTCTCAATCCAGCATCTCGGAGTGTTTTTATGGAGGAAGAGAGGTCAAAAATGTAAAGCACGAAAAATTTTGGTTTCCTTTGCGTAGCACATAATCTTTTCAAAGTTTGATTCTTGTTTACTCGCTATTATTTCTCTTGACATGAAATTTAATTTTGTGCATTAACGCTATTTTTAAACCAATATTTTAAGAATTTAAAATCGGAATGGACTTGGCCACCCATTCTGTTAAATATAGCGTAAGTTTATAATAGTAACCTAAGATTAGTCTAATATTTTATATAGAATAGTATAGTTAGTTATGAAATAGTTTATGTATAGTTAGTAGAAATATGTTACGTGTTTAATTTATTAGCAGCATATTGATAACCTCTAATGATTATGAACTAACATTTTAACCAATTCTAACTACAATTAAATTTTATGTTAAGAGGATTCTTGTTACGTTCCAAAATCGGGGCAAAATTATATTAAAGAAATGAAAATGATTTGAAAGTGTTTCTCGCAAAGGAAACGTGCATCAAGTTATTTCACTTCAGGACTTTTTAACGCTTTTTTGTAGTACCATGTAACTATTTTAAGTTTATTATAATGCGCAGACTTGGGAAAAACTAAGATTAAAATTACTATTTTGAATAACGTTAATTAACGCACATGACTCAAATATGAAAGTGCGTGGAAAGGTTAACATAAGCATCCCCCTCCCCTTCAAAACGGAAAATCTAAACTTTTCTCTAACGAAGATGTATTGTAATCGTGAGAATTTTGGTGTGAATTTTGCACAAAAAGATTTTGGCACATTCAAAGTTTGCTTTTACAATTTTCAAAGAAGTTTCACTGTACATTAAGTATTGTTCGTACTCATGTAAGTAAGATCTATTCTACCTACTATGAATCCTCCTTGACTAATTTTGTGGTGACGTCTGCAAGCACGTATGTATCCAATTTGCATAACTCAAAACAATTAGTCGAATTGAAAAAAATTGTGTTTGACTTCAAAATTATAATCTAAATGTTTAATGCTAGTTCCAAAGCAGTAAATTTGCCCAATAAGTTGCTAACTGTGGGTCTAAGGAATATTTGAGCTGGAGATGTTGGCCATTTTCATTATACGGATACCTAGTAGGTAGGCCAACATTGCCCTCCCCCTGCGAGTAGCCTGTTTTAGAAAATATTCCAGATAAGAGACCTAGCATTTAGATCGGACACCCCAGAGGTATCATTTGAACATGGAGAAAGATATTTTACATGCACCAGCTCCTTTTAGCGTACACGGCTCCACAGCACTGTTAGGCTGTTACAAAGGTCGGGGATGCTTCACTTTCTTCATTTGAAATTGATAAGGGTAAATGGATTTTTCTTGCCTAATGCGGTGCACTGCTCACGAATGTCAGAACCGGCCTAGATTGCGAAAAAATATTTTAAGTTTTATTTTCAGCATAAAGAAGCTAAGTTATAAGCTGTTTTTCAAAAAACGATCGACCCAGTTTCTTGTTGGTATGTTTTTTGATAATCGCGATTACTAGCTTAATTCTGACCTGGATATACAAGAACAAGCGGATGAAGTCGAGAAACCAAAGAAATGGATGCATTCCATTAAGTTTCAGGATTCATTTTCAAAATCTTCAGGAATCCACCAATTTTCCTAGCTCCTAAATTTTTAATAGTAAACATTGTTTTTATTATAACGTTTCTAAAGCATTACATTTATTCATAATTTTGTATAACAATATTAAACTATGCGGCACTTTGAGTATAAGGTTTTTGGCTTGTAAAACTTCAATGTTGTAAATATGAGGCACTGTAAAACTACGGAAACGTTCAGCAATTATCGTCGATAAAAGAAACTCAGAATTTTCCAGTTGCACACATGAAATGCTATTCTTTCATTGCTTAGTTGTAAAGTAATACATGCAACGTAGTAAATTACCCTTCTTTTATGTCGGATTATTTAATGATGTTAAAGTGACATAAGTCAAGAAAATAGAGTTTATGTCGCATACGAGTTACTGTGAATTTTTTAAAATTAAAAAAATTATTTCATTGCAAGTTTTCTAGTTTGATTTTGAAATAGTTTTTGGAATCTTAACTAATTTCTAGTTCTACAGTATGTGAAGAGGAAAAGCCAGAGTTGTTAAACGCTTAAGATTCAAAGTTGAAAACTTTTTAAAGGACTTCTTAGTTTTGCAAGCGTTCATTTTTGTAATGAAAAATTTAATTTTAAATTATCTAATTTTAAATCTGTAACTTCCCAAAATTTGCAGAGGTTATTTGGTACTTTGAATTTGAAAGTAGTGTACGCAAGACATTTTAACAGATTAAACTAAATTTTAATAATTTAATAAATTATACTGGAATTTTATCAATACTTCTGAACATATTAAATTTCAGCCTTTGTATGCCAGGTCTTCATCTACAAATCTGATTATTTTTTTTTAGGGGGGGGGGGGATTTTCAATGTTCATGATAAATCTGTACTTATGTATTGAATTGCAATGCTAGTAAGTAATTTTAGTGAGAAATTACTAAGCTGCTTATCGGAACAAACAGAGAACTTGCTCGGATTAATAGCCTTGATCTCAATATTTATCACAATTTCTTTAATTACTAATCTTGTTGAAAAGGCTAGGTACAAGGTCGTAAACTATGCTGGACTTTCGGTTAAACTAAGCTGGAGATTCTTTCCTCCTATCTTTCATATTGGGCTAATGTAAATGATTGAAAACTGTAGTACTATTTATTACGCAGTAAGATATACAGTTTGAAGTTTCGGAAAATGTAATGCTAATCCGTTGGCCAACATACATAAGGATGTTTTAAAAAGAAATATTAGGATACAGACATTTCTCTAAATTCTCAATAAGTAAAACCGCACTATAACCAAAGAATTAAAAAGAAGAAAAATGCTTTTACTTAGCGCAACACTTTAAGCTATTCAAGTTTATTTTATTTCTATGTATCTCTCGTGGTGTAATGGTTGAATGCCTACATGGAATCCTTTGGTCACGATCAACATTTACTTTAATCTCAAGAATGTCATAAATATTCGGATGGAGACGCATTCTAGTTTTTAGATGCTTAAGTATTACAGAGCATAACTGAGGAAAGAGTATATAGAAACTAGTCTACTAATAATCTGGCATTGATTAATTATTGCTTTAATTATAGCTGACAACTTGCCAAAAAATGTGCAGTTGGATATTTCGGTACTGGCAGTTTTGAGGAATGCAAGTTTTTTATGCATGGATGTTTAATTGGGTATTTTTAAAGCTATATTTTGAAGTTTGGACCAAATTCTCTACCAGTATCATTTAAAAAAAAATTAGATTTTGCTACTTGCAGCAGACTTTTGTTAAATGCTTTTTATGCTTTTGCTTAGTGTTCTTTTGAGGTTTTTATATAATGTTAAATTTTATTGTGTACGTAAATAATTAAGCTACGAGTAAATATTTGGCAATGTTGTATTTTTATTAATTTTTTCTTTCTTAAATAGTTCAACTAGACTGGTGTGGAAACAAGTTGAATCGGTCATTACTTGGCAGTTAAGTTTAGTGGTCATCATAAGTTTTGAGTTGGTGGCTAAATTTTGCTGGTGGCACGTGGTCTGCTTTATTCTCTTTCTGGTGTAAGAGGGGGGGGGGGAACTCTATTGAGACGGATACGTTCCTTAAAACTGACTTAACAGGAAGGGGAATGTATTGGAAATTCATGAGTGCAGAGGAGCTCAAAAATGGGAGGACTGTGTGGGTGGTATGTATACATGGATGGTTTGAAATATTGTTTATTGCTTTACCCTAACACTGATTTTAAACGTTACTGAGTGAACTGAAATTGCTAGCACTTGGATTCTCAGAAGGGATTATCATACAACGGTATTTTTTAAAGTTCGGTGTTTTCTATATTCCTAACTCGTCGAAATCAAATTGCTGAGTCTCTTACATCATTGCATCATTACTTCAAGGGTATGAATTGTATTTGGGTCTAATATTAATGCTGCACATTGGAATCTTCTCAACTTCAAAAATGAGATAGCCCAGATGGTTTAATACTGACGAGTCTTGCAAAATAGCTTTTGGAAAATTGTTCCCTAGGTGAAAGTTTTTTGCTGTGGAGTTGTCTTAATATTCTGAAATTTTGAGTTTTAGATGTAGTAGAAGTTTAGAAAACTTAGTTTTCCAGCAGAATAGTTTCATTTCTTTCTTGTAAAGGGAATGCTGAAAAATTAAATTAGAGCTTCTAAACTTAAAGGTGTTTAACATTGAATATCATATCTAGTTAATTTAATGTGCGATTTTTCCGAAATCTAGACTAGACTCTGCCGTAAGCTAGTACCTATTAGCCATAATTTAAACAGTGAATGTAAATGTTTGTTCTGGACTAGAAATTTATTCATAGACAAGGGATGGGTACATGACCTGTGCTTAGCAAAATTCTCTCCCTCCTCTAAGTTCCTTATTTGTTATGTATTTGCTGGGAGTATGCAATTACGGAGAGAAACTACTCTGTTGAAGTACATGTGCCAACTGGAACGTAAAGTATAAGGTAAAGTTATACAGTACATTTTTATTGAAATTTCGTTCTAAATTTGACTAATTTTTTAAAAAATATATTAATGTTTAAATGTAGTTATATACTGCATAGGAAATTTATTCAGTTTACTTGCATGAATTTGCACTGGTTTGATTTTTAATTCAAACAAGCTTTAATCTATTTAAGCACACAAAGTTCTGAATTTAATGCTAGTGATATTAGTAAATAGTAGTTAGTAATGCTATTTAATGATAGCGATATTGGATAGACTTTAAATGCTAGTTACTGGATTAAGTTCGCATTTCTTTAAAGTTAAAATGTTTCACTGTTATTCTTGAATTTTTTTCAATGTACATCTGTTAAAATTACGTTTGAAATTTTGCAGTTAAAAATGCATTTCCTGTAGCAATGAAAGTTTATGCTTTTAAAGTTTATTTTAGTGTTTTTCTTGTTGAAAACTGCAATGGAGAGAAAGTTCACGCAATTTAACTTTGCCTTGAGCTCTCATTAGAATTTTTAAACTAAAGTTTGATATTTTAAGTCTATATAAATTAAACAAAATATTTTAATATCCATCGCAAAATCCAATATATTCATTTTGGACAATATCTGAATATTGTAGACAGGTTCTGAATATTGTATTGATCTGAATATTGTAGTTATGGTTTACTTCTGCTTATTTTTTCCTTCATGAAATATATGTAAATTGGATTTATTTTTCATCCAACTCAACTTTTAACGTGAAATTTTATGCAAAACTTCATAAATAATTTTAGTAATGCACATTCGTTGAATATTTAAAATTTCCTGTTAACAAGATAAAGTTTGCTTGATTTAAAGCTTTGATTCTTTAAGTGTTTTAATTGAAAGCATCTACTAACACCTTTATCTTGTACAGTGCGATTTACAATCTATATAGACATGTCTGGTATTGCATGACTTATTGAAAGTGTTAAAAAATGTTTAGTAATATCCTGTGTAATTTTTAGATGTGCAAGATCTTATTTTGAGATCTTTAGTCAAAACAAAAATTGTAGTGCAGCGAAACTATTTCAATGAGAACATAAATTTGTATACACATTTGTATAATTTTCAAACGTTAAATGCATTTAAAAGTTTATATCATCTGTAAGTTACTTTGTTAATTATGGAATATTGTTCTGATTGTAAACAGCGTTTACTGTCTGGGTATTGATTTTCTGCATAAAGTATTGTAAAACTTCAGTAACTTAAGAACCGATGTCTATGCATAATTGAATGTTTAATGTTGTCATGTTTTTCGTATAGTCGCATTTTTAAAGCTTGTGTTAAAGACCATTGCTTTAGGAAAGACATGCAGCTACGAAGAAATGTAATGTCAACAATACATTGCTATTTGACAGAAAAATTCATTTGCATGTAGGGTTTTTCAAAAATATTGACGAAATCAAGACTTGGAATAGCAATGCAGGTTCAGAGGCATAATTTTTTGTATTCTCCAATAACCACTTTACAAAAACTGCATATGCAAAACTTCCAAACTAAGATCTATTACTTAACTTCTCAGATGTAGAATTAAAAATTTATACTTTTGAAAGTGTAGTTTTCGGATAGCTATACATAACGGAACTTCGCTAACGCTAAAAATCATTTTATGAAATAATTAACTAGATAGAAACGCATACTTATTCTGCATTGCTTTATAATTCCGATGTCTTGTTTTCTAACTATTTTTTACAACTTCGTCAGATGATTCTGAAACCTGTAATTTAAATTTATGTACAAATCTATGTTATTTTAATAAAAGTACATTTATCTAGAGCCTCTTTCTATTTATTACTAAACATGTAGTTCATAAAATTCTGCAAAATAACCACTAAGCACTATTGAAACAAATGCACCGAAAATACTGCATCCTTAATGATTGTTATTGGTCATTAAACAAGAAGTATATTTCTATGCATAAATAGAATGTTATGTTTAATGAAATTTTTTCTTAACTATGTTCACATGAAGGAAATCTGAATCTTAATGCCAATATCTTATTGTAGGGGACAAAAGCTAATATGAATTTTCATTTACACATTTTATATACTTCTTAGGAGCGTTAATTAAAATGAGAAGCATCATTATCTGTATTTCCTATGAAACTTCGAACTGAGACAAATTTTGTCATTCTGATAAAATGTTTAAAAAATTGCACCTTTTTGTCTTTGAAGACTTGTACTGGATATATTTGAGAATTCTTTTTCAGGTACGTGATGCATAGTTTAAAGGGGACAGAGGAAGTCCCCCAAATCCACAAGGTTAAATTTATTAACTAAGAAATGGCAAGATTGCTGTAAAAATTTGGAAATTGAAATTTTGGAAACTGTTGGAATTACTTTTTTACATACTCAAATTCTCTACACATCTTCAAACTGCGATGTTATTTAGTTCAGAGAGAATTCTATCAGAAGTGAAGTTGGGTAAAAATGCGATTTAAAAAAAAAAACTTTAAAGCTCGGCGTCTTCACTGGGAGGGCACAGCTCTGATATTTTGGCCGTTTTGATTCACAAAGAATGAACTGGATTTCAATTAAATACTCTAAGAGGACACTAACCTAGACTGTCCAACGTCGAAAAAGTTCAGCCGTTGCCATCGCACGATTTAACTATCAGCGAAGAAGGCGGTTGATCGAATTGGCCACTGCGTGCCAGAGCTGAAGAATATTTTTGACACAGCCGTCAAATATGTTCTTAAGCTTGTGGCACGCAGTGGGCGATTTGATCGACCGCCATCTGGCTGGTAGTTAAATCGTGCAATGGCAATGGCTGCACTTTTTCGACATTGGGGAAATTATTGCGCTTCAAAGGGTTAAAGAAATGAGTGTTAAAGTGTGTGAAGCATGTCAACTTCTGTTAAAAAAATCATATTTAGGTATTTCTGAGAAACGTAAATTAGCTTTTTTTCAAATGTCCGAGACAGCTTGCCTTCTCTTTAAATCCTCTGGTAACTGGTTTTCTTATGGTTTGAGTATACAGCAATGAAACTTCCAGATTTAGACTCCAGCATTAAGAAAATCTTGTCCACTTTGATTGTTACTTTTATTAAAATTGGATTTTTATGTTGCTGATTTCTTTTGTAAAGAGCAGGAGATTTTACTAAAATGGTCGCCCAGAAGGAGTCTATAAAAGTAGTCCCGAAATATTTTTCGTGATTTAACTCTAGCAATAATTTTTTTTTTGCCATTTGAATAAGTCACAAGACTTCATTCTAACAGAATACTTATACTGGAAGCTTTGTTAAAATTTTACGGAATTTGTAAGTTTACATTTAAATGAGTGTATCCATTAGTCATATGTCGGGTGCTCTCTGGAATGAAATTTCTTCTGGAATTTGACTAAAACTTTCCGTAAATGGAAATAGGACTGTCCTATTTTCAAACATATTTCCCATATTTCATGCAGAATTTTTATGTGAATTTTTAAGTTATTAAAGAAGTCTTAGAATTACATGGGACTGGATTTTCCTCCCGTTTAGATCTACATTGATAACTCTCACTACGACCGGGACTAACGAGAATATTCAGGCTAAGATCTTAATCAACACATCACCTTTTTGGCACAAGTTGAACGGTACTCTGTTAACTGCTATAACAATTATTTATGTTACAGGAATGTCACCGTAGACAGTATTTTAACAAAGGAATCGCTTCAGAAAATTTTGCAATGGCAGATATTTGAAAGTTTCACAATGATCATAATTATCTTTTTTGAAAAGTATAGTACAGATTTGGAGACATTCGGAAACTTTTGATCTTGACGAAATGAGGTTTACTACGAGACGTTAAATTTCATGGAGGAATTAGATGTATAATAAAAACTAGAATGTATTCGCAATAAATAAGCCTTATATCATCCCCGAGTGGAAATTTTTGGAGTTTAATCTTGCAGCACGTGGAAAATACAAGGGGGTTTCAAATTAAATGCCAATTAATCAATTTCCCGAAGCATCTGATAAGTAAAACTTAGATTTGGGTAAATTTAAAACATGTCTATAGACTTCAGTAGGCTTGACCATATTTAATTGGCGGCATTCTTTTTAAATTTCTTTGACATGTGACCATACTTAAGTTATAGAATATATGTCAACGAAATAAGTTGTAACTAAAGTGAATGTTCCAACTGTGAATCATTTGAAATTTTAAGTTGAAAAACCAAGAAATTTCAACTATTCATTGAGATAAGGGTTTCAGTTAGAGGTACATCTCTTATCTAGTCGGAGGTTGATCTCTTATCTCAATGAATAACTGGAATTTCTTGGTTTTTCAACTTGAAATTTCTAATGGTACATGGCCCACTACTGGAGCATTTTTCAAATCCTTCCTAAGCACTTCATATAGCTGGTACCAATGTCGACTTCTAGGATCTTTTCAGTTTCAGAAGAGGGAAAAAAAATCTAATTTTTGATTGTATCAATTAAGAAATGGAGCAGAAAAGGGAAGGGAAATTAAGGCTTTCCCGATAACCCCCCCCCCCCCCAAACATCTTATCCCAATCATCGTTGAGTTAATTAGGGGGGGGGGACCTTTCAAAAATCACTTCTGGAATATTTATCCTATAAATCCGTCAGTTTCGTAGACTTCATGACCAACTACAAACATTAAGCATTTGTGACCGGTTAAATTTCTGGGTTTTTAAGCTTCATTTATAGCGTTGGGCAAACTTATCTAAACTGAGTAGATCCAGCTTAATAGAATAGCAAATTTTCAAAGAAAATTTATTCTAATAAACGGAATATTCCATAATACGGAATAGAACTGACGATTGACTACTGTTTTGTACATCGAAAAGTTGCTACATTAAACATTCTTTAAGCGGGTTTGATATTATAGTGAGAGTTAAACTTCATTGTTACCTGTGCCATTTTAAACATCGTTTATAGTTACAATCCATTGGAGTTATACACTTTTATTCCCTACAAATTAGGTCTTCGGTTATAAAACAGGATGGTGAAAACTTCTAGTTGCAAATTATTTCGCTCTTTGCCAACTAGTTTCATAGGAGTTATACATTGACGATTCTTCTACCACCCATTTTTAAAAATATATTATAATGGCATGTTCAAATGGGTATATTTTGACCTAATACATCTTCCGGACTTTAATTTGTTATCTTACAACAAAATAGAAATTTTTTTTTTTTACTCCCTTGTACCTTAAATTATTAGTCGTAGATAGTTGAAATTTTACATTTAGGATTATTGTAGCATCTAGTAATGCACTTCCCTTTTGGATCCAATCGACTGGATAGTTTATTTACAGGGCCACACAAGATTTTCCACACATTGCGCTTTATGACAGAAATTTATTAAAGCGTATTTTAGGTATTAAGTTGTTTCAAACAAATCAAAAGTGATAAATGTTAAGGATTGCAAAATGTACATTTCCATCGCAAGTAGTCTTTATCACTTATAGTTCTTCTACAGGAACATTCAAAATAACTCGAACACATTACAGTCAATGACAGTTTCAGACATTCATTCATTTCAATCACTATACCATCCTATATATAATTAATGGTATGACGACGGTCATGTATCTCTCTCAAAAATTGAGCGATTTGGTGTACTTATGTATGTGACTTGCATATCTCTAACTCTTGGAAGTGAATAGTTTAGCTTGGAGCAGTAAAATGCGAAAAAATGGACAAGTACTGCTTTGATTGACACGAAATGCTGCAGGTACGTAGCTGTAATGTTAATTCATGAAACAAAACAATTACATACAGAGATAAATAAAAATGTTCACAAATAAGATGCCAGATTTGTGTCATAACAAAATGATGTTTAAATGCAAAACAAACTACAAAAAGACATTAATAGGCCATGTGAGCACTTCTCACCTTCACACTAAGTCTACAGCGTGTGGTACTACTTGTTACGAGGAGTCCAGCAATCGCTATTCCTCCTGTAGGGCAGTTCTGTATCTCTGAGAAGAGTGGTTGGAGGTAGGAAACGTCTGCATACAATAGGGCCGAGGGCATGGGTACACCGTTCTTTTGCAATAATTCTTTGTTTTATATACCACAGGCATTCTTTTCCTCAAGTAGTTCATTTTGCGTCTATAGTATGAATTGTACGTCTTATAGGCCAGTTAATATATAGGCCAGTTAAACTACGGCTGAAGGGAGTTAAAGACATTGCAAAGATTTGAACGCTAGGGTATATAATAGACTTGCTTTAATTCTTTATAAATACACGTAGCATTTCTGTGATCAGATAGCAAATTAATTGCTTTTTAAAAGCAATTGTGATCGGTGACGTTGTTTTCACCATGCAAGTGAAATGATTTAAATATATGAATGAATATTAGAAATAATTGACCAAAAAAAAAACTTTTTTTTTTGTTTGTCAATTCTGTGATGTACCAATATACTTTCGTGCAATATCTTCTCGATTTAAAAAAAAATTAATACATTAAACCAACTTTCTCACTTGTATGGAATAGTTTGAATTTTTTAAAAGAAATTAAAGAGTACAAGAACTGGGCTAAACTTAAAGACAAAAAAGAGGGTTTCTTCGACTTTCAGCCATTTTCAAATTTCAAAAACAGTCCAATCTAATTTAAAAACAATCAAAGTTCGCGAGATTGTTTAAACAATCCAATTTAATTTTTTTTAGATATTCATCCAAATACAGATTTAAAAAATATGTTAATATTTAATTGTATTTCACATTTCTGTATGTTATTGTGACTAAAGAATTCCTATTCCAGATTGCGTTCTTCCTTTATTCGCTTTACGCAATTAAGTGTGCATAAGTACCTACATTATAAAAATTGCACGTTGAGGTTTGTTCAAGTCCTAATGTAAGTTTCTTTACTTGAACTTATAAGAAGATAGGTCGTCAAACTCTATTACCAAGCAACAAGACTCATAACGGCAGATCATTATCTTACTTTAAATTAAAATATCGTACAGCATTGATATTTGCCATCAGGGCGAGCTGATACATTTTGCAGTACAAGCTCTCCAATTTGCAAAGGATATTTTTGGATATGCATATATGTACACTACTGGCCATAAGTATTGCAAGTTTGAGAAACCTAACTATCGTTTCAAGAATAAGCCCAGAAAAAATGGACAGGAAATTTGCCAGATTTAAATATTTTTGAGAATTTATGTAGTATAATTGGAAAGAATACATCTGAAAATCACCAAAAACAAAATGAGAGCTTCAGGAACCAATAATTTAAGTTGGCACCATGAAACACCGAAGGAAGTGTTGTAAAACATTGTGGATTCCATATCTAAAAGAGTGGCTGTTGTGATCCAAGTCAAGGCTGCTCAGCAACATAATAAATGATCTTTAGTTCAATTGCATTTATTTATTATCCTCTTTTTGCAGAATAACTTGAAATTAATTCTTTATTTAATTTTATTCCGGCGAGCCAAAATGGATTATGATTTCTATAATAACCTATATATTTTTTATGCTATTTTTTCAATAAATTAAATAATTATTTTTGTTCTTTAACTTAATGCTATCTTGTCTTTGAAGTAATTAATTTAACATGTTGACATTAAAAAATATCAATTATATTGATTTTTAATATTGACGAGGGAGAGGGGGCTTAATCTTGAAAAGGAATCTTGAAATAGATTTCTGAAACTTAGCAATACTTTTGGCCAGTAGTGTATGTATAATATATATGCATATAATACTAAAATGCGAAGAATATTTCCTTCCACTAGC
Source organism: Cheiracanthium punctorium (assembly GCA_038373885.1). Taxonomy (NCBI): domain Eukaryota; kingdom Metazoa; phylum Arthropoda; class Arachnida; order Araneae; family Cheiracanthiidae; genus Cheiracanthium; species Cheiracanthium punctorium. The sequence continues at coordinate 1,360,462 of JAWZYV010013274.1, forward strand.
AATAAAAAAGCCATAGTGATGCGCGGTCATCTCTTAAAAGTTTAAAAATATTATATTCCGAAAAATGATTTACGGACTTATTGAACCACACCTTTTTTGCTCTTGGCTTCACAGTAATCCATATTTCAAGTCACACTAAGTAGAGAAAATAACACCGCAATAATTGCGTTGCTTAGTAACAGCGATATTAAAACAGTTTTTCGTGATCACAGGTGTGGCTTTGAAGTGTGCCATACACATACATACACACAGCTTGGATGAAATTCAAATATTAAGTTTCAAATGCCATTTTTTTTTTCTGAAATAAGTAACGACCGGGAGGTCATCGCGACACTTTTTTTTCTCCCTTGAAGGTATAAACTTCACTCCGATGGAAAAGTATTGAACAACTTTAAAATAGAAGGTGTACTATAAATTTAGCTCCGTCATCATAAAATTATGCATCTTTTTGGTAAGAAGTTTATCAAAATAGCTGAAGATACTAACGACGATGTGTGTAATGAAAATCACATTTAAGTAAATATTTCTTTAAACTGTGATCTTTAAATAAATAAATAAAACAAAAAAATTGCAGTAAAATTCTTTCAGTTCAGCTACGCATTCGCTTTTTTTTTTTTTTTTCAAATGGCTTTTAAAGGTCGGATTTCATTTTCTTAGAATTTTTTGAATAGAAGCTCACCATAAGTTTTTTCTCCTGTTTTCTTTTAAATATGCTGCCCTTATAAAATTTATGTCATAGAAAGAGTAACTGCGAATCATTAGAAAACTTTTATTAAATTGAAGTAGAGTGCTAAAATTAGTAGTTTAAAAAATACCCCCCCCCCCCCCCGATCAAACACCCAGTTTATGTAGTACACATAATGTTGGAAAGTGTTTATTAACTCATCTGCATGAATAAGCCTTTTTGTTTTATCCACATATTATTTCATTGTCGTCTTCTTGCGAATATAATTACCAAATATCAAATAATGTTTCACTCAACGGGAGGGTGTTAAAATCACCAGAGGGGCGGGGGAGGCAAGCGCTTACACTTACAGAACCTCAAATCTGGAGCTTCATGTAATTAAATCAGAACTCTTGGAAAGTTATTCAAAAGAACAACACAAAGGACCCCGAGTACTTAAGGAAATATTACTCCCTCGTGCAAAATTAAGAGCAATTTTTTAAAGTGTTTTTCAAATGGAAAAATCAATATTTTCTCAGTTTCTTACGCAAAGAGCCGGTAATATTTATCGTCACATTTGTTGTGCATAGCACAATATTATTTTCACTGCAGCGAGTTATTTTCCAATTTGTGTTCGTGCGTGTTTTTGTGCTGAAGTGACTCCCTTTAGGTCATATTTTAAAATATATACATATATTTTTTCGTCTTAATGCTTTAACTGTAAGAGAGGAAAATTTCTTTAAGAAGCACATTACACGCTAACGTATATGCTGCTTCGGCGGACATAAGGAAGCAATTTGTCGGTTGCGTATTTGCCTAACCCCTCTGTGTGTCTAAATTGAAGCAATGAAACTTTGTAGGCGTTTTTTTTTTTAAACTAGAAAAAGGCAGATTAACGTCGTTAACGTGGAAAGAAGCGATATGGAAAACTATTTAATTGGTAGCCGTAATGCGAAATGATAATCGATTATTCACATGCGCAAAGCAACAAAATTTCAAAAGTATGAAAAGTCAGGAATATGAAATGAAAATCCAAAATAAATCACCAGAGACTATAGGATAAGCATCGTGTACGAGAATGATATTGCAATCATGTACATAAAAAAGGCGCTTGCAAGGAATACAAAATATAATATGAAATTAATTGCTCTTTCTTCCCATGGCGTTTGCGGAATCTTTCCGAATAACGGGATCCGATGTGCTTAGAATATTTCATATAAATTACTTATATGTTAAAGTTCTATTTATTTTTTCATATATATTCCAGTTACTCCAGTTACAAGACCAAGAGCTCTAGAAACGATTTCAGATTTTGTTTAATATTGAATTTGACACTATGCAATTAATCTATGTTAAAAATAAAATATGAAATTAGTTATTTATTTAGTGTGAATTGGCAGTGAGATCAACGTTAGTTTTATGTAACAAGTGTGCTACTGTATTAAGAGTTCAGTAAGGGTAATAAGCTTTTCCGCTTAAGTTACGTCACAAATGTTTTCATTTACGAAAGCGACAAGATCTTCACGGAAACAGGATGCATTTTTGGTTTCTGAACGTACAATGTGCATCGATTGTTTCGTGTAGGTTTTTTAAATTTGGGTAAAATTTAATAAAGTCATCTGCAACATAACTGTGCTAATGCATTGTCCACGCTTTACGAAATGCAAGATAAGATAAAATAGTATTCAACATCATGTAATGTTATTCATATGGTATGTATGAATGCTATAAATTAAACCTAAAAAAGAGAATTATATGATGTAGAAATAAGGCATTTTTCGAAAGAGAAAAGTTTCGTCTGCATACCGTAAAGTTCTTACTTTTCTGATCGCCAGTGACAATGACGTAGTTTTTGTGTCATCATGTTGCAATCGTCTCAAATTTCCACTCATGGAGTCAGCTTTTCGTCAGAATTCCAGCAATTTTTCACTATTAGAGATTCCTATCACTGGGTTTAATTCGAATTATATGTGTAAGGAAAATATTCGTCTCCTACCGTGCGGAGAACGGGTAAGCAGCTAGTCTATACTATTAAAATCTGTGCGCGTCTGTCTGTCTGTGTGTGTGTGTGTGTAGCATCATCTCCTCCTAAACGGCTGGGAGTTGAGTTTCGAACGAGGTGTCCACTTATTCGGAAAATTTCGAGGAAGGACCTCCGCTAATTTAAATTTCGAAATTCGAATTAGTTTAGGAGATATTGATAAAAAACCCCGTCAAAAACACTAATTTTTGCTCTCCGCAACTCCGCGATTGTAACCCCTGTAGTGAAAATGTGAGAAATAAGCATCGAGGTTGCCATGTTTGGCGAATTTATTAAATGATTTACACTCTTGCATTAAAAATAAAGGAATAATACTTTTTTTCTGTTTCGAATATTTGCTAGGTTATTTTTTAATTAAAATATCGTCTGCGTGGGAAATCAGAGCAGGAATTCTATATTTTTTATACGCAAAAGAAAAAGGATTTGTAAATTTCAGAGACTAAAGTGTATAACTTTATAATTTGGCGAAAAAAAAATGGCTTATATGCCGATTTTTGAGAAAGTGGATTCTAGTGGTTTGCACAGTTTTAGGCTTGGCGCAATTTACTGAGAGCGTAAAGAAATAGTATTTTTAAAAACAAGTGTAGGTTTTACTAGAATTTAGCCTGAAATTTTAATTTTCTGTTCAGAAATAATGCAGTTATTAAGGCGATTTTAAATGATTTTCATCAAGTTAAATAAATTGATTTAAGTTAGGGAAACCCCGCCAAATTTCAGAAAATTAAACTTTTTCATTTGTATTGCTAATTCTATGCCCCGATTGAAATGAGTTGGTGTTACGAGCGTATGAATAGATAATATTTTTTAATCCCGCCAAACAAGGTGTAATAAAATAGGAAGTCTTTATAAATACGAATGCTGTTTGAGATGAATGAGAATATTTTTTAAACCCAGTAAGACTAGCTGGTAATGCCTTTAAATTATTGCATTTATTGTCAAGTTTAATGTGTGATTCATTTTGGCTATTTGCCATCGACTGCCGACGTTAATTACGCCAAAATGGCAGTTCTAGCAAAGTAAACATAAATAAATCATTTCATATTCTATTTTTAACACTGCTACAGTTTCCGTAGCAACGGAATCCATTGTTGCCACTTAAGTTGTTCAATTTAATAATTAAGTGAAACCACTCATTTCTACATCTCTTAAGACCCAAAAAAGTGAAAACGCATTAAATATGAAACAAATAGAATTTTAACATATTTGCGCATTAAAAATAATCGAAGTTTTTTCAGGCAATTCTGCATATTTTTCATTTTATTTCCTTCGCGTGTGACGTCATTTTCACGTCATTGTCTTCTGTTTTGCTGTCAGATTATCCGGAGAAGCACATTACACGCTAACGTATGTGCTGCTTCGGCGGACATAAGGAAGCAATTTGTCGGTTGCGTATTTGCCTAACCCCTCTGTGTGTCTAAATTGAAGCAATGAAACTTTGTAGGCGTTTTTTTTAAACTAGAAAAAGGCAGATTAACGTCGTTAACGTGGAAAAAATATATATGGAAAACTATTTAATTGGTAGCCGTAATGCGAAATGATAATCGATTATTCACATGCGCAAAGCAACAAAATTTCGAAAGTATGAAAAGTCAGGAATATGAAATGAAAATCCAAAATAAATCACCAGAGACTATAGGATAAGCATCGTGTACGAGAATGATATTGCAATCATGTACATAACAAAGGCGCTTGCAAGGAATACAAAATATAATATGAAATTAATTGCTCTTTCTTCCCATGGCGTTTGCGGAATCTTTCCGAATAACGGGATCCGATGTGCTTAGAATATTTCATATAAATTACTTATATGTTAAAGTTCTATTTATTTTTTCATATATATTCCAGTTACTCCAGTTACAAGACCAAGAGCTCTAGAAACGATTTCAGATTTTGTTTAATATTGAATTTGACACTATGCAATTAATCTATGTTAAAAATAAAATATGAAATTAGTTATTTATTTAGTGTGAATTGGCAGTGAGATCAACGTTAGTTTTATGTAACAAGTGTGCTACTGTATTAAGAGTTCAGTAAGGGTAATAAGCTTTTCCGCTTAAGTTACGTCACAAATGTTTTCATTTACGAAAGCGACAAGATCTTCACGGAAACAGGATGCATTTTTGGTTTCTGAACGTACAATGTGCATCGATTGTTTCGTGTAGGTTTTTTAAATTTGGGTAAAATTTAATAAAGTCATCTGCAACATAACTGTGCTAATGCATTGTCCACGCTTTACGAAATGCAAGATAAGATAAAATAGTATTCAACATCATGTAATGTTATTCATATGGTATGTATGAATGCTATAAATTAAACCTAAAAAAGAGAATTATATGATGTAGAAATAAGGCATTTTTCGAAAGAGAAAAGTTTCGTCTGCATACCGTAAAGTTCTTACTTTTCTGATCGCCAGTGACAATGACGTAGTTTTTGTGTCATCATGTTGCAATCGTCTCAAATTTCCACTCATGGAGTCAGCTTTTCGTCAGAATTCCAGCAATTTTTCACTATTAGAGATTCCTATCACTGGGTTTAATTCGAATTATATGTGTAAGGAAACTATTCGTCTCCTACCGTGCGGAGAACGGGTAAGAAGCTAGTATATAATAAAATCCGAGAGTAAACATTGTATGTAGCTATGTATGTAAGTATGTAGGTAGGTAGGTAAGTTTGTGACCACCTATCTTTTTGCGCGCGTCTCTGGATCGCATTGCGCCAAGACGGTTGGTCGTACACCTACCGAATTTTGCATACGGCTTCACTGGGACAGTTCCTAACACGCCTCGGAGCGATTTTTTCGAAATTCGAATCAGAAAATGTTTTATTTTATGTTTTGTCCAATTTTTAGCGATTTTTCTCGCTTAATACGTAACAACGCCGATAATTACACTCGCAAGAAAACGAAATTTTTATCATCGGATAGAGGAGAAAATTTTCTTTTAAAAATTGTTTGTTCGGACTGTGTAACATAATTTTCAGATTTTGGGGAATTTTTTAAGTAAAATTAAATTTGACGATGACTTTCGTAAAATATTTTTTAAATTCCTGCATCTTGAATTCTATCCGTCATAACTTTTTTATATTTTGTCAAATGACGGAGCATGCATTTCGCCCTCTTTTAAAAGAAAAACTAGAGGAAAATATAAATTAAGAGATTTTTTACGAATTTTTAAGTAAAGAATTATTTTCATTTCAATAGCAGCAGCTTAAAATTTCCGGTATGATATCTTGCGTTTTGGTTGTCTTGGAGACAGTAACAATTATTAAAATTGCCAGTTGAAAAAAAAATAAAATTACTTTAAAATAACTGAGTTTTCGCATGTGAAAAGTGCGTGATTTTGATGTCATAAGTTTAAAACCACTTTCGAAACTCAATCAGAATAACGGACTCACAAGCAAAACATACGCCACGCATGAAATAATTCTATTTTTTACTTTACGTTGCCAGATAAATAATTGAATGCTGTTTCTTCACCAGTGAATTATCCAGCATTATTTTCAATTGAGATTTTAAACGGGTCACGTTTTTGAATAGCAGGAAATATATTGCAGTATTAAACAGGGCCTGATTATGGCCAACAGGGGGCCCGGGCATTGATGAATTTAGCGCCCCCCCCCCCCATGTATGAAATTTGTTTTATTTTTCATACATTTTTTTGTAGAAAAAGAACAACATTTGAAATTGGGGGCCATTTCGAGCCGGAGCCCCTGGGCAGAATCCCGATTTGCCCGTGCGATAATAGGGCCCTGGTGCTAAATACACAAATATGACAAGAACTATGCGTAAAAATTTATGGAGAGCTGATTTAGTGGCAACCATAAACTGAAATGATTATCGTTTATGCTAATGCGTAAATTGCAAAGAATCACCAAAGAGTAAAAGCCTACATTCGTGGCAAATATCTAAACCGTTTCTTTAAATTAAGCATTAACGGTTACAAAACGGAAATATATTGTATTGGTATTAGTAAAAGAGAGTATAAGTAATAGTAAGTAGATATGATAAGGCAATATTGATCAAAACACAATATACCGCATTAATAAATATTTCTTGAAACTAAGTCTTCTATTCATTTTTCAACAGCCGTATTACATCACAGCTAACAAAACATTAAGTAATTCTACGTCGCGTTAATATATCCCGCGGTAGTTTCAACAGAAAAGACTGTAACAGAACTTTTTTCTTGGAGATTTCGTTTTGTCACAAGTAGTTTTGATCACATTTTAGGAAAATGTTCTCCTCTTGCCTTGCGAAGAGCGGGTACACAACTATTTAATTATAAAATAAAACGGTTCTCCACATCATGTAGTATGTAAGGTATTAATTTCATAGCTTAAATCTAAAAAAGAGTATGATGCAGAAATGAGACATTTTGAAAATTAGGAATTTTCACTGCAAACCGTCACGCTTTTCTTTTCTGATTGTGAATGACACCGGCATAGTTTTTTGCGTCATAATATTAACAATGGTCACAGGTCAGTACTTATACTAACTTTACGAATAACTAATGAGTAACTTTACACCAAGAGTCAAATCATTTTGCTTATTTTAAGATTCCAAATCACTGGAATCAATTCGAACTACACATATAAGAAAAAGTTTCGTTCCGTACCGCGCGGAGAACGGACACGCAGCTAGTAACATATTTAAATTTCGTCGAAATCGATGCATATTTACGGGAGTTAGAGCACGGACGGACGGACAGACAGACAAACCAAAATCATAAACACTTTTCATTCTTATTGGCAAGTGTTAAAAAGGATGAACCTGCTGCGGAACGTCAAAGACCTACATGCACGAACGTGTAGCGTAAAAACAAGCTGTGGAAACATGGTCACCGGCATCGGCGCTTGTCTCAAATGCACGAATACACACCAGAATGAGACCGAACTCATTTCTCGAAGAAAAAAAAAAAAAAAAAAAAAAGGACATGGCGTACGAACTATGATTGGGGAGATGCCGGCGACCCCCGACACACAGCCCCGCCATGTCCCCGGCAAGGCATACGAACTGTGATTGGGGAGATACCGGCGACCCCCAACACACAGCCAGTCTTGCCATACACATTCAACCTCGGCAGGCCGTACTTAAAGCTTGCATTGTTGCAAGCACATTGTTACACAAACAACGGCAAACGCTACCCTCCAACACTGTTAAATGTACAACAATAGCGAACTACTGTAACATATAGCAGCGTTCGTTTCAAAATGGCTGGCTGCTCCCCATCCGTGGCTGAGCGCATAGCGCTCAGGACTGGGAGACGGAAAGTGCCTGGTTCGAAACCCGCGTCGCGTCCGCCGACCTCGCCGTTCGGTTCTATGGGTTGAGATCAGGATTTCGAACCGGAACTGAAGAGAAAGCCGGAAAAAAACGTTATTTTGGTCGAAATGAAAACCAGTACCTCTAGCATTAGAGGGTTTCGCACTTTTCTTAGTGTTACGGGATGGATGTTTACATGTCTTTTTTGACGGATTCGATGACATTTTAAGATGCTATAGAGATAAAACTGGTTGAGTTAGCAAGAGATTAAACGAGTGTTCATCCATGAAATATAGCAGTAGTAATAAGTTTTGAATGATTAAAAAAGCATGTATATCGATGGAAATGCATAAATGATTCCGTTATTCCGGCATACTGCTTTCCATGTATAAGTATGAAACTCCAGTACAGGATTAAAACAAAAAAAAAAAGATATCATATCATGGCTGCTTTTTTTTTTTCACGAGACGCTGTGGGCGTAATCTAAAATTGCTCTCTGGCAATTTGGCGTGCAGACAGACTGCTTTGGCAAGAATCCTTTCTCACTCTGTTATACAATTCACGCTAGGGGTTGCCGAATGCAAGTTGATCCACGAAAAAGAGTAGAGAAATCGTGCGTTTGAAATTCCATGTTCTTTTTTCTAATATTTTATGATTTTATTTATTTATTAATTGTTCTGAATATATATTTGAATGTTTTTAAAATTGCAGTATATTTACCTATGCATGCATTTGAATATGAATAAAATTTTTAGATTTGAAGGTAATATGTTACGGAAATAACGGTTAAAGTCCGGAAATAATATTACGGACGAAATAGTGTTACGGAAATAAAGTTACGGATAGTTAAAAAAGAATCATCATTTGGCTTTTGTATGAAATTGAAAGAAGGAGTTATAGGATTATAGAAAACCCTTCTTTATTAAATGTTTTGTCCGGGGTTTTAGCATTTTATAAATATGGATTATGCAGATAAACTCTTCGGGTTTAAACCTATATGTTCCCATCGATGCAGACTGAAGCGAGGGCGAAAATTGCATTACTGATTCTTGTAGGACACTGAAAGATTAATATGGGCTAGCAATCATGTTTATAACAACCTAGGAGGTTAGATATAATCAGTGGCGGATCTAGGATTGGGTAAAGGGGGGGGGCTAACTTACTGGGTATTCCATAATTTGGGTACAGTTATCCAAGCTTGGCGACATTTGGGACGATTTTTTTACATGTCGCCTGTATATTTTATTTTTCTGAGTGACTATAGTATTACGTAATTGATTTTCGTGAAACGCGTCCGAATTTCTGATAAAGTAAAATATTCGAACCTGCTAGGAACTTGCACTTCATAGGGGAAACAAGGTCTGAAAAAATTAATTTAAATCATTCTCTTTTTTTCCATAATATCATTGTATTCCTTCTAATTATGCACCTCTTAACAAACTACCTGATAGTAATGCATGTACATTTTGTGAGTGCTATTCCGCTTGAAATAGCTTGTTCTGGGTCTGTGCATTTATGATTTCTACCTGATGATTTGCGCTTTCACTTTAACTAGACAAATTATCATTTTTTCGGAATTTTCATAAAACAATCACCTATATATTACGACTCAATGACCGCTTTTTTGAGGCCATAATATCTGCATTTAAATTAAATTCTACACACGAATGGAGCTAGACAGAGAGCAAATGAATCACACTAGAGTTTAACCCGGAAAGAACGACCAAGTAGCGATAGCAATTTCAATGGGTTAAGCTTTTGAAGCCTACTTAGAAAGGACTACAGTACTTCCAAGAAATTCTTCCACCATTCCTAAACGTTCAAAACGGGTGTACTTTTGTATGAACAGGAAATGTCCGGAAACCAGATAAGAAAAATTAGCCATAGTAATAGTATCCCTGCACTATGTACAGCTGCGGGAAAAAAAAAGTCCCACTTGCTCTTTATTTCGCCGTCATTCGTCGAACACTAAAGTTATATATACCATTCGTTTGCAAATAACGCGTACTTTAATTTACTATTAATTTAGTTTGCATCAGGGGCCGTCTTCATATTTAATTCTGCATCAACTTCGTTTTTCTCAATGGCAACCCCATATTTTGACTTTATTAAACGAAAGAAAACCTTCAAATTACCCTAAATTTAAATTTTCTAAAATTTTCTACGATAATTTCTGGAGATATTGCGAATTAATTTTTGCGCATTTTTAAGGGACTTTCTGCAAATTGAAAAACGCTATTTGTAGGTTCCTAACTTTTCGCCTTTCATTAATTTCGCTCGCGAGAGTTAAAAGAAATTAATATTATTTTCAAGGAAAATATTGTTTCCATCTCTCTTAAAGATTTTGTACTGAAAATATCAAGGGTAGAATAGAATATTTAGTCTGTGGTCCAAATGACCCGTGAGTTCATAACTTCCTTGGTTCGTACACATGATTTAAGGGAAAAATGCAAAATGACTGCTCACGATTTTGAAAATCTTTGTAATTTTGAAATTGTTATTGAGTATTTCCGTTGATGGTTCTCTTAGACAGGTGAAATGTTGGCAGGAGTTAGAGGCTGCTCTCTGCTCTTCTGACTACAAGCTTGAATATTACTCAGCTATGGTCGAACTTGAAGAATGATTTCCTGATAGCAAATTTATTTGTTTGAATTTCATGTAAAAACCGCAATTACTTTTTTGCCGACCCAATATTATCTCTGTGTTTGTTATTTCACTTTCTTCATTTAATACTATCGTCTGCAATGTGCAATATTCTTAAGACTTTTGGCGGTATTTTAATTTATAGTTATATGAAAATTTAGACAGAGAAACGTGATTTTAAATGTTTGATAAAGTATGGGGAAGTCCGAAGACCTAATGTTTCCGATATTAAAAAAGGTCACATTCACGCCTGGAAAGTTGAGGATGTTAGTTTTTCAGAAATAGGACGTTGTATTAGAAGACATAAATCGACTGCATCTAATTCTATAGCTGGAAAATATTTTATTTGGGGAATATGGTAGCGGACGCAACAATACACGCTTTATAGAATCCCGATCAAACTGTAAATACCTCTAATTTATTTGCTTCAAAATTTGATATTTTTAATACTGGTATCTTTTACTGTGTTTTTGCACAAAATAAATCTAATTTACGTTTATTTTATGCAATTTTAGAAAAATTTTCACTTAATAAATTTATATATGGTCCCTTAACTCATGAAAATAACACATTTTATTTAATATAAATTAAACTACTGAACGTAAAAATTTAAAATTTTGCACAGCCATGTAATATTAATTTCTGCATCTATTTCCATCGAAATTTGGCTAGGTCGCTATTCATATTTTTTTAATATTAATTTAATAATTCATAATTCATATTAATAATTTATTAAAAATCATAATAACATTAAATTATGTTTGGGTCGTTTAATTCTAATAGTACGAATAAAAATCAACTTCTTACTACCAATATTATATGATATATGAATTGAAGTATGAAAAAAAAAATTAACATAGGGGGAGGGGGATTTTGGGTGCTCATAACTCACTTATTTTCTGTCCAAATTTATTGAAAATTGGTGTCCGGGGTTAAAATGAGCTAAATTTTTTAAATATGAAGTGAAATCTAGGGGTTGCTATTGAGAAAAAAAAAGTTGGTGCGAATTTTAATATGTAGATGGCCCTTATGCAATTTTTATGCATAGCAAATTAAAGTGTACGTCAATCGTAAACGATTGGTATCTGTTACTTTGCTGTACGACGAACGACGGCCGAAAAAAGTACAAGTGGGACTTTTTTTTTCCTCAGCTGTACATCAATCATAAGGTATCCCACATCAAATACACATCAATACAGAATTACTTCAGAACTTTCAAAAATTTTCTAACCTTTTTTTATATTTCCCCCCCCCCCCCTTAAAGATGTATGCTTTCTCAATATGATGCTGAAGAGGTATTAATGACTTTGATGTAGTTATTTCACTCACTGCATTTAAATATAAACATAATCGAGAAAGGAAGACCAAAGAACTGGATGATTTGTATTAAAAAAGCGATGAGAGATAAACTTTTGACCGAAAGAACTGGAAAAGGCTCCTGTAGATTTTTCGGTAGGTGCTCCATGACGCCAAGATTCGAAATTACACCATGTAATAATTGTAATTTGTCACATAGAAGTTCTTAGAATGAAAAAGTAATTGTTAATGTAAAGGGTGATATGGGGGTAGGGTTGTACGAATTTTAGGGATGAATTGCTTCTGTAGGCTAGAAACGCAACTCGGAAATGTTTAAGTGTTTTCCAATGCGGGTAGAGGGGGGGGGGGGGGAGGGAAGCAGGATAAAAAATGCAGTCGTGTATAAATAAACGGAATTTTTGTATAAGATAAAAATCTGAAAACTTATGTCAAACTAATCTTATATATCATATAATCTTGATATACCCGGAGGGGAGGTGGTGCATCAAAGTATCACCTCTCTGGCTACGCTCCTGCTCTTGGTTCTGTATTAGGATTACACTAATGTCCTACGCGAGAAATGGTGAACATTAGAATTTGTTGCAAGCGGTTCGATCAGTTACATAACGTTTTGTTGCGATCGTCATTGAATAATATGATACAAGAAAAGATTTATCTATCGCACACGTCATATGGCCAAATCGATAACAGTTCTGAAAAAACTTGCTATTGTATACATGGTGACGATATGCCTCTTTGCCAGACTTGGCATTTTTTTTTTCATAAAAATTAATTTGTCGTAAAGCGGTTTATGTGAAGATTTTAGCATGGATATAAAACGACCTCCAGTCTGTAAATATATTGTCAAATTAAAATTCTTAAATAATTCAGTTTTGCCGTTTTATTTGCTTTACGTCTTACAGTAAAGCATTTTCCAAACAATAATATCAATTTAAAGACATTTCGGTTTACAACAATTCTTTTTCAATGCTAAAGTGTCGTAATAACAAAGTTTTATGAGAAAAGCAACAAATAACTAAGGCTGAAAGCTTGCAAAATCTACTAGACCAACTTACTAACTTTGCATTTTAAATATAAGGAGACTGTTCGGTTTTTTTTTTTTTTTTTTTATCTCAGCATAATGTGATTTCCCAAGATATCCCAAGCTACATAGTTTTTTTCTAGGTCTTCATAATAACAAAGTTATTGCTTATTAAATTAAGTGGAAAATATTTATTCGGATAAAGCATGGGGGTTATTTGCTTAGACAAATACGGCATTTCTATTGCGAGTTAGTGAAGTATTTGCGATCTAAAAGTATTTAAATTCTTTCAAAAATCTCATCGAAACTTCCTCTAAATTCTCCATACGTACTTTTCAATTATTTTTACTCTTCTAAGTAAAGGATCGTCTAGATTGCTTAGGAGCACCAATTTACTGACTTTAATAATTCTTGAAGTAAAACTTAAGCTGCTTCATCGTAATCCCTTCTCGTATACAAGATAAAATAAGGATATCGGAGCATCAAAGTAAACGTAAGATACTTTTTTTCCTAACGAAGAACAGGAACATCTCAGCTACGATACTTTTTTTATTTTCTTTTGTACAAAAGAGATTGTTGAATATTTCATAGCCTTATCTTCCGGCTCATTATTTTTGTCTCATCCGCTTAAACGTTCCCCCTTCTTTGGAATTACTTATGAAACATAAATAAACTGCAGCTTGCCTTTTAGAAGACGATGCCGTGGGTTTTTATTATCCACCCCCTCTACCCAATAAATGAATGAAACAAGATGATTTACCGAGCTTAAGATTTGGTAGGTAATGTCGGAAATAAATAGGAATTGAATATTGGTTACTAGAGGGTACTTTTCTACTTTTGAGTCGGATTGATAAAATTACTTACGCCAAACAACCACAGCTGAATCACAGTTTTACAGCTTAGACAATTTTAAACGACAAAACTATGAAGACATTTAAATTCAAAATATTTTGATTATACATATAAAGACAATTATTCATGTAGACACAGGGATTTTACCAAGTATCTTAAGGATTAGGGATTTGCGAGAGCTTTCAATTTACTTCGTAAGTTACTTGACTTCTAATGCAATTTTCAACTTGTAATGGCGAGGATATCATTATGGAGGTCTGAAAGCAATAATCTTGAATCAAGGTCTGATAAGAGAAAGGAAAAGGTGTATATTTTCAGTTCTTTTGCTGGCCATACAAAAATATTTGGATGCACCAGGATATTTATACTGCGTTTGTTTGAAGCACATTTTCACTTCGTAAAATAACACGACAGTATGCCATCCACAAAATCTGTTTGAAAAACAACAAAAACAAAATGATTATATTTTTTATGAGAGCACAAGAAAATTTTGAAATACATTATGGTTGATGGACGACAAAGGTTTTAAGAGCGTTTTATGACGTTATAATTTCGGGCAACAAGGAAGTGGAGGCAACCTAATTATTTTGCAAACAATTTAAATGGTTTCTTTCGATGTGTGACTTCTGGCCTACCGCGCTGTCGTTCTAACGGTCTGCAGTTTTGGTCGTTTTTTTCAGATGTAATGTGATTTCGTGTTCGAACCTCTTAAAAAATCCTTTGGCAAAGGCACCCCCAACCCTAGGCAGATAGCGCTTTTCGTAGCTTAACCTTAACGCAGCACACAACATTCGATGAATAGCGAAGTGGGTTCACTGCTAACTTATAACCTAGAGGTCCCGGGCTCGATCCCCAGTTTAAGTAGATTTGATTTAAGCAAAAAATGTTTACTTCTTGTTTGTCTTGAGGCAACGTCGATACGACGATTCTCAACTGATCTCGTTAATGCCTCTAGCACGCGAAATGTGACCAAAGAAGCATTTCTGTTACGTCTTGGGGGGATAAAGGTCATGACGTTATATTTTATAATATTTTCCCCCTTTTAAGTGTTTGAATAATTTATTGCAGAACAAATCAAGTTCTTTTTACCCATTAAGCGCCAAAGTTCCCGTTACGGGAACATCTATTATATATTTTTTTCCTTAAAATATTTTAACGCAATTTACGAAATACACATTTTATATAAACATTTACACTATAGGGTGTGTTATATAGTGTAAATGTTTATATAAAATGTGTATTTCGTAAATTGCGTTAAAATATTTTAAGGAAAAAAAATATATAATACATGTTCCCGTAACGGGAGCTTTGGCGCTTAATGGGTTAATAGAAGCATTTGTAGGTGTGATAAAATACAAGAAATAAACCCAATTCAATTGTAACGCTAACGAATAGAACCTTCCGGGCTTATTTGGAGGAAAAATCATTGCTGATTTTCGTAAAATCCAGTAAAATCTCGGAATCGATCACTTTCAGTGGGAAGAAGTGATAACTTTGACAGGAAGCTTTGTCTCTTCGTAGTTCGAAGCCTATATAATAGCTTGCTGATTTTTTTTTTTTAATTTTGTGACTATTTCTAGGATATTTACATATGATTTATCGGACTGAGGATTGATAGTAAGTATTAATTTTGACAAGAATACGAAACGCGTTTAGGAATGTTCAAAAGAAAAAGTGAGTGAGAAAAAGTGATAAAACTGCTCTTACATATATTAGGAAGAAATAAACAAATTGCGTGTCATTCGGTCTTCGTTCGGAAAATGTACGTAAATAAAATGTACGTAATTTACGCAAAAATGTCTATTGTGGGGGCTCTTTTCTTGCGGAGGCCTGGAGCTGCTGCACCAAGTACCCTCCCCTAAATCCGGCCCTGGCTTTAGTATAGGACTACTTGCTCAAAACATTCCATAAAGGCCAGAGTTTTACAATCGGATGCATCATTATCTAAGTTTAATAAAAAATTATTTTTATTCATAGATATTTGTACACGGAAAAAAATGTTTTAATAAAAAAAAATTGCTTGGTGTTTATAGTATTATTTTAACTCGAATCCCAAAACTCATATAAGCATGCAAAAGTCAAGGGTGGCTGCGGTGAGGGGGCTATGGAGGACATCGCCCCCTCCGAAATTTTGTTTTGTAACCTTAGATTTGCATACTTCATCACTTCATGTGTTTAATTTGCATTTTGGACAATGTTTAGAAATTCAGGCTGGAGCCGCCCTTGGCAAAAGTACATGGAGGTTAGTACTGCGGTAGAATAAAAAGAATGTGGTGTATTAAAATAATGAATAAATAACTGTAATAACAAATTTTATCTCGAATATTTACGTAAATATATTCACAGAAGCAATAAAGAAGCAATAATTAACTCTAATAGAAGGCAATCTACGCCCTGAAGATTTGGCTTTAAGCTGTGTAGTTTGGTTCATTCAGCTCTTTTGTGCGTAACATGACCAAAAAGCAATATGAGCATGTAAATTTATGCTACTTGCTGTTAATAAATAGCTACAAGTCTTTATACAAATAGTAAAAAGGTAAAATTTAACAGCAATGAAACAGGACTAAAATTGAAAAATTTTTAGCTATTTTGACAAGCTTAAATGTTCTTACTATACCCCCTAAAATAAAAATAAATAAAATAGAAAAGAAAATATTATATAAATAATTACATGGATAGAATGGGGGGAGGAGAGAAAATAAAATCAATGATCTGAGGAACATAGTAATAATTTAACATTTTAAAACAATTAAAAGTATTTTTAACAGCACTTTACGGATAAAATATTTTCTGAAACGTTTAAAAATAAAAACCAAAATTTCAATTAAATAAAATGTTTCTATTTCCGATTAATTAAAAATACTTCTATGAGAAGTTGCGGCAATTAATGAAATGACTTTTTAAGACGAAAGTAATTGCTCGCTTCATCCCAAATTAGTGCAAAAAATACTTATGAAGTATCATCATTTCTAATTTTAAAAAACCTTGACAATGTATATCATATGACACTAAATAACCCTTGAAATGCGTTGCTGCATTTAAGAAAAACATTTAATTAGTGCAATTTTTAAAATTAAACTATCTGTAACATAAAAAATAAGGATATTTTTAAAGACAGAAAAAATGCACCACAATTAAACATGACCTAATATAATTGCCAAAACTTTAATAACATTATTATTTTTACTTAAATAAAAGTTTTGAAGGTTCTTTTTTTTAATAAATATGTCAATCCCCATTCTTTATTTTTTTAAAAACATTGAAACTATTTAATATTATAAAAAGTAGCGGCGAATTCAAAAACGTTTAAACTGATGACGGTAAATATCACCTATACAAGTTGTTTACCCAAGAGCAAAATAAAAGGTACCACAAAAAGATCGTTTTGGGTGGAACAAAAATGTCCACCCATCACCAGTTGCAAAACAGAAGATCCAACCATACACACGGAAAGAAACGTTAGAACTGACAACGAACTTTACATGTTTTCACGCAAATTGAAGCGTAAATTTTGTAATTCAACAATGGAGTTGATTTGCTGTCGCTGGAAAAAATCTCGTAAACTTAAATCTGAACACACAGAAAAAAAAAAAGATAATTTATATAATTTGTTGAGAGAATTAATTTTATTTTTCTTTAACGCTTTGAGGCGCAACCCTTTCCCAATGCTGAAAAAAGGGCAGCCGTTGCCATCGTTCGACTTAACTACCAGCAAGATGGCGGACGATCGAAACGTTCATCGCGTGCCACAGATTTAAAGACCCTTTTTTGACGCAGACTGGCTGTGGAGGTAAAGCCAGCTGTCGTCAAAGAAAGGGTCTGTAGATCTGTGGCACGCGATGAACGTTTCGATCGTCCGCCATCTTGCTGGCAGTTAAGTCGAGCGATGGGAACGTCTGCCCTTTTTTTTAGCATTGGGAAATCTATCCAGCTGTTCTCGCATTCTTCAATTTTTCAGCAGATGTCAGTGCTCTTAAAAATAATCGTGACAATTTTTTTTACGGGAAATGACGTGCTAAAAAGTAAAGGATTCTCGTGGAGCTGTGTCACCTGCAACTATTTTAAATCTATTCTTTGTGACTGGCAATACTCAAACGTCACAGTTTGGTGCTCCCAGAGCGGGAGCACTGCGTGTTAAAGGGTTAATACGTTTTTATTGAACCTATACCGAGTTGTGGTGATTTTCATGGGCACTCCAGAAAAAAGACTCGGCTTACAGTTTGGTACACAGCCTCCCTCCGCCCCAAGCATTAAAAATTTGCTTTTGGATTGACACTAGCGCACAGTTTGATGCACGCAATGAGTTTCATAAAGTTTCAGATGTACCTATTTAAGTAACCTTTTTTTTTTCTTTCTTTCTTTCTTTTCCCTTAATTTTTGGAAACATGTGTGTGTGTGTGTTTATGGTATGCATCAGCTTCCCTCCAGATTGCCTAAATATTCGCATTCGCTCCGTTCTATTAAAGTAGAACCTCTATCGCGTCAGGATGACGAAAATTTGCTTCCACATGCCCGCAGGAAGAACATAAGTAACTAAGTGAGATTATAATCTAATATCGTCAACGTATGACCACTAAAGCAATTTCCGTTGAAATCCCAAACTGCCTTGTTCACACGTAATTGTAGCTTGACACGCGACATAAGAGTCAACCGCCCCCCCCCCTCCCGTCCCACACACACACGAGCTCATTAGAATGACAAGAATAATGATCGTTATTCATTGCATTATACGAGAGTCCGGGAGCCGATGGAACTCTAGTACGCCGTAATACCTGGTCACGAACGAGCCAGGCAGAAAAAAGAATATGTTTTAAACGAGGCGAAGAATGTACGGAATTGTAATTATTGTTTTGAGGGAGATTGAAGAAGGTAGTAGAGTTATTAAGATCCATTCTGCCGTGTTCGTTTAAGCCAGAGTATGGGCAACCTTTGAAAAGTTGCAGGCCAAACTTCAGGGTGTTAGCGAAGTCTCGGGCCGTATAATTGGGATTTATATGGGATTTTGAATGGTTTATATGGCTTTTAATCAGGGTTTTGATATGTTCCGGATTAAAAGCCGGGTGCCACATCCGACCCCCGGGCCAGAGGTTGCCCATATGTGGTTTAAGCGAACGTTCAGATGTGTGACGTCAAGTTGACGTTTTTCTCAACCTCCTAACATATGTTGATCTTCTTCAAAGTACGGGACCTTTAGGTGCAGATTCTCTCTCTCACAGCGAATATTTACATTCTAGCATACGTTTCGAATTACGACACAAATCCGAACGTTCGTTTAAACGAACGTAGCAGAATAGATTCCCTCCAGGTGTTTGAAACTTTCGTGTAAAAAGAAAAACAATGACATGCCGTTAAGTTATAGGTTGTAAATGCTTTTCAGTACGGCTTTTAATGTGCAGTTAGTTTGTATCTGTAATGGCATTGTGGGGAAGGGGGAGGGGAGAGCATTTTCCATCGAATCCAGTCAATGGGAGAAGATCGCGCAAGTGCGTTCGCAAAGAGCCTCCGCACAACCATCAATTCGAAAAACCATCGGAATCGTGAACAATGTAATCCTTTTTGAAAACTTTTGAATCTTTCAGAATTCCGGTTCTGATAGCAGATTCCAATGTACTAGGAATACTCTCTACCAGTGGCGGCCCGTGGTCAAAACTGTTAGTGCAGCCGGAAGCATATAAGCCCCCCCCCCCTTTCCTCCGGACAGGATTGGAAAATCTTTGTTGCTGAATTCGAAAGCTGGCGGATTAAGCCCTCACCGAGGAAAAAAAAAAAAAAAAAAGAAATTACATAAAAAATGTAAGAGATCCTATTTTACTTCCATAAAATGGACATAAATTTCAACCAGCCGCTCTTATCCTCAAAATTGCATTAATCCGTGTCTGATTCGAAGTTTCGTTAGAATTTTCTTTTGTAACGATAACTTGAGACGAAAAAAAAAAAAGAAAACTTACTTATTTTTTATAAGTCAAATCAATCCTCCTTTCTTTTAAACTTGCGAATCGGTCAGTGATGCTCTCATAAAAAGGCGTTGTTTTAATTCAGATATCCATAATTTTAAAAGCTCTTTAAAGTTTCCCAAGTTTAAAGAATTTTCTCGCTCGCCATGTCCTCTAAATGCCAGTTCTTGCTTACTTAAAAACAATACTGCTTTGATGGGTCATTGTCCATTCATAAGCGTCTATTCAGGCTTACCTTCTTGATAAATTCAGCAATATAAAGTCGAGAGTTTTCCAAACATATATTCTCCTTACCCCTTCCCTCCTTCTCGTCCGAGCCAATCAGTTAGTCGAGTTCTCAAGTTCAGCCGCCGTTAAAAAGTCTTCCATCGGCTGTATCAGCTGCATACTCCCTATGTCGGAGAGGCTGCTTACGTAGCCGTTGTCATGGAAACGGTGCTGCCAATTTTCTTTTCAGCGCTCTGGGCTGAACCAAAGATTTTCCCAATTGAATTGCGGGGAGATTAAAGTGCTTTTTTTCTGAATGAGCGATCCGGCCACACTACGTTTTTTTTTTTTTTTTTTTTTTTTGGTTTTTTTTCGGAGATTTTTTTAATTTACCGTAGGAATTCCACAATTCTAATCTGAATTTAGGAAAATTAGTAGAATAAATTATTTTAAAGTATGTGCTGATAATTTCAAGTGCAGCCCGGCTGTACTTGCTGTATCCCACGAGCCGCCACTGCTCTCTACGCATGTTAATAATAGAATAAGCAAATGAAAGAATGTCACAAAATTGTTTTAGACATAAGAGAGACAAATTTTTTTTTTTTTTTTTTTTTTTGACGTGAATACGTCACTGAAATTCTGAATGTGATTCAGGAAACTGATGATAACAACATCGGGGGTATACAGTTTGATGTTGCAGCTACATATCTATCATCTGCATTCAAAATTTAATGACACCACTCGATACCTAAAGGGTCAAAAAATTTGTTTTGTTGAGTGAGGACTGTGACGCATAGCTTGCAGTGGAAGGGGAAGCGCCGCCATTTTGCGGTCGTTTTGTTGCGTCACTTAATGTCTGCTTATTATAAATTTTGACTCGTAGGAGCTAGAACGTTCGTTTGTGTTTCAGTCACCTCGTCAAGATCTATCGATTGCGTAGATATGAAACATAAGCGTGCAATAGTTATTGTGAATATATTGTTAAAGCTAAATAAATACCGTGTTTACTCGAGTAATAGTCGCCCTCGCATAGTTGCTGCATCCCGTTTTGAAGCAGAAAAAATCCTCAAAATATTTTCCCCACATAAAATTCGCAGTGACGTATTTGACCTTCATTTATGCCTACAAAAATATTACTGTAAAAAG
Organism: Cheiracanthium punctorium; assembly: GCA_038373885.1. Classification (NCBI taxonomy): domain Eukaryota; kingdom Metazoa; phylum Arthropoda; class Arachnida; order Araneae; family Cheiracanthiidae; genus Cheiracanthium; species Cheiracanthium punctorium. The sequence goes on from JAWZYV010013274.1 coordinate 1,381,567, forward strand.
AAAAATGCCTCTTTTGTGTGCAACTGACGAAAAGATCATTTCATAAAAGACAGATAATCTGAAAACATTTGATAAGTTACTAATTTTTTATAATACCAGCAATGTTTTGGCATTAGAGTGTACAATATTGTGCAAGATTTCCCCGCATAATAGGGGCACCTAGACTTTCACCATGAGAAAGTGGCTAAAAAACTGCGATTATTACGCGAATAAACACGGTAATGCAATGTCAGCCCATACTTGTTCAAAAGTCATATAAAAATATAGAGAACGTTTACGGTTGGAAAAGGCTTCTCAAGAGCAATCCAGTGGTATCCGTAAAATACCCTTTGGTAGTCTGAAGCGGTGCCGGGAACATAAAGCCTGGAATCCACATGAGCAGAAAGCTGAATTTTTTCGGAGAACAGAATTCCTGTCCGGATTATTTTCTTTCAACACTTGACTTCACTCTACCATAAAACGCCTTAGCAGATACCACGACGCAGGCGCCATCTATCGTCTTCATTTTAAATCGTTTGTTGTTCCGTACACTTGATGATTGAAACAGAGCGAAAAAATACACGAATAACGAATAATATCTCGCTAAAATAAGCTTTCACTTTATGAATAGGATGACTTTGATTAGAACACGTGCAATTAAAAAACGTAAACATGAATTTACGTTTTTTAATTTCATGTGTTCTAATTGATGATTCTGAGTTTAAAACATTTTCCTAGTAAGAGAGAAATATGGAATTTTCAATGCATTAATTGAATGAAGGTCCTCGAACTGTAGATAAAGAGTACTATTTTAAATACAAAAACGTTGGTTTTAAGAAAATCTCCTTTTTTTCTTATTTTACTTTTTTATTGAATACAAATTTATAGCACAATAAGAATAGTACATTCCAATCTCTGAGATACAAGTACTTCAGCATCGAAATATGACGCCATCTTGTTTTTTGGATGGCCGCCTCCCTGGATCGAAGCGGATTCCTATTGGCTGACACATGACGGAAAACGCTGGCAGAAACAGAAAAGTTCAACATTTTCAACTCTTTCCGTCCTTGATTCTGCTTGACAGAAACTGAAAAACCGGAAGTTCGTCGATTTTCTGTTTCAGTTTTCTGCTCTCCGTCGCGTATTCCGCTCATGTGGATTCCAGGCTTTAAAGAATGAAAGCGTCCGTGCGGATAAACGACGCCTGCAGTACATCTGCAGCTGGGGCACCCGAGCTTATGCAAGCAGATGATGTAACCGCTTCTATATCAACGCCGGACATAGATCGCGTGCGATCGCCGTTTCTCAAGATACATTTCACTACAACGATTGTTAACAAGCCGTTCGGACATGCGTCTGACCGTCTATGGTTTCCAGAAAATATTACTCGTTACGTACTCGCATTCACGTAAACACACACGGCCGTGTCCACGACATAGCCACATCCCTTTTTCTTCGATACCTGCGTGATAGTTATTTTGTAGCAACTATCGATACATCCATGTTTTTCTATGGAGAATATGTTATCCTAAAACCTCGATGGTATACAGGGCGTTCCAAAAAGGTAGTAACACGCTTTAATTTTTTTATCTAACAGATATATGTGGGCAATATAAACTGCCCACTAAATATGAAAAAATGAAAATTGAAAAAGTGTCCCCATAAATTGAAAAAAAAAATGTTCAAAATAAGGTAGAAAAAAGACTACGTCAAGAAAAAATCCCTTTCGCTAATTTTCAAAAAGTTAGACTTTTTAAATTTGTGTACGACCCCCTTACAAAAATTCCCAATTAGTAAAATGTGCCCCATGTACTAAATAGGTGATGTGCAAAATTTCAGCCTTTCATCATAAAACGCCTCAGAGACATCTTTAAACAAAGATGATCGGGGCTACACATGAATGTATAAGTTTATTGACATATAAGACATATTCTTAAAGGGTTACACTATGAAAATATGCAAAAAAATCGATTTTTTCGAATTTCTAAACCAGAATACCCCCTTAATATTTCTCTAGCCAGGGATATTACATTCTTCAGCCATGGACGATCCCCGGCTTCCCCCCCCCCCAGTAAATTCGCACCCTGCTGATTCCATGTCTCTCATCAAGAACGAGAATCTTTTGCGAATTTGCGGAATTCTGCGTTTTTGATATTTTCCTGTATTTTTAAAAAATCATACGTGAATTATATACAATTATATAATCCACGATTTCCATGTTCCATGGATGCCAGCTAAAGTGCAATCTTTTTGCATCCCCCTTTTGATAATTGAGTATTTTCCTTTAAATATTCACATATTCATATATCTAATGCAGTTACAAAGTACCCTAACGCCTATTTCGATTTATTTTTATAAATTTCTTGCGTTTTAAATGCATCTGAAAGTTTAAATGTGCAAAGCTAAGAAATAATCACTCTAATTCTGTAATTTAAAAAAGGATATATGAATTCGCATTGGATTGATTTTGCATGGCTGAGTGAAAAAAGGATCTTCTCCTTTCTCTTTAACATAAAAATAAACGCAGTTTCTAATATTTATTTTTAAATTAAAGTAAAACATTTGTTACTTCAGCTAAAAGGAAAAAATATTTTCCCCGCAGTGCATTTCTTGATCAGTATATCCCCCCCCCCCAGCACTCCGCAAATTTGAAAATAAGAAAAATTTTAACATCTATATTTCATTTTATTTTCATGTACACATTTTTAACTAATAAATAAATAAATGAAAACTATATTGTTTATATCAAAAATTAATTTTAGGAGTAGTGTTTCCATTTTATTTTCTGACAGTTTGCAGCTAACAAGATAACAGCGTTTCTTCTTGGTTTGTTTCTACTTCTATGTATCAAGATGCTGTTAGACTCAGAGGAAAGAGCAGGGAAGATTCTAAAGTTTCACCTGGAAAAATATTTAAAAATGATTATCCATTTTCCAATTAATCAAGGATCTTTTTCTTTCTTTTATTCTATTGGACTGCTTATTTTTGAAACTATGTATAGGATTTGTGAAAAATCCCGTTGCACATCTGCAATTTTTATTGTAATTCTGATCAAGGTCTTTCAAATAAAATTACGATATTAAAATTTTAGTCTTTAATGTTATTTTTACATCAAAATAACAATACGAAATTATTGATTTTTTTTCTTTTATTTTATGAAATTGTTTAAAATCCTCGTTCTAAATAATGATAGCTTATTTTTCTTTATCGTATGCTCTCTATCAAAATCTGATTATTAAAAGTTTATTCATACATGACAGCTTAGATAGTATTTTGCTCAGGATAAAGGAAACTGATATGGTTATTATTTTTTTTTTTGTTCAAATTCAATTATAAAAATTGTGCGGCATGCCACGAAATTTTTTGATGGTTAAGTTGAAGCTCACGTAATTTTTCTTTCTTCCCCCTCTTTGTTCATTCTCATCCTTTCTAACATGTATTCCTCCTCAAGACAAGCTTTCTTTGCACGCCTGAATCAAAAATATTTCACGGCTTTGGTACACAAAAATTAAAATAAATTATTCGCACCAGGAACTGGATAAGTTTCAATATGATTCTTTATAAGCTGCACTACGCACTGAACTGAAAAAAATTCCTTTATTTGACTTTCAGAAAAAATTCTTAACCGTGGAATAACACGGCAAAATTTTTCGAAGAGTGACACGTTTGCAAAATTTCCGATCTTTAAGAATTTTTTTTCTAAAAGTTTAGTAGCCGATACATATTTATTGTTTATTTTTGTGTATAGTATAGCTTGTAAAGCGACATTTAAACAAATTAAAGTGCTTGACATAATTATTTTTTTTGTGTTAGTGTATCTAAAACTTCTGATTTTTTCGAAATACACCGTTAACCCTCTAATGCCCGTTATAAGAAATTCCCAAGCCAAAAATTATGCTTTCTTTGAAATGGAGTTCTTTTAAGTCGAATAACGTAAATATGAAAAAAAAAAAAAAAAAAAAAACGTGGAAAAAGTAATTTTTTCATATGATTTTTCAATGGTAGCACCATGATTTTAAAACTCTTCTAAACATTAAAAATGAAACTTTAAAAAAATTAATTAGTACCAAGTGAAAAGCATGTATTTTCTTGCATATAAATTACAATTATTAATTTTTTCTTCATATTAAATATTATTAAAATTGTAGAAGAAGAAATTATCATTGGAAACACATTTTCTTTCTTGACTTCATCCATATTGCTTCTAAAATATTTTTCATCCGTTAATTTTGGCATCTGTAAAAAAATAGCATTTAAATGATAGTAGCATACATGATACCATATCGAGAGTTAACCCTTTGAGGCGCAACCCTTTCCCAATGCTGAAAAATGGGCAGCCGTTGCCATCGCTCGACTTAACTACCAGCAACTTAACGACTTAACTACCAGCTTTTTTGACGACAGCTGGCTGCGCACAGCCAGCTGTCGTCAAAAAGGGGGTCTCTAGATCTGTGGCACGCGATGAACGTTTCGATCGTCCGCCATCTTGCTGGTAGTTAAGTCGAGCGATGGCAACGCTGCCCTTTTTTCAGCATTGGGCAATTTCTCCAGCTGTTCTCGCATTCTTCCATTTTTCAGCAGATGTCAGTTCTGTTAAAAGTAATCGTGACCATTTTTTTACGGGAAATGATGTGCTAAAAAGTAAAGGATTCTCGTGAAGCTATGCCATCCGCATCTATTTTTATAGAAATCAAATCTATTCTTCGTGACTAGCAACAGTCAAAACGCCAGAGTTTGGTGTTCCCAGACAGTGCACACTGAGCTAAAGTGTAACAGCAGCATTACACTTTTGCAGCACGATTTTCCCTTGCTTAAAAATAACCTCAGCGGATAGACATGTCCGCGTAATCATCAATTACTGTTCAACCCAACCACCCACCACAATTACGAATTAAATACACAGAACGGCCCGTGAAGAATGGATTATTTACCACCCCCTTGAGAGATAAGAACTGAGAAACTATATAACTGGGGTAAAAAAAGAAAGAAAGAAAAAAAAAAGAGTTATGGTTTTGTAGCATAACGGTCCTGTAGGGAAACTGGAAATTGGTTTGATGTGAGGTGTATATAAATGACGTGAAAACTATTTTTAATTAAAATGTTATTGAAATGAACTGGAATGACGAATATCAGAGCAAATGATGTACGATGGTAGAGGGGGGTATCGCCATGGTAACAGTTGACGACAAAAAAATATACGTGGCGGTTTAAATTTCTGTACAAGCATTTGTTTTAAATGTTTAGTCGACGCCGAATTAGTAAAATCTGAAAATATTCGACAGCGCTATATTTAGAGAAGCGTAATTCAAAACGAAGCGATAAATCTTTTTTATGATGTTTATTCACGTGCTGTCTCATGAAGAAATTTTACTATTCACTAATGGATTTTTAACTATATTTCGAACATTGCTGAAAAGGATTTATGACATCGACTTATTTGAATAATGCTGTGAGTAGCACCTGTAATTTTCTTTACAAGGTAGGCTCGTGGTTGTTTGGAGTTTAATGGCGCAAGGCCCACAAAGGGAGATAAAGTGCCAAGCACATGTTTTTTTACAGCTATAAGATAAATAAATTTCAAAGATTGCTCTTCAGTTTTACGATGTTTTATTTGCTTCAAATAATCGCTATGGAATTTGCATGTTTGATATGACTTATCTCATTTCGTTCCAAATGTTTTCAATTTAGTAATAGATAAATGTAATAAAATCACAGACGTGAAAAACAGGCAATTTTTCTTGACATTTTCCCATTTGGATTTCTAAATATTTATTTTTCAAAGTATGACTAACAGTCCATAAGGGGGGGGGGACGTAGGTAGAAGATAAAAAAACTGAAACAGTTTCTTTGAAAACATGAACGTATACATTATGCAATAGCCAACATAAAACAAATTCATTTTTAACGTTAAACGCCTGAATTTGCAAAAAATGAGCATTATTCTTTGTGACCGCCAGTAGGTGAATTATGTAATTCGGCGGAATATTTTTACAGTGTAATTAGGCTCGCAAAAAAAAAAAAAAAAAAAAAAATTTTTTTTTTTCATTTTTACAAGCCGTTTTCAGAAAATGTCGGCTTTTTCATTTCTAATTTCCTAAACTTACCCTTTAACGCCTAGCGTTCTTTTTTTTTTTTGGACGGTCACAAAACTTGTTTTCCCATTATAATTTTTCCATTAATAAATTATATTTCCACAAAATCCGTGGCAATAACAAAATAAATTGCAACTCTTTCACTGTTTTATTCATATATTAAAAAAAAGAAACATTTTTCGTATCACCTTATGAATCTCAGAAATTGATCTATCACTTCAGGTATCAACATAAATTCGAGAATAGAATGGTCGGGTGCTAATGGGTTAACTTCAAAATCAACCTTCTCGAATCGTAATGGATCCACGACTGAGTCAAAGGATGGGCTAATTCTTCCTTTGGACAAGTTAGATTTTTATTGTATGAGTTTTTCCAAAAAAGGCAGCAGGGACACCTATCCACGTCGCATCCCATTGATTGGGAAATAAACGTATTTTTGATAAAGGTGGCAAAAACTTTTTGCCACTCGCCACAGTCGACGCGAGTAAAGTTTAACCCTTTAGGCGCAACCCTTTCACAGCTGAAAAAAGGGCAGCCGAGTGACCCTATTTTGACGACAGCTGGCTGTGGAGGTAAAGCCAGCTGTCGTCAAAAAAAGGGTCTGTAGATCTGTGGCACGCGATGAACGTTTCGATCGTGCGCCATCTTGCTGGTAGTTAAGTCGAGCGATGGCAACGGCTGCCCTTTTTTCAGCATTGGGCAATCTATCCAGCTGTTCTCGCATTTTTCCATTTTTCAGTAGATGTCAGTGCTGTTAAAAATAATCGGGACAATTTTTTTACGGGAAATGACGTGCTAGAAAGTAAAAGATTCTCGTGGAGCTGTGTCACCCGCAACTATTTTTATAGAAATCAAGTCTATTCTTCGTGACTGGCAACAGTCAAAACGCCAGAGTTTGGTGTTTCCAAAGCGGGAACACTGCGTGTTAAAGGGTTTTATTACACTAAATTTATTACACTAATTATTAAGTCAGTGAACTTTGTGACCCAATTCGCTCTGTGCCAGTGTAATTCTAAGCCCTAGTAGCACAATTAGTTCAAAAGACGTTTAAAACACGTTTTTTAACGTCAAAAAACGTGTTTCCAACGTAATTTAAACTAGTTGTGCTACTAGGGAGAGGGCTCGATCACGCTGAAAGACTGAATTTAGTTCGGAAGCTGACCAAATATAAGTACAGTCGATCCCGCGCTTGATGGAATAGCCAATTTGCCGCGAAAAATTATTCTGATAAGCGGGCTGTCCCATTATTCGGGATCACGTTGACTATTTACTACGGTTTGATACATTGAAAATTTATTACACTAAGCGAGATATTTTTTTTATTACACTAAGCGAGATTCTTTTAAACGATATTCCACTAAGCAGGATCGACAGTATTAGCAGTTGTGAGGAAGAAACGTTTTTCAACTCTACATCGTTTCCATAGAACATTTGCTTTAAAAAGGTCAGAACGTCATTTTAAACCATGCGGTATTCGTGAGTGTTAAGTTTTACAGAAATAATTTAATAGATACCTCTTTTCTTTTTGAGATCACGTAAGATATACGAAAAGAACATCCCTTCTTTTAGGTTATGAATTTGACTATTTTTGGAAAATGCTGTTTAATCTTATTACCTGTGTTGAAAACTCATGCAAATTTCGTATTATTAGCCTCAATAGTTTTGGCGACGAAATATTGCCATCCGAAAAACAACTTTCCAGTCTCCCTAATATAAGAAGGTGTAGATGCAAAACTCACAGTCTGCACATAGAAAGTTAGTCTTAGAAAAATGCAACAACTCAATTAACAAAGCGCATTTTTTTCTTCTTTGTTTTTTTTTGTAATATATTTGTTGCCATAAAAACTACTTGAACATAGTCCTAAATCTGTAATAATTCTGGTAAAGCTAGAATTTAAATTTAATTATGGAAAAAGTGAGTTTTTCAAAAGTGGAGAATACATCCTTCATATACGCACTTATTCACTTTAAATATCGAATAGCAATTAGGATGAGATCATCAGAAAATTTAAAAAAGGATCTTTTTAAGATTTAAATTTAAACTATTGTTAAAAGACACAAGTTTAAAAATTTCGAACTTACCGATATACTTTAAAAACTCTGAAAATCATAAGAGATTGTAAAACTCCTGAGTAGGGATCTGCCCTCATATCCTCCACCCCACCCCCACCCCGCCCCCTTTATCAAGGCTAAGTCGTATTGGATTCTTAAATTTGTGAATACAGAAGAGACCTGATCAAAAGATTGAGTCGTCTTTTTATAAAAAAGAAAGGGTAAAATATGTATTATAAGGATTTGTAACTTGCACAATATCCGGTGCTTGAAATTTCTTTTCATACGTTCAGTTTTGAGATAAAAATCAATAAATGTATTTATAAAAGTCAAACTTTACCCTAGTGCTTACAATTTTTGCAGTCAATCGTATGAGCATTCTGTGCGCACAAAAGCTTTGATTCTGATGCGTTAAAACTATGCAACTAATTAAAATAATAATTAAATAATCTTTGTAAACCAAGTATAAAAATACTTTTACATTTTAAATATAACTTTTGAATTAAAGAAACTTAAAAAAATTCTGAGAAAATGCGAGCAACAATAGAGGTAAACCCTTCTTTATCAAAATTTAGTGGCGATTTTTAGTGGCACAATTTTACTTCTTTTGATAATGTATCCCGGATAGTTTACAACAGAAATTTGAAAGCAATCAACTAGCTTACCTTCTTTCAGATGAAAAATCTACGCAATAATCTCTAAAAGAAACTACCATTACTTAGATAAAACTCTTGTGAAATCAGGAATAAATTAGAAAAAAAAAAAGGCAGGTTGGATATTTTTTTTTCAGTTTTATATTTTTTTAACCGTTCCCTAGTGTTTTCGAGATTAGACTGGCTCGTTCTGGTGCATAACTTTGATACTAATCTTTTTAGCAAGTCATTTTCTTTTAAAAAGACTGAAAAACAGCAATTTACTAAACCTAATGAATCCATAACGCCTTATGAAAAAAGAAAGTTTTAAAGTTTTATCCAATATAATCTGACACGTATCTAATCAGGAAGAAAATATTTAATGAGAACAACTTCAAAAAATTTGTTTTAAAAGGCCCTTTGAAAGGAAATCTGATATAAAAAGGAGAAAAAAATATTTTATAGATTACAGTGCGAAGGTAATTGATGGTGTATTAAATTTTGGACACGAAATTAAATTTCCTCTCTTAAGTGCTTTGAAAACTTTCGAAAAACCACTGACTTCCGTCAAAGAATGTTTTACCGTAATAAATATAAAAATAAAAAGTGGTTCTTTGCTAATTTGCATAGACATGCAACATTTTTCAGACACAAATTTAAGTATGGGATATGTAGAAAACCCGGGTGCATATCTCTAAGTTTTACTATACAGTGTAATCTTGATATCTCAAAGAACTTGATATTTCGATGTTTTTTGGCGTCCCATCGAGATATCGAGGTTTTACTGCATTTCTGATCAAGGTTTGTGAAATAAAAATAAAATTTTTTGTCTTTTAATGTTATTTTTACATCAAAATAACAGTCTGAAATTTAGAATTTGTTTTGACCTTGGAATTTATGAAATTGTTTAAAATCATCTTTTATTAAATAATATATAATTTTTTCTTTGTTGAATTCTCTCTGTCTGTCAAATTGATTAGTAAACACTTATCCATACATGAGAGCTTTTATTTTGCTTGGGATAAATGTAATTAATTTGTTTTGTTGTTGAAATTCAATACTAAAAATTGTGCGGCATGCCACGAAATTTTTGGATGGTTGCATTCAAGCTCGAACACTTTTCATCCCCCCCCCCTCTTTGTTCATTCTCATCCTTCTAACATGTATTAAGGGCCTTATTATAGCATGGTCGAATCGGGACTTCGCCCATGGCCTCCGGCTCAAAAGGGCTTCTAACTTCAAATGTTATTCTAAAATATTCTTTTTTATATAAAAATTTTATGAAAAACAAAACAAATTTCATAGATGGGGCTCCCTAACTTCATCAATGCCCGGGGCCCCTGTTGCACATAATCGGGCCCTAAATGATTACTCCTCATAACAGACTTTTTTCCACAGCTCTTTCTGGGGCATAACTTTAAATAAAAAAAAGTGGTTCTTTGCCAGTTTTCAACATTTTTCATTGATAAATTTAAAATGAAGTAAAGAAAGCAGAGTTCAGGTATCTTTTTTCTATTGAAACTAGTGCAAGATATATGGAAAAAACACTCAAAATACTGGTGTTAAACGATAAAATAAATAAAAACTTTATGAAAAAAAAAAAACCACACATAAAATGCTACTTATAACACGATACGATCGTTTCTACCAAAAATTATTTTGGTCTTCGTCAGGATGACGAAGGAAACTAGTTCCCTCTGTTCAGTATCGGGGGTGCTTATCTCGGCTGTTCCTCTCTCATGTTCGGTCGGCAACAGTAAGAATGGATTCTATGCACTGAGGTAAAATTAGGCGTGGAGCCGAGGCGATTAACATGTTGAACCTATGGCCTTTGTTGAAATCGTGCAAGCGATGAAAATGTGGGGAAATCGTAACATTGCACATTGACTTGTCCACAGTATTACAAATTATTGAGCTATTCTTGTCAATATAACTGAAGAATGACAGGCCTAGTAGGTGTAATCAATGAAGAACTTGTACTTTACGTCATTAATGTGCTTTATAGACAGTATTTAAAAATATATTTTTTAAAAATGCCGTGGATACTGTCTAATAAATGTGTTGTTACCTATTTATACATACTAAAAATGCTATATTTTTTAAGTTAGGCCCACCAATAGCTGAGTGGACAAGACTGAACATTTGTAGATGCCTGAAGTGTGAATTCCCATTGTTCTGGCCTATCGCGTGGTTGTCGATTTAACGGTTTGGAGTTTGGGGAGGTTTTCTCCCGATAAGCATTAGAACCTCTTATAAAATCCTTCGCCCAAGGCACCATCCCATTAAGCAGATAGACCTCGTATAGTGTTGCCTTAACAAAATATCTCATATTTTAAAGTTACATATGCTAAACAGCATAGGCGTAGCTCGATCGAAAATGTTGGAGGGGCACATATCAAAATGTAGAGTAGAAAAGTTTTTTTTTTTTTTTTTTTTTTTTTTTTTTCCTTTCTTCATTTAAAATAAAATGTTTTTAACAAAAAAAATTCAGACCAAGTTGGAGGCACGTGCTTCACCCTTCCGCTAACGCTACGCCTATACTAAAACTTGTTACAATGATTAATGCTAATTTTTAACCATTTGCACTTATTTATAATTACTAATTTTGCTCAGAATCTTGTTTTTATTCTTTTGAACAGTCTTGGCATTAAGCAAGAGTGTCAGAAATAATTATTTATGAACACAAAAATATGTTATTCAGAATATACAGTAAAAAGAAACTTAATTTCCTGACAAATTAAAAACGAATAGCTATTTGCAAATGTAAGTCAAACCATGAAGTTATTCAAAATAATATAAATAAAAACTTTGTGAAAAAAACACACATAATTTTTTTTTCACTTGAAGTTATTCATTTTCACCGTATTTGATTTTAGTTTTTTCAAGGTCAATTTTGATTCTGAATTTCTAAACCATTAGAAAAGGGTATCGCTTAAAAAAGAAAATGTTGTCGAGACAGGAGAAAACTAACTACACATTCTATGGATTAAAAGTAAACAAATATAAATAAATAAATAAATAAAACCTCTTTAAAATCATGTGATTAGTTTTCAACTGGATTTGATATAAAATTCGTTTTATATCTTCCATATGTGGTGATATAGTTCTAATAAGACAGTATAAACAATATGTTGAGGTTTTTCTTTTCATCACAGGTTTGAAAAAGGCAGGAAATAAATTATTAAACAAATTGTACATAGAACTAAATTTGCACTAAAATCTTCTTAATTCACACTAGTTTCCTCTCCTTTGTTGAATTACTTTCTCAGTAAATACTACACAGGTTTTATCAGACACTTACCTGAGAATGCGCTCTAAATACTAAGTTTGATCGAAATACGTCCAGTTAAGCAACGAAGGGAAAATGGCGAAATTTTTTAAATTGGAACGGAAATAAAGAACAAAGAAATCCCTTTTTTTTTAATAAGGGAACCAATTTCTTTCCACTTAATGACTTAAGATTAAATAAGCGAGTTCCTGTAAAACCACACTGAGAAAAAAAAATCAGGGTTTAAAAAGGTATTCGTTTTTATTCTTTGAAATATTTAATGGAACGTTCAAAAAGCGATGCCTTTGCAATTTTTCTCTTCCATGCTAGATAGTGTACTCATCGATTTTCCTTTTTTTTTCTCTTTAAGGAGAAAAGAAAAAAAAATCTTAAAATGAAAAATCACCGTACCTGCCACAATCTTTAAGGAAAAAAAATCTCTACTTTTATTTTTAAACGTGTATTTACTATATCCTGTGTAAAATTTAGTAATTTTTGATATAAGAAGCGAGTTCTTTCACACTTTGTTACACCTTTTATAAATGGGTGATGCTATTTTTTTTTAGGAAGATTTACAACGTGAATTTATTAATTGTCTAATTTCACACATCAATTAATTTAAATAATATTGTTAAGCTTTGTCATGTTACATTATAAAAAGGGATTCTTTATACAAGACTCCTTCATTTTCTAAAATTTTGAATCACATGAATAAAGCAGTAATTAATTGGTCCGGAATATTCAGTTTCACGGAAGAGTTGCTTATAAAATCTAAAAAAGTAGTGTTTCAAATTTGGGTGTTTATTAAAGTTTCGTATAATTTCGGTTAAAATTATACGCGGTTCATAGCTTAAAGTCGGAAATTGCATTTTATTGCTATTAAGTCTCATAGTAAGATCACGAATTTTAGTCCATTAAACTTCCATTGTTTAATGTTAGTGTATGTCGGTATCTCGTTAAGCTCATGTGATAGCGCAAAAAACGAGGTCAATTTAGAAGTTCATTTTTCAACGTCAAAATTAGATATATATTGCCAAAGGCCGTGAGGCTTGACAAGCATTTGGCAAAATTTGGAGCATGGCTCCTGTATAATTTGCTCTTATGTGAGTATCCTTCTTATCAATAAAGATCTAAGGAACACTTCCAGATAAAAAACATTCCTTTCAGATGTCAGCCATTTTTATGCGATTGTGAAAATCTCCCCTTTTTTTTTTAAACCGCGTTTTCATTAACTAGCTTTCTTGTTTGTTTATCTATTCGGTACATAGATTTCAAACTAGCTTTTCGATGAACTAAACATAGCTCAGAACATAATAGCAATGCAATAATAATTGGCTTTTTTTTTGTCTGTTTACCTGTTTGTTTATTTGTTAGGAGATTTTAACTCTGAGTCGGAGAGTATTTGATTCCCAGGACAAGAATTAGCCCAAATTTAGCATTAAAAAAACGCTATTGTAAAAGCAATTTTTTGCTCATGAAAAAATCATGAAGTACACTTACATTATTGTACAATGATTGTATTATCCTGAGTGCAAATAGCCTATACTGATTCTAAAATTAATTTTAATCTAGAGATAAAACGATTACGAAACTATTATAAAAATTATTTCAGCTAATTCTCAAACTAAATTGATCAAAGAGAATTCTAATATGATCAAAGAATCATTCTAAATTGATCAAAGAGAAAATTAAAGCATTTTATAATATTTCATATTTTATTATAAATACTTTTATCGCAAAAATATGTATTTGTGTTGAAATTTTCTGAAAATTTTAAATCTCTTTGAATTTTTTTATTTCGAAAGTAAAAAAAAATCGACTAGCAATAAAAAATAGCTTTGAAGTGTTTAGTTTCCTTCACAATAGGTACTCTCTAAACTATTATCTAAAAAAGAGGACAGAAATGTATTTTTTGTTAGTTTATTTGTATGTTATTTTGTTTGTCAGTTATTTTGCTTGTTTGTTAGCAAGATTCTTTTTTTCTCTCACTTTCTATTTGTGTGGAAGAAGAAACATTTTTACAGCTGAAGAACCACCGGAAACGGTTCGAAATGTTTAATTTTATATTGATATGTGTTGTTTACAATGTTCGTTATGAGTTTGAAACCAACTAAAAGTTAATTGATTAGTTTGTTTTGTTGTTGCTAGTTTGTTAGGTACTTCGTTGGTTAATTTGTTAATTGCCTAGTGTGTTACATAGTTTTCTAGTTAGTTTGCGTGTGTTTTTTAACTAGTTTGTTTTTTGGTAGTTTGTTAGTTTGCTTGTTAGTTTGTGTTGGTTATTTTTCAGTTGGTAGTTTCCTACCTTGTTTGATTTACTAATTTGATTGCTAATAAGTTTTTTTGTTCGTTGTTACTTATTTTGATAATCAGTAATTTAGTTTGCTTCTTAGTTTATTAATTCATTATTTAGAATGTTAGGTCAATTAATCTATGACCAAAATAATGGATTATAATCTTATTGTTGTGAGTATTGTTGTAGAAAACTCTGCTCAGTTTCCAAGTTCGTAGCTTAAAAGTCCAGTATATATGGAAAGTTCTAATAAATAGTCCATGACAGGGTGATACACAAATTTTATTGGTTCTAGAAATTCAACGAACAATTTTCAATACACGATTTATAAAAATTAATAAACAATAGCTCGATTTTTCACCAGCCAGCTTACCACAAAGCTTCCTCAGATGTTGTATTTCGCATAAATTAAAATACTTCCACAATCTACGAACTCAGTGGATTGCTCAAGCAGAACACTTAACTGCTCCTCAGAATATAGTAAGAAAGAATTCACAAACAGCTTTCGAAACAGGCTGCACAAAACAAGCGAGAAAGAGTCTCTTGCAATGCAACGAATGAGAGCATATATCTCTTAAAAGTAAAAACATGAGGCTCTAAGCATAAGTAACATGTTCTGTGCAAGCAACCTCACAAGTAAATTGCTTAGATGTGATCTGCGCTTTTTATACGGTCCCTCCAAACCTTCCAGTAATTCGATAGTGCAATACCATTTTTAGAAAAACCTCATTAATCGTAAAGCAGGAAAGGAAACATTACAGGACCCATTAATAGAATCGCGCCAAATGTCGCTCCTCTTGGCGACTTTTTGTAGAATATCGCCAAATTTGGCGCTAATAATAGCTTTTACAAACAGAAGTCAGCTAAGCAATATTGCCAATATTTGGCAAGAACCCGTCAAATCCCATGTTTTTTTTTTATGGAAAACACAAAGGTACTTATCTCGCGTTCTAGTTAACCGATTTTCTTGCAACAAAATCCAAAATTTAATTATTTGAAGCGTAGAATACGAATTTTAGCCTACATTGAACCCCTGAAGAGCAGTTCACCCCCAGAAATTCGTAACAGTTCTGATGCACTAATGCATTCCACTTAAATATTACAGAGAAGCTTTTTCACACTTCACCGAGATGCATTTGGCGCTTCACTACCGTTTCATAATCGCAATAAAGAGCTATTCACATGCTAGAATACTCGTATTTTTACCTAACCCATTTACACATAATTTATAATTACTCGCTTTTATGATTAATGGTAATTGGAAATGACCGTAAATTGGCAATCGTTACAGAATTCATTACCTTCTCGTGCTCTTGGTTTACGTAATGGTGGAAACCCACCCCCCCCCGTTGTCGTAATCAGTGACTTTATTAATGATTCCTCACTAATGCTATATAAGTTGTATTAATTTTTCATCAGGCGCGCATATACGCTCGCGCCACTTTGAAATTCCATTACTGGAGAGCTCTAGCTTTAGCCTACAGGGCGCAGAGCGAGCGGGAACGTCCATTTTTCATTCGGATACGGACAGAATGAAGCTTTTACTCATGTTTCCCTACGCACGTAACTGATTGAGTTTCTGTTACTCAGGGCCCCGCGGTGAGGTATGGTTTATTCCACCATCTCGCATGTCTTGTAAATTTTACAGGATTACTGCCAGACGCAAATGAAAATTGAGATTGATGGTTTGGAGAGCCGATTATTAGCATTTCGTTGATGGCCATATAGAGATTAGACGTTTGAAATATATGGAAGGTTTTTTTATTTTTTAGTCATTTGTTTTTGATAACTGAGTACTTATGTTAAGAGGTAGCTGTTTCAGTTAGAGTCGAATCCAAATCATCTACTACATTCTAAGATCTAATAACACTTATGGTAATTAAAAATGTCTAACAATTTGATTAATTTTCCATCATGTTTTACTCTCTCACAAAGAAGTGTATCACCCGCTCGCTTGTGTGTGTGCAAGGGAGCGAATATAACTCTCTCTTCCTGCCCCAGGCAAGTAGCCAGAAAAAAATTTCGGGGAGGGGACTTAACAGTAGTCATAAAAATACTTAATATTGATATCTAATTAACTCATTAGCGCCCAACTTTTTTCAACGCATTCTAAAATTTATGTTGATGCGAGAAGTGATAAGTAAATTTCTGATATTTGTGTGGTATGACGAACGTAATTTTTTTGTTTTTTTAAAATATGAATAAGACAGGGATTCTCATTTAAACTTTTATAGCTGAGTATTTTGTGGAAATCAGATTTATCATTCGAGAAATTACACAAGGAAAATAAATTAATACTTAAATATTTGTGTGACTGATAAATTTCGCGACGATCTAAAAATTGATCGCTGGGCGTTTATGGATTAAGATCCAAATTTCGGGAGGGGCTCAGGTCTCCGTGGCCCACCCTCTTGCTACATTCTTGCCCTGTCCCATGTCTAATTCGAAGTCCAGACAGGTACCGTTCGATTTTTCTATTACAAGGCCGACCCGTTTATCTATGTTTCGACTCAATAAATCATTTTTTAAAAATTCTTTGAACCAAAAAAAAAAAAAAAAAAAAAAGAAAAGAAAAGAACTTTTACAAACATTTTACAGCGCAAGGAATTTTTTCTCATGTCAAGAGAAGTTAACGAGTTGCTACAAACTCAGCTGGTTTTCATGTCAATAACCGGCTGAGCCTCTTAACCGTTGTCAATAACCGGCTGAGCCGAGAGAGTTACTATGAGCCTCTGTGGCTCGAAAAGGTTCCAACATGCTGTGTTTACCCTTTAATTTGTCTATTCCAGGTCGAACCATTTATGTGTGGTTTGAGACAGTGGGTAAATTTGGAGTGTGAATTATGAAAAAATACTATTCTATCCATCTTATCTTAGACTCCAACATGTGATGCGACAGGAATGTTAACTAGAACGAAAACAAACGTGTTTTTTTCTCAAGACCTTAATTTCAATCAAGAATTATATAAAATTAATTAGAATGTGAACCAGCTTTTCGCCGATTGGTATATTCGTGGAATATTAATTTTAAGAAATGTTACTGTCCGCTAAAAATAAAATCCATGTTGAGGCTTTAGATAAACAGGGGCTCAAATAGAGAGGAACATTTCTTCCACTTTCCTTGATTCTATTATTTAAAAACAATAAAAATATTGTAGCAACTTTTCACCGAACTTAGGATCAGTACAGGTGGGGATTCGCTGAAAGCAAACAGGATCTAGAATGTTCATCGGAAACAAACCGAGTCGTAAAGGGAGCCACAAGCTTTATACACCTAGAATGTTGTCCAGTGGCCGCGGCTAAGTTGGATCACGTTCGTGAAATCGATTTTTGATCCAATAAAGCGGCGGCTTTGATTGAACCTTTGAAAAGAATACAAACAAGTGCTATGCAATGGAGCACGCTGGAGCAATTGGAACAGAATTAGCAGTCCTGTGCGTATTGAAAATCTCAAAGTGTTTCAGATTTTTCTTACTTCTTTTTTTCATTTCCGCTTTTTGATAACGGCCAATATATCTAGAAGCTCTTCAGAAATAACATAGGACGAAAATGATTTGTACATTTTTATAGGTTTTTATCATTAAACCATCTTATTTTTCTAACCAAGGGCCGGCCCGACTCGGTAAGCATCGCATCAGGGCGCCGGCTTCGAAGGGGCGTCGCTTCGAACTCAAAACTAAGTAGAGCACAAAAGGGCACGTTTTCTTTACGTTAGAAAGGGGCGCCCCTTACCCTACGGCCGCTCCTGTTTCTAACAATCTTAATTTTAAATTCCATCCAGAATCTGAGAGATTTCAATGCCAAGGAAGCCAGTGAGAAATAGGACTCTCTCCGAACCAGATTTATTAAGATGGCGTACCAACTGTGCGCCGGAAGCGGCTAGTAGAAATATATACAAGAGAGCGCATCGCCATTCAACATCCGATGGAAAAGTGAGGAAAGGATGAACCATGTGACTTGTGCCACAGAAACGAAGAGAGAGGCTGGAATTGTACTACATTGCTTTATTTGGCGAGTGATAAGTGTAAAACTACAAGACTGCCGACAGTACAATTTACCGCCCACATACATTTTACAAACCCTCTTGCCGCAAAACATTATCGCCAAGGTTTAGTGGATGTGCAGTGCATACATCGAAACATTCTTGATTTATAAAAAGTATGTCTTAAAAACATGAACAGAAAACACTCACCCGTGAATGATTATTCCAGAACCTCTCACAAATTATGATTTGCATCCATATGAAGGCGAGTCGGATGCGCAAGAATTATGCGTGTGAGATCTTGCCACAGGTCAGCTGGTGTGACAAGGGCCTCAAGTTTGGGTGGCCGCAGCGTTCTCTGTCTCGTATGCTTAAAGTTAAATATACACGGAGCACTCGAACTAGAAGCTCTAGTGGCACAAGGATCTCTAACTCGAGCTATCACGGTCTCTGCCGTGCACACTGTGACTGTCAATTCACGACTACTCCTTGGAGAGGCTCTAGGTTTTCAAGACGCCTTCTAAAAAAAAGAAAAGAAAAAGTTCTGGATATTCGATTCTTCTTCTTCTAGTAAATTCTAGATATTTTTTGTCTGATCCATAACTTGATCTCTAATTAACGAATTTACATGCAACAAAATGCAGACTTGGGTTGTTTGGTGCTTAGAGCATTAATTTTTGATCAAATTAAAGAAGCAGATCATATCGCAAATTCTTAATAGTTTGCTCTATTTAGATGACGTGAGATGTTAGTGAGTTAACGGGAAGTGGTAGCCATTTGTTGGATTGATTTTAAATCCTCTAGATAGCTTGTATGATAAAACTTTATATTTGTAGAAATGGACACGCCATTGTTATTGATTTGTCCTGGCAAGATCAGAACCTAGAAATGAAAAATGTGGAATGTTATGTCTAGTTGAAGTTCTTAAAGCTTATTTATACAGTTACCTTCCCATTGGTCAATTTACGGCCTTCGAAGGGAAAAAAAATTGTTTTGGTATCTTGATATGTTGATTTGATTTGAGGTTAAGGCAAATTTACACGACGGCTAGCTATCTAGGGGGGGGGGGGGCGGGACGGAGGGCTTTTTAAGGGGTTCTAACGCGTATTTACGTTACATCTGGAGAAAACCACCCAAAACTCCACATAGGTACACCCAAAATACCACCCAAAACTCCGGTAGATCGACAGCCGTCTGTTAAGCCCGAACCCGGGACCTTCACACTTTGGCCAGCTACCATGTTAAGTGTCTTAACCACTCACCTATGGTCGGCCGTTTCGGTATGCTATTCACCGTTTTTGCTTCAACCAATATTGCTCGAAAACTAGCTTAGGATTATTTTTTTGCTTGAAGAAATATATAATGTATAATAATATCCATGTTTTTTAAAAGATTAAAAGACGAAACTTTTTTAGGCGTTTTCATGTGCATTTATTTTATTCATGAATTTTGTTTCGAATTTAATCGTTTAATTTAGAAATACCTCTTGAAGTTCAATTAGAGCACCGTGTGGGGATTAAAAAAAATACTTTATGCATTTTTAGAGCAGGCACACTCTACTAACTCAGCACAGAAACAAGGAAGAGGTGCGTGAGAAGACATATATAAACATAGGTTTGAACAGAACAGCATTCTAAGTACCAATAAAAATGTATTCCACAGATGCAATAATGGTTATTACTATTACTATTCTCTTTTTATTTCGCAGAAGAAAATACAAGTAGAATTACGAGCTTCGAAATCATTTTTTTATGCTTGTAAGAAGGTTAGAAAAAAGAGACATTTCCAAGCAGGAGAAAAAAAAATACATTCTAGAAGTTATGTATTCTTAGCTTAAGAAACAATGGTACTAAATATTTCCTTTGGGAAAGGGTTATTGATTATTTTAGTACTATTATTGAATAGTAAATGTTTTGAAATGGGTTATTTTACGACATATGGGATACTAAAGAGAAATAGAATTGGCCATTATGAGAGAATAGAAATGTCGGGCAAATAGAAACTCATGCGATATCAGGCATTCTGAGATGTTTTGCTCGAATTTCGATAGAATTTAAAAAACAGTCGCATTTAATATATATGTATTGCAAAAACTTCTATGCTGTTATAGGACCTATATAAATTTCCATACATATAAATGATACCAGAAGAAATTCAGCTATTTTTACAGGCTTTCACCGTTTTATCAGTAAATAATAAAGCTATTAGAAAGGTTTCATTTACTGTGATGAATAATATGGCCCATGGGTAAGGGGTAGTCAGGTGAAAAATTTCAGCCGGGCCACGACAAGAATTTTCATTGCCTTTAATAACTAAGAGTGAATCATGGGGAGAGGCTAGTTGACTTATAATACCCTCCCCACCCACCCACTCAAAGACATTGCTTTTGGGTAGCATTTTGCTTGGTTGTATACTTTGTTTAAGTCCAATGAGCTTCTTTTATAAAATCACTCTCCCACCCAAAGACATTGCTTATGGGGAACATTTTGCTTCGTTCTATACTTTGTTCAAGTCAAATGGGCATTTTTAATAAACTACCCCCCCCCCTCCCACGCTTTGTTAGAGTCAATTTTTTAAAAAAATAAAATGTCCCTCTCCAATCTTCCCCAAAGAAAAACATCACTTTAGTGTAAAATTTTGCTTTATTCTTAATTTTATTTGCATCAAATAAGCTTTTAAAAAATTAGCCCCTCGCCAATTTCCCCCCACCCCCAAAATTAAAAATTAAAAAAATTAAAAAATCCTGAATCCACAGCTGCTAATAATTTATGAAATTATATATGTTTTTCAACAAAATCTAAACTATTTAAAGTTGATGATAGCCTATTTCTGTAAGGAGAAAAAAATAACGATATAAATCAAAAATAAGAGTTAAACTACAGCCTTTCAGTTTTAGTTCGGTAGTACAGCAAGAAACTGAGACCGATGATAAATTATTCGAACTTGAATTTTGCCTTCCAATAATTAAACAAATTTTTCAATTTCATTTTTCTCGCATTTTTGAACTACCATCTAAAAGGAACAAAAATATACTTCAGCTTTAAATTGAATGAAAATTTCGAGGTATAATTACAGTGAAGCAATTAACTTTTTTTTCTTCCTATTTCATTTTTAATTTTAAAATATTAAAATTTTTAGGTACCATACTACTTTGCTTTAATTAAATAATTACAGCTCGAATGAATACGCTTATAATTTGAAAAGAAATGGTAGCTTTCATTTGATGGAAAGAAAAGCTGATTAATTTGAAAAAGGAAATTAGTTTAATTGTTCAGACAATGCTAAACACATTTGCTTTAATCAAAATCTACACCATTTAATTTCTGTGTAAGCCGAAACAAATGTAATGTGTTCTGTTCAAAGAAAAAAAAGTTTTAATTAAGTTTCTTTGAAACACAAAAAGCCTATATTTCATTTTTATATATTTTCGGTAAACAAACAATTTGTGCTTTTTAAAAATGTAATGTGACAAAAGATTAATTTTTTCATGTAGGTTTTTTCCCCTGTTATTCAATTATTATTTTTTTTCTTTATTCAGTTGCTTTTCAGAAGAGGGAAAAAAATGATAATCGATTATTAACAAAAGCAGTAAGACTTGAAAGCAAATTCAAAAAGGAAACTAAGAAATAAATATTTTTTAAATTATAATTTAAGGAGTCGGGGAGAATTTAGGTATTTTTTTATTGAATTTGATGTAAATAAGAAGGCGTTGTTTCATTTGCATTTCATATTATTCTCAAATATTGAAAAGCTTTTGACAAAATAACAAAAAACGCTCAAAAGAACTGGCGTTTAAAAGATAAAATAATTAAAACTTTTTAAAATACCACACATTTAGCAAGTAACATTAATAGCTCATTAATCATATTATAATTTTAATTACTTTAGACAAAATATTCCAAAATATTCAGAATGCAGTAAAAAAAGGCATGGCACAAATAGTAAATAAAAGAAAAAATAACATTATTACGAAGTAATTTATTATATAAATTCTAGAGAAAACGTTTCTCTGAGGTAATGTCTCTTTTCATAGGATAGCAGCTTTTACTTGCTTAAATCAAAGAAATTTTCCTTAATCGAATTCGTATTCAGCGAGAATTAAGATTAAAAATCGAATGATAATGGTTGTGAAATGTGCTTTGAAGCAAAAATTTCCAGATTCTTAATTAAGTTCTCATTGTTGAAATTCTAATCACACATTTCAAATTTCTAATGAGAAAATTTCGTGCACTTTTTAATCTTTGACTCACCTCATAGGATTTTTCTATTACCTAGAACAAGAAGTTCCTTGTCAATAATGATTCTGTTCATTATTTCTCACTCCAGCAAGAAATATTTATTCACCGTCTTCTTTCTACTTCCACCCTTTTTAATATTATATGAGGGCTGTTTTTTCACTATCCTCCCCCCTTTTTACTCATATTTAGATGTTACTAGAATCACTATTTTACAATAGGCTTCTTGTCAGTTTATCCCAATCTGCAGTTACTCTGATCACTGGCACACTAACTCACTTACTCAGTCACAATTCCCGTTCAACCACTCCAAGATAAAGCTTTTACCACCATTACTCCAAAGAGATTAAAAAGTTGAGCACGAAAAACGCAATAAAACCCGCACCATTTGTGCAATCAGCTTGGGATTTTTCATAATTATGCAAAAAAATATAAAAAGCAATCTACCATACTTCAAAAATATGAAAATTCATACCCTTTGAAGTTTTTAAACGATTTTTCGCCAGTTTCAGCTCCGTTTTATTTCCGAGAGTTGAACAAAAAATCGTCATCGTAACTGCATATGTTTAATTACTGCCACCTTGACGAGAGTCTGGTCGTTAAAGAAGAGATCGATGCACGAAAGACAACCACGATACACTCGTGGATTGTGAAGTACATTCCAAATATTTAAAACGGTGAAGTGCAGTTGGAATATGCTTAGCAAAGATTGTAAAACAGTTTTAGTAGGCGATTTTAAGATAGATTTAGATAAAAAACGAAGTGTTTTATGGAACAAGGGAGAAAAATATGGCACACTCACGAATAATGATACACTTTCCAACTTAATATGGAATAAAGAAAGAAAATAGGGAAGACGCATGGATTATGATACGCTTTTAATATACAGCACTTTAATGCGCATTTAAAATTTGAAAGTGTTACAGATTTTCTTACTTTTTTTACTTTTTTCTTTTGGTGGGGACTAGGTATAGTACATTTATGGTGAATTTACGATTGTTTGCTTTCATAGCTCGAACAACCACAAGGCAGTATGTTTTACAGTCCAAAATTGCCTAAATAAAATTTAAAAAAGAGCAGTCTAATGTGTGAATAAAATTTGTAATAAATTCATGAATTTTCAAAGTTCTTTTCTAACATTTTTATAATGCGTAGATATTTAGGTGCTTTACATTTCCGATCAATTTCAGTTATTGAAAATAAGGGTGCATTTTATGTGTTGTCTTACATGTAAGGTATATACGGGGAAAATATATATAATGGTGATACCTTATTAAGCATTCATATATACAGGGTTTCCCCTAAACACTGATCTAGTCTTTTATTCCTTAAATATTGATCACAGACTTATACAATATGCAGTGATTTCGCAGTAAATCGAAGTCGGATAAGTCGAATATCCAGCTGTGTCGATGTTTTTATGCAGTGCCGGTCCGATCCAATACCGATTTAAAATAAGTCAATCAGTTGTACTTACGATAAGTCGAAGTTTTTCGTCGGTCCCCAGGAATTCGACTTATCGCGAAATCACTGCAATACAAAAATGCACAAAAGAAGGAACAGCATTTTATGGTATCAATCAAAAATTTCAGAAACTCAAATTTGAGAAAGTGCATGTGTTTATAAGAACCTGTTATAAAAATTTTCACAGTTAGCAAAATGTGCTCCCTGTATTAATTGGATGATGAACAAAATTTCAGCCTTTTATCATAAAAAGGGTGAGAGATAAGAACTTGAATGTTTGTTGAGTTGAATTACTTTTGAATGATTCTCAAAGGAAAAAAAAATCACATAAAAACATCGTTATAGGTTTCCAATAGGTTTCAGAGCCTGAAACCTATTGGATGATGTACAATATTTCAGCCTTTCGGCATAAAAAGGATGAGAGATATGAAAATGAATATTTGTTTAGTTAAACTCCTTTTGCATGATTCTCAAAGAGAAAAGAATCGCATCGGAAGATCGGTTTCAGGGCCTCACACACGTACACAAATTTCGAACTAAACAAAATTGTATTAATACATAGTACTTTTGATATTATTGGTAAGATTCTCACCAACTTCGTTTAAACATATTTCTGAGCCTTTTTATGAGGAAAAGCTGAAAATTTGTACATCACCTAATTAATGTATGCGGCACATTTTACTAATTGTGAATTGTTCATGCGGGTTCCATATAAAAACTTAAATTCTGTATTTATTTAATCTCTCGAAAACTTTAATCGATACCATAAAATCCTGTACCTTATTTCACGTACTTTTGCAATTTGCTGCATAGGACAATGGTCAATATTATAGGTATAAAAGCTTAAGTCAGTGTTTTGGGACACTCTGTATAAATAAATAAATATATATATATATATATGTGTAAAACTCGGCTTTTCGAGCCTCGTCAGGGGGAGACCCCCCCTGGACCCATTAATTTTTTAGTTTCATTATTGCCAATTTAAAACGATATTAATTGACTATGTCATTTTATCTCTCATCTTTCGTGTATTTCGCCTGGTAATCCTATGTTGAAATTTTTATGATTGTAACCTATTTATAGAAAAATACATGTGATGCATATTCTACATATTGTAACAATAGATTAAAGCCGTTGTGAACTAATAGTATTTAAATATAAATGCAACCTTACGGAGCTTATAGAAGTCGGCGGTTTACGTAACACACACTAACATTTTATTTTATCTACACATTGTTGCCACATTCTCATATAACATTTACAAAACGGATGAAATTTTTAAACAATCATTTTATCAAATAAATGCAACCTTACGGAGCTTATAGAAATAGGTGGTTTACGTAACACATACTAACATTTTCAGCGGACATTTATTCTTACTTTTATGTCGCATTTTCGTGTCATAAAAATGCCACATTTTCAATAAGAGGGGGAAGAGATAAAATGACATAGTCATTAATATTATATATATATATATAAAATTGAAAACGAACAAAATATTAGATCAATAAACAACTCTACTTAGATTTAATTCATGTCAATTAGTTTTCTCCTAATTATCTCGTCTCTAAAAATATACTGCCTACGCATTATTTCGATTGCGACATATCTGAGGAAAAAATGCAAATGTTTTTATTCCAAAATTAAAAAATAATTATTCAGTCTTCTTATTAGTAAATCGTAAATTCAATTAGCGCTTGTTTCAGCTGAAAAATTTCATTAGATATTTTCTTTGTATACGAATTTATTCAACAATTTCTTTTTTAAATCTCGTATTTTAAACAAAAGAATCTTTTCTTGTGAAATTGATTTAATAAGGATTTCAAAAGCGATACCTTTTTATCTCTTCACCGAAAGAAATGATGGGCCGCTGAAAGAAAAGTTTTCAAAATAAAAAAAAGAAAAAAAACTTTTTTAATATTTTAGGATTATGATGGGATTGTCAAAGTGATACAAAAAATGTGAAACTTCTTTTAACTTTATATTGGCTGATATACTCCTATACTAAGGTGTTTCTTTATGGTAGTTTAGAGTGTTCAGGAATTAGTATAGGTTATTACGTTGGGATAAGGACACACACACACACATATCTATCTTTTACACTGGTCTTTAACTTTATTTTTAGTATGCAAACAGAAAATGAACGATAATCTATATAAATAAAATTAGACGTTTGTCTGTACATGTCATGGAATTCAAAAATTTTGCGATTTCTATCCGTTTCAAGCACCCGGGAATCCGATGCGGCCCTCAAAAAAAAAGTTTGTCTGTCTGTCATTCTGTCGTTCTGTCATTCTGTCCGTGACGCTTTTTTTGTTTAAGCATCACGTAAAAACGGCTGAATCGAATGATATGAAATTGGGTGTCATGATAGGTGGTCACTCAACTTAAAACATAGGCGTCGAATTTTTAAAAAATCTTGATTAGATTTTGAGATTTTGCGAAAATCCTTTCAAACTGCGTAAATTTGTGTTCAAGCATCACGTAAAAACGACTGAAGCGAATGATATGAAATTGGGTGTCATGATAGGTGGTCACTAAACTTAAAACATAGGCGTCGAATTTTTAAAAAATCTTGATTAGATTTTGAAATTTTGCGAAAATCATTTCAAACTGCGTAAATTTGTGTTCGCACATCACGTAATAACTGCAAAGGTGAAAAAATGATATTTGGTGACATGATAGGTGGTCACTCACCTTAAACTATAAGCATCTAATGAAAAAAAAATCAATCAGATTTCGAGATTTTGTGAGAATCGTTTAAAACTGAGTGAATCTGTGTTCCCGCATTACGTAATAACAACTAAAGTGAATGATATGAAATTTGGTCACACGATAGATGGTTGCTCAACGAAAACTATAGGAGTCCAATTTTTTAAACATTTTTATTAGATTTTGAGATTTTGTGAAAATTCTCTCAAAATACGTTTATATTTCTTCAAACATCACTTAATAACGACTAATACGAATGATACGAAATTTAGTGATATGATAGGTAGTTGCTAATCTTAATTTATAGGCGTTGAATTTTAAAAATATTTTGCTTACATTTTGAGATTTTGCGAAAATCGTTTTAAAATGCTGAAAATTGTTCCAGCATCACGAAATAAAGACTGCAGGGAATGAAACGAATTTGGGTGACATGATAGGTTGTCACTCAACTTAAATTCTAGGCTTCCAATTTTTCAAAATGTTGATTAAATTTTGAGATTTTGCGAAAATTATTTCAGTATGTGTAAATATTCATTCGCGCATCACATAATTACGACTAAAGCGAATCAAATGGTATTACTTAGTTACTATCTAACCCGTAATATTTTAACAATACATAAAAATTATAACTTCGCTTTCTTTACTTTGGCAACATACTACATCCATTCTGTGTACTCCTACAATGCTGACGAAAGTTCTTGCTTTTTGGAAATTTGCATTCACTAACCCGTCGAGGACGGGTACTTCAGCTAGTATTATGGATATAATGAATGATCGATCACCTTCTTTAAACTTTCAAATCTGCTAAAAGTAGAATTAGAAAAAGAGAGATAATACTAAAATATTGCATATTGTTGCATGTATAAACTAGTCCAGCTCATTGCATTTTGTGGTTGTATTCCAAAGGGAACCGTGGTAGTTGTGTGGTTAACCCCTTAAGGGTCCTATTATTTTCAAGAAAACGGTTATAAAAGTGTCTATTTGTTTATTCCAGAAAATTATATAAAAGTAAGTGCATGTACAATATATGTATTCATTTTAAGGTTTTGGGCAGTTTTTTAGCGTTAAAGAAAAAAAAAAGTTACATGTCTAGGAAAAGCCAACATTCAAAGTTATTGTGACTGAATGTGCGTTTTGTAGTTAGCAGGGAATCATTAAAAATACATGTTTTAAACACTAAAGGAGAATTTTATTAAACTTACTTCGTAAAATAAATAAATATTTGTAAAGTTTTCTTTGAACATAAGTCGAAAAAAGTGAACTAAGATTGCACAATGCATATCACAATACACATATTTGAGTACATATATTCTACATCTGGGTGAACCTGCCCCAGAATGTACCCAGATGTACACCCAGATGTAGAATGTTCACATTGTCAAACTCACCTAGCCATTCGTCACATTTTAACCTCTTGTACAGCTTTTAATAATTTATACCAAATATTTTTTAACTGTTCTCATCCCAAACTTGACGATATATTGGTTTGAACCCCGTACTGTAATTTATTTTCATTTCTTCGACCTATCAATCTGTTTTATTCAGTGTGAAGTATACACTTTTCTCTGACTGGTATCTGAATGGGAGCCTCCATCCAGACGTCCTTGACTTATTTTTATCTACTTTTTACCTTTCTACAGTTTGCTTTTATCAGTTTTAGACCTTATGGATTTTAGCTTTACATGTTTTATACAACAACTTTTACGTGAAAGCGTTATTTTATTCTAAATACACATAGTCTGGCGCAGTATGTCCTCCCTGGACCTTGTGCCATTAAACACCAACCAACCAACCAAACCATATTTGAGTACTGCTAGCATCTATTTAAAAATAAACTATCTTCGACTCTCAATTACTACTGAACATGTTAAATGGAAATAGGGTATACCAATAAAGAGACATAAAGGCATAAACGCTTTTTGGACTATATGATAACTGTTTCGGATATTCTACTAGTATATAGTTTACAAACAGATATTATATAAAAGAAAAAGGAAGAATAAAACACCCTTATTTCTTCTAAAATGGATTTCATCGGGATTTCAAAAGCAATACCTTTTATCTCTACCGAAAGAAATGATAGGCTACTGAAAGAAAGGTTCATAGCTTTAAAGAGAGAATGAAACGGACTTCTCTCCCGGTATCTTTTATGAGATTGTTTAAACGGGTTAAATAATGTGAAACTTCTTTCTACTCTGTAGTCTGTTAAGCTCTTATCATAGAGACAGATTTCTTCATTTATTTTTCCCCCATTAAGCTTTAGCTAAATAGAAACTGAAGCAATTTTGGAAAGGAAAACAATGCATTCACTCTAGTTTTCAATCAGAGTTGTACCATCTCTGATTCTTAATGTAGAGCAAGTAATTTTCAAAATAATAGAAAGCGAATTATTATTGTAGTAAAAAAATATTATGATTAAAATTTAAAACTTGCTATGGATTTATTGTCTTGAGTTTTGGTTGTTTTTCTCGAGGTCTAACGTGAATACGCGTTAGAAACCCCTTAGAAAGTCGTCCGACCAAGGTACCCCCATCCTAGTCAGATAGCCTGTGTATAGCTTTATCATTACAACACAAACAAAATTTAAAACTCCTATAAAAAGACTCTCAAAGGGGAAAAAAGCTATTTAAGTCCAGAAAATAAAATCTTGTTACAAACTCTGAAAAAGTAAAAAATTATGTAAGAGATTAAAAAAATTAAGCGTAGTTCTTTCTTATTTCATTGTTATAATAATTATTAACTAATAGGTATCAGATTTCTAGGTATTGCATTTAGCGCTTAGTTTTACGACTGATGATGATTAAAAAAAAATCAATAATGCATGGCTTCCCAGCATTGAATTTGATCTGTTAACGATTAATATCAATACAGTCAGTATTTGTTAGTTTGCTGTATTTGACAATCAACTGTTGCACAAAATTAATGACTATTTCGGCTTTTGCAAAAATAAAGTTACGAAATTCAAAAATAAAATTCTAAATAATTTTGTTCGAAGATATGAACTATAATAAAAATATCACAGCATTATTGACACCAACAATCAACTGTTGCACAATTTAATGATCATGAAGACTATTTGCTCTTTGCTTGAACAATGTTGTCAAATGAAAATATATAATAATCTCAATAATTCTTTACGAAGCCACAAACATTATTTAAAAAATCATAATATTATTAGAGAAAAGAAAAAAAATGTTTTTAAAATTCATCAGCAAAGTAAACTGCAAATATTTCTCTGAAACTTTCTTTTCCCTTCCGAGGACGCCATATTAAAGTTTTAAGCAAACAAACTTGTTTAAACGTTTTACGATCAAACTACTTTTCTGAGAAAACTGAAGATATTTTCAGTTTTTTTTTTCTATTTTTTCCAGTAAAACAGCTTACAAATAAAATGACACTGCGAAAACTGCTTTTCTTCGAAGGTGTCAATTGTATCGACAGAAAAAAAATGGCGACCACTCAGGAAGGCTTTTGAAACGTCATACTGGATCTATTTTCAGTGATATCATAACACTTAAAGGAGAAAAACTGTGAAAGGTAAATAGGGATTTCGCTTTTTCTTTAGAAAACCAATTTCTCTCGTCTTTATTTGCACTATTGTTCACGCTGGTGTCGTCCGAAGAAACTTACTGCTAATAACTAGGGATCGACCGATACCATATTTTCGCCGATGACCGATACCGATACTTTACCTAAAAATTCATTTTCAGAAATAGCCGATACCGATACTTTTAAGTTATGGTATCGGCCGAAACCGATACTTAACCGATACCGATACTTTACATAATTTAATGTCATTTAAACCTACATCTGTATTCTGGGCAGTTTTCGTAACGAGAGTGTAGTTCTCGTTAAAATGAATAACAGCATAATGAAATTTGAGCCCAGTAGAAAGCATTAAAAAGAAAAAGCAGTGGATACATTGAAGTGTGAATTTACAGTAGTTCAAGTCGTTCTTTTCTATTCAATCATGCCGACGAATGGCCGAATTTATAAAAAGCTGAGCACTGGGAAGCGTCTTATGGCCTTATCACACGAAAGGGAAAATCCGAGCAACTTCGCGCTGGACTAACTTTTCCGACGGACTTGAAGGCGTGGTTATCTTTAAGGGTTGCTAAAGTAAACAAACTCTGTCCGACGCCAAATAGTCATCGCATCGCTGGTTTGGCGTGCAGGTTCTTATTTTACTTATCGTGCGTTGGTATATTTACATCGGATCGGCAGCAATTTCGGCAGCATCGGATGGGCAGAAATCTCTAAATCCAAAGTCCACTTGAATGCGGCCATAATTTTATTTACACGTGATTCTGACATCGAGCCAAGCTGCCAAGCTTCGAACATAGTCGCCATTGCTCAAAATTGCTTATGACGTTGCAGGAAGAAGTACTCTGATTGGCCGAAATTTCGTCCGACTCGGATTTTTTCCTTCGGAATGGAAAAAGTTGGAGTTCGCGGTCGTCAAGGTAACGGCGGAGAAAATCGGCTGGAAACTTGATTTGTAAGGAAAGTTGGTCGGATTTTTCTCAGTGTGATAGCCCTATTAGTGTGCAGGTTCGGAATTCTTTCTCCTCGCGTGGCTGTCGAGTTTTGGGCGAGTTTCTCCAGATGTTACGTGAATATGCGTTAGACTCCCTTAAAAAGTCCTCCGCCCAAGCCGCCCTCCCCTATAGGTAGATGCCCCTCATTTAGGCTTGACAGAACACAAACACGGGGGGGGGATAAAGGGATATATTAATAAGAGAATCCATTTCCTGTGCCGACTGGTGCAAATATTTAAATCAATTTTTCTCAACATGTATTTTGTCGCTTGTTTGTTGCTATGAGCCAGATAAAAGGTTTCCAAATTAGGCCCAAAACAGCGTCATGCTTGCTCTTACTATATGCGTCTTTGTTTTTGGTTCATGCCTCGATTTTGTGCTTACAAAAGTAAATACATGAAATTTATTCAACTTCAAAGGTTGCAGGTTTTATTTAGATTTTCTTCAATTATAATTCTTTCACATATGAAAATATTTTTCAGATTTCTTAAACTGCATTAACTTGTGATAATGTATAAATTGTACAGTAATATGTAAGTACATATGTATTTACATATTGTTCATTAAATACGTATGTAAATTCTTCTCTTAAAATGCATGATAAGTTCACATTAATTAATGGTTTATTTATCTGCTCCAATTATTTAACCACTAAGGGAATTATTAAATGTTTTAGCAAGATTTCTTTTTAGTAGAACTCATATGATCATTTTTAAATTCTTTTTGAAAATCCGAATATTTTGATTCTCCGGACAGGGTTAAGTCACAATTAATCCGGATGATCCATGTATTTGATCTTTTCCGTACGAAGAATGTACGTTCCTTATATATACGTTTTGTACGTCCTTATATGTTCCTTATATATGAACAAAATACTATTCACAAGAAATATGCTTTTTACCCCAAAATGTGAAATAAACTAAATAATAATTAGTATCACTAATTATACTAATACAGATTCAATTTTTTAAATTAACAATATAAATAATTATTAGATATTGATAATTATTACACTTCTCAAAACAGAATGATACACAAATCCTACGTTCTCTCATTAATCTGATAGATAATACAATCATTAAATGTTTGATAATCCGAACTTTTGATAGTGTGTAATGTTTTAAAAATGAATCATTTAATTTCTGGACCAACTAATTAAAGTTCACGGGAGTCGCCAGTTTTCATGTCACTACCAAAAAGTTAATTTCTTTGCGAAGAAATAAATTATTTATATATATAGTTTTTGTTTATAATTTTAGTATCATTAATTTTGGGTTCGAACAGCTGCAATATGAAGAAAAATATTTTTGTTCGTTTTCAAGCTACTCCTTGGAGTGTTTAAATAAAAGATGCTTAAAAATGTCGAGATTAAATGAAGGTTAAAGAAAAATCCAAAAATGATAAACTAAATTCAATTTTCAAGTCTTAAAGAAAAGTTGCTAATTAAAGTATCCATATTTAATGAAATTGCTCTTCAGTGCTTTTGTTTTTATGATCATTCTTAACATGTTTTTCTGTGATTGATATGAACAAATTTTATTTGTTTTAATTCTAAGCTCTGAGCAGGGGCGGCGTGGCACGGTAAACAATGTCTGGGTGCCTTCCTCGAAAGGGGGGCCATTTCGAACTAAAACTGAGAAAATCTTGATCTAGAGCAGTGGTTCCCAAACTTTTTTGTCCTTCTCTTCAAAAAAATCTTCAACTAGATGTTTTTTTTTTGAGACCCACTACTTCATATCGATAACCAATATAGGCTAGGCTATATAAAATAGTATAGTTTACTATGTATATATAAAATACTAAAGTTTAATTTTTCCCGAAATTTTTCGACCCACCGAAATTGCATCCCGTTATCCAACAATGGGTCGCGGCCCATAGTTTGGGAACCACTGATCTAGAGCACAAAAGGGGCGGCTTTTTTACGTTTGCAGAGAAACACCATGCAGTGGGGGGGGGGGGGTATGTCCGACAAACGTCATTCGGTCCAAATCCTATCCCGTTTGCATGCGCAGAAATACGATTCACTTCCGATAGCAGAATGCTACTTTCGGTTTCAAATATTTCCGACTGACTAATATTAAAATGTCTATATCTGAAGTTCTATAAACTAAATTGAAACAAATTCCTCAAACGTATTTCGAAGGCTGAAATATTACACTTTAACACACATATGGGCAACCGCCGGACGTGTCCCGCCACGGCTTTTGATCCGGCCAGCGGAACATTTGAAAACTCCGTATAAACCATTGAATATGCCATATAAATCCCAATTATACGGCCCGCCACTTCGCTAAAATCCGCAAGTTTGGCCCGCGACTTCGCTAACATCCTAAAGTTTGGCCCACAACTTTTCAAAGGTTACCCATATCTGCTTAACACTTTAAAGGTCGTCATCCCCTGAAATATCAAACGATGTCAAGGACGGTCTCCCCCACCAATTTTGATATCTATATCATACCCAAGTAGAATCAGATGTCCTTGCGCCAATTTTTTAAAATAAAAATTTAAAAAATGTCTCTTAAGCGCGAAATCTATATCAAGAGCTAGACTTTCTCCAACGACGTCAAAAGCCTATATATACAGTAGAATCTCCCTATAACGAAGTCTCCTTACAACGAATTTCTCCCTATAACGAAATTTTTCATGGA
Organism: Cheiracanthium punctorium; assembly: GCA_038373885.1. NCBI lineage: Eukaryota > Metazoa > Arthropoda > Arachnida > Araneae > Cheiracanthiidae > Cheiracanthium > Cheiracanthium punctorium. The sequence goes on from JAWZYV010013274.1 coordinate 1,415,461, forward strand.
AACGTAACTTTGATGCTTAAATAGCACTATAAACATTCTCCATATAACGAAGAGCTTATCTTCCCATAGCGAATATTTCAGATTTACCTTTGATTTTTTTCATTAGTTTTGAAGAAAATTTTAATTTTTGAACAGACCACTTAGTGGAAGAGTAACAGGTGATAAAAATGGGGGCCAGGAAAGTGAAACTGACTCCGATAATGAAGACACTTCACCAGCGCCCGATTATGACCAATATAGGCACCGGGCATTGATAGATTTGGGGGGCCCCCAATCTATGAAATTTGTTATATTTTCCGAGGTCCGAATATAATAGTAGGAGTTTGACAGTTAACCATAAAATGGTAATAGATTAGCTGCAACTTTTCTATGTATAAACGTTGCACCATCTTTTGGTGCTTAAAATGATTAATAGAATCGTGCATCGATAAAAGATCGTTTATGTAGGAAGAGTACTTGTGAAAAAATTCGGAAGGAATTATCAAATAAGTGAAAGTTGAAAAAAGTCAAACACCGAATCATAAAGACAGTCAGGCCCGTAGGTCGGGGGGTCGGAGATCTGACGGGCCATCTCCCATAATGATTAAGTTGTTCTCATCGTAAAATAGAAATAAAGTGCTTTTGCTTCACACTGATACTTTCACTTTTCTAGCTTTCATTTAAAAAAATTAATGTTGGTATTATATACAAATAACTGTTTTTTTTTTCTTTACAAAAACAAAAGCACTTGCTGTTAAAAATGAGCTTTTCTTCAGGGCCTGATTACCGAAAAAGATCAGAGCCAGAGCCAGTTTCGATTAGACTGATCAATGACGACTCGTTTCGCTGAAATCGTTTCCACCATCACGTCGTGAAACTACTTAACTAGAGCCAGATTACCGCGCAGGCTAACTAGGCCTCGGTTTAGTTTTAAGTAGTTTAACTCTTTGAGGCGCAGCCCTTTCCCAATGCTGAAAAAAGGGCAGTCGTTGCCATCGCTCGACTTAACTACCAGCAAGATAGCGGACGATCGAAACGTTCAGCTGGTTGTGCCGGCACAGCCAGCTGTCGTCAAAAAAGGGTCTCTAGCTCTGTGGCACTCGATGAAAGTTTCGATCGTCTGCCATCTTGCTGGTAGTTAAGTCGAGCGATGGCAACGACTGCCCTTTTTTCAGCATTGGGAATGGGTTGCGCCTCAAAGGGTTAGCATATTGTATTTTTAGCACTGCGACCCCAAAACTGCCAAATAAGTCTCAGCCCTCTCAAAACGGTTTGCGTGTGAAACGGGTAAGTATAGAACCCCTTCTAGGCCTAGGTAAGTATGACCTCGGTATGTGACGTTAGCAATACAGTGTTTAGGGCATCAGCTTTACTTATTCGAGTCGGTGCTGAATTTCACGTATTCTTCTTTCTATCTATACAAAAGAAAGTTTTCGGAAATTTATAATCACGAGCCCCAAGAAAACCCGTGCACGGAGGAAATTCCCCCTCTCGTCAGGCCTGAAGACAGTTCAAAGAATTATCTTTTGTATTATTTAAGACTCACACACACACACACACACAAGTAAGGACTTACGATCCATAATACTTTCTGTTTTAATCTACACAGCTCTCGATAGAGAATCGCAGTAGCATTTCACCGACATTATGATTATTGTTCATTCACATCTGCAAAATAGTAATCCGCGCAAGATTTTTAAAAAATAGATAGATTAATAGATTATCAGAATTTCAAATGTCTTTTCTTCATACCCAGTTTTTAAAATCAAGAGCTTTACATAAAAAAAAAAACCTGAATTCACAGAGTTTGTTTGCAGGTACGGACTACGACTGACGTCATGCCCTCCAGAATGTTGGGATCCAGAATTCAGACCTATCGACCCTACAGTAGCGCCCTTTTTAAAAATGTTCGACTTAAAACACAAACAGTGTAATAGGCCTAAAGTCGACGGCATCTCCTTTGACGTCTGGACTTACGGAATGACTGTACTAAGTTGTTTCACAGGATTTGAACCTGCCACACTCAAGCTCAGAAAAAAAATGGATTGGTGGAAAGAACAAAGGCCACTGCTATTAAAGTTATTTGAAGTAAGTAAACACGTTATAAAATAAACTGTTCTTTATACATATTCAGCAATACAATGAAGTTGTTCCTAATCTGACTTTAAAACTTTAACCCTTTAACGCGCAGTGTTCCCGCTTTGGGAACACCAAACTATGACGTTTTGACTGTTGCCAGTCACGAAGAATAGATTTGATTTCTATAAAAATAGTTGCGGGTGACATAGATCCACGAGAATCCTTTACTTTTTAGCACGTCATTTCCCGTAAAAAAATTCTCACGATTCTTTTTAACAGCACTGACAAGGGCAGCCGTTGCCATCGCTCGAATTAACTACCAGCAAGATAGCGGACGATCGAAACGTTCAGCTGGCTGTGCCGGCACAGCCAGCTGTCGTCAAAAAAGGGTCTCTAGATCTGTGGCACGCGATGAACGTTTCGATCGTCCGCATCTTGCTGGTAGTTATGTCGAGCAATGGCAACGAATGCCCTTTTTTCAGCATTGGTAAAGGGTTGCGCCTCAAAGGGTTGACAAGAATACAAAAAGAATTTAGCCTGAAGGAAATGCAGCACCTCTCCATTTAAAAAAAAAAAAAAAAAGCCTCATTTTTCTTTCCGGTTTTTTAGAATGGGCTTTAATTCCTTAGTGGTGAGAAAACAAGAGCAAACCTAGAGTTTTACTATGCAAGATAATGAGCTCTTGTTTGCCACAATAACAGTTTATTTTCATGACTATTTCATAACCTTAAAATAGACTATCTTTGCAAATTCTTAAAGTTGGGCTGTATGTGTATATTGAAAAAGTTTTTAATTTTGGTTCAGAAAGGTATGTCTGGAAACATTCTACAAATAATCATTTAAGTAAACGTAAAATTATCATAAATATTCGAAGTAAGCTGCTAAGTATAACCCGGATATTCACACAAACTAAGTGTTAATAAATAGTTAATACGAGAGACGAACGACTTTACCCAAAATTGTGGAGAGCGGAGCTTAAGATTCACCATTTAGAAAGACAGTTATCTGGATAGCTATTAACTCGCTGACTTCAAAACACGTAAACTGTAGCTCAGAATATCATAACCAATAGATAAAAAGCACTCAAAACTGGCTATATTGCTTTTAATTACAGTTTAATCACTAGTATAACTATTTGTATACAGCAATGCAAAGAAATTACTGAAATAACACATTTATTGTAAATTTTTATAGGGCTCGGCAATTGAGAATATTCTGCAAGCAAGGTTTCCCTATTCTGAAATACAGAAATCTGAATGCTGTCACGTTTTAAACTTTCTGACTGGCGTTCTAAGGGTGGACCCATATAGAAGACCTACTACTCAACAAATATTGGAACACGAAATGATGCCATACAAGAAGAGGTCTAGAAGTTTTGCTTGCGATGACGCTTGGACGCAGGAAATAGCAGCAGCTCAACCGAAACCAACGGAGCAGAACCGGAATTACAAATTGAAACAAAAAATACGTTATCTTATAAATAATGCCATTTTCATCGCTGAAGACATGAAGAGCGATTCTGCACCGGAAACAGTAGCTCATGAACTCCCGAAATCAAGAGAAAAGGTGAATATTTACGAATTGAGAAAAGAAATACGTGACCTAATAACCAGTGCAATTATCATTGCTGAAGACATAAGGAGATATCGAGAAGCTGTATGAAGTGAGAAGACTCATGTCGAACATGGTTGGGAGGCTGGGACGGGCATGGGACGGAGATCGCTGTGCTGCCACTCTTTCTTGGTGATGTTTGGAGTCTTTCTTGATACTGTATACTTAATTGGAAAATCTCAAGAGTCAAGTATGAACTCTATGATCTCAATGACTGAACCTGAAATAGTACAATGTTATGGACTTCAGGTTTAGCATGAGTTATGAGTCTGCTTTGAACTCTATTTTATGTACATTTCATGATACTGTATACTTAATTGGAAAATCTCAAGAGTCAAGTATGAACTCTATGATCTCAATGACTGAACCTGAAATAGTACAATGTTATGGACGTCGGGTTTAGCATGAGTTATGAGTCTGCTTTGAACTCTATTTCATGTACATTTCATGATACTGTATACTTAATTGGAAAATCTTTCGAAAATAAAACAAAATTTTTAACAGATAAAATGTCTCGTGTATTTATTTTTTAAATTCCTCATTTAATTGTGTCAATATTAGTTTTTAAGTAAAAAAATCTCATGTTGGCATCACGTGACTTTCTGGTACGTCTATCATATTACACACTTTTTACTGAAGTTTGGAGATTTCTCGCCAAACTTAAAGAATATCCCTAAGCTGGGTTCAGTTTTGTTCTCAGTTTTGTTCAGTTCTGAATAGCAACATTTTTGAGATTTGCTCTTTCCACTTTCTGCTTTATCAGCCTTCACTCTACTGTGTTTGTAGTTGGTAAAACCTTTTTTTTTCCCTTTTTAGCACTAGGGTGCTATTTCGTTCAGTCCCAAATTTTTGTCTACGCGACTTTGACGACATGATTTGTTGACAGGTTTTGTAGACATGAACTGACAGAGTGAAGATCTTTTCAAATGTGTTTGCCAAATAACGCGGAGGCGGGGTAGATTAAAATCTTGAAAGTCGCACAAGGTTTGCAATTTTTTATAATTGATCTTTCCTTTTGCTGGCAAAAATCAACTGCAAGACCAAACTGAGCTTGGTGATATCTTCCGAATTTGGCTAGGAACTAGAAAATTATAGTTAGAACATGCCTGGCGAAGATTGTAAAACAGTTTTAGTGGGCGATTTTAAGATAGATTTCAATTCCAAAGATCTGTTTCATAGAACAAGGGAGAAGTATACGGCACACTAATGAATAATGATACACATTCCAACTAAATAGAATAAGGAAAGAAAATAGGGAAGACGCATGTATTATGATACGTTTTTCGTGAATAGTTCTTTAGTGCATATTTAAAATCTGAAAGCGTTTCGGATTTTCCTACTTTTTTTTTTTCTTTTAGCTGACGAAGGGTGAATATTTTTTACCTGAAACGAGAGAATTGAATATTTATAAGTACATATTTATTTTTGTTATTTTACAAAATTTTGATTCTTATGTAATGAATGAAACATTCCCTGTATTCAAAATTACCAACATATACCAGACAATAACATATCTCATCACTTGAGCTATTGTCGAATTTTCTGCATTTCTCAATTCATACTTTTTTATAGGTGGAAACTAACGATTCTTCGTCCATAATGTCGACCACACTTGGTGATACGAATCCATTTAGCGATGGTTAGAATTAAAAAAAAACACTGTTCGAAAACACTTGCGCAGACAAATGTGCCAATGAAACGACGACTCTCATCTCATTACCAAAATAAAGATTCTAGAATGGTATTGCGACTGCGTGTTTTTCTTCTGAAAAGCGAAGTATCGGTTGAAAAGTATCGGTGAAAATGGATGAAAGCAACAGAAACCGATACTTTCCCGATACTTTTAGAATCGAAAGAACAGATACCGATACCTAAAAAAATAGGAGGTATCGGCGCCGATACTATCGGCTGCCGATACTATCGGTCGAATCCTACTAATAACCCTTCACTGCTGAAATACATTAGTAGAATTTTCTAAAAATAGATATTTTAGGGGTTATTGTTAGAGATAATATTTATGTTCCATTGAAAAAATAATTTTACAACATTTTCTAACAAAATTAGAAAGTATTTATTATTTTAGTATGCCGCCTGTCCGTCCATGTTCTGACTGCCGAAAATGCATCAGTTACTACAAAATGTTCGCATATTGTTGATAGTTACTAAATGTTATTCTCTTGAAAATTGTCGCTGTTGTTGTTTCTAACGCCCTCTGGCAACCACAGGGGTTCCAGATCCTCCATAACGGATGGCGAAGGGCCAAGGATGCGACTAGAGTGTGCCCAATGCGAGGAAGACAGTACGGGGTCCCCTAATTTTGAACGAATTCCAGAGGAGGGACCAACCCCCTGAAATCGCCTCCCCCCAGGAGGTAGCGTTAAACCCGGAGGACATTGGAGCCACGACGGATTTTACGTTCACCAGCTCCCATTAGCGTACACGGTCTAACAGCAATCGAGCCGAGAGGGAGTTAACCCTCTCAAACACTGGCCAAGCCGGATGCTGCTTCACTTGCCGTGTTCTTATGGGGGCGAAGTTTGGCACCTGATCACAGCGGGACACTCATAGAGATGGGAATTGTAATTAATACTAACCAACTTAATTGCTAACACTATGCACTCAACGTCGCAACTGCCTGAGTTTGATAAGCAGTCAAAACAACGTCACATTTTTACCCTTCCCTGAGTCAGTCAGGGTGTTTGTTCTTTGTACATTAATATATACCCACATCATGAGTTATTCAACAGTTCGAAACACAGCCGAGATAAACTTTGTTTGACATTTTCTTTTACGTCAAAGAGCTCTATCTGACATTTGCAAGAGAAGACGACGGCACAAGATGTCTTCTTTCTTTCGAAAGTTAATTTTCTTTGGTGGAATATTTCATTTAAATAAAGAATACGGAGCGTGGCTAGCATATTTTCTCAGTCAGTTTTGATGACGTGAAAAAGATTAGATTTTCTTTTCGTGCAAATAATAATAAAATATGCCGATAAGCTTGTACGCATTTTCTGAAGCTGATTTTTTAGATGAACTAGAAAGTTGTTTGATTGTTTATTCATGTACAAGTTTCACTTGTACAGAGTCTTTTTTTTTTAACAGTGGTAAAAGATTTTTCACTTTGACAAATGTCAAAAATACGAAGCAAGATAAGCTGAGAACCGGTAATGAAATCAATTGGCAGAAAAAATACTAGCAGGTATTCATTCAATGGATATTTTGTATCCACGGCTTGATTAAGTTCTAAATCAGGATTTAAAAAAAAGACCCTGTTAACCTTTTGCAGGAAAATTAAAAATTATCCGAATACCAAATTAAAAATTATCCGAAAAAATAAATTTAACAATACTGACTTGAAAAACTTCAGATATAGTTTAAGTATGACTTGATTTTTTGAAACTAAAATTGCATTTCTATCATGAGTGGAAAACTGGACAAAAACTCACAAAAATATCCATTTTCATAAATTTTCACAGAGCTATCTTCTTACACCTCACCTTCAAACTTAATTCAAATTTTTACTTAAATTTAAAAGTAAATCCTTCATTATCATTAATTCTTAATATTTCTCTTATTATTTAAACTACCCATCACTATATTCCGTTTTTGAAACCAATGTAAAAATATAGTCAGAAATGACCCAATATTCCCAGTAGTGAACACAGTGAAACTTGTATGCAAATTTCCCCCCCCCCCTATTTAGATGACTAATATCCCTTAACTAACGCGTTATAAGAAAAAAAAATGCAAATTACTAATTTAAAATATCCCTGGATCTGAATTTGGTCTGTAAAAGGTTAAACTGATTTTTCCTATTTTGAATTATTCATACAAGCAGCATTTTAGAGATATTAAAAAATAGTTTTATCTTTCCCACTAAAATTAAGATTCTGAAATAGAAAAGAAATTGAAATTCTCTTAAACTGATTTAGTCAGACAAGCAGCATTTTAGAGGTAATAAAATCTTTACAACTACAAATAGAATTTCTAAAAGCATTTAAGGCATCAGTATAGACTTTGGAAAAATGTGTATGCATTTAAAGCATGAGTTTAACGCATTCGAGTTTAGCGTCCCTTTTTCGGGACACTCAAGTTTTAGAATTTTCGCTGACAGATGTAAAAAAATTGTGAAAATGATTTATTTTTCCGAGCCTTAATTCACGAGTAATAAATCTCAATTCAACAAAATATGACAAAGTGAGATGCGAAAGTTTCACATTTTATACATAATTCCTTTAAAATAAAATTATCCCTTGTTTATGCAATTTACGCCAGACGTTTATCTATTGTTGTTGGCATCATCAAAAATTGAAGCCCAAATGGGTTAATAAAGATCATGAGTGGTGAATAAAGGTCATAGATTAATAAAGGTCATGAGTGCTTATTATCAGTGATTTTCTGATAATAAGCACGTGCACACTTGCTGTATGCATAACTTTAGTAATGGAACTACATTACTAAAAATGCAAACATAAAAAAATTACAAAATCCAAATTTTTACTGTAGGTCCCGCAGTGGCCTAGTCTCAAAGTTCCGTTCCCGTCAGGACACGGAAAGTGAATCAGCACCGGCTTGGCCAGTGCTTGGAAGGGTGAAAACGTCGCTGAACTGGGCAGCTATGGGACCGTGTACGCTAATGCAAGATGGTGCACATAAAATCTGTTAGTGGCTTCAATTCCTCCATGTTCTGACCATACCCCCTGGAGTTACCGATTTCAGATGCTAAGTCACTCATCTGGAATTGGTTCAAAATTAGGAGATCACTCACAGGGGAAAGCAATGGTCTGCCTAAGAGGGGTACCCATAATGAAATGACCAACATCTGCGGCCCTTGTAGTGGTCCCCCAGTAGGCCGCTGAAACGGACATTAGAAAGAAATAAAGCTTTGACTGTAGTAATATCAGTGATCTCGGAAAAACTTGCAGTTTCACAAATTTTGCATTTCTAAAATTTTTGTTTGCAGAGATCCTGCCATTCGTCATGACTAAGTCACTCTTCTAAATTTCCGTATGTATAGCTTAGTGTGTTGTGTGTTGTGGGATTAAGGCCAATTATCTACACGAGGGATCTAGGTCTATAGGTGGGGTGCCCTCCGTGGGGATCTTTTTAGTTTAGCTTAGAACAACTAAATATTCCTATGTTTTTTAAGCAGAAACTACAAATTGGTATGCTTTCAAATTGCGAGTTTACAAAGGCTTTTTCTGAAATTCATTGGGCCTACCATGGCCGAGTGGATGACACTGAACATGGTAGGCGGCTGGAGGTTTGGTCTATTTTCTGTAGATGTAACTTGAATGCACGTTAGAAACCCTTAAAAAGTCCTCTGACCGAGGCACCCCCAGTTTGCCGATGCCTTCGTGTGAGCTTGCCATAACAACAAAACTACTTTTCGGGGATAAGCTAAATAAATTTCATAGATTACTCTTCAGTTTTAAAATATTTTGTTTGCTTCAATTAATTGCTCAAGTATTGTGAGAGAATTAGAGCATTTATGCTTAGTGTCCCTGTTTGTTACGGCATTTTCGCTATTAGTCGAAAACGCCATTTATTTTTCATAGCCTTTATTCCCGAGTATTGAACCTCAACACAACAAAATATTTTAATATGACCAAGTAGGATGTTGGCATTTCAATTTTTATACATAATGATTTTTAAAAAAATCATCTCTTGTTCAAGAAGATAACATCGGAAATTAATCAATTATTGCTGGCATTAGCAAAAATTGAAGAAAGTCGCAAAAATATCTGGCCACAAATGGTAAACCTTTTATGGGCGAGTTTATGTTCAGCAAGTCGAAAGTACTTGGGAATTTTCTCACTCAGTTCATAGGACTAATTTATACATTTTCCCACCACGTTAAAATCCGGCGTGAAAATTAAAGAAGCAAGTGTTGCACAAACGTATAAATTTGTCAGGAGAATACACTAATTACTCATTAAATCAAATTCTTACAAATAACTTCTGCTTGCACAAGCAATTAAACACAAAAATACATAATTAAAAGCGATGATTCTTGTCTCATATTTCGAATAGTTATGCGATCGTTCTTGAAAGATACAAATCAAAGTTTATAAGCCAACTATAATTTGTAATCCATATATATGTAAAAAATACTTATCTATTATTACTGGACAAAAATCATAAAATTCGCGAGTGATAATTGATTCTGCAGTTAGCAAACCGTAGGTGGTAAGCATTCTTACCACGGCCTTAGAAACAAGGACGTACCCAGGGGGGGGGTGGTCAAGGGGGTCCAGACATCCTCCGAAATTTCAGTTTTTGTAAACAAAATAATATTGATGAATTTTTTTTTTTGCATAAAATTCTGCCTTTCTCACCGTTTGGACCCCCTCCGAAAATTTTTTCTAGGTACATCACTGCTTAGAAAGGGTTAAAAAGCAGGGGACTGTTGTTTGTGAACCTGAGAAATAAATCAGAAAATCTTTTAAAAAATGGCCAAATTTAAGTAAAATTTTTGAAGTCTGAAATTTTTTTCTGAAATCCTTGATATAATTTGCTTATAACAAAATTATAAGCAAACTATAATTTCATTTCACGCAAATCGATAACAAATGCATATCAAATATATTATAAGCATTCCGGATATGTACTGAATACATTTTCAAAGAATCGTAATTTTTGTATTTAATTTGATCAAAGAAACGGTAAAAATCCCATAAATTGGTGCAATATTCCAGTAATATAATTTACCGAGAACGACTTTACTCAGTAAATGGTTCAAGTTTGAAAGCGAGTTTTTAGCTTTTACAAATTCTCCTTTTGTTTCTCTCCCAATTTCGCAGTAAACATAAATCAAAGCTTTTTTTTTATCTTTCCGTTTCAAGCGTTGAAAACTCTTTCGTCAGCAACACCAGCTTTTGTGTTTTTTTCGCGCTTTCCGTTTTATGGCATTTAAATTGTTTTCCAGAGTAAGCAAAAATGAATAACGTCACGCCGTAGAGTTAATTAACACCGAAATGCGTTTCGGTATACTTATTCACTTATTTTGGAGAAATGGCAACCTGCTTTGTTTTAATGGTAATGATTTTATGCTTAGCGGTGATTAGTAAAGCTTTATTTTTTTAACGAATAAATTGTTTATCTACACTCTAAAACGAACGGAATTAATAGTCTTTGCTAAGGAGTGGATTCGACGACAAATTACCGAACCCCTAAAAGAGTAAATATTTAATTTTTTATGAAATTCGTAAACCACCTGCGAGAATTAACTAGAAAAATAAATCAGGTCGAAAGCATCGATTATGAACAACATTTATGAACAGGCTATTAGTTGAGCTCACGATTTTGCTTAACTGGTCAACATGTTAATCCAACAATGTTTTGTCTTTGAGACATGATATTTGTTCCTCCTGAGGACCGTGTTCTAGTCACTAGTAAGCTTCCAATTCATATTCGTCCGATTCAGTCTATTCACCCGTCAGCTCCTTAAAAACTGCAACATTATACAAGTATGCTTCATAAACAATACGAATATTTTCTAAATAAATTACAAAAAATAAAGTAAAACAATACTGAATACTATTCCTAAGCAGTGGTAAATAGGTCGTCAGATTACAGCCAATATCTATATAAATAAAATTAGACTTTTGTTTGCACATTACTTGGAATTCAAAAAATTTTGCGATTTCTATCATTTTCAAGCAGGGAATCAAATACGACCGTCAAAAAAAAAAAAAAAAAAAAAAAAAAAAAAGTTTGCCTGTCTGTCGTTCTGTCATTGTCCCGTGACGCTTTTTTTTTGTTAGCGCATCACGTAAAAATGACTGAAGCTAATGAAAGGAAATTGGTGACATGATGGGTGGTCACTCAACTTAAACTATAAGCGTCGAATTTTTAAAATTTTTGATTAGATTTTGAGATTTTTCGAAAATCGTGTCAAGTGTGAATTTTTCTTCGCTCATCACGTATAATAACGACTAAAGCAAATGAAATGAAACTTAATGACGTGATAGGCAGTCGCTGACCTTAAACTGTTCGTGTTTTTGAAAATTTTGATAAGATTTTGAGATTTTGCCAAAATTCTTTCAAAATGTGTACATATTTTTTCGAGCATCACGTCATAACGACTAAGCGAATGATATGAGGTGACATACGATAGGTGGTCACTCAACCTATAGGCTTCGAATTTCTAAAAAAATTTGATTAGATTTTGAGGTTTTGCGGAAATCGTTTCAAACTGCGTGCATTTATGTTCGCGAATCACATAAAAATGACTGAAGCGAATGAAATGAAATTTGTTGACATCATAGTTTTACAGTTCGTAAGATTTTTTTATGGCGGTAAATATGGAATCTTATAGTGTGATACAGGATGTCTCTAAAAGGTGGTAACTCGCTTTAATTCTTCCTATAGTGAATTAATCTATTAAGTGAAAGACTGAAACTTTGTAAATCACCTCAATAGCATGTAGGGCATATTTTACTAATTGAGATTTTTTTTTTTTTTTGTACAGGTGCCGTATAAAAATATAAATTTTGCGTTTAGTTACATTTAATCTTTTGAAAATTTTGTACGATACCATAAAATTCGGTATATTTTTTATGTAACTTTGCGATTTATTGTATTTGTCTGTAATCAATATTTTAGGAATAAAAGCCTGGGTTAATGTTTTCAGGGCAGGTTTTTGTTTAGCCCGATAATTATGCACCGACCCAATATAAATATATACAGGGTGTCCCAAAAAGGTGGTAACGGGCTTTAATTCTTTATCGGTAAGTAATAATCTATAAGTGGGCAGTCTAAATCATAAAAATGTTCAAAATAAGGTCGGAAATAAGACACCATTAAGAAAAAATTCCTCTCATTCATATACAAAAAGTTACACTTTTTAAATTTGTATAAGACCCCCGTACGAAACAATTTCCAATTAGTAAAATGTGCCCCATACACTCATGAGGTGACATGCAAAATTTTAGAACTATACCTTAAAAATTGCCAGAGGTATGAAGGTAAATATAATGCTGACCTAAACCACTTTTGAATGGCTCTCGAAGACCCCCCCCCCAAAAAAAAACGCCAATTGATCGCATTTCAGGGGTCGTACAGAAATTACGAAAGAATTTTTTTTCTACTCTAGCAATGAACGTTTACATTCAAAACCATGTATAATCCCTATTATCTTTCTTTAAAGATATCCCTGCAACGTTGCATGATGAAAGGCTCAAATTTGGTATTTCACGTCATGAGTGTATGGGGGAACGTTTTACTAATTGGCAATGTTTTTGTACGGGGATCGTATACTAATTAAAAAAGTGTAACTTTTTGAGGAGAAGAATTTTTCTTAACGGAGTCTCATTTCCGACCTCACTTTGAACATTTTTTACAATTTAAAATGCCCTCTTATCTCTAATAGATAAAGAATTAAAGTCCGTTACCACTTTTTTGGGACACTCTATAGTGTGTATAAAATGGTGGAGACTGGGGATAAAGCAACGAGGTAGTGCAAAATCCAGAATCTGCAAGAGATTCACCTATGTTTGAGATCGCGCTACTCCACTGGTGGGGGCCCCTTTTCAAATTTATTTATACATTATATTAATGCATTAATACTTTTAAAATTATTATTTATTGGTGCAAAAAGCATTTGCTACCGAACATTGCTGATTCGACCTAAACTTAGAACACGATTCCGTGTTATCTTGGTGCATCCTTACTTCCTATTAGAAATTTCACCATAAATTTTATTGAACCCTCTTAATTTAGAAATTTGAAATATTTTTCCGAATAACACTTACACGGTTCAGCAGAAATATCAAATATAGTTTAATTCACATGTGGTGTTAGCCAGTTTCATACTGACACGACATTCTAATCTTTTCAAATCCTTTTACTCCCAGTTAATGTGTAGTAAGAACATACTGGTGAATTTATTCTCAAGGAAAACTGCTTCCATTGAAATCTATCAAATATTTATCACAAACACTGTTTTCTATTACGAAATATTTTCACCGTCTGTAAGATTTTAATTTACAGATATTTTTTTGTTCCTGGTGGAATGTAACCTTCATGAAAAGTCTTTTATTTCTTAACAGCAGAGAATTTCTTGATGATGAACATTCATTCTGTCAGGACCGCCCTCTTTTGTTTTCTGTACCCTTTGTTTATGTATTTACGCTGTTTCCCAAACAAATAGATTAATGACATTAGAGGTAATGACCATTTATTTGCATGACACACGGGAAAAAAAGAAAAAGATGTTTGTTTTATTTTGCGACAGTTTTTCAACTTGTAAACTCTTTGTTCATCATTTATATATGTATAAAGATTCTATATTGCACGTATTTCAGTTAATTAATATGATAATTTTAATTTTTGTATGTTTTAGTTCCTTTTTTGTTTATTTAGTCTTAAAATGTAGTCTTTTTTATTAATCTAGATTAAGGATTTGTTTAAATAAAAATTATTATGTAATTACTATGAATGAATTTCACGTTTTGCTTTTAACAATATTATCAAATTAATGTCTAACTAGAAATGACTATTCCGTGAAAAAAATCGAAAAAATAATTATGCGCATTGTTAAATCATGCGTACATATACCAGGTGTAGAAGTATGAAACCGGAATTTCCCTATAGATGGGGATAGCCATCTTTTAGTGACCGCAAGACCACTTCTACTGCGCCATTATCTCCCCCTAACAGCTGACGAAGATTTGCAACACGCAACAACCAAAGTTCTATACACCGGTATATTTTTAACCTTAAACAGATCGAGTTTTGTGCCTACGAACTGCGATTTGCGGACAGCATTGGTTTTCTGTTATCATTTGAAGAAAATTGCTGCAGAATCGCTTCGAATGCTTGTCGAAGCTTACGATGAACATGCTCTTGGTAAAACACAGTGTTTCAAAAGCTTCAAAAGTGGCGATTTTGACCGAAGAGCGTGAAGACCACTGAAATCTATTATGAGCTGCTAAAAGCTGGTGAAACCGTTAACATTGATCGCTACCAACAGCAAATGATCGATTTAAATCAAGCATTACGTGAAAAATGACCGGAATATGGAAAAAGGTAACACAAAATCATTTTGCTCCCTTCGAACACCACAAAACGTGTCGGGGAAACGATCGAGGCGTTCAGTTGGGAGAGACTAACGCATGCGGCTTATTCTCCAGACTTGACTCCGTCCGATTATCATCTATTCGTATCACTGGGACACGCTCTCGCTGAACAACGCTTCAATGCGCATGAAAATGTGCAAAAAATTTTCAACTGGTTCGCTTCAAAAGAACTGTTTTTTGGCATGACATTCATAAACTGTCGGAGAGGTGGGAAAAATGTATAAATAGCAATGGAGATTATTTCGAATAAAATATTTCTTATCATTTTCAAACAACAGACGTATAATTTTTACAAAAAAATTCCGGTTTCATACTTCTACACCTGGTATACCTCTATACAATATTTCCACGAGTTCAATATGTCTGAAAACTTTTTTTTTTTTGGTCGTTTTGACAATTGTCTTGAACACCGTTTCTACAGCTAGTCTCTTCTTACATCCATGTGTAGAATTAGAAAGCAGATTGTCCAAAAGAGGAACATAAGACTTATTTTTTTCTTACAATTTTGTAGACACCTTGCATATCGACACTAAATACCATGAGTGCTCTGTACAGCGTTACAACCTACTGCCAATTATTCAAGAGCTTTAAAAATGAAGGTAATAAAAAACCATGAGAGTGCTTAATGCAGAAGTATTAATCGGGGCATATACTGAGTAAATTGGTGCTAAAAGGCTGAAAAACCCACTTGTAAATCTATCCACGTAAAAAAAAACATCAACGTTTCAATTTAATAATTATATTTTATGAGCCTGTTCAAGTGGATCGAGTAAAAGCTTGTTGTACCGATAACAATATGCCATTCAGTATTCTTCCTAAAATACATATCTAACCTGACTAACCATATCATTTAATAAAACAAACTCATGGTCAGAACTATCATCGGACATGATTTTTTTCTTCACATTTCTCGGCAAGCTGTCACAGTTTCTGACTGACTATAAAGTCTTCAGTCTGAACACGTCCTGGTAATTGACAACCTACTCTATGGGGAGCAGTAAAATATCTGGAAGCCGGTTAATAAATTTATTTACATTATCCATTTAAGGGCGAAAAAAATTCCATCAACTTTTCACATAAAGTCAGAAAATGACTAATAAATTATCCCGTCCACGTACGGCTCCCTTCAAAACGAACAATGTTCCTGTACTGGAGCAAATTAACTTCCGTAAAGACGACATATTCCTATCAACCTCTGTCATTAAATGTCAAGCAGTGCTTTTTCGTGTTCCTTTACGAAATAATTTCGAACAAAGGCATTTAATAATACTCATAATGAATACAGATCAGAATGGAATAGGAAGAAAGGAATGACTTCTGCGTCTAATTAAGGTAAAGTATCCAATAAGGCTACTTTTTTTTGTTATTTTTTAGTTGGTCTAAATAATTTATTTACGAATGTTATGTTTTGGTGTGAGACATACTTTGTACTTCTATACACCACCTCTTTCACATATTTTGTTTTAAAGGCTCTTTATATTTTTAACTCCTTCGGTACTAATTCATTTGTATGCACTCAAAAAAGTATTCCAGCGGAAGCCATATTTTTTATTTTTATTTTGTTGATAACTGATAAATTAAAAAAAACCAATAAAAAAGACTATCAGGCGTTGTAATTGTAATTAATAACATTTTATAAAGAACAATAATTTATTCATTAAAGCGACGTAGAAAATTTGACTTAGATTTGAATATTTTTTGAGTTGTTATACCAAATAATACACTAAATTATTTATAACATGCTAAAACAAAGCCAGTGTTCTGAAGTGCTTAAAAACATGTAAAAACAGCGCGACAGAAAGGGCTAGTAAAATGTCAAACACTGTGTTAGAACAATACAATGTTCTAAAAGACTGTCAAACAATGGAATAAAACGAGACCATCTAATGTGCTATAACATTAGATGAACAATGTGCTAAATTTTCAAAAAAGGATAATCTAAAACAGTGCGAAATAATGTGCTAAAACAATGCCGAATATTGTGGCAAAACAAAGTCTAAAATACGGATGAAATGATGTCCAACAAAAACCACAAGAAGACTAAAAATAACATTTCCAGAATTGCTCCAAATGAATAAAATAAAAAATTCGATTTTTACTTTCCCTAGAATATTTTTTTTAGTTGTACAGAACATTAAAAAAAATTACCGTTTGTCAAATATGGTTACGTCAAACATGTAGTACGTCATTCATTACGTCCAACAACGCAAATCTTGAACTAGGCCTCGTTTGAAACTGGCGATTTAAACAGATTCACCAGTACTTTCGCAGACAAAACGTTTCGGATACAGGGCACGGTTCGGATATGGTTGTTTCGGATTTGGTTAGATACAGGTTCGGATTTTGGGCCTTACCATGGCACAGTGGTTATGCCACTGAGAATGGTAGATGGCCGAAGTGTGAAGGTCCCGGCTTCGGGTCCCATCGCGTGGCTGTCGATCTAACGGTCTGGATTTTCGTAGGTTTTCTCCAGATGTAACGTGAATACGCGTTAGAACCCCTTAGAAAGTCCTCCCAAGGCACACCCCCTTGGCAGATCGCCCTAGTGTAGCATTGCCATAATCACACACACAGTCGGATACAGGAATTTTGGAATAAAAGATCTTTCCATGTAAAATTAATGGCCTTTTCTTGACTTATAAAGGAGTATAATTATAACAACAATGACAGCAATAATAATAATTGTAATAGGAGATGTTAGTTCATAATACTTCGTACTTATTCTTATAGCATTAAACACGGCATTTTTTTCTGCTCTTAAGTGAACTTATATGTTCAATGCAGTACTTTTAAGTTATATTAACACTAAACAGTATTTCTTGAGCAATTTTTGTTTCTTTGAGGCAATAGTTACCTGGCAAAAGCATCCATTAATGCTAATACTTCACGTAAAAATAACGTTTATTTTAAAGTATATCGCATCTTCATTGTGCCTTTTAACAGATTTCTACCTGTTTTTCTGACTGTCCGTGCTACCGTAATAAATATGCATCAACTGCCAAGGAAATTTAATAAGTTATGGATTATGCAATGCCGTATACTCTTGAAAATATTGTATTAAGTATAAATAGTTCTTTTACCGGAGCACACAAAACAACTGCAATACATCCGCTCAAAAAAGTATTCGAGTAGTAGCGAAATTTCCTATTTCAGCCTTGCAACTATCTAATTATTTTTTTGAAAGGAACGTCAATTCGAAAGAAAAGAAGAAGCTATTATTATATATACGACATGATGTACTTTTTACGAAGGAAACTATTTTAAATATGAAACTGACATAGAAGAATTGACTTGCACTCGAATACTTTTTTGAGAGGGTGTACTATGGACAGGGACAACTTATTGTGTGTTTTAAAGGCGTTCATCTACTACAAGCAAAATAAAATTAATGTAAATGAGATTTATGAAAAAATTTTCGCCGTCGCATAGAGGTGTCAGCAACGATTCCTTTTATGCGTCTATCATTATTTTCCGGAATGAGTCTTTGAATGCCACTCTGTTTCTGAGCGTTGCAGTTTGCTGGGCCCGCTGTGGAGAGTTCAAAGGTCCATGCCGGGAAGAAACGGTGATCATATAAAGGAAATCTCAGTCGTCGTCTCTGGGAGAAAATATTGAAAAATCGTCGTTTTATCGCCGTTTGATGATTAGACAGTGCTTTGCTAAGCAGTAGTAGCGCATGCGCAAATAAGATTTTGCTGGAAAGTGTCTTAAAATTGATGCTTTCAGTGTGATTTATGCTTCTTGTTATTCCGGCAGTAGTTGAGATTGATAAAGATAAAAGAGATATGAATAATTTCTAGAATATTATTCAAAAGGTATTAATCTCTCTGGTGTTAAGTATTTGCTATATCTTATAAATAAAAATGAAATTCTGTTTGTTTGTTTGTTTATTTGTTTGTTTGTTTGTTTGTTTGTTTGTTTGTTTGTGGATTTGATTCGTATACAAATCCACAAAAATGGACCTATCGGCCTGAAATTTAGTACAGATATGTAAAATAATATAGAATAACTCATAGTCCACTTTAAAACTTTGAAAGTCCACCCGTTCCCGGAATTTAAGAGATTTTTTATGCTCTTCACGCAAAAATCTTTCCGTAATTGTAACCCCAGTAGTGAAAAAAGTGTTAAATAAGGATCGTGGTTGCCATGTGTGGCGATTTTGCCGAATAAAATGTTTTAAATTCTCAAAGTAAAAATAAAAGAATAATAATGATTTTTTTTTTGTTAGTTTATATTCGTTAGGTTATTTTTTTTAAATTATAATATCGTGTGCATGGGAAATCAGAGCAGGAATGTAATGCTTTACACGCAAAACAATAAGAATTGAAGATTTCCGAGGCTAATAGGTAAATTGTTTTAGTTTGGCGAAAAAATAAAATGGCTCAAATGCCGATTTTGTGAAAGTGAGTTCTAGGGGTTTGCACAGATTTCAGCTTGGCGCAATTTATTGAGAGCTTAAGGAAATAGATTTTTGAAAACAAGTGCAAACGTTTTATTAGAATACAGCGTTAAATTTTAATGATCCGTGAAGAAATAATGCAGTTATTAAGGGATTTCAATTGATCTATCTCCAGAATTCTCGCCAAATGAGTACATTGATTTAAGTTGGGGGAATTCCGCCAAATTTCAGAAAATTGAAATCTTCTCATTTAGTACATCGGAGTAATGAGGAATAAAACACGTTATAGTTGATAATTTTAAAAAATTCGGCTGTATTAAGGGATTCAACTTTTCAAATAAAGGCTTGCTTTACTTTTTCGCGGTCGAACCATTTCCCATATATTATTGCTGCTAAGTCAATGCTTCGAATGATTTCCTGAAAAAACGCTTGCAAAATGGCGTATGTTGGCACTTTGGCGAGGCTTAGATTTGAAACTGGATTTTATTTGAGACTGGGATATATAATGACACTGGTTATAGATAAAAATGAATGTTGGTATGAGTGTATGAGGTTGAGAAACTCCAGCACCGTTGCACCATGAAATTTGGTTCACCTAAGTCTTTTATCATGGAGAAGCTTTTTATGCTATCCGTTTTCCTCTAACTTGCCACCAGGTGGCGCAGCAGAACGTCGAATTCTATTCTGTTTAGCCGTTTGCTATGCGAATATCGTCCAACCGATTTCGATGAAATTTGGTACACGCGAATATTAGAACACGGAGAATATTTTTCACTATCCATTTTGCTGTAACTTGCCGCTAAATGGCGCTGAAAAGCATCAACTTCTATACCGTTCGACCGCTCGGCAAAAATTTTTTATACTTACACATATGAGCACGAAACTGCGTTCCTTTTGATGTTACTCACCACTAGATGACACTGCAATGCATTATTATTTTCAGTCGCCACTAGATGACGCTGCAGCAGGCCAAATTCTTGACCATTCAAACGGTCGCTATGAAAATCAGTATACATAGCTATTTGAACAATGAGAATATTTTGGCGTTATCCATTTTGCTATAACTCGCCACTTGACGGCGCTGTAGCAAATCATTACTTTAATTAACTACTAGATGGCCCTGCAGTGTATCACTTCTTGACTGTGCAAAGGATCGTTATGAAAATTGGTATACATAGATAGTTGAACACGGTCGCTATGAAAATCAGTATACATAGCTATTTGAACAATGAGAATATTTTGGCGTTATCCATTTTGCTATAACTCGCCACTTGACGGCGCTGTAGCAAATCATTACTTTATTGAACCACTGGATGGCCCTGCAGTGCATCACTTCTTGACTGTGCAAATGATCGCTATGAAAATAGGTATACATAGATATTTGAAAACGGGGAAGAGTTTGGCGCTCTCCATTTTCCTATAACTTGCCACTAGATGTCGCGTCAACACATGAACTTCAGGACTGTCCAGCCGATAGTCCTGAAAATTCGTATACATCGATATCTGAATGCGAAAAATATTTTCGTCGTATCCGTTTTGCTAAAACTCGCCACTAGATTGCGCTACGCCGCATGGCCTTCTGCACCGTACAAACGATTGCCTTGCAATTCGGTATGCATGATTATTGGACACAATATAACGCGATATCCACTTTGCTATATCTGTTTATTACAATGAATAGTAATCACCACAAATCGTAATATCAAAAAGTCCATTCATTCCCGTGCGAAGAACGGGTACTTCAGCTAGTTCGAAATAAATTGAAACGGCAAATCTATTGCTTGCATTTATTTTGTTGCTCCAATAAATATACTTTCATCGAATGCAGGAAGACATTCATCACTGAAATCTGATGATCTGTTGCTAAAAATAATCATTATCTAGCTCCAGGGAAAAAAATCAGTACGAATATAGCTATTGTTATTGAGATTTGTCCTGAGGAATATATCAATAAAGAAGTTTATATTTTCATTCTTGCTGTTATTAGTAGTTTCCAATGTAGAATAAAAAAACATTGCCTCACGAAAAATTTATTTTGCAAAATTTTAAAAATTTAGATTATTTCTGTTCTATATGGTTCGTCGATTTTTCAAGTTAAAATTTGAATACATAAATTTTGCAATCATCTTATAAATAAAAATGAAATTATGTTTGTTTGTTTGTTTGTTTGTTTGTTTATTTGTTTGTTTGTGGATTTGAGTTGTATACAAATCCACAAAAATGGACCTATCAGCCTGAAATTTTGCACAGATATGTGAAATAATATAGAATAAATCATAGTCCACTTTAAAACTTTGAAAGTCCACCCGTTCCCGGAATTTAAGAGATTTTTTATGTTCTCCACGCAAAAAGCTTTCCGTAATTGTAACCCCTGTAGTGAAAAAAGTGTGAAATAAGGATCGTGGTTGCCATGTGTGGCGATTTTGCCGAATAAGATGTTTTAAATTCTCAAAGTAAAAATAAAAGAATAATAATGATTTTTTTTGTTAGTTTATATTCGTAAGGTTATATTTTTTTTAATTATAATATCGTGTGCATGGGAAATCGGAGCAGGAATGAAATGTTTTATACGCAAAACAATAAGAATTGAAGATTTCCGAGGCTAATATGTTAACATTTTTTAGTTTGGCGAAAAAATAAAATGGATCAAATGCCGAGAAAGTGAGTTCTAGCGGTTTGCACAGTTTCCGGCTTGGCGAATTTACAGAGAGCTTAAGGAAACGGATTTTTGAAAACAAGTACAAAGGTTTTATTAGAATACAGCGTTAAATTTTAATGATCCTTGCGAAAATAATGCAGTTATTAAGGGATTTCAAGCGATCTATCTTCAGCATTCTCGCGATTTTGAGGAGGATTCTAACGCTTGGCGCTATTTATCGTAATTTAATCGTCTGCTATTTGGGTTATGAATACACCTGCGTATAAGTTTTTGAAATTTTTATTCAGTTGGAATTGTGCATTTTTCAGAGCAGCTTTTCTGTATCTATATTACATCCAGAAAAAAGGATGTTAGAAATATCAATTTTAATTTTGTTTAATCACACTCATGAATAATGATACACTTTCCAACTTAATGAAAGAAGGAACGAAAATAGGGAAGACCCATGGATTATAACTCTTTTTATATATAGCACTTTAGTGCGTATTTAAAAATCTGAAAGTGTGTCAGATTTTCTATGATTCTAGCGCTTGGCGCAATTTAATGAGAGGGTATTTTTAAAAACAAGCGTAGGTTATCTTATAAATAAAAATGAAATTCTGTTTGTCAATTTGTTGATTTGGGTAGTATACAATTCCACAAAAATGGACCTGTCAGCCTGAAATTTTACACAGATATGTAAAATAATATAGAATAAATGATAGTCCACTTTAAAACTTTAAAACTCCACTTAAAAACGTTTTCCTCCTGAAGGGTTCCCTTAATTTCCGTTCCCGGAATTTAAGAGATTTTTTCTGTTCTCCACACAGAAAGCTTTACGTAATATTAACCCCTGTAGTGAAAATAGTGTGTGAAATAAGCATCTTGGTTGCCATGTGTGGCGATTTTGCCGAATAAAATGTTTTAAATTCTTAAAAATAAAAGAATAATAATGATTTTTTTAGTTTATTTTTTTAGGTTCTTTTTTTTAATTATAATATCGTGTGCGCATAAGAAATGAGAGCAGGAATGAAATGTTTTATACGCAAAACAATGAGGATCGAAGATATCCGAGACTAATATGTAATTTTTTTTAGTTTGGCGAAAAATAAAATGGCTGATAGGCCGATTTTTAGAGTGTGAGTTCTAGCGGTTTGCACAGTTTTAGGCTTTTTGGCTCAATTTACTGAGAGCTTAAGGGAATAGAATTTTTGAAAACAAGTGTATAGGTTTTCTTAGAATACAGCATTAAATTTTAACTATCCGTGCAGAAATAATGCAGTTATTAGGGCATTTCAAGCGATGTAGCTTCAGAATTCTCGCCAATTGAGTATATTGATTTAACTTGGGGGAAATCCGCCAAATTTCAGAAAATTGAAATCTTCGCATTTAGTACATCGAGGTAACGATGAATAAAACATGTTATAGTGGATAATTTAAAAAATGCGGCTGTATTAAGGGATTCCACTTTTCAAATAAATGCCTGGCGGTCGAACCATTTCCCATTTTGATTGCTGCTAAGTCAATGCTTCGAATGATTCCCTGAAAAAACTCTTGCAAAATGGCGTATGCTGGCACTTTGGCGAGGCTTAGATTTGAAACTGGATTTTACTTGAGACTGGTATATACGTATAATAAGACTGGTTATAGATAAAAATGAATGTTGGTATGTGTGAAGGAGGTTGAAAAACTCCAGCACCGTTTCACCGATCACCATGAAATTTGGTTCACCTAAGTCTTTTATCATGGAGAAGGTTTTTATGCTATCCGTTTTCCTCTAACTTGCCACTAGGTGGCGCAGCAAAACGTCGAATTCTATTCCGTTTAGCCGTTTGCTATGCGAATATCGTCCAACAAATTTCGATGAAATTTGGTACACGCGAATATTAGAACACGGAGAATATTTTTCACTATCCATTTGCTGTAACTTACCGCTAAATAGCGCTGCAACGCATCAACTTCTATACCGTTCGACTGATCGGCATAAAATTTTTTATACTTACACATTTGAGAACGAAGAATATATTCTAACTGCGTTACTTTTGATGTTACTCACCACTAGATGGCACTGCAATGCATTATTATTTTAACTCGCCACTAGATGACGCTGCAGCAGGCCAAATTTTTGACCATTCAAACGGTGGCTATGAAAATCAGTATACATAGCTATTTGAACAATGAGAATATTTTGGCGTTATCCATTTTGCTATAACTCGCCACATGACGGCGCTGTAGCAAATCATTACTTTAATTAACCACTAGATGGCCCTGCAGTGTATCACTTCTTGACTGTGCGAATAATCGCTATGAAAATAGGTATACATAGATATTTGAACACGGGGAAGAGTTTGGCACGATCCATTTTTCTATAACTTGACACTAGATGTCGCGTCAACACATGAACGTCAAGACTATTCAGCCGATCGTCATGAAAATTCGTATACATCGATATCTGAATGCGAAGAATATTTTTGCCGTATCCGTTTTGCTAAAACTCTCCACTAGATTGTGCTACGCCGCATCGCCTTCTGCACCGTAAAAACGATTGCCTTGAAATTCAGTATGCATGATTATTGAACACAATATAACGCGATATCCATTTTGCTATATCTCTTTATTACAATAAATAGTAATCACAACAAATATTAATATCAAAAAGTCCATTCATTCCCGTGCGAAGAACGGGTACTTCAGCTAGTATATTTATAAAACATGTGAACGCAAATAATTATGTTGCATTATAAAATATGTGGACCCTTATTACATATTCTTGATTTATAAATCGAAGTTTCAGCGAAGAGAAATTGCAAGCATTTAAATTTTCAAAAATTTAAGAACGTAAGTATATCTTGAATTATACATTTTGGTCAAACAAAATTGGATTGCATCAAATATTCACCTCAAACTATGTGATTCTCAAGCGAAGAGAAAAAATTTAAATCCTAAGAAAGGAAAATTTAGTTGAGATGTATGCTTCAGCAAACCAAAAATAGATGCAGCTAATTTTTTGACAGTTCTGACAAAATATTGTCTTGATTTTGTGAGTGGCTGTTCTACTGTAGTATTAATTAAGAAAGAATCATTTTTCCGTTCAATTACCCTTAGAAAATTTCCACAGATTATCGTTAAAATTATTTTTACGTCTAAGAGTAATAATATAACTGAACAGAAGTTGTGTCTTTTCATTGTATTAGCGTAGCGGTATAAAAATTTGAAGATTAGTCTTGTTAAGAAACATAATTCTGTAAAACTTTATATTTATATTTATCCTCAATAAACAAAATAAGCTTTTTTTTTTTCTTCTCTGAAATGCCGGCCTTTTCCTTGAAGGTTTTGGCCACAACAGGCCGGAATTGTTGGTCTCTTTATTATGGGGGCACCTAGTAGGTGGACCAACGTCGCCCCCTATGAAGGGACGGACATGGAAACCACGCCCAGTCGGGGATCGAACTCCGACCGCCGAGAGTTGAACCCGAAACACAGTGCTTTACCCATCATGCAACTCGGTCGGCAACAAAATAAGGTAAGTTGTGACATTAACTGTACCAATAATTCACACCAGTGGTATATTTAGCCCATGCTTACAGAATTTGTGACGTAAAACTTACATTCTTCCTTTATTTTTATTAAAAGAAGCATATGTAAAACAATGTTGGTGTCCTTCGGTGGGCACAAATCTCCGATCTTCCTATTAACAGTCGAACGTGGTAATAGTAGGAGCACGAAAATTCAGAAGTCATAAGAAAACATTAAGTCGAGTACTGCCACCTATAATTTATTCTGGGAATGTCAAACAAATATGTGACTACCACTTTAAAGCATATAAATGGTTCTCATTTAAAGGAATCAAAGGTAAACAAAGACATGAATATATATAAATAAAAAACAGAGAGAAATTAAGTGAGTAGGTATTTTCAATTTTTTCTGATTAATGGTATCAAAGTCAGCCACGTAGATATTACGATTTCGAAGATAGAAGCACTATTAGTTTAAAATATCCAGCGTAAAGGAAATCGAAGTTATACACTAATTTCACTCTGAGAGGCTATTTTTATTTCATTCAAAAATAAATAACTAGGCTAATACAGCATGATTTTTATTTCGTTCCACTTAAAAGCAAAATACATCATGAAATCCTTCTTCCGCTATTTTTTCAATATTTTCTCTCCAAAAGCAATATAGCACATCATGGATATCAATACTAGTAAACTTCTTATATTTTATTACGATCATTTATTTACTAATTTATTGCTGACATAATTCATATTTATTTTCTCGATCCTGGACACCATAAGCGAGGTTAGTATACACCGTAACACCGATCTGATTCTCCAGAAGAAAAGCTGCGCGAATGGCTTTTTTCCTTTTATGTTGGAAGGCTGAGAAGAGCAGAATGGCTTTTGTAAGAAGTATACTGCTTAGAATCTCTTATAGCAGTGATAAATCTTGCACATGCTCTGTAAGAATAAACAAATGGATCATTTTTGAAAAGTTTTTGATTGTTTATATACATTTATTATCGTGTAATAGATTTCAGGAAAAACTGTATGTCGAATGTAAGGAAATTTTTACAGTTATGAAATAACAGTCACTTTAACAGCAGAGCATGGAAATTTTATCAATTCAAAATATTCTTGAAGCAAAGAAAAGAAAACGAACAACGTTTAAAGGTGTAAATGATTAGTTTTTGTACTTAGTATTTTTTATGCTCCATATAACAACTTCAAAAATTGCTTGTCATATTCAATAATAACTACACACTTTATGTTTGATTTGTCTCATTATGTTAACATTTATTCAATTAAATAATGTTATTCATTCAAAATTTGATTACATGAAAAAATTTAAACGTATCAGGATATTCAAATATCCACTATAAATTATTACGAAATTGTAAATACTGCTTAGTGGTAATTTCGCTAAATAAAACGATTATTTCGTATGGGGTGCAAATTACATACATATAGCCGAAAAGAAATATAAGAAATATTGGATAGTTTTAGAAGCTTTTTCGTTATTTTTCAACAAGTCGCATACGAAATTTTCTTCAAATTCGTGCATGCAAACAATATATTTGAATACTCACTGTTTAGTTTTGCTGGGAACTGACAACAAAAATGAAAAGTAAAACGCTGTTTGGAGTCGTTCTCTATTCTAAAAGGATTGAAATTATCTTTTGAAATATATTTTTAACTACTATGAACAGTGCTGCTCTGTAATTTTTTATACACAAAACATATATCCAGAAAAATTTATTTTGCAAAATTTTAAAGAATTAGATTATTTCTGTTCCATACGGTTCGTCAATTTTTCAAGTTAAAATTTGAATACATAAATTTTGAAATCATGTATTTATAAAACATGTAAATACAAATAATTATGTTGCATTATAAAATATGTGGACCCATATTATATATTCTTGATTTATAAATCGAAGTTTCAGAGAAGAGAAATTGCTGTTTGGAGAAATATAAATATTTATTTAAAAACGTGAAATTTTTAAAATGATTTTTTTCCGAAATAATTTAGTTTTCAATTTATTTTACAAAATTTACAAAAATATGACAATAAAGCTGAAAAACATTTTTACTAAAATTTAAATATAAAAGTAAGTATTTAAACTGATATCAGCATGAAAACTAGGCAAGCAGTATGCGCAAAAGATATCGACTTGTTTAGTCTCTTAGCAAATTTTATAAAGCAACATTTCTTTTAAAAAAATAATAAATAAATATTTAAAAAAATCCGAATGATTGTTATGAAAATTTAGTAAGTTATAAACAGTAGTAATTGGTAGAATTAAAAATTTAATTTCTGAAAAGGCTGGCGTTTGGAGTTTTTAGAAAATTGTTATTTTTTAATCATTAAAAGCAAAAGAATTCAATCTTTAAAAAATAATAATACATTTAGATTTGTTTCTTTAGTGTTTAGAACATTAAAACTTGCTATAGCACATTTTTTGATTATTAATTTTAATTGAGGTGTGATGATTTTTTCCCATCATTTTTAAGTACAATTATGATTTTTGGAGAAAAATAACTATCACAAAGGCAGAAATAATAAAAAATAAAGGATTTTAGAAAGATACATACTATTTCCCTCACTATTGGTGCAATTCTGTATTTTTAAAAAATTGTTTCCCTTCTGCATCCTGAGTCTTGAATATGCCTAATTGTAACTCGAAGGCGCTCTGGTCAGACTCGGAGAATGTTTTAAAAAATATATACTCTATAAATTTCGCGGCATTCTTTATTGCACAGGGGGAAAAAAAATCTTACTGGTACGTCGTTATTTTTCCAGACATTATCATCATACATTTCTCATGCCTGTAAATTTACTCTCCAAACTCCTCTGTCGTGTACTGCATTAAGGACCGCTCTCCATATTGCGCTTAGCATCAGTGAAATACGAGATCCGAGATTGGACATATCCTCAGAAGCGAACATGTTTGCTCCTTGTCATATCGCCGCCAGGACGAGATTAAAATATGATACCCCTCCCGATTTTAATCCTCATCGACAGCAAAGAAAGTACAAATCCATTAAAAATGCGTTTTCGGCCAACAAAACATTTCCTGTGCTTCCACGAATTTTACCCAAAAAGGAGGCGGTGTTTTGTTGCCTTTTCCATCTCGGTTTCATAGTTGAGTTGAAGAATGATCCTGCATAAACATGCTGAGAGGATACGTATCTTAATGGCTCCTGAGATACAAGGCTTTCGTAATTTGTTTGGGGCTATGCTGTTGTTCTGCACTGAATGGGGGCTGCCTATTTTCCATTCCCTTTCCTTGGGGGCAGATAAAATATTGTTCTTCCAGATGTAAGTAATGAATTCATGAGAGTTGGTCAGCAAAGTAGAATTGTGGTCCTCTGACTGACGAATGCACTTTCAGTGCAACGTTAAATGAAATCATTTGCATATGACCAGAGTACTTATAGTATGCTTACAAATTTAATAGTATTTTTAATGCGCAATTACTGTATAACTAACTAACTAAATAGATAAATAAGGTAAATCATGACGAAACTATTGGTTGTGACACACTTATGCATTTTTACTGCTTAATAATTTATTTATTGATTCGCTTCCTCGGTTGCAAAGACAAGATGGCAGAGATTCCCGTTCTGCTCTCATCGGTGCGTTCCAGATTGGGTTTCTGAAAGTCCCGCTGTGGGCCGCATGCGCGCAAACACTGACTCACTCACAGCTAGACAATTAAAGAGCCACGCCGGGAAGCAACGACGGACACTGAATGGAAACCCCTATAGCTGTGTTGCGTCTTTGCGTCAAGAAAAGTAAATACGTTAAAAGCAAGCCAAATCATTAGTGTTAGGGCCTAATCTATGAGAACAGTTTTGTTAGACCTTGTTAAAGAGCCATATCTGCTATATGCACTATTTTCGAATTCTACATGTATGCATTATTAATTTCCCATTCTCTGCTATACTAAATCTATATTCAGATCATTTTTTAATTCTAAAATTTATACCAAATGAATTTTGTTTTGTTTGAAACAGATGAACGTTTCTAGAATATATTTTAAATGATGACTGTCGAGAGGGCGTAATATGTATTACCTTCCAAAGATTGGCAGTATAGCTATTTGTTTTGTTTGTGTAATTATAGTAACGCTACACTAGGGCGATCTGCCAAGAATGGGAGGGTTTGCTTTGGTAGGACGACTTTCTAAGGGGTCCTCCTACCCCCCCCCCCGATCTAACGCGTAATCATCTTACATCTAGAGAAAACCTACCAAAATTCCAGACCGTTAGATCGACAACCGCGCGTTGGGACCTTATTCCGGGACTTTGACCTTTCGGCCGTCTACCATTTTCAGTGACATAACCATGGTGCCATGGTGAGGCAGCATAGCTATCTTGAATGTCAGCTCCAAAGGTACTCCAGAGCAGGTCCAGGTTCGCTGCCCGTGTCCACACTCAATTTAGAACATCACCAGGGAAAAAAAAAATTGTCATTCTCGGATCCTCAATTATGTCTCACCTAACAACGCACTTAGCAAAAGAACATATGGGCCCACAGATTTCACATGCAAGCTCGCTGCATGTATACGTTGGTCTCTGATCAGCCAATATTCGAACCTCAGTAATTCGATCTAGAATTCGACATCCAGCCAAATGGGTTACTAAAGCCCCAAGAGCGTATTAGGGGATTATTATTTGGAGTGTCTCTGTTTAAAAAAGCTACTCAGCGTAGTCGTGCTACACTGTAAAAACAAGGTAATTAAAAATAAGCAAAATGTACTCTTTTCTGAGTACTTTACCATCTTGTAATAGCTCCGAGTGCTTCATTCTTAAATTTAAGCAACGCCTGCACTCATTATTTGAATTGCAGTCTGTATTAATTTATGTTTAAGCACGTCATGCACTCGTTTATGATGAAAATGTGCTTAAAATGTACGATCACATTAAAGTACTCATTTTTAAGTAGATTTCTTTAACAGAGTAGATGCGCCATTTTCAATGTGCAATACTTTCGGCGCTTGCCTTCATAATCATTTGAGATTTTACGAATTACCGAGTGGTCCCGGAAAGGAGTGTATTCGCGACCACTCGGACGTATGAGATGTAGTGTAATGTTTTTCAATTTCATGAACTGTTCTGAAAATTGATTTCACAAACTTTTCGTAAAAAACTTAACGAGTTTCCTACGAGTTCGCAAAAACGAGCGCCGTCTGTGTATATCACTCATGAGAGTCATAGCAGCTGTCGGAGCAGATCAAACCAAAATTACAAACACATAACACTTTATTGGAAAAGGTTTTTATTTCTTTATTTTTTTTAATGGCCAGCCCCTTCCTTTCCCGAAGCTTTGGCCGCAATTGTTGGTCTCTTTATTATGGGGCACCTATTAGGTGGACCAACGTCACCCCCTATGCAAGGACGGACATGACAACCACGCCCAGTCGGGGATCGAACCCCGCCGCTGAATCCGAAACCGCTGTACGGTGCTTTATCCACCATACAACTCGGTCGGCTTATTGGAAAGTGTTAAAAAATAGAAAATTTTCTTGGATTCATAAATTCATCTTTTTAAAAAGTGCATTCCAAGAAAAGAGTGATGGAAATTGCAGTCTTTTCTTTTCTTTTTTTTTTTAAATAGAAAGAACTTTGTTAAAATATTCCAGAGAGGTATAAAATATTCAAGTAACGCTTTCCGATGAACTTTTTCTCTTTTGTTCTGGAGAGCAAGCATATACAGCGAACACGTGCAGAGCAGGGGCTAATGGGACAGATTTTACAGTTTTCTGCTGTGAAAAGTGTAATTCACAAAATTCCATATATATATGTGTATATATATAATTTTCTCAGATAGTTAATTTGAATAGATTTCTGTTATTGGATTTAAAAAAAATAAGTTGTTGTTTAAATATTAAAAGAGAAATATTCTTAGTTTGTGAAATGAAATTTTGTCCCATGAGACTGACTCTAGAACTATGGGGTTTCATGGGAACAATGATGATATTATTAACTGAACAACTCTGTACGCCGCCAACTTAACATTTATTGATTAATCTAAAAAGATTACAGCAAAAGACACAATCCTATGTTGTATCCTGTAAAAAGTAAACTTTTGCTATGTATTTGTCTCACAAAGATGCAATTTCATGAGAGTTTCCAATCACGTTTAACAAACCTACAAATTTGCACGGTAATTATTTATTTTGTAACTTAAATTTTTAATTAAGAAGCGTTAATTTAACGCTTTATCGTTCGATTTATCAGATTAATTTTTCTCGACACTGGATAAAGTTTAGAACTCTTCGTTGTATAAACAGCCACTTGATAACACATCAACACATCAGATAAAGGGAAATATGTCAGGTCGGGATCTGCGAGACGAGACGAGACAGAGATCTGCAGTAGCTATGGAATACAGTTTTTTATTTTCGTTACTAAATGCAAATTTTGCGAGACGAGACGGCCATTTCTCCGTTTCGCACTCATCTCTATCATTTCTCTCTGTTTGCAATATTTTCAGCAACTGGTTTATTTGCCCAAATGTCTTTTCAATCTCCTCACTAATAATTTTCATAAACCCTAAGTTCCATAATTTCCTAATGAATAGTTACGGCTTTAAACACAACTGAATAAATGAACTTTGACCATACACTTCCTGACAAACACACATACATATAATGTGTACTTAAAAGATTCTTTCAATAAAGATTTATTGATTTTTTTAATAAAAGATTTTAATATTTCATTACAGTTTCTTAAAACTAATTACTTCCGACGAAGTTTTTTTTAAAAATTTCGATTCACAAAACATTCATCATTAGTATCGATTCTTTTTCATACTGCAATCGTAATCGATCATTTCATTGTCCGGGAAATAATACTTCATTAAAATCAATAGCTGACAGACTTAATTTCTTTACAATCTGACCTCCTTCTGATACAGATTAAAATTTAAAAAGAATATCATTTTTTTAGAAGCAAATTAATTTTGCAAAACGACTTTAATTTAGAAAATTAATGTCTTTTAATCTATCAATATCCGATAAGATAAGTACTATTCAATTGAGATATCTGAAAAGTGACTTTCGATTTTTCTTCCTTGTGAAATGTACAGAAAGAATATATGGTATTCATTACTTAAGCAGTAAAAACTAAGTATTGTGAATATCAAAGAACTGATTTTCAAATTCACTTTCCTGCACAATTTTCCTACGTAAAATTGTATTACTCCTGAATCTGTAAAAGGAAACTTTCAAAATAAACAAAAAAAAAATTATTAAATCCCCAAAAAAGATGCAAATCATTATAAATTTATTATAATTTTGCTAAAGTTTCAGTTGAAAATATAGTAAAATCTGCGTCAAATAAAATCTTTACAAACAGAAACTTATTTTTAACGGAAAAGTCACGTCCTATTTCCTCGTTCAAAATTCAACTGAACATGCTAAATGAAACAACACACAAAAGAATAAAGTAAGCTGCACGTACGTTTTGAGAGACATACAAGAGCTCTCCCTTCTTCAGAAATAAAATATTCATCCGCTTATAGCAATTAAAATAACTTCGCTTGTCTGCGCAACCACAAAAGGACGCTTTTTTTTTTTTTTTTAAAGCGCATTTTTGTTGAATCGGTGCGAGATTCAACAGCCCAAAAAAATACTTCTATTTAGAACAACTTTCCTCTTAATAAAGGCTTTGTTTAAAACAGATGTCCTTTTATAGAGCAAGCCAGTTGGAAAATGCTTCACACCTAAATGCATCCTACTGAATTATGATTTGGTATGTAGATAGCAATAATGCAACCACTTACTAAGAGTTGATTTTATAAGTCATCGATCACCAGACTAAATTAATGTTATATATGGTTTTCGGCATAATGCGAGTCTGCACCCGATGAAGGTTTTAATTTCCACAAGCACGCCTCGCGCAATTTTGGAGCAATATGCCTAACAGCCGTTGACATGTTAGTCAACTATTAGTGGAGACGGGACAGAACGTTATAAAACATACCAATGCGTTAACTTGACAAGGCTGAAGCATAATTAAGCTTTCCTGTCTCCAAAGATCACTTTAAGCACATTTCATGAATATATAGGGCGGTTGAATTATAACCGTGGAATTTAATTTCTCTCTCTAGTTCCCCTGTCTGTAAAATAAGGTCGATAAGACAAAGCTTAGTGCCCACTTTTTCTTTTGCGATTGGTGTTTATTAATAAAGATTTTATTTTCTTTATTAAAAAATAGTACTTGGAAATAGTATAATAATAATAGTACTTGGAAAGGTTGTTTAATTTCATATTTAAAAAATCATAAAGCTATGTGACATAACAAATAAATAAGCTTTTGCTTGAAGAAAGCTTTATTTAGTTTTATGAAAAAGGTCCATAGATACATTTATAAAAAAACCACGATTAGGAAAAATATTATTAAGATGATTTGCGTTATTTTTTGCGCATATATATTTATATTTAATTCCAATTTTGTGCAATGACTGATGCCATCACCATATTGAGTTTTGATGCAAGGCACTTTTTCTCCTTTTTCCTTTCATATTTATGACAAAAAAGTTTTAAAATAGTATTTGATTTGCTGAAGTTCGTAACATATATTAAACACAATAGTTTTCATTCAAATTACTTACCACAACTGCACTGAAATGTAAAATAGATAGACTGAAGGCTCTATAGTACAAACCTTTCAGTTTAACGATATCGTGTCAGCAATAATTCCTTTCTAAAAAGTCTTCTTCTTAAAAGTTCTCTAATAAGTCTTTTTTTTTCACGCATACTTTTTTTTTCACGGGCGGGCACTTGCCAATTAGGCATTGCCCACAGCAACTATTCGAAGTTATTGTGGCCATTTTATTATGGGGGCAACGAGTGGGCGGTCAGCGTTACCCCCTATGAAGGGACGAACAAGTTAAAATCCATATCCAATCCGGAATTCGAACCCAAACCCAAGGCATGATAGAATAGTTCCTAAGCCACTACACCGCCAGGGCGACTTTAAAACATATGAAATCTTTTATTAATACGAACTGCAAGGGGAAAAGAGACATGGGAAATTGAAAATAATATCTACTATAAGAGCGATAAAGAAGCACTTAACTAATCATTGTTAAAAAATAGATTTTTACACGAACCATTGATATAAAAAAGCCCGAGTTGTTTGCGTAAGGTGAAAGCATTTATACATGCAATTGAGGTAATACTCTTAAAACTAACAAACCGATTCCACATTAAGGAAAAGCTTCCAAAAGGCAGAAGGTCATTATTTTAAAAAATATGCCGAATGATCGTCAAGTTAGAAACTACATCAGCTAGGACCTTTTAAACGCACTGAAAAACATGAGTAGCAAATTCTTCATTCTCTACCCATTCTTGGACGATATCTTGTCAATTTGGCAAGTTTCATGTGTAACATTCGAACAAGACGAATGACTGGCCAATAATAAACAAGTCGATTACATTCGATCAAACAAGGTAAGGAACTGACTGGCTGATTTATCTTTAATGTTTATAGGCAACAAGACAAACATTTTTCTGTTCGTAAGAAAATAAAACTATAAATTAAATGAACAAAATAAATGTATGTACTGAAAGTTTAATCTGAGAAACTTCCAAGAAATCAATCCTGAGAAACCATTCAATTAATCAATATTTTACTACAGTTTTTCAACTGTAACACATAATTCCAAAGTATGTTTCAAAAATTACCAGTAATATAATTCAATATTAGTAATACATAATTGCACATATTCTTGATGCACTTTCGTTTGAACTTATTTCATTTGAAATTCAGATCCGATAATTCAAATGTATTAAGATATGGCGATTTCTCTTCAAACGTAAGCGATATCTTCACGCTGTGTTTAGTCTTAAAAACTTATTTTTGTTGCCAAATTTGGCAATATTTCGCCAAAACTTGTCAGGCTCGGGGACAGTCTTCGAGATTTTGGGCCTTTTCAAAACAATGCTTGAAAATGGACCATTAATTAAATATTTTGTAGCTGGACAAAGACTATATATAATGAAAGTATTTTCGGCGATACTGTAAATAAAGTACTCAGTCGACTGCTATCAAAAAAGAAGTTTCACAGCTAGACATTACAATAGTCCTGAATATAAAATTTCAACGTTGTACAGCTAATCGTTTTTGAGTCACGTGAGTTACATATGTAAGTACAGACATCTCGAAAATGAATCGTACATGCGTACATACGTTCATACAAACGTATCTTAAGAAACTAAGGGGAAAAAAAACCTCATTAACAAACCTAAACAGACAAAATCACGTAGACAATGAAAGCACGTTTCACTTTAGCTCAACTCTTAATCTTTAAATATGAAATTCCAAAGATATCTGAACTCTCTCTCTCTTGGAACAATTCAAACATTACTACACGAAATCTTCGGGGATAGCCACCGAACATCACAACTTTTCACGTCTTTTAATGACATGTTTATATCAGATTTGATAATACTTAAAGCCGAAGGTCTCTCGGGAAAACTTGAATTTTGGCCTAATAAGGCGGATTTGCTGATAATCCACGGAAAGTCCCTTTTATAAACCTGCATTATTGTAAGGATTACACAAAGTTATGACAATCAAATGAGCTTCAGCGATAAGGGAGAAGGGGGAAGAATAGAAAACGATTATTAATACTTAATGGCAGAAGTTTGGTAACTTTGCAATACCGATAATGATTGAATCTCTAAGCATTTGAAGAGAAGGGAAATGAAAATAAACTTTCATGTCATTTTCATGTCTTCAGGCAGTATTATTGTGTCGTTTATCGGAATATTTATTTATTTGTCTGCGCATTTGTTATATCTTAGAGTACGTACTGACAATGTTTTAAAAGAAATACTGCACTGATCTAAAATTGAAATGCATTCACGATTATTAATTTCAGACTTATTAGCAGTACAGCCAGTTTTATGAACTTCAAAATGCAGGAGAAACTTCTTTTCCTGAAGAGTTACGAAGTCTAAATAAAAATAACTTAGAACGTTAGTATTTTACATTTGTATTTTAATTTCCATAAGAGTATGTTAATTAATAAAATGAATGATGATACAAGATTTAGAATTTATGTAAAATAATAATAATAGTAGTAATGATAATAATTTAAAGACATGAAAATCAATTGGTCAGAGTTTCGATTTTTTAAAAGTTTAATTTATGAACATAAAATAATAATGAATCTTAATGTTTTTATCCTTTGGCACAATCCTTCCACACAACTGACTGTGCGGTCCTACTGTCTCAGCAGGTTTTCTTCAGATGTAACGTGAATGCGCGTTAGAATCCCTTAAAAAGTTCTCTGCCCAAGGCACACCCCGTCGGCAAATGACTCCCGTGTACGCTTTCCACAACACAAAACTAACAAACAAACAGTCAGCTGGGCAAAGAAAAAAAGTTTTTTAGCTCTGTAACACGCGATTGACCGCGTGCGAACACCCCAAACATGGCAGTCGATCGACTGCCATGTTTGGGGTAGTTAAATGGAGCGGTTGCAACGGCTGCACTTTTCTAGGGTTGGGCAGTAAATTCATTCGTTCTTCAGTATCGATGTGAAAATAGCGGCGCTTCAAAGGGTTGAGGGCAGAACATTGGTAACTTATGAACATAAAGTTTTTTACATAAAGTTTTTTATGACTTACATAAAGTTTTTTATGAATATAAAGTTTTTGGGGCAAAGAAAAAAAAGTTTTTTTAGCTCTGTAACACGCGATTGACCAGTCGATCGACCGCCATGTTTGGGGTAGTTAAATGGAGCGGTTGCAACGGCTGCACTTTTCTAGGGTTGGGCAGTAAATTCATTCGTTCTTCAGTATCGATGTGAAAATAGCGGCGCTTCAAAGGGTTGAGGGCAGAACATTGGTAACTTATGAACATAAAGTTTTTTACATAAAGTTTTTTATGACTTACATAAAGTTTTTTATGAATATAAAGTTTTTTGGGCAAAGAAAAAAAAGTTTTTTTAGCTCTGTAACACGCGATTGACCAGTCGATCGACCGCCTTGTTTGGGGTAGTTAAAAGGAGCGGTTGCAACGGCTGCACTTTTCTAGGGTTGGGCAGTAACTTCATTCGTTCTTCAGTATCAATGTGAAAATAGCGGCGCTTCAAAGGGTTGAGGGCAGAACACTGGTAACTTTGTAATACCGATAATGATGGAGT
Organism: Cheiracanthium punctorium; assembly: GCA_038373885.1. NCBI lineage: Eukaryota > Metazoa > Arthropoda > Arachnida > Araneae > Cheiracanthiidae > Cheiracanthium > Cheiracanthium punctorium. The sequence continues at coordinate 1,452,911 of JAWZYV010013274.1, forward strand.
CTGTAGTCATTGGAAGAGACGGGAAACGACAATTAACTCTTCCATTAAATTTTCATGATGCATTCACGAAGTGTTATTGGAATATTTATTTCAGATATTTTATATCTTAAGTATGGCCTTAATTTTTTAAAATAAGAAACCTTAGATAAAATAAGCATTCAAGAATATTGTTTTCAGGCTAATAAGCAGTACATCTATTAAACCTTTTGTTCCATTCCAAATAACAGTAACTTAAGGTTGAGCATTAGCATTTTACATCCGTATTTTAATCTCAGTAAAGTAAGGAAATTAATAAAGTAACTGATGGTACAGAATTTAATCTTTATATCTTCATACATAAAGATTTAAAGATATAAATATCGATTGGATATTTTTTTTCTGATATACAAAAATAAAATAAGTATGAAGCGAATGCTTTTTTACCTGTCTATTTTTGTTTTCATTTAATTAAAAATATCACCTACAGGTAGCTAAAGAAAAAACTGTGTATGTAAAAGAACGTGATCTTATTAGTTTTATAACAATAAAAAAATATTCTGAAGTGGGTAATTCATTCTGTAAAAAAAAAAAAAAACTATAGAGAACGAATAAAATTTGAAGGACGAAAAATGTTTATATTTATCTTTATATATTTATTTATTTTTATTTTTATTTTTTGCTGCTTAGCAAACTCGCTTACAAAATCTTTATATATTAGGAGAAATATATTAGGTGCATGACTCTCAAATAGATTGGTAGAATTATAAAAACTCTTTTGTTAAAGTATAATTGAAAAAAAAAATGCACAAATATACCGGGGTAAATGTAACGCCAGCACATTGTGATGTAAGTTACTAGCACTTCAATTTTCAAGCACAGCGTTGTAATATTACAACTCATTGTATGGCATGGTGGCACGTAGTGGCACAACAATGCATTGTTCTGTGAATTTACAACACGATGTAGTCAAGTTAAAAAAAATTATACGAATTTAGATCAGTGTTGTCAAATTACAAGACTAGAAGGAAAATGTTCGCAACTTCAATCGGGAGGGAAAAAAAAAACCGCCTTATAAGCAACATGACAGCATTTTACAGCAAATCACACTCTTACGCTTGTGGCAGGACATATGTTTACATCAAGCGTGATGAAGAAAATTACAATAGAAACTGCACCAACTGTTTCGTATTTTTACAGCAAAGTATTAGTGCCTTTGAAAAGTACAAATGTGCCAAGCAGTTTTCAGTCCGCAACTATTAAGTGTAACCCCCCCCCTCGCCCCTTTTGGCGGTATTTCAGAAATGGTAAGCTATTTAAAAAGAACTGGAATAACGCTGAGTGCAGAAGGTCATCTGTATCACTGTGATTTTTGCCACGATGTAAGCGAGCAATTTAAAAATCCGGGCTCAAGATAAAAAAAAAAAACGAAAAAGGAAATGGGCTACTTCCACCTTGAAAAAGTTCTGTGCACGCTACCGGGTTCAGGTAACTTCAACTGTAAAGAAAGAAAGGGGGAAAAGAAAAAAAAACATTTGGACAAAAGCAACTATAATTAACCGAAAACTACTTTTGAGTACTTGTTTTCAAACAGCGAAGTTAAAAAACAATTTATGATATGCTGGTGCTTTAGTTAATGAATAATATTCGTGTGCAGAAGTAAAAAAATCAAGGTCAGTGAACATAATTTTAAACCTCAGTCATTCAGATAGTCGGCTAGAATGTAAAAACACCAAGACGATTTATTTTTTTAAACTCATCCATTAAAAATCCCACGTAAACTGGATTCTACTCTGAGATTTTTTTTTTCCATAAAAACTCATTAAAAATAATGAATGCCAAAGTTTAATGTAAATTATACAGAGGATAATATAAATATGTATTAAATAACGTTCAAGCATCGATTAAAACCGGGATTCAGGTTTTTAAATGCCATCCGTTGCAGTCCGAGAAATGTGCTTTCTCTGTAATTTAAATGACTTTTAATTAACTCTCATACTAAGAACAGTCGACCATTATAATCTTCTTAAGAGGAACTTTGGTATTAAGAATTCGGAAAATCCTCAAAGCATTTAATTAACTTTCTAAAAATGTAAAATAATTGGAGTTCCGTATTTTTACATTTTTGCAATATTAAAATACTGTGGTAATAATAAATTTGTTTGCCCGCTAGCGTATAAATATTTCAGCGATACTGTTTGGAACGTTGGATTAAAAAAAAAAAAATCAGAAGAGCCAGTGCCGCATTTTAAAATGCAAATAATTTTAATGATAAATGTTAGCATCCCCCCCCCCCTTAATGTTCGATATAGTGTTTTTACCTTTTCTGAAAGAAATGACGAGGAAAAAAATATATGAAATTTATATTTGTTACATATTTTGAAAATGTGAAATTACTAAATACGCTCAAAATCTACGGTACAGCAGATGTAAATAATTAGCTATACAATTTAGATTCTAAAACATACCAATTATGAATATTCATTTTATATTACTGTTTATTTACATATGCAAGCAGACTGCAAACATAGCATCAAGCCTGTAAGCATAGCAAAGAAAAAAAGTAATCAAATAAATAAAATAGAATAAATCGACTCTTTTTTATTCTTTGAAAGCAATATTTAACATGATATATTTTTATAATTATTATAACGAGCGAATGAAAATTTTTTAAACGTTGTGTACAAGGTCCGATGTACTTTTTAAAAATTTTTGAACTCTTTTTTATTCGCAATTTTACATGTTTTAAGCGTTTTTTGTATGTGAAGCTAAATAATGATCTCATTATTTTATGTTTCAAGTGATGCGACTTTTGACCAAAACCGCGAGAAAGCAATTTTTATATCTTCTTCAAAAGGAGCAAGAATCCGTATGTACGATGGGGTAAAGATCCGAATGCGAATCTTGCCCCAAATGCTTTGGAGTTGTCATAGTTTCATTTATTTGATATTCGCATGTTGTCTAAAGTCCCGAGCTTTCCAATAACCATGATATTGTGCTATATTCTGGAGCTTCTAATGATGATGTCCATCAGGGCCTGAAAAATCGCTCCCCGACATGCGTGGAGCATGTAAAAGTTTCAGCCAGGCATGTATTTTATTTTGTTTTTATTTTTATTTTAGCCACTGATTCGTTTTGTGATTGCAACATTTACGTACACATCAGTTCCTATTAACAATATAATGTTCTTCTACGGCCTTAGAGATTTGAGTACCATTCAAGTTCTTTAACAGCCAACTGTCTTCCTCCTACTTTGTAAGTTTCTCTAATTAAATTAAACTGACAGGGATTTTTTTTTTTTGTAAATCTGTTTTTGTTAAACTAAGCTTACAATATATACTTTAGAGATTGTTATCATATTAAATCAAAAATTTCCATGCAGTTCATAGCAAAAAAGATATGGAAAATTTAATTATACTTCACCAGTATTGAAGGTGCTGATAGCAGTCAACCTCACAACCTGATAAATAATAATTCTGCCTCAAAGACAACTTTGCAAGTGGGTTTCATTTTGAATTTTGCGCCATGTCCACCACCGAGGATCTTTACCACATTAGATGGGGCAAAGACCTGAAAATATCAAAGTGTGTAAAAGTCACTCCCACTTTTAAGGTATTATATTTTAGATAAAAGTAATCATTTAAGATGACAGGTAAAGGTCTAAGCTACATTTTATTAAAAAGTTATTTTCATAACTTGTTTCAATTTTTCAGAAATGAGTTATAGTTCAAAACTTGGCCTCACCATGGCACAGTGGTTATATCACTGGAAATGGTAGACGGGCGAAGTGTGAAGGTTCCGGGTTCGGGTCCCATCGCGCGTCCGTCGACCTAACCGTTCGGAGTTTTCCGTGGTTTTCTCCGAAACTTAGCGTAAATACGGGTTAGGACCCCTTAGAAAGACCCCCACGGAGGGCACCCCACCCTTCGACCTAGAGCCCACTCGGAGCTAATCGGTCGTAATCCTACACACACACACACACACTCAAAACTGCGGACCTTTGCCCCCACCTACCTTAAGCAATTTACATCGCGAAAATTTTACAGCTCTGGCCTTGCGCCTTTTGTGGTGTTTCCGATTCGAGTTAATCATACATGTTACAAAAGGCTGGTTTGCAATTATGATAACGTTAACTATGCATATTAAAATAGTACATAATTTTTGTCTTATGTGAAAATGTTTTCAGTGACGTTGTTTACAGTTCAAATATTTACATACTGCACGGTTTTAAAGTAAAGATCATACAACTTAAAAACTTAGCATATTTGAAGGAAAGCAGAACATCAAATTTGTATAATATTTTGTGTAAGATCTGCTATTTTTGAAATCAGCGTTAACAGTTCTTCAAAAACGTTTATGCATTTTCACAATATATGAAAATTTCTAAAGTGAATATTCCATGTTATGATAAAAAGAAAGCCCCTGAAATTAGAAGAGTCCATGTTCTTACATGAATAAATAAAGTAATCTTCACCCAGTTTTATAATCTTTTAGTCTATAAGAAATAAAATTTGTTATAATACTTAAGAAATTACAGTTTACTTTTCAATAAAGTTGAAAAGCGGTTAGGACTACGGTTTCGGTTTGTTTGTCCGTCAGTCTATCTGTACAGTAAATATGTATCGTCTGCCACAAAATTTACACACGTTTGTTAATGATATGTAATATGTCATACACGCCTGCTGTAACAATGTATATGGCATGAATAATTCTTTTACGAGAACACCCAAAATAAAGTTTATGAACAGTTATTGTTTAAAGTGCATTTTACAGACGTTCCTGTATTCCTGACAAAACAAAATTAATGCAGATAATTGAGATACATTAGTATATTCAGTATTTGTAATTCTTTTACAAGAACAAACATAATAACGTTTCCCTCATTCCAATTTATCGTGTACAATTTTCAGTTCACACTATCAAATTTCAACGAAACTCTCTTCGCAGAACAATAGCATTAACATAAAAAACAACAGCTTTATTAATACCGGATACTGTCTTATCTGCTTTAATACTTCGCTGCAAAGACATTATTGCACAGGAAGGGAATCCCTGCCGTCACGTCTTTGAATAGAAAAGAGCAAACGATCCATTATTCTTTACGCAAGTATACGGAAAAAATGTTTTGTTAAATTGAGCAAAATTGTGGTGATTTAGCAACAATTTGGTTCGCACTATTTTAACTGCATAATTTTGTCGGTTTCAGCAAAAATCTTTGTCAAGTTAACAAAATATTTCGCTGAATTAACAAATATTTTGTTGACTCCACAAAATTATTCATTTGAAATATTACGAAACAAAATTTTGTTGAATCCGCAAAAAATTTTGTTTTCAGTGAGTACACGTGAGCAAATAAGACTGCGTTGGAAAGTAGTTTTGTAATCCATGCGTCCAGCGCGACTTATCTTTCCCGTTTAAAGTTCTTATCAGTGCTGGTGTAGTAAATCTTCTACCCCAAGCACAGCGTATTAGATACTAAGCCCTGTCCAGAGTGACTCAGTTTAACGGCTGATTCATTAAAAGCCTTAAATTGCGAAGTCTCCGATGGATCTATTCCCCAGAGATATCGGCGGCGTATTCATGTACGAAGCGGCTATCGATTTCGCAGATTTGGAACTCAGTCTCCTCTTAGAAATTACTCCTTTCCCTCTCCGTTCCTCTTTAGGGACAGGAAGGGGGTACACTTTAAGTAATTTTAGTTCAAGTCGCGCACACAGAGCCACCGAAGTTGTATTTGTATATTAATGGTATGGGATTCTGCTCCAGGGCGCATTATTTTAAAGCTAACAAAGGAGGTAGGAGACACCAAAGTGCCGTCTGTGAATCCAAGAAGAATTATTTATTAATAAACCTAAGTACCGGGTACCCATAATTAAACTTGAAATTTGCGAGCACTCCGTAGCAAAAACTATGCCGCGGAATAGCATGAAAATCGGGTAATGGCCGAATGAAATGAGGGGAATTTTATCGAGAAAAAAACCCCCGATGAGTTTCAAAAATCACCACTAGATGGCGTATCATAGCTTTATTGAGAGCATATAAATAATCTACAATGTTTACAAAACATGCTCGATATGATGTCCAACATTGTCTGCTATCATCTGCAAGCGTAAAATCGCTTGTTCCACCAGACCCAGATTTTCCATTAGGCCCATTAGGCCCGGGCCTAGGGCCTGGGGCCCCACGAAACAAAATCCCAATTTAATTTTTATATTTTTTAATACCATATTTTTATATATCCTTTCAAATTCTTCAAACAATATTTTAAATAAATTGCTAATCTGCTCAATGAAAGCATTTATAACCAGGGGTTATATAAAACCTTATAAAAAAAGTTGTAAATTCTTAGGTATTTTACGAACAGCTTGAATTTGTTTGTTAAATTCGTCGTGGAAGATATTAGACGAGTGACATTTTGAAAAAAACAAAGCGCAGATTTTTGAAGGCATTCACAGTCCGACAGTAATTTATCTTTGGCTGTGTGAAGGCTGTGTGAAATTTCACACAGCCTACTTTAGTGTAAGGGGGCCTCCCATCCCGAGTTGTGCCTATAGTCAAAAATTTTCTAAATCGGGTCCTGTGTTCGACTGTGCTCCTCCACACATCGTCCGTTGTGTGAAACAGGTGCTTCGCCGCCATTCCGGTGATGACATATCAGCCGGCAATTTCCTACAGTTTAGCCTCCTAGATCCCCGGCTTGAATCCTTGCGACTTTTGCCTGTGGATATACCTCAAGGCCATGGTATACCGTGATCCCATATTACATCTCTCTCCGACCTTAAAGAATGCATAGCACGCCATGTGCATAACATTTCCCAGTACGTGTTGCTTTCAACAGTCGAACATGAGATTTTACGCTTCCAGATGGTAACAGGCAATGGTGGACATCAAATCTAGCATGTTTTGTAAACTTTTGTAGATTATTTATGTGTTCTCAATAAAGCTATGATATGCCACTTAGGGGTGGTTTTTGAAACTCATTGTTCTTTTTTTTTTCTCGATAAAATCCCCATCATTTCAGTATGCCATTACCCCATTTTCATGCAATTCCGCTGAGTAGATTTTCCTACAAACTGCTCGCACATTTCAAGTTTAATTATGGACGCCTTGTTCATATACCACTCCGTAACTTATTTTAATAATTTCAGACGTTATTTTGAGGTTTTTTTTTGTGGTTTTAAGTTTAATGATGGTGTTAAAAATCGAGACGGGTTCTGGAGCTCTGTTCTTTCCCAGTTGTTGGGAAATCGCGTGGTTAACTCTGCTCCACCTTGTGGTCACTGGAGGTAGAGTCTCAAGGAAGTGCGTCAATTCTTATGATTGGCTAAACCACCTGCGGAAGTTGTTTGCGCACTCAATAACTATAAGCCACTGGGTCTACCCAGTTGGCAGTTAAAAACCGGCAGTTTCCCAACAACCGGGGGAGAATAGATAGAGCTACAGAATGGTAGTGGGAAGCGAGTAGAGGCTTAATGAATCATTTTATCAGAATGCCTAAAATATTTCCCAAGGATTAGTTCATTTCCAGTGCACATTGAGAAGGAGCGTTAGAGGGGTTTTCGTGATTGGCCAAACAAGGTAAAACCAAGTGACTGAGGCAGTCATTAGCTAACAACTGATTAAGAAAAGTTGAAGCCTAGCCATTGACTTTCGGCATTGACTTCTGGCGGAGACTAGGTCCCTTGTGTCTTTGCTCAGCTGAGGCCAAACGTGCTTGCCATTTGGCTTCAGCTGAATGGGGTAATTTGTATTTTTTTTGCTGTATTCTGCTGTCATACTCTAACGTATGAGGCACCAAAATCGACGATACTTCTACTCTGCGAACGGCAATAACTAGATGTAAACATTACCGTAATAACAATATTGCATGTGCAAAAATCCAAATTAACTGTTCAATGACGTCAAATGGAGCAAGCTTATTCGTTAGTTTTATTTACGTATGGTACGCAGTAGATAGTATACAAAATAGCAATAATAAACACGTGAAAATGGAAGATCTTTCGGATCTTCTCACAGCTTTAAAATATCTAATTTAAAATATTTGGCACATTTATATCTCATCTGAAAACTTCACTATTGCTAAAACATGCACTATTGCACTTGATTCATAGTGGGCTAGAGCATATTTTAGCCATTTCCTGTTTCTTTCATGTTATTTAAATAGGGATACGTATAAAGTGATGCAACCGTACTATAAAAACAAAAACATCAGATTGCTAACTTTGACAGAACACTGTTCATTCAAAGAGAAAAGTACCTATTTGCGGAATTAATGAATGCAGGGCACCATACTAAGTACCAATTTGAGGAACCCTGTAGCTGCTAAAATTAAGAAGTTCTTCTGTAGAAATTTGTAATACATGTTCCCCAACGTATCACCCAATACAGTCTTTTTATAATCATTTTATGAATGGAAATGCCACCAATTATGTCTTTTTGTACATTTTGCAATGTCAGTACTTGGCATGGCCACCATCGGCTTTTCTGATGACAGTCAAAATTTGTAGTAACCCTAACCTAAATAAATTTAATGACAAATGCCGTTAAAACAAAGAAACTTGATTTTAGTTGAAATGAGTCCAATGATTTGACCAACACTGCACTAATAATAAAGAACAGTAGGGTATAGGGCGGCGAAGCTGGCCACCTTGGTGGCTAGTAATTAAAAAATACAGTAGAAAATTATATCACAAATTTGGTATGTTTGGAAAGACTTATTCATTTTTGATTCATACATCCTCTTAATTTTATTCCTTCTTATCGTGTAGAATTTTCAGTTAGCCCTATTATTTTCCAACGAAACCCTCTCCCCAGTAACAATAGTAAGTAATCACATTAAAAGCAACAGTCTACTAATTAGGCTAAATTATCTTATAATTTATAACGGAACTAAATGTTACGGATGATATTTTTGTAACCAATTAGGAATTTGCATCAGCCAATTTCCCAAATTATGTTTATAAACTAAATTACATACGAGAAGTCTTCCGGACAAAATTAAAGCGGTTGATAATAGATTTTGTTAATAAGATTTAATATATACAGCATTGTATTTCTGAACGGTAATGAGAGATTAAGCAAGTAATTATATAAGTGAATGAACAATTTTACAGCAGACATCCTTTTTGAGTAGGAATTTAGATATGCGGATCATACAAAATATAGACAAAGCCTGTAATTTCCTTAATTAACTCCATATTATAACCGAGCTATTGCAATGCAAATTATTTTAAAATATAGATTAATTTACTAATTATTAGAACAAACCACTTAAGATCCTTTTAGGATATTTGAGAAGCACAGATGAACTTCATTAAACGCAAGTCTGAGAGCTTCTGGAATGTTTTGGTATTAATTGACGAAACAGCAAAGTTCGTTTGGGACGGTTTAATAAATATACATCATTAAAACAGATTAATTGGATGTTATTCAGATATCCAATAGTTCGTTATTCTTATGTTAATATAATTCAATAACAAAGAGAAAAAGTTGAAGGAATGGTGAATTTAAAATAATTTACTTTTCGGTTAAACTTAAGAAGAATTAATATTTGATTTATTTATTAAGTTCCTATACTATATTAATTTATGTTTACTGAAATGTTTGAAAGTTCATAAGAAATTTTTTTCCTCAAATAAAGAATGAATAAATATTTCTTAAAGGCCTAGTCACATAAGAGAATGACACCGAAATAATATTTACTTGACCTAGAAGGTGGTAAAAAAAATATAAATAAATAAAATAAACTTATTATTAGCTTGGTCAGTGCTTGTCATTCCACTTCAAAATGTGTATACGAATTTTAGCTCTCTTCCTACAGTCAATCAAGCTGAAACTTCGCATACATGCACAACTCCGATGACACTGAGTACTGCTGCTTTTAACTTTTTGATACTCTTTCTTAAAAAAATTAATTAAATATTTTGTTCCAAAAATCGTTTTTTTAGTACAGATTTTAGAATGTTTAATATTTTCTTCGAGGCCAATTTCATGCTCACCGCGAAAATATTGCTCTTTATTTGACTGCTTAAACTGCACAAATAACCATTGCTGAAAAGTATATATTTTGCAGACAAACAACCATTTTCTGTTACATCAGCGAATTAAACATTCATTTGGAACTGCTCCGAAACCAAAATTGATTTTTTCTGCAAAAATTACTACTACTGGGAAACATATAAACGTATGAACACTCGTCTAAATTTTGTATATTTACGATCATGAACAACTTATGCATGCTGAAGATTTTTCTGTGCTTCATATTTTCGTAGAGACCAATTTAACAATCGTTGTGAAAATACTGTTTTTTAACTGATTCCTTAAACTACACAAATAACCCCTGCTGGAAAATGGCTATTTCGTAGGTATTCAATCATTTCCTGTGTCACACTATCAAACTAAATATCCTTTTGAAACTGTTTCGAAACCAAAATTGCTTTTTTCTGCAAAAATTACTACTACTGGGAAACATATAAACGTATGAACACTCGTCTAAATTTTGTATATTTACGATCATGAACAACTTATGCATGCTGAAGAAATATGCATGCCAAAAATCCGGAGGTGAACAATAAAATCAGTGGAACTAAACTGAAGATGGACAGAAATACTACTTGTCATTAAGTCAAAATGGGTTTTATCTGCATAAATAACTGTTAATGGGAAACATGCAAACGCATGAACACTTGTCTATATGTTGCAAATTTACGATCATGATAAAAGCGTTTTTAATATATACAATACATTAACGGTAGTTTTAACACTTCTGCGTATTCTGCAACGGAATAACCATTTAAACGTTTGGTTAGAACTCTCTAAGACTTCAGACTTTCGTAACTATTTGTGCAATTGAGGTAAATTTTCTTCAGTTTCACAAATAACCACGAAAGTTCAAATATGAAAAATATATATACTTTCGTTGGACAATTTTGTTAATACTGTACATTTACGAGCTTTTTTTTTTAATCGCATACAAACAAATTTAAAACCAGTGGGGAGCATTGTTTGGCAACCGAAATTGCATAAACTACAGAAATAACCGTTTACTTAAAAAAATATGTCAAATTTAAATACATTTGTGTATTTAATAGATTTAAGAACTTATATATATTTTTTCAAAATTACTTATAAATAAATCAAACCGATGATTGGTACATTATTTCTCAAGCAACAGACAAACAAAAAATCCGGAGGTGAACAATAAAATCAGTGGAACTAAACTGAAGATGGACAGAAATACTACTCGATGAAAATTTCGAAAATAAGTTATTGCAACAAAGTTTCTTTTTATGACCTGGAGCTATAAAACCCATTAACAGTTCAAGGTAAAATATCCTTCAGCGTATAAGCCGCTCATTAAATAATAAACTATCTGAAGAAAAGAACGACAAACGACGACGAAAAAAAAAAGTTTGTCAATATTTTACGACCGCGCTTAAAAGTGAATGAATCCCTAACAGAAGTGAAAATAAATTATTCCAAAAACAAACTGTAAATTTTCAAAATCTAAGGCCTTAAAAAAGAAAAGACCCAAGGGAATAGTTGGAATACGATCCCGTTTTATTCCTACATTTTGTCTCTTTTTCTTTTCTATATTTTTTTTCTTTTTCGTCCGCCTCTGCTTTTGAAAAGATTTCCTAGTTTTATTTATTTTATATTTTTTAAGGATTTGTGACTAGTTAACCGTTTTATATGTCGCACAGTCATTCAAAAACTTTAGAACCCATTAAAATTGAAAACAGCTTTATTTATACAAACTTTAAATTGGAATGGTGAGAATTTTATATCTTTTTTTTCCCCTTTTATTTCTCTTGATATTTGAGTTCTAAGCGTAAAAACATCCCTCTTTTTTTTAAGTATTAAATCTGCGTCATTATGAACATTGGAGAAAAAAATAGCTAATTAAAGCATGATGTACTTACTAATAGTGCATTTAGATTGAAATCAAAGGAATATTTGTTTTTGTATGTGCAATAAAAAGGATTCTTTTGAAATCTGTGTCGAATGTTTCCTATTTCCTAAAAAATATGTAAAGAAAGTATTTATTTTTCCTTAATTAAAAAAATATTCTCTTATCATTCAACTCACTAATGAGTTTGTTATGTGCAGCTTAATGTGTATATCATTCATTTAGTACATTTTAACTTGGGAACTCTACAAAAATGCTTTAAATGTTGTCTAGAGATTAAATTCTACATGGCCGTGCTACAAAACAGTATTAGCTTGATATAATCATAAAAAATATTATTATAATTCAAAAATATTAATATTAATATAATTCTTGATATAATTCATAAAAAAATTATCCTACATTAGTGGTGCATTTGGGATGAACGCGAGACGAAATTTATAGGTCTCTTTCACCTCACAGAGTAACTTCAAAGATTGGCTCCGTCACGCAGATTCCCAACATAAAATTGAGAAATAAGCCTATGGCACTTCTGCAGATACCTGTCTCGTCTCGTCTCGTCTCCCATCCATCCCTAGATGCATTGGAAATATTTAGAAAGTAAAACCGATGTTCGTGCAACATTGAAAATCCTTCTAATGTAAAACTATTGGTTCTCCAATATTAGACGTACATTGGGAGTATTCACAATGTAAATATTATACCCGTCCTCATAAAAATGCATCAGAAATACGTATTTCAAATGTATATAATATATTTTCCACTATTTGAAAAATACTGAAAATATTTTACGTGAAAACAATTATTGGTCCAGTAATGAGGTTTAGGTTTTAAATAATTTCAAATTAACAATTTGAATAAACTATCATAAACCATACAATATATAAGACATAGGCGGTGACTCGGGAGTTGAGGGGGGGGTGGAAACACCTGCCTCTACTTAACTTCTTAATCTCAAAATCTTTTTATTTAAACTGTTTATTTTAAAATATAATAAAAACTTCCCTTTTCTACATTTTCATTTCAATTTGTCCCCCCTCCCCTCAATAAATAAATAATTCGGTGACGCTACGCTTATGGTCGAAAAACTATTAGTTCTCCGAGAGTTTTCGGCTTCAATGTGAGAAAACATTGCAAGTACAAACGATAAACTATATTGAGCGATACTTAAGCATATAGCTTCTTGTTAAATTTAATTTGAACGTGTTAGACTATTTCGATTTTTAAAGCATCAGTTTTCAAAAAGCTTTCACTGGAAATTGTTCGGAATCAAACATTAAAAACATCAAGTAACACTAGGTAGACAGATACTAAGTAAAATATATATTTTATCTGAACAGGCGAAAGAATCTGAAACTTTCGCTTTTGTAAAATAAAGAAAAAATTAATAGCGTCTGAAAACAATAGAAGCGAGGTTTTATTTTATTTTATTTTTCTTTTTTTAACTTTTCAATTTTGGTAATAAAATTCGTGTAAAGTAAAAATTTCTTAGATGAAAATAGTTTTAAATGAAAAGATAAAAAATTCGTAAATGGAAAACACCGTAGTAACGAAACATGTAAAGCGGGATATAAAAATAAAACTTTTTTAAAAGGGATTTTCTCATGCGAATTCGCCTACGTTTAAAAAGCAGTTCAAATATTGGGTGAATGTCGGTAGCATGTTGCAAATATTTTTAATACATTCCGATTCTCGAAAACTATTTCAAAGATGCCGCATCTAATATTACTTTTGTTACTATCTGTAAATTAAAATACTATCTTGCATGGATGGATCGAAAGCTCTTTAAAGTAAAAAGTTAAAATAATCAAGAAATCTGTGAACATGTTTGCTTACTTAATGACCTTCTAATTCCCTCAACAGTAAAATATATTTTTAATTTAATTTATAGATCAAATAATCTTCTTTTACCTTTACTAGTTCTGTTGAAACAACAGATTAAGTGCTGTTACATTTACACATATTTTGCCACTCAAACATATCACAGAAGGTAATTTACTTAAGCTGTGTTAATATTTGTCTTTTATCGATAAGATACGTAATTCGCGTCCTGATGAACAAACTTAGACGTGCTTCTGCATTCTTTGATGTAACAGACTGTTAACACAATCAATTAACTAATGGAATGCAAATACCGCCGTTTCTAAAACGGGCTAAAGTCAATGCTTTTCTCTCAAAACTTTAATTCCTTTCAAATCGGAAGATCTTCGGGGAGAAGTGCGTGCGCAAGAATGTCTTGAATTGCTGTCCGAAGATTCTGCTTTCTGGATAAAGATAAGGAAGGTTCATTAACGTGCAAGTAACGTAAACATTTTAAAAAGGGTTTTAAAAAAGCATGAATAGTTCAACAGAATTTCATTGCTAATTTCGATGGGGATTCAAGACTTGGAAAGCTTGCACGGGAAAGCCAACCATCTCTTGTTGCAGCAACTTACAGTCCTTAAAAATCTATCAAACTTCTTAGAAAATGCCAAAAATATGAAGTTGCTTATATATCTATCAATAAGTAATTGGGCACCTGTAATAAAAGAAATAAACACGGTTTATTCATATTCAATAGTTGGTAAAGCCTCCAACTGAGGCAATTGCAGACTTAACCCTCCGGCGCATGGTTTCAAAAAGTGTTTGAATAATGGGCACTTCTATTGTCTTCCGCTCATCTTAGAGAAGACATAAGTTCTTTCACCGATTTTGGAAGGTTAGCTGCACCCCTTAATTCGGCGATTCAACTCGTCCCAGAGGTTTTCAATAGGATTCTCATTCTAGTCTGGACTTTGTGCTGACCAATCCAGCCGGTTCACCTCATTATCATCATACCAATCCATGGTAGAGTTCGCAACATGACAAGTGACGCCATCATCCTGGAAGTAACAATGATCCAACCCTTAAAATTGCAGCAGAATAGGAAGCACATAGTTGTCTAGAATAGTGGAGTAGTCGTCGGCGTTGAGCTTACCATAAATTGGGATCAAGAATCCCAGTCCATATCACGAGAAACATCCCCAGACCATAATTACCTCCGCCAAACTTTACTGTAGGCACAATGCATTCTCGCAAAAGCGTTCTCCAGGCATACGCCAACCCCAGACTCTGCCATCTGATTGGTAGAGATCGGACCGTGATTCATCACTCCAGAGAACCTGCTTCCACTCATCTATACGGCCCAATTTCGACGTGTCTTGCACCACATCAACAGAGCAACTCGGATGGATTTGGCGACCATGGAAACCAAACCAATGTGCTTCCTTGCGGTGGTACTTGCCGAAAGAACAGTCCCAGATGCTTATTGGAACTCCTGGAGTATGTGGACCATCGGTTGGTGCGGTTTATTCGAATTTCTTTGGGGCCTTACTCGTCGGTCTCTATCTTTTAGTTTTATGGGTCTGACGGGTCGAAGCACAATCTGACAATCACCACTTGCCTTCCACTTCTTAATCATATTATCACTGTGGATTTTCGAAAGTTTAACTTTCGAAAATTAAGTTTAAGCCATTTCTATGATATCCGACAATTACGCCTTCCTCGAAGTCAGATAGCTTCGAATTTCATGGCATCTTGCATGCGTCTAATGCCAATGCTGTTTCCTATACGATATTTTAGTACAGAATGCGTGACATAGATCAGGACCGCAGATATCCTCATTTGCATGGGTGTCCAAATACTTATTGGCAGATTGTGTAGTTCAAGAATTCAGGCAGTTGTGTACGATAGGACAATGGCTTATTATGGGGTTAGACACACGCACCAGGCAAAACCTGTTCGGGCCCATGAAGCAACAGTGTAATCCCCTTCCCTGTTGTGCTACCAGCATCATTATTTTCCTTTTTGTGACCAGAAGGCGCTGCATTTCAGAACTGAATACTCTGCCCGAACGTATCCTTGCTCAAGACAATATGCTAGATTCCAGCAGAGCGTTCCAAGTCTCCTTGCTGGGAAGCAGCGCTGGACACCAAAGGCGAATCTCAGCAGTTGCGTCTTTTGAAAAGGCTTACAGCAAACTGGTTAAACATGGATTAATGATTACAAACTAAAAAGAATAAAAGATGAAATAGTCTTATATGGAAACATTGTGCGTATGCCACTTGAAATCAGGATGTTTTAACAATGCTAAAAAAAAAAGAGTGAAATTAATTGTAACTTTAGAAAAAGAGCTTTAGGTACATTTCTATGGTTCAAATCTGTAGAAATAGTTCACGATACATGTATTACAGTTTTAAAAAATATATAAAGGTGTATTTGCAATGAAAGCTGGATGTTATGTTAGTGAACAAAATATGACACCTCAGCCGTTAAGAGGCTTCATTTTCTGCTGAAGAGTACGATCATGATTTATGCACTCTTTGTTAAGATAATTTTTACTTTTGTAGGGTGCTAAGTTAAAGAAAAAAGCTTCATTTAAAGTGGATCTAGCTCAGAGAAAATGCTCTGTAGACTAAATTATAAGAATGAATTATTTTTTTTGTTTTTGAAGACTGAGGAATTAAACCAGTATGACTCATTTTGATAAGTGCACTAAGCTGATAAGAGTAATCACGCTTCTGTACAAAATTGTTCCCTCTATATGGAAACAGGAACTCCTGAATACTGGCACCCCTAGAACTACTAGCATATTCGCTTCCTCTGATTTAATCTTTATAAAAAAAAAGACAGAATTACATTTTCGATTATTTAGCAAGTCGAATAATTTTTGTTTTATCGTAAAATACAGATTTAACATTGATTAGTCCGTATTACATGTTTTAAAATAAAATTTATTTAATAAAGAAAAATAAATATACTTTTATTTCAAACACATTTGTAATTAAAACTTTAAGCTCCCTTAATAGTGTCTAAACTTAGTTATTTACTAGCTGAAGTACCCGTTCTTCGCACGGGAATGAATGGACTTTTTGATATTACGATTTGTGGCGATTACTATTCATTGTAATAAACAGATATAGCAAAATGGATATCGCGTTATATTGTGTCCAATAATCATACATACCGAATTGCAAGGCAATCGTTTGTACGGTGCAGAAGGCCATGCGGCGCAGCGCAATCTAGTGGCGAGTTTTAGCAAAACGGATACGGCGAAAATATTCTTCGCATTCAGATATCGATGTATACGAATTTTCATGACTATCGGCTGGACAGTCCTGAAGTTCATGTGTTGACGCGACATCTAGTGGTAAGTTATAGGAAAATGGATAGCGCCAAACTCTTGCCCGTGTTCAAATATCTATGTATACCAATTTTCATACCGATCATTTGCACAGTCAAGAAGTGATACACTGCAGGGCCATCTAGTGGTTAATTAAAGTAATGATTTGCTATAGCGCCGTCAAGTGGCGACTTATAGCGAAATGGATAACACCAAACTATTCTCATTGGTCAAATAGCTATGTATACTGATTTTCATAGCGACCGTTTAAATGGTAAAGAATTTGGCCTGCTGCAGCGTCATTTAGTGGCGAGTTAAAATAATAATGCATTGCAGTGCCATCTAGTGGTGAGTAACATCAGAAGGAACACAGTTAGAATATATTCTTCGTGCTGAAATGTGTAAGTATAAGAAATTTTATGCCGATCAGTCGAACGGTATAGAAGTTGATGCGTTGCAGCGCCATTTAGCGGCAAGTTACAGCAAAATGGATAGTGAAAAATATTCTCCGTGTTCTAATATTCGCGTGTACCAAATTTCATCGAAATCGGTTGGACGATATTCGCATAGCAAACGGCTAAACGGAATAGAATTCGACGTTGTGCTGCGGCACCAAGTGGCAAGTTAAGGAAAACGAATAGCATAAAAACCTTCTCCAACATAAAAGACTTAGGTGAACCAAATTTCATGGTGCAACGGTGCTCAACGGTGCTGGAGTTTTTCAACCTCATAAACACATACCAACATTCATTTTTATCTATAACCAGTGTTATTATATATACCAGTCTCAAATAAAATTCAGTTTCAAATCTAAGCCTCGCCAAAGTGCCAACATACGCCATTTTGCAAGAGTTTTTTCAGGGAATCATTCGAAGCATTGACTTAGCAGCAATCAATATGGGAAATGGTTCGAACGCCAAAGAGTAAAGCACGCATTTATTTGAAAAGTGGAATCCCTTAATACAGCCGAATTTTTTAAAATTATCAACTATAATGTGTTTTATTCATCGTTACTCCGATGTACTAAATGAGAAGATTTCAATTTTCTGAAATTTGGCGGAATTCCCCCAACTTAAATCAATGTACTCAATTGGCTTGAATTCTGAAGTTAGATCGCTTGAAAGCCCTTAACAACTGCATTATTTCTTCACGGATAATTAAAATTTAACGCTGTATTCTAATAAAACCTTTGCACATGTTTTCAAAAATCTATTTCCTTAAGCTCTCAATAAATTGCGCCAAGCCGAAAACTGTGCAAACCGCTAGAACTCACTTACTCAAAATCGATATTTCAGCCACTTTATTTTTTCGCCAAACTAAAAAGTTTTACACATTAGCCTCGGAAATCTTCAATTCTTATTGTTTTGCGTATAAAACATTTCATTCCTGCTCTGATTTCCCATGCACACGATATTATAATTTTTAAAAAAAATAACCTTACGAATATAAACTAAAAAAAAAAAAAATCATTATTATTCTTTTATTTTTACTTTGAGAATTTAAAACATTTTATTCGGCAAAATCGCCACACATGGCAACCACGATCCTTATGTCACACTTTTTTCACTAAAGGGGTTACAATTACGGAAAGCTTTTTGCGTGGAGAGCATAAAAAATCTCTTAAATTCCGGGAACGGGTGGACTTTCAAAGTTTTAAAGTGGACTACGATTTATTCTATATTATTTTACATATCTGTGCTAAATTTCAGGCCGATAGGTCCATTTTTGGGGATTTGTATACGAATCAAATCCACAAACAAACAAACAAACAAACAGAATTTCATTTTTATTTATAAGATTTATTTACTTTAATATGGTCACACTAAGTACTTTCGGTTAATGTGCGCTCAATTGCTCAAAATTATAACATATTATCAATTACAGCATTTTTATCAGAAAGAAAAACTTTTGATCATGAAACTGTCACATAAAATAAATAAATGAATGAAAAAAATAGCAATAAAAAGTTTTGTTGAATTCAATAAAAGTTTTATGGACGCTACTTCAACTGAGTATTTAGTTTAATCAAAAAAATTGTCGTAGATATTTTTCTTATTTAGCGAAATTATAAATGATTCAATGAACCATTTTGTTGACCTAACACAATTATTCAGTTGAAACAGCGTCAAGCAATTTTTGAGGAATCAAAAATTTCGCTGAATTTAACAAAACATTTTATTCATTAAGCTATCCTTTTCTGTCGGATAAATTTCTAAAGAAAATTTAATAACCTCCTCTTATATATATTTAAAAAATAATATCCCTTTATCTTGAGGACATGCTTGGTTTCATCATAATAAATAACCAAGAAAAAAGTCATTTTTCCAAAATTTATTTGCAGTGTCAGTCTGGTTCTTGATGAATGTTTACAAGTTCCAGAAAGAGGATAAATGGACCAAGTTAAACTTATTCATGGAAACGCCTCATATTTCTTTTATAAGCATGATGAAAAGATTATTTTCGTAAACGAGATTTTTTAAAATTGCAGTTGCACTCTTCGAGATTTACACACACACACACACAAAAAAAAAAAAAAAAAAAAAAAAAAAAGGAAAGAAAGAAAAGAAAAAAAGAAAGATACTTGGAGAGATTCTTTCTCGCGTGCATAAAACATGTTGGGCATTTGCATTTCTATAAAGTAGAAAGATGATGGATGTTTGCACAGTAATTTGAGTTTCTTTCAAACATTTGATATTAAAATAGTTTACATTCCCAAAAATAAACTTAAGGCTGTCCTTTAACGAAATCATGGATGGTGTGAATAGATAAAAAAATAATAAAATGACGACAGAAACTTGAAAATTTTCAGAATGTTTCTTTACGGGTGGTACTAAATAGACATACAAGTGATACAAGTGGTGCACTTTATAAAAGTATAAAAAAAATATTACGTACAGTACAAAATATTATATTCAGAGCAAAAAATATTAAATATTTATCAACTTATATAAAACATACAAAACTAGCACTTCTCAGTTAATATTGTACTGCAATTTTTGAACTTAAAAAGTTTTTACGGCGTTAACTATTAGAGATTTGTATAGGCATTCTCTATTTACCATGCAAATGGTAATAAATTTTAAGTAGAAACATTCTGAATGTTATTTCTAGTCCAAGACTCAATTAGTTTCCTAAATCATTCAAAAGGATGTGACGGATATAGTTTCTCACCCTCAAAAGTGGTTTAAACTAAATTAAAAATAAATTAATCGAAAATACTTTTTTTTATTTGGCAGTCTCCTGTTATACTCCATACACAAGATTTTTTGTCTTTAAATTAAATTAAATACAAAAACATAATTTGATTTTATATTTTCCATCATAATGAAGTTTTCTTTTTTGTGTTATGTTTTAATCGGTCATAAAAAATAAATTCTTTTCCTCCAGATTTTAATTTATCAGCTTATTAAATATAATCCTGCACTATCCCCTTTATTATTTGCTACACCGATTTGAAGTATTACATCCTCGAATTCCGTATGTATTATATCTAAAAAATAATGAAAATACCCCCTACATCATAATCTTTTACTTTTTATAGCAAATAATAATTTGAAACATAATAATAAGCCCAAGAATCCTTTGCTCTTCGAGAGTAAAGTTTACCCCTGTAATTACTTGATGCTTTAAAAAATAAAAATAAATAAATAAACTTTTAAACAGATTCTTGAAGGTACATTCACCCCTTCTTTTATCTGCAGGACAGGCTTGGTTTCATCGTAACAAATGAGCAAAGGAAAAAAGTATTTTTCAAAAATTTGTTTTCTCATGCTAGTCTGGTTCCTGGTAAATGTTTACCACTTCCAGAAAAGAATAAATAAATGGAGCAAGTTAAATCTATTCATTGAAAAATCCTCATATTTCTTTTGTAATCATTATGGAAACGATCTTTTAAAAATTACAGCGGCATCGTGTGGGTTCCAAAAAATGCTTAGTTTAGATTTTATTTATTTTTTTGCACAAAAGAAACTTAGCTTGTAGGATTCCTTCTTTCTCTTGAACACGAAACAGAGTGCTATGGAACATCGAGATGATATATGTTTGAACAGTAATAATTGTGTTTACCTTAAAAACGTGACACAAACGGAGTTTTTAATTCTATAAATAGAGAGACTGAAAAAAAATATTCCAAAGGTTTCCGTCTTTAGATAAATATCATGTTGAATTATCCGGTATATTATGTGCGTATGTGCAACAAGATGTGGGAATAATTCTCCAAAATATAATGATTGCATTCCTATAACATGGGTTCTTGACACTAACAAGATGCACTTTTAAAAGGCAGTCTTTTAATGATTTACGCTTTCAAATTTTAATAAGCTTTTCCGCTTCGCTAAAATACGCTAATAAAAAGGTTGATATCATAAAAAATTCAGACAAAATTGAAAGAGGAACTATGAATTTGAGTATTCTTTGTCTGATGAAACTTTTTTTTTTCATTCATTCACATATCAGAATAATTCTAAACTAGTTTATTTATTAAATCCGCCTTTCCTTTGTAAGTTCCTGAAGATTTTCAGACATAATCTTGAAATTTACTAACCGAACACTGGAAACTGTTCAAGAATCTATCTGATTCCATAATTGCGATTCAAGAGAAACTTTGAAATCTGAAAAATACATTCTCGAACATTTTGAAAACACAATTTTTCTTCTTCTGATGCCATAAATATAGAATATTTTATAAATGATTTTATGAATGGAAACTATCAGGTAAATCATGGTCAAGAAATTTTTATTTATTTTTAAAGAGAATATTTTATTTATTTTATTTACTGCTCATAATTTTTTTTTAATTTAACTGCATAAAAATACCTGACTTATATCGTACTTAGACAATTAGTACTCATATCATTTATAGCATTAATATATATGACTAGCATAAAAATACAGTACATATGTAAAGATATATATATTACACTTGATTGCATAAAAATGCTATCACAGTAACACATGTACAATAACAGTGACCTTTCCAGAGTTTTAAGCAATTTAACCACACATTTTCTAAGTGATAAAAGTATGTTTAACCCCTTCATTCAGATCCTGGTAATTTTTCTTAAGGATTATGTGACAATTTTAGTTTATCAAAAACTTAGCCTAAAAAATCATACCATTTTTTTTTTTTTTTTTTTTTTCGCTGGTCAAAATTCTTCCCCTACATCTTGTTACTTTTTTTCTGAACAAAAAAGAAAGCGTTTCATGCAACATTGCTATAGATAAAGCAAAAACCAGAAAAAAGAAAGTTACTTTGAAAGATAGGGCCCTGAGCCCTGAGGTCGTATAATGGAGGATGGACGCTTCCCCCCTTTTACTGAACATTATCCATGCAGCCGTAGGCATGGGGCAAAGCTGAACGAGCTTTCTGAACTCGAAGCTGCTTATTCCACAAGGGACATTGAATCCAGCTTGAAGAGTTTGTCTTGCTATTTCTGAGGAGAGAATGGAAGTAACTTGATGAAACCTTTACTTAGTTAATGCTACGGTGCTTAGGTGCGTAGGTGAACGCTTATGTTACGGAAAGAATATTTTTTCCTTCATAAGTCTGAAATGCGGACAGAGGGCGGCATCATAAGCGCCCCCTTCCTGAATTCTTCTTTTCGTCAATAGAAAAAGTTAGTGCATTACTACTACTTTGGAGTAATTGTTTATAACCAATTAATTGGTTTACTTATTAACTGGTTATAAATAATTACTCTTTATATACAGGGTGTTCCAGAAAGGGGGTAACGGGCTTTATTTCTTTATCTGTTAGAGACAGGGGCGTAGCCAAGGAGGGGTTAGGGGGGTCATAACCCCCCCCATGAGAAATTTTTTGCCATACAAAATGTATATTCTTCACTACATTATTACACACACGTATACATATATATGAGTTGTAGTAGTCGTAACCCCTCCTTCCAAGAAAAGTTTCTGGCTACGCCCCTGATTAGAGATGAGTGGGTAATGTAAATTGAAAATTTGTTCAAATTAAGGTCGGAAAAAAGATTACAGTAGAAAAGCTCTTTTCTCGTTAATTTTCAAAAAGTTACAAGTTTTAAATTTGTGTATGACCCTCCGTACAATAAAAAAAAAAAATCCCTATTAGTAAAATTTGCCCCGTATACTAATGAGTTGGCATACAAAATTTGATTAATTGTTTCCTTAAGAGTATCAGAGGTACGAAGATAAATATAATGCTGACTTTGCAACCATTGTGGAACCATATTCGAAAATCCGATATCAGTGGTACTTTACAAACCGAGAAGCACGTCAATGTGGAGAGCAGCAAATCTAAAAATAAAAACTGAAAACAAGTAACACTAAAATTTTTACTCACATCCTTTAGACCCTTTAAAACACTGCAGCGTTACACTTTCCCTAAAAGACTGCAGTTAATTTCTGTAAACCATTCTACAAACACGCCTTCATAGATTTCAAATAAATATATTTCACGGAAGTAAAATTTTCGGCATTTTTGACAGTTTTTTTTCCTCCACATCCAAACTCAATCCTTTCTTTACGACATTCATACATGTCGCATTTAAAGAAAATATTTTTTTTAAATGAACAGCTTAATAAATTTTGAGAAGAAGCATAATCTAGGATCATCTGTTTTTAGCTGTTTTCATGAAGTTTTGTAGCAGCAGAACATCATTTTTTTCTCCTTATACACTTTTTAATTGAACCTTGACATTAGATTCTTTCAGACATTTTGTGTAATTTCAGACTTTTTTTAATTATCATTATAAATTAGTTTGTTTGAAAAGTATTGGCCCATTTTATGATACCTTGCGATTAAAATGGGTCATGATTCAAAATGATGCCTGTAGAATACAATTATGAAACCCATTAAAATAAGAAAAAGTAGGTCTTTTACAACTCTAATAACACCAGCCTTTTTTATTATATCCAAGTCTTATAAGCCCATTTTCAAGAAAGATATGGAAATTCTTGGTTTTGGTTTGATTACATAGCTAACGCGTATACCATCAACATCAATATAAGTGATTAGATTAGTAAATCTTTTCGTTGGATCGTTCTATTTAGTTTATACTCTTTCTCCATGTAAAAGTTCTCTTGTGTTCTTGATTATCTAGTAGTCTGATTGTTGTATAGTGGACTGAGTCTATTTTTTTTTTCTGTTTATATTTTAACTGTGGCAGTTCAAAGTTCTTATTTTCTTTCTTCTTATTTTTCTTTCCTTTTATTTTTTTCATTCGTTCTAATTCTTCGAAATTCCATTAACTTCATGTTCAACCGCAATTTCCAAAGCTATGTGTTGTGCTTTTTCTTTTCTGTTCCAAGAACTAGCTACCACTGGTTTTGTGTCACTTTATTGCACACGTGGTTGAACTGACGGGGTAGCGTAATTTAATTTTTTTTTTTTTTTTTTTTTTTAGTTTTAACATTAATAAGCTTACACGAAACAAAAATCACAAAATATAACTATCATCCATTTTACTCCATTTTAACATTTAAAAAAATTATATTTTTTCTAATTTAATTGGATTGAGATGTTGTCTAGAGTTTCTTTCATGGGAAAACATTTCAGAAATAGCTAGTAAAAATGTTTTCCTAGTGCTGCTACGTTTCCAAGAGAAATACAAAAATATGTAAGTACAAAATAAATAAATAGAAATGAAATGAAGACTATTTACGTTTCAGCTGAGCAACTAAATCAATAGTAGTTAAATGAAACACAAATACTGCTTTATAATAATGAGTTTCAAGTTCAAGACTGAAAAAAGCGTCATTTTATATAGAGAGAGAGTAATAATTGGTTTCCAGAAAGAATCCGTATCCCTGTTGGAAAAAAAAAAAGAAACCTTAAAAGAAGCTCAAGAGAGTGTAATCTATAGGGAAAAACTCTCGTTTCAGAGATGATAATAAAGATAACAAACTGTAAAGTCCATCTGAGATTTGAAAGTTTTTTCTTTGGGATATTTCTTTTTTATTAGACGTCTTTAAGCTAAGCCAGAACATACCCAAGTAAAATTTAAAAAAAGAAAACAAAGATCTGTGTCTATTCGAAACTTTATTGACTTTAGAGAGATTTTCTTTTTAGGAATTTACTTTCAACTGAATTAAATATATTTTGAAAGAATTAATGCAGGCCGATCATTATATTTATCTTTGTACTTTTAATGTTCGTTTCGGTTTTGTCCAATGTTTGTAAAAATTAATTTATTGTTCATTTTGATTTATTAATAGGTTATATATAAGTATGCGTTTTCGCAGCGTATTTTTATTAGTTATATTTTTCTCAGACACAAATGTTACTGCAGATAATATTAAGCATTTAGTGAATTGGCTCTAGTAAGTTTTAGTGGTTATAAACTGAATAGCCTGTTTTCGTTTAAGAACTTTATAGATTAAAAGAGTTTTTGACATAGGTTGCTCAGCCCATTTCTCTGCACAGTGACAAGAGAGAAAATCTAAGTAGTGTACAGGCAACCGAAAGTAAAATCTTATCTCGGGATGCTTTCTATATTATTGCGTAGTGTAAATTTTATCATAAAGGTATCATAGACCCCCCCCCTCCCATCCCATTATCCCATTACGGGCCCTAGACGCAGGACCAAAGACGCCCACCCCCGTCACCTTCCCTTTTACAGTTGCCTGCTGCCTTATTTTTGCATGGTTATATGATACCTTACCCATACTCTTTTCAGAAAGTAATTTAACCTGAAAATATAGGGTATAGTTGAAGAGCTGAGGGGATGACTACATGAGTGGACGTAACATTTTTATAAAATAGATATTTCCGGCGGAAGAACATGTTAAAGACCTCATTGACAACTGGATGCTCGTTGGTTCTGCCAACCTTACTATAAGGCGGATTTCAGTAGACGAACAAGAAATAAATGAAATTATGAAAAAAGACATTTTATTAATTTTACAGAAGATTATCTAAAATTTACTAAACTGTCCTTTAGCATATACCCGCACACAGCTCTTCAATCGCGGTAACTATTTTCACATACTTTATTTATGTATTGTTTTACAAAAACGCCATAGCAAGTATATTTTTTTAATACTCTAAGTTAAAATAAAAGTAGTTACTAGAAAAGAAAATTAGAATCAATGTGAGTCATAGACACTGGCTACAAAAAAGACTTTTTAATAATAGTCTTCCGAGATTTCTTCTGACTAAAATGATCAATGTCGACGGAAAAGTCAAAAGTCTTGGATAATTTATTCTCAACTGCTAAACTTTTTAAATGGTTAAGACGACTCTGGCCTGCTGTGCTCCTTTGCCTAGTTTTGGATGAGTTCGCCAATCTAGTAAAAGACTTTCAGCCGTACACTGTTACTGAAATCGTACAAAAAATGTCTAATTGCAATACACAAGTTTTTAAAAAATGTTTGAAATTTTCTATTATAAATGGAGTTGAGTGAGAAGTTTCATCGGGTCCTTTTTCTGATTTGAAGACTGTACTATACTCTTTACATGTAGAATTTCTTCAACTAAGTTGTCAGAATCTAAAGTCTGAAGGATACTTTGAGGCAAGATTGGTGGTTTTAAATTTCAGTTCGTCATTTTCTTGGTCCATGAAAGCCAGACTGGCGAAAACAGACAACAAATTTGCTCACAGCTCGAAAATTGTGTGTGTGTGTGGGGGGGGGGGGCTATTTTCGCTTTCCACACCCAGAGTAGCGTGATGTGAGAGGAATTTGTATGCGGGGGTAACTACTCTCGTTATTATAACACTTTCTTCACACTCAATTTAAAGTTTAGTTATGATTTTCTGTGTAGCTTTGTACGTGACCAAATAAAAATCTTACTACGCTAATATGCATACAAGTTCACTCAACACACGCGATGCAGTAACTATCACCATCAATTTTATCAACCGTTTATGATAAACTGTTTATTGTAAATATATATTTTAAATTTTAAGCTATAATTGTCTGTAGAATCTTTTAAAATTTCATTAGATGAAAAAATTCAAAATTTATTAGTTTGTATTAATTATAATAATTACAATAATTATGGGCTGGGGTCCACTTAGAATTTGAAATGAACATCATTTCCCCATCAAGATTTTATCACTTTGAAAGGCGGGTAAAACAGAATCCAAATTTTGTAAGTTCAATAGCGACCCCATCTCTTACCATCACATCTAAATTCATCATTCCGAAAGAAAGTCAATTTTCCAAATAAATGGCTCAATTAAGAGTAACACTTACTCTTGGTTAAAATTTGGTTACATGCCGTTAAATTAAACTTTCTTAAAAATTGTTGAATTCGCAGCTGTATTTATGAAGTACATTTCAAGTGACTAAATACCTCATTTTCTAAGCTGGAAATGGCATTATCGTTACAAACGTATAGAAAGCCGGATACACCCTTGGACATACACATACTTTTTCCGAAGGTTCCAAGGGGACCTCGTTAAAATCCCTTGACAGGGGATCTCTTTAATGGTTCGAGAACGGACTTCTTTCAAAACGATCTGGATCGTTGGAAGTAGAAAGAAGTCTGTAAGAGTCAAATCAGGACTGTAGGAAGCCGACTCTTGTTTTACGAGCAAATACTGCAAGGATGAAGTGCTCTCAGACGTGAAGTGCTGCTGCAGCAAAAGTGCGGATAATTCTCTCACCTCTTCCCGTATCTTTAAACAACTTCAACAACCTGGAAACGTTGTGGTAAGAAAGAACAGAGTCCTCAGAAGCTTCCTGAATTAATGGTACCATTTGAATGGTATCACCAGAAGGTCATGACTTAATTTTTTACGTTTATGATCCCGACTTCGGTTTAACCAGTGAATTGTAGAAGTAGATTGAATTTATATTTTATTCTTCAATCTGATTGACTAGTGTAGTGTTTATTCTCCCACCCCTTACACATGTGAAATAGCCTTGTTTCCATATCGTCCATTATGACGATAATGTGGGACTATAATGTCCTGTAAAAGAGGTTTTTCTTCTACTTCAAGAGCTTTTTTCACTGTGCATCGTGACTAAACACTGATGGAAGGTTTATGAGAACTGCAATCCTGATGCCCAACGAGCTGAAGCCAAATGATTTCAAATGCATTGTAGAGCTGAGTCCTCTCCATTTGCATAGATTTTGGAGCACAACTTGTGCACATTAAAGTCTATAAACGGCAATAGAAATTTTTCTAGTGGGGGTGGGAAATAACATGCCTCAAACTTGCAACAATTCCAGTTCCGATTTTGCTTAGTGGTGCATTTAAAAATTTTTTTTTTTTTTTACATCGTTTGGCAATATGCTAAAAATCCAAGTAGTAGGGTAGATGCTCTACCTTGCTCCCCCCCCCCTCTCCCTGGATAATTGGCGCCCACCCTACTAGCAATTTTGCTGGGGCCATGATCAGCCGGCTACTCAGCCGGTGGTAACCCGAGCAAAATTGCTAGTAGGACGGCATATTAAATATACATTTTCTTTTAACCGCTCTCTCTTCGTAAAAGAAAAATAATTCATGCAGATACATAATTGTAAACATTTGGGACGAGAAAATCTATCAAAGGCGTACGACAAAGTGCCTAGTTCCATAATTTCCCGTTACATTATTACACTGGAACAGATCAGTTCTCAGTGACAGCTATTCAATTCTGAAAGATATACGATCGTCAAAAATACTGCAAGGATTAATTTTTATACATACAAAGAAAGAAAGAAAAGAAAAAAAAAAGCAGAAAGATATCTGTAGATAGACATTTTTTGACACTATTTGTCACATTTTCTTTGAGTAAAATGCTTTCTTCCTTTTATTTATTCATAGAAAAAAAATATTCTTTTTTTTTTTTTTTTTTTACATTTTATTCATTTTTTCGCCACCAAGAAAGTGATAGTGGGGTGCCAAGAAAACTCTCCCTCACACCCCCCGCCCCTGTTATGATATACCCTTCCGGTTGTCTGGCCGTCTTCCGCTCACTCGAGTACAGAGGCTCTTCTCCAGCGCTTTTATATTCCGAAAATGCCCTTTTCGAACTATAAATCTGTCCAGGGCCGGAATAGCAAACAAATTTCGTTCCTTCTGGTCAGGGTGAAAAAGCTTTTAGAGGTTTGCGATTCCGATATATTGGTTTTCGAGTGACTTTTATGGTTTCGGTTTTCGATACAAGTTTCCATTTTCGCTTCTCAAGAGGCGTTTTTCTCGAAATTTCAATGAGTTTCCTTTTTAAATGTTTTTCTCTCAGCATTTAAAAAAAAGTTTCTTTTGAAACTCGTGTTTCTGTGAGAAATAACGTGAAAAGCATTTTTTGTCTTTTGCTTTAAAAAACTCGACTTTGTAACCGAATATTTGAATTTTTCTGTGGAAAGTAAGTGGGATAGATAAAATGACCATTTTTTTTCTGATCCGGAAATCAGGACATTGCTAAACCACAGAGTCGGGAGGGGTAAAAATCAATCCCGAACACCCCCCCCCTCCCCAAGATTTCCTTAATCCAAGTGACAACCTCTCTCGACTAGAATGCTGTAAAAACAGTGTACGCTAAAGGGATTTCAGGAATGTATAATCTGCCGTGGCTCCAGTGTCCTCCATGTTCAATACCTCTGGGTTCCAATGCAAATGCTAGGTCCCTCATTTGGAATTGTTTCAAAGTTAGGAGACCGCTCATAGGGGTCAACGTTGATCCGCGCTCTAGGTGCCCTCATAATGACATGACCAACATATCCGTCCCTTATAGCAGTCCAGCTTATAGTCGGCAGCTGATCCGACCGTTGGAGCCCCACCAGAGTCCGAGCGCAAAGCGCTCTGAACTGGGAAACGGATGGTGCCTGGTTCCAATTTAGGTCACGTCCACCGTCCTAACCGTTCGGAGTTTTCCGGCGTTTCCCTTCGAAACTTACCGTAGATACGGGTTAGCACCCCTTAGATAGACCCCCACACGGAGGGCACCCTACCCCTTGGCTTAGAGCCCACGTGTAGCTAATTGGCCGCAATCCCACGACACAACACAACCCGACCATTTGAAAGTAAAAATAATGCGTACGAAATAATCAAGTATCTGGAATGTATTTTTTTTCTGTTTTTTTTTCCCTGGAAGAATGGAAGTACGCAATGTTATTTAAATATTAAAATTAAACAAAAAAAAGCTCTGAATTTTACAATATACTTTCTGCCGCAATTGATCTAACGTTGTTTTACCAGATAATGACAATTATGCTATAAAAAAGGACCATCTAAAGTACCCATTTCGTAATATACACGAATACTGATACCCAATTGCTTCGAAGTAAGTACCTTTTTCAGAGTTTTTCATACGATACAATAATACATGAAAAAAAAATTCCTTTAATAATTGAGAAGGAAGAGTATAATTACATCGTGTTTTGCCCCAGGCAAAATATATTTGTACAGATTACCATATTCATATGCTGAGTATGATTTAAAAATCTTAAAAATTATGAAATTTTACACACTTTGCAAATTATATTTAGATATTCATATTTTGTTTGTAGTTGCTTTTATTATTAAAACTGGGCCATGCTAGCATTATTTTTCTGTTCGTCTAATCCCTTTATGCACCTGAAATTAGATGTATTTATACATTTATGCACTTATATTCTAAAAATATATTATTCATGTCTTTTATACCAAAGGGTATTATTATCCAGCAAATTACAACCTCATTTCCATCTAAACTACTTATAAACTTTCAAGTTTGAATATACAAGTATAAAAAAATTAATATCCACGTGATATTAAAATTTCAATGAACATCAAAACATCCAGCTGATTTATTCGTAGTTTCTGTCCTTTTTAAAAATATTTTCTTAACGTTTAAAAGCTTTCAATATCTAAAAACTTCCAACGTAACTCCTATTTAATATGACTCCATAATATTAATAATACTCAAACTATACAGTCATAAATGAAAAGCAGGGTGTTTTTATTATCTTAAAAGATAACAGAGGATGCAGACTCGTTTTGTGGTTAAGAGACATAATTTCTTCGCATGAAAATCTCATTTTCCTCCTATGAAAACAATGAAAACTAATTTCCCTGGACGTGGAACATCCAAACGGAAGTTTCGGGGATAATTTATAGCTTCATAAAAGTATAAGAAGAAATTTATAATTTCTAACAAATTCATTCAAACTTACCATTATGTTTTATGGAGCTTGAAAAGTGCATTTTCTCAGTTAGTGGAAAATTTATTAGAGTTTTAGAAGGAAAACTTTCTTGAAAGTCCTTATTCTTACAGATATTGATCTAAAAAATTGTTTTCTTTTCCGTTTCTTGAATTTTATTAATTTTTCCAGAGAACTCTTCATTTAATAAACAAATCTTGACAAAAGCGAAAGACTTTTAAAAAACTTCGGGCATTCTGAAATGCCTCACAGCCTCACTTATGAAAATGATACTTTTATAGAATCAATGTTACTATCCAAGGACTTTGCTGGTGTTTCTTATAAATCTTTCTGCAAAAATTATGAATTTTTTTTTAAATTTAAAATGTATGTGGATGATAAAATTTATAATTAAAATTAAGTCTAAAAAAAGAAGAAGAACTGTGTAATATTCTAAATTTTGGTAAATAACAGCGAGTTGCGTAAAACATTTTCATGTGATATAGCTAACAGAAAAAATAAGTGCCTTTTTGTCACCATCATCTAAAGATTTTTGATTTAGGCTGTTTGCAAAGCTTACCCTACTTATAAAATTTATAATTTTTTAATGTTTTTTCCATCAACCTGTTTATTTTTATTATTAGACTTTCTTCTCTTTTGCAACTTTTTCTTACATTTACATTTTTCTTACTTTCTTTACATGATCAAGAGATGGCACCATCAATTAAGTACTTTTGAGATTATCTGTACAGGAGCAAATATTCTATTATATTATGGTAATTTTGGCTTTCATAGTCTCTTTTCGAGTTCACACAAGCACTTTCCTATTTTTAAATTTATTGGTAAGTTTCTCTTGTACTCAACTAAAACTTTTGTACTAAAAAATTTAGATCCTGTGGTCAAGAAGAAACAATGTTTCCCCCCCCCCCCACGCTCATTAATAAATATCATGTGATTAAAAGATCATTCTTCAATTAATATTTGCAGTATTTTGAAATTTACAGTATACATTATACTAAAAAAAAAAAAAAAAACCGAAAAACTGAAGCACGTTCACTAGAAAATTTAATAGGGGAAATGGCGCAAATTAGCAAGAGATCTAATGTGCAATCTTATGACCCCCATTCCCCACCCCCAAAAAAAGAAAAATGAAAATAAACTGTTAACTAATCTAATTCTTTTAATGTACATTATTTATTTAAACTATTTATAAGTGTTATAAATAGTTTTTTATATATAATTTTTTCGATGCATTTATATTCTTATCACAAAAATAAAGTGTCTTAGGATGTACATTTGTAAAATTTTCGGTAGAAAAAGTAAAGCCAAACTGCAATTACATTTTATAATTTATTACAATCAGTAATACAAGTATCACTGAAGTAAATTTCAAACACAAAAATTTAATATCCTCACTTTTGTGTGTTCTGCTATGTACAGTTGTGAATCAACGAAAAATTTCAAACATTATTCACATTATACCCAACGATTCACAATTTAACCATATCAAGAATATTTC
Source organism: Cheiracanthium punctorium (assembly GCA_038373885.1). Lineage (NCBI taxonomy): Eukaryota > Metazoa > Arthropoda > Arachnida > Araneae > Cheiracanthiidae > Cheiracanthium > Cheiracanthium punctorium. The sequence continues at coordinate 1,485,483 of JAWZYV010013274.1, forward strand.
AATTACTGTGCGAATATTAAAATACTTTACTAAGAACTTTACTTTAGAATAATTTACTTTGAAATACTAAGTGTTTATAATTTGCATTAGAGTAATACCTTTTTTACTACTTATTGTCGTAAATTATAAAATGAAAATACGGAATGATGTTACTTTATTATCGAAAATTTAAAGGCAAATACGAAATATTATTTATTAGTAACTCTTTTGGCCCAGGAGATATAATTTTGGACGGTATGTTTAAATTACTCTAAGACCCCCTTCATTTTAAGAATTACAGCTTATAAAATACCTCATTGATACAGTTAATAATACATGAAACAAGATCTTTCGTTTGTTGTAGATTGAAGTTAACACTTTAGCAGTGAAGAAGTGAAAGATTTCCTGGTAGATATTTTCATTTCATAAAAGGAGGTCACAGTGGCAGCCCGTGGTCAAAACTGTTAGTGCAGCCGGAAGCATATGAGCCCCCCCCCCCTTTCCTCCGGACAGGATTGGAAAATCTTTTGTTACTGAATTCGAAAGCTGGCCGATTAAGCCCTCACCGAGGAAAAAAAAAAAAAAAAAAAAAAAAGAAAGAAATTACATAAGAGTTCCTATTTTACTTCCATAAAATGGACATAAATTTCAACCAGCCGCTCTTATCCTCAAAATTGCATTAATCCGTGTCTGATTCGAAGTTTCCTTAGAATTTTCTTTTGTAACGATAACTTGAGAAGAAAAGAAAACTTACTTATTTTTTATAAGTCAAATCAATCCTCCTTTCTTTTAAACATGCGAATCCGTCAGTGATGTCCCCATAAAAAGGCGTTGTTTTAATTCAGATATCAATAATTTTAAGAGCTCCTTAAAATTTCCCATGTTTAGAGAATTTTCTCGCTCGCCATGTCCTCTAAATGCCAGTTCTTGCTTACTTAAAAACAATACTACTTTGATGGGTAATTGTCCATTCATAAGCGTCTATTCAGGCTTACCTTCTTGATAAATTCAGCAATATAAAGTCGAGAGTTTTCCAAACATATATTCTCCTTACCCCCTCCCTCCTTCTCGTCCGAGCCAATCAGTTAGTGGAGTTCTCAAGTTCAGCCGCCGTTAAAAAATCTTTCATCGGCTGTATCAGCTGCATACTCCCTATGCCGGGGAGGCTGCTTACGTAGTCGTTGTCATGGCAAAGGTGCTGCCAATTTTCTTTTCAGCGCTCTGGGCTGAACCAAAGATTTTCCCTAATTGAATTGCGGGAAGATTAAAGTGCTTTTTTTCTGAATGAGCGATCCGGCCACAATACGTTTTTTTGTGTTTGGTTTTTTTCGGAGATTTTTTAAATTTACCGTAGGAATTCCACAATTCTAATCTGAATTTAGGAAAATTAGTAGAATAAATTATTTTAAAGTATGTGCTGATAATTTCAAGTGCAGCCCGGCTGTATCCCACGAGCCGCCACTGGGAGGTCATAAAGCAACGTTCAAGCTATAGATGAATATGCGTGACTAATCTGATTATGAAAATAATGAAAAAAATAAGAAGAAATCAAATCTCAGAAGAATTTAAAGCATCTGAAGAAAAATGTGGTTTCACAGCAGGAAAGTCAGGACCAGACCATTTATTTACAATCAGACAATTACTGGAGAAATGTCATGAGAAAACTAAAGAAATACATTTGATATTTATTGGCTTAGGAAAAGCATACATGATAATATACCAAGAAAACTTTTATGGAAAGCAATTAAAAATGCCAATTTAAGTAAATCTATAATAAATTTGGTGAAACTTATATACAAATCAAGTACTGCCAAATTAAAATGGGCACTAAAATCTCTGAAGAATTTAAAACAAGTAAGGGTCTTTTACAGTAGATGCATGTCACTGACTCTTTTTAAAATATGTTTAGACACTACGTTGAAAGAATGAACAAGTAAATGTAAGAGAATGGAAGTAAAGTTAACCGATTAAAGAAAGAAAAATTGAATCTTCTTTTTGCTGATGATGAAAATGGTAACTGTACCAGATGACAAAAAGATATATACAGAAGAGACCTAGACACCAATGAAATAAATAAATAAATAAAAACGAGTATCTAACTTTGAGGCTTAAAAAGAATCTCATTTTGGAAGGAAAGGTTTTGAAACAAAGAAAAATATTTACAATACTATCTTTGAAAGTATTTTACTCTGTGGAGCAGAGACGTGGACCATCCGCAAGACAAAACGAAAAAAAAAAAAAATCCTTTTAGCAACAGACGTCTATTATTGGAGAAGATCAGCGAGAACATTCAGATTAGAGAGGAAATCTAACGCCCATACGCAGTTAATTAAAGTTTAACAGTAAGTGTTGTATAAAAAATATAAAAAAAATAGATGAGGAGCGCTGTCAATCGTTCAAACACGTGAAAAAATAAATAAATAAAAACGAAGGAGATTTTCGGGTGATGAAAACCTCAATGGGAAAATTCCCGAAGAAGAAAAATACTTTATTTCTTAGTATACAAATTTAAATTTTGTATTTATTTAAACCAAGTCTCTTGAAAAAATAAAATAATCGTAAAATCATGGTTCATCATAAAATTCTGTACCGTTGTTTACGAAATTTTGTAACTTACTGTATATGTCTATAATGAATATTTAAGGGATACATCTCTGGGTCAGAAATTTTCGGACGCCCTCTATATATTAAATCTAAATTATGCTGACTCATTTAGATTTAAACTCCTGAAAATTTTGATGGATACCATAAATTCTGTTTATTTTTGCGTACTTTTGTTATTTATTTTATATGTCTATGAAGAATATTTAAAGGATATACGTCTATGATGAATATTTAAGAATAAATACTTAGGCCATGTATATATTCAGACGGTATAATATACCAGTTTAATCAATTCACTTATAGAAAATATTAAGTAAAACGATGTACTCTACATGTATTCTTTGATATCATGTAACTTGTGACTTTCATAGACTCAAGTTCATACTTAAGGGTTCTCAAATAACTTAATATTAGTTTTAGATATGGTTTCTGAAACTTGAACCTGCCATGAAAAAAATAATAACGAAAATTTTCCTGCCGCACAGACTTTCTGTTTCTTCTAATAACTGTCTTTTTTTTCCTTTTCTTTTGCAATGTTTTAGTTAATAAAAGGCCCAATATATATGTTGGGATTACTTTGCTCCTTAGTAATTTTCCTCCGCCATTTACTTTATTGGCCGCAACGTTCCACTTGATTGAATCCTTAGGTTCATATAAGCCGGAAAGAAACCATCAAATTAAACGTAGCTCCATGATTGCTTCCTAATGTTTATTTTAGATGTCGAACAAATATTAAAGATAAACGGATACCAGGGATAAAATATATATGATTCAACAGTCTAAAAAGAATAAATAATCAATTAATGAGTAAAAAAAAAAAAAAATACTGTGAGTCAGAAAGAAATGAAACGTCATTGTCTTTCTAAATGTTATTTTTGATTACTTTGCATATTGTATAGTTTAAGTACTATTTAAATCCAGCGTACTATTAATATACGAATATTTTATTAGTCTATGTATAATAAGGTGAAACAATTGCGATTAAATAATATATTCATAGAAAAGTATAAGTAAAGTAAAACCCCATCAAGATATTCAAGCATTTTAATAAATATTTCAAGTTAACACTGTTCATGACATAAAGAGTTAAGCAGGCATAACTTATTAATTATGATTGTAATTTTAGGCTAGCAAACTTTAAAATAGATCTGTCTTTAAGCAAATAAACTCAATGAAAAGTAGATTTCTGATGAAAATTTTTGGATACCTACACAGTTTCTAAAATTATTGCAAAAGTTACTCAAAACATTCGTTCAATTGTTGTTTCTCTGAATTTCATTTACTAATCATTTACAGTTTTTCCTCAGCTTCGGAGTAATTTCGCTTTTGAATGCAGAATAACTAAAAATCAGATGATATTGAAATTATAACTTGGATAATATTCACCAAAACGGTAAATATTGTTGCAGAAAACTCTGCTTAATTTTTTGGTCCAGTGTATGTGGAGGAAAGTTTTAATAAACAGTCCCAGTGGACAGGACGAGACACGAATTTTATTGATTCTAGAACTTTGACGAACAATTTACTGCACACAATTCACAGGAATTAATAAGCAATAACTTAATTTATAACAGGCAGCTTAACACAGGAGCTTTCCCTGATGCTATATATTTAACTCACAACAAAATTCTTCTACAGGCTAGAATTAAGTGGAAAGTCTCGAGGAAAATCATTAGCAGTTCCCCATTATTTAACAATGAAGAATTCTCAAACAGTCTGCAGAAACAAGCTTATCAAAACAAGAGAAAAAACGCTGCTTATATAATACCGCAATACAAAGAGACAGAGCACTTACGCTAAACGCATACGTATTCACAGCAGCAGTCGAATTGGAACTGAAATCTGGAGCAACCCTGCCCTTTTACACCTTCCGTCGATGTCGGACATTCTAGAGAAATTCGTCTTCCGAAAGATCCCGAACAATCGCGAATGTTTTATTGCGTAATAGAAATGCAATTGAATAATACTAGGCTACTTCGTAATACTAATGAAGGGAAGCAAACATTACAAGCCCAATAGTAAAATCGAGCAAAATATCTCCAAGGTTGGCTAATTTTGTGCGAAATATCGCCAAATTTGGCGCGAAAAATAAGTAAACAAAAAGTCAGCTTAGCGATAGCGCCAAAATTTCTCGAGAACGCCAGAAAACGACATAGTAAGCAATGGGGACGTTCAAAACTCTTCTCTCGCGTTCTAATTAACCGATTTTGATGCAACAAAATGCAGATTTTAATTATTTGAAGCGTAGAATGCGAATTTTAGACTAGTTCAAACCCCAGAAGAGCGGGTCATCCTGAAATATCATAGGTCATCCTGATTTTACTATATGAAATATGGAGGACAACTAATAAACCACATATTCTACATTATTTTCTCTTCTACGTAATTTTCGTTAAATATGTATAAACTTTTATGGGTACTTTCTATTAGATCTTCGTATCTGCAGTAAGAGATTATGAAATCAATTAGAAAGTCCTAAAAAAAATTTGAAAGTTAGATTACTCTTAGATGTAAAGCAGAAAGGAAAATGTTTGGAATTTTAAATCCCTCTTCACTTCTTATTTATCATCACCTTTATATTTCTTATTATCTTCTACTTATATAAAACACTAACGTATGCGCTACCAAAATCGACGATATTTCTACGCTGCGAATGGCAACAGCTAGATGTGAACATTAGCGTAATAACAATAAATAACACATGCGCAAAATTGCAAGTTAACAGTTCAACGACGTCAAGTGAAGCAAGCATATTTGTTACTGGTTACGTATGTCACGCAGTAGCTAGATTACAAGACAACAGCTCAACGACGTAAGTGAAGCAAGTGTATGGGGGTTAGCAAGGTTACGTAGCGTCAAGTGAAGCATATGTATGGGGGTTAGCAAGGTTACGTATGTCACGCAGTAGCTAGATTACAAGACAACAATGCACACGCGAAAATACAATTCAAAATATCGAATTTACAATACTTGGCTCGTTTATCGCACATAAAAAGAAAAAAGTCGCCATGCAGTGGGCTAAAGCACATTTTAGAACTTTCCTGTTTTCCACCATTGTTATTATTGTAACCAAGGATATTAAATAACGTAACCGTACTATAAAACACCAGGTTGCTAACTTTGGCACAGTAACCCCACAGCAGCTGCAATTAAGCATTTCTGTATTAATTTCAAAACACGTTATCATCCACTGCAGTATATATATATATATTTTTTTTTGAGAAGAGAATACTATTCGTTCCTCCAAGAATAGTTTTATAATAATTTTACGAATGGAAACGCCATCAATTATGTCTTTTGATACATTTTGAAATGTTAGTACTTCGCATTTCCACCATCGGCTTTCATCTCATCATGACACCCCAAAATTTGTAGCAACCCTAGCATAAATAAATTTCATGACAAATACTATTAAAAGAAAGAAACGTGATTTTCGTTGAAATGAGACCAATAATTTGGGCCACTTAGAATAAGAAAAGTTAGGTACGGATTGGCTAGTGCATATAAATACATGATGCAGTAATACGGCATCACAGGGAAATTTTTCTGACCAATTAATAGAAGTTTCATAAAATGAGTCATGACGATTTTTCCCTGCTTTTAATTCAGCAAAAATGTAAGAATCAAAACTAGGAAAAACGAAGCCACTCATTGTCTTTCTTCTTCTTTGGAACTAAAGGAAACTGATCAGCCCAATCATCTTAAGTAGTTGTGGCCAATAAATATAGAATATCGCATAAACTTTGATTCGCTATTTTATCTCGAGTAATCCCTTTCTGTATCTCTTATTTCCTTAGTTAAAGAAGGATTGGAGGAGATAGATATGGGAGAAAAAGTTATCTGAATAGTAACAATTGAAAGGAATAATTCGAGGATTTATTAGCTTTGTTTACTTGGAAGAAAAGCTTATTGTTTCCAGTAACTTCTTTTCACTGAAAAAAAAAAAAAAGCTTTTTTAGCACTAGAGTGCTACTTCGTTCACTCCGGTATATTCTCTCGACATGACTTGTGGACCAATTTGCATCGACACGTTTTGGTTGCATTTTTAAATAGGGTTACCAGATATCGAGAAGGAGATAAATGTTTAAAACCGCCAAGGTTTACCATTTTTGATGATTTATCGCCAAGTTTGGCGCTAAAAAAAAATAAGTCCTTAAAGCTGGAACTAGCTTGGCGATATCTTCCATATAAATGGCAAACGCTACAGTTTATTACAAACGAGTATAAGTCCAGGCATATTCTGCAAATCCAGAAATGTGTCTGACGAAGATTCTAAAACAGTACGCGAATTTTCTATCTCAATTCTAAAAAGTGTTTTATGGAACAAGAAAGACAAGCACAGCACACTTAGGAATTATGATGCAAATTCAAAACAGTAAAATTATAGCTAGAATATGCTTCGCTAAGATTTCGTAAAACAGTTTTAGTAGGCAATTTTAATGTAGATATCGATTGCAAAGAAGTGTTTTATGGGGGAAAAAAAAGAAATATACTGCACACTCACGAATAATGATACTCTTTCTAACTGAATGGGATAATGCAGAAAAATACGGGCGACGCACAGTTATTGTTGAATCGTTACTGTTGACTTTTGACTTACTTTTTAGTATTATACACTTCTTAAATTATATAAAAAAAAGCGTTTTGTTGCCAAATTTCGCGATATATCATCAAACGACTCGAAGTTGGTATATAGCAAATGTCTTGTCCGGGGAGTGTCCCGTACTGGGGAAGTACTGCTATTGTATAATACCACTTATAAATGTAATACCACGCGGCTGTCGATCTAACGGTCTGGAGTTTTGGGCGATTTTCTCCAGATGTCACGTGAATACGCATTAGAACCCCTTAAAAAGCCCTCTGCCCAAGGCAACCTTCCCGTTAGGCAAATAGCCGTGTAACTGTGCCTTAACCATAATAAAAATATATAAATGTAATACTTTAATAATACTTATAAATATAATACTACTTATCTATAAATGAATTTTTATCATAAAAATCTTTAGATTTTTTATTTATCTAAATGTAGTTACTATAGGGATCTTAGTTTTCTAATGACTTCAGAAGTTTAACTTTTTCATTCTGATTCTTTTGAACTCTGATATTCGTCTTCACTCAGAATAACTTTTTTTTTCTTTTTTTTTCAAGAGAGATAGATAGATATATAGATAGATAGAGAGAGAGAGAGAGAGAGAGAGAGAGAGAGAGAGAGAGAGAGGAGGAAGAAGTTGTTGTAGGGTCTCACTGTAATAAGGCTTGCTCTTTTTTCTTGGCCTTTGTCTAGAGCAGCTAAAAGAGCACTGCTTAAAAGAAGCCTACTTGCAAACTAGAGATGAGTTCGGGCTCATTTTTTGAAGCCCGAGCCCGAAATTTCAGCTAAAGATTTAAAAAAATTTTCAATTACTTCAATGATAGAATACAATAAATTTTTCCATTTTTGCAAATTAAAGACAAATATAGTTGCAAATGCCCAATGCATATTCTAATTCTTTGTATCCATCCTTTATCAAAAATACTCGGATCCCATGACTAACTAAGGAATATAAACCGCCATTCTAAAATACCCAAAGAGCTTCACGCACCTTCTACGCACCCGTGCGCTATTTTTATTTATTTTTTATAAGTACTTTTATTTTCCTCATGAATCACTCTTTAAAATCTGTTTCAAGCAGCATGTTCAGTAAAGGAGAAATTTTTCACGAGCCCGAACACAATTGTGAATTACAGAGCCCGAGCCCGGTTCGGGCTTGGGCTTTGGGGGTCGGGTTGACCCGTCTCATCTCTATTGCAGACCCATAAAATCTCATTCCAAGCTGGAAGAGAAAGTAATTTATTTCAAGCCAGCACTCCAAAATGACTTATAGAGCTAGCACGTGTTTCTGTTTACACACTAACACTTCAATGACCAAGTCACAGTTTCCGACCTTTGAGATCCAAAAATGGGGAGTTTTTGTTTTGAACACAATTTACGACATAAATGAAAAACTAAATCTGTAAATAGATGGGACTATTTACAGGACTAAGAAAGGGCAATTTTGGAATAGAAATTTTCTTCTTATAGCAAATTTACATCAGAAAAATAAGAAATTACATACTGAATTTAAAATACTGATGTTAAATCTTAACTGAAATGAAATTTTATATACCTTTATCCGAACACATGCACATAATTTATAGTTTATGAGAAGTACAAGCGCGTATGTTTGTATCCCTTTTGCGATCACCCGTCGAAACATTATCGAAAAAATAAAAATGGCGCTATATAAATAATTTTTTTTAAAGAAATGGTGGATGTTGGGGGAACATTTTTTTTCTTGGAATAGACACTCAATACTGTAATAATTACGATTATAGTTGAAATTAGGCGCGACACCCCTACGAAAAGCTTTTTTGAAATGTGGATCTTTGAAAAAAAAAATTAGGAAAAAAAAAGTTTACAATTTTTTAAAATAAAGTCATATTATTTTTTCAAGCTAATCTTATAAATAAAAATGAAATTCTGTTTGTTTGTTTGTTTGTTTGTTTGTTGATTTGATTCGTATACAAATCCACAAAAATGGACCTATCGGCCTGCAATTTAGCACAGATATGTAAAATAATATAGAATAAATCACAGTCCACTTTAAAACTTTGAAAGTCCACCCGTTCCCGGAATTTAAGAGATTTTTGATGCTCTTCACGCAAAATTCTTTCCGTAATTGTAACCCCTGCTGTAGTGAAAAAAGTGTGAAATAAGGATCGTGGTTGCCATGAGTGGCGATTTTGCCAAATAAAATGTCGTTCGTATACAAATCCACAAAAATGGACCTATCGGCCTGAAATTTAGCACACATATGTAAAATAATATAGAATAAATCGTAGTCCACTTTAAAACTTAGAAAGTCCACCCGTTCCCGGAATTTAAGAGATTTTTTTATGCTCTTCACGCAAAAATCTTTCCGTAATTGTAACCCCTGTAGTGAAAAAAGTGTGAAATAAGGATCGTGGTTGCCATGTGTGGCGATTTTGCCGAATAAAAATGTCGTTCGTATACAAATCCACAAAAATGAACCTATCGGCCTGAAATTTAGCACAGATATGTAAAATAATATAGAATAAATCGTAGTCCACTTTAAAACTTTGAAAGTCCACCCGTTCCCGGAATTTAAGAGATTTTTTATGCTCTTCACGCAAAAAGCTTTCCGTAATTGTAACCCCTGTAGTGAAAAAAGTGTGAAATAAGGATCGTGGTTGCCATGTGTGGCGATTTTGCAGAATAAAATGTTTTAAATTCTCAAAGTAAAAATAAAAGAATAATAATGATTTTTTTTTGTTAGTTTATATTCGTAAGGTTATTTTTTTTTTAAATTATAATATCGTGTGCATGGGAAATCAGAGCAGGAATGTAATGCTTTACACGCAAAACAATAAGAATTGAAGATTTCCGAGGCTAATGTGTAAATTTTTTTAGTTTGGCGAAAAAATAAAATGGCTGAAATATGGATTTTGAGTAAGTGAGTTCTAGCGGTATGCACAGTTTTCGGCTTGGCGCAATTTATTGAGAGCTTAAGGAAATAGATTTTTGAAAACAAGTGCAAAGGTTTTATTAGAATACAGCGTTAAATTTTAATGATCCGTGAAGAAATAATGCAGTTATTAAGGGATTTCAAGCGATCTAACTTCAGAATTCTCGCCAATTGAGTACATTGATTTAAGTTGGGGGAATTCCACCAAATTTCAGAAAATTGAAATCTTCTCATTTAGTACATCGGAGTAATGATGAATAAAACACATTATAGTTGATAATTAAAAAAAAAAATCGGCTGTATTAAGGGATTCCAATTTTCAAATAAATGCGTGCTACTCTTTGGCGGTCGAACCATTTCCCATATTGATTGCTGCTAAGACAATGCTTCGAATGATTCCCTGAAAAAACTCTTGCAAAATGGCGTATGTTGGCACTTTGGCGAGGCTTAGATTTGAAACTGGATTTTATTTGAGACTGGTATATATAATAACACTGGTTATAGATAAAAATGAATGTTGGTATGTGTTTATGAGGTTGAAAAACTCCAGCACCGTTGAGCGATGAAATTTGGTTCACCTAAGTCTTTTATGATGGAGAAGGTTTTTATGCTATCCGTTTTCCTTAACTTGCCACTTGGTGCCGCAGCACAACGCTGAATTCTATTCCGTTTAGCCGTTTGCTATGCGAATATCGTCCAACTGATTTCGATGAAATTTGGTACACGCGAATATTAGAACACGGAGAATATTTTTCAGTATCCATTTTGCTGTAACTTGCCGCTAAATGGCGCTGCAAAGAATCAACTTCTATACCGTTCGAACGATCGGCATAAAATTTTTTATAGTTACACATTTGAGCACGAAGAATATATTCTAACTGCGTTCCTTTTGATGTTACTCACCACTAGATGACACTACAATGCATTATTATTTTAACTCGCCACTAGATGACGCTGCAGCAGGCCAAATTCTTGACCATTCAAACGGTCGCTATGAAAATCAGTATACATAGCTATTTGAACAATGAGAATATTTTGGCGTTATCCATTTTGCTATAACTCGCCACTTGACGGCGCTGTAGCAAATCATTACTTTATTGAACCACTAGATGGCCCTGCAGTGTATCACTTCTTGACTGTGCAAATAATCGCTATGAAAATAGGTATACATAGATATTTGAACACGGGGAAGAGTTTGGCGCTGTCCATTTTCCTATAACTTGCCACTAGATTTCGCGTCAACCCATGAACTTCAGGACTGTCCAGCCGATAGTCATGAAAATTCGTATACATCGATATCTGAATGCGAAAAATATTTTCGACGTATCCGTTTTGCTAAAACTCGCCACTAGATTGCGCTACGCCGCATGGCCTTCTGCACCGTACAAACGATTGCCTTGCAATTCGGTATGCATGATTATTGGATACAATATAACGCGATATCCACTTTGCTATATCTGTTTATTACAATGAATAGTAATCACCACAAATCGTAATATAAAAAAGTCCATTCATTCCCGTGCGAAGAACGGGTACTTCAGCTAGTAGATACATATAATCAAAATACATATATTTTACTACAATTAAACTTAGTATCAAATCAGTAAATTAATTTAAAGAGCCCGTAAAAAATGCAAGACGAAGTAATAGGAAACGCTGAAATCTCTTGCCGTAAATGAAGAAACTTGCTTTTAAACCGAGTGTTGCATCTTTTGGATATGAATTATTGTCGAAAAACATGCATTACATGATGCATCAGTAACTAGGCTATCCAAAAACATATATATTACTGTTTTTAAACAAATTTAAAATTTTCGACTTTTGGCCAGGATTTTGATACGAATACTCCACTGTGCGACGGATGGATTATGATAAGTTTTTAATGTAGCCCTTTTTAGTGCGCATTTTAAATATCAAAGTAATCAGATTATTATTATTTTCTTCAAATGGCGGGCGCTTGCCGTTTAGAAGCGTTGGCCACTACTAAAGCTGGAATTACTGGTCACTTTATTATGGAGGCACCTAATGAGTAGACCAGTATCACCTTCCATGAAAGGACGGACGAAATGGCATCCAAGTACATGTCGGGAATCGAATCCAGACTCGTGAAGCTTTAGAATAACTCTTTAGCCACTATACTATTCTAACGGCTGATATTTAAAAATAAATAAATAAACTAAAGTAAACTATGACATTAGGCTCACTTCTATAAACAAACCTATTTAAGATTATCAAATGTTTGAAATGCACAAACAATTTCAAATTACCTGTAACTAGAATTAATTTTTTAGTACTTAGTGGTGCGAAAGCTGAATAACGCCTGAAGCACCACATTTTATCAAAAGACTCAGACAACAGAAAAAAAAAGGCATCCAAACACATATCGGGAATCGAACCCTTGACTTTGACCAATACGTTGACAAAAAAGTCAAATTACACAGTTTTTCACTTATTAGTTAGATATAAAGAATCCAAAAATGTTTAATAAATTAAATTTTGAATCAGCATTTAGAGGTATTAGTTATTTCGATCCTGTGTACTGTACTTTCAATAATTTCTTTAAAAAATACAAGGAAGATATACCTTTTGATATTTTTTTTATAAAAACTTCAAGCAGTTCTTATTCAGATAAACTATTTAAAAGTAGTAATAATAAATATTTAATGAGAAATAATTTGAAAAAGCATGTTTTAAAGTTAAAAAAAAATCCACATACGAAAATGTAATTTTTAACATAAAATTTTATAGACATCCCCCAATAAAAACTTACCTAGGGGCGAGATTCAAGTGAAACGCAATTCGAACGTTTTCCGCGTCGAACAGGGGAAACTTCGAAATATATCAATGCTTCTTATTCAACTGAAACAAACCAATAGTGTTTTGATCACGTGACAGCGCGATAGGTTTGTTCATTGGAAGCATTCTTCCAAAACGTTCGAACTGTGGACTGAAAAAATGTTCGATTCGAACTCGATCGCGCGCGTTTCATTTGAATCTCGCCCTAAATGTTGTACAAATACCTGAAAATAAGATTTTATTTCCATGAATCACATTATTTAGTAAAATTTGCTTTGGCTACTGAACTATGCTTAAAACTAAAATAAATGAAAACTTTGTGAAAAAACACACATAAAATGATACTTATAACAAGAAATATATGTGTATGTTTTTTCACAAAGCTTTTATTTATTTTAACGTTTAACACCAGTATTTTGAGTGTTTTTTACCGTATGGTTAAAACTCTTAATTCTGGATAGTTTCTCATGCTTAATTCTGTTTAGTTCTACTATCTGTATGCTTTTTAATAACTAAAAGGTTCGTAAATAATATTTAAAAGACAGCAAACATATACAGTCGCTACTTTTACAGCTCAGAGAGTTAAAAGTTGATCCCGAGTGACTCTCGGGCTTAGTTCGCTTCAACGAAAATGGCAACCCAAGTAACTGTCGGGCTTATTTCGCTTCAACAAAAATGGCAGCACGAGTGGCTCTCGAATGTTCGCTCCAACGAAAATTGCAACCCAAGTGAGTCTCGGACTTAGTTCGCTTCTACGAAAATGGCAACCTGGGTGATTCTCGGGCTTAGGCCTCAAAGTGAAAAGCAAATCTTTTCAATATTTCGGTTAAACATTGGTAAATTAATAAAATTCTGACAATTTATGTCTGGATTGATTTTCTTCCTCCCCACAGAAAAGTGGCCATAAGTAATTTTATAATTCCGTGTCAATTCATGTGATGAAAAATTTTACCCATTCAAGTAATCCTGTATTAGCCTGTTCCCTGTGCAGTATTAACACTTTTGGTAGTGTTTTTTTATATCTTTTATGGTGACTGGCTTCCGGTAAATAACTGAATCATTGAAACCCTTGATTGTGGTTCACAAGATAAATTTGTATGGATTAGCATTGAAGGTTTGTAGCGCAACACAAGTATTTTCATTTGGTTTTCTACATTCTCAGGCATTTAGTATATCTCTCTCAGAAACAGAAGAAAATGCTTTGTTCAATAAAACAAAAAACTTAGTTTGCACTTTTAAGCGAAGAGTCTTGTTAGATCAGCAGAACATTTTGTTGAATCAACAAGATATTTCATCGAATCAATAAAACTTTTGCTGTTTCAAAGAAATAACAACGAAAATTGTTTTGATTCAACAAAAGTTTTCGATTAAAATAGTACCAACAAAATTTTGTTGGATTAAAAAACATTTCTTTCAGTAAAAATATGCGGAAATGAGAAATGTTTTCCATCTGGTACATAAAAGGCTAATAAAACTAACATTTGGTGTTTGAATCTTCCATCTTCCTATTTGTAGTCATTCCTGGGGTTAGTTCTTTTTGCTTATGAAAAACTGTTCTGGAATCTAATTGAAACTCAATATTTTGAGTGCCAATGAAGTTTATTATACCAGTTATTTTTCTACGAGAAAATACATGTATGCTCCATTCAATTATTTCTATCATTTAAGACCACAAAGTTTTTCATAGTACGAAAGTTTTGAGAAGAGAGGGAGGGGGAGGGTCGTCTGCTTCCTTAGAAAACTTCAAAAGTCGATTCAACTGTATTTCTTCTAATACCTATTCACCAAAAATAAACAATCCATTAAAGGAATATATCAATAAGATATAAATCATTAAAAGTTCCGCTTTCTAAAACAAACAACATATTAGACAAATGATTTATTTCACCATCCTTCAAGAAAATCATACAAAGAAAGAAGAAGAAAAAATCCCAGATGATGTTTTAGGAAAAACCATAATGAAAACCCAAACTTTATAAAATAAGAATGTCAACATCAAAAGTATATATATTTTTAAGGGGACTCGGGGTATTTCTTTTTCTTTTCTTTCTTTTCAGCGATATGGGATCGTTGAATTTTTCATGTTGTGTACCTTTACTTCATTTATTTTTGTTCCGTTCACCTACATTTTATCCATCTTTTGCTTTATTTATGAGACAAAAGTAGACAGAATGTTTTATACCTGGAACTCTTTATTCAGAATAGAGCCTCTTAAAAAAGTATAAAGTCAATATATATTTAATGAATAATTAACTTGTTAAACATTAAGCGCTGAATACAGAATTTAAGATTTTTTTTTCTGATTTATTAGCTTTATGTGCGATCCTTATGTAGAATTTATAAAAATATTTTTATTTTAGGTTCCTTTATTACTTTTCGGTATATCATGAATACTGACTATAGTCTAAAGCCTCTTTTCAAAAAATCTTTGAAGATCTTAGTTGATAAATTTCTTACGACGATTAGATTGTGTAAAACGTTTCTATATACAATGTAACAGAACATTTTTTTTAACGTAAAACTATACTTCTTTTTTTGTCTGTGCGTTACGTAATACCAAAGATATCGTTTAGTTCACTTTTTTTTCTGCTTTGCATAGTTAAATAAGTAACATTAGGGAAAGAAATCGAAAAAAAGTTTGAGAAATTCTGTTTTGAAGTTACAAATAACTATTCTACAGATATATGATGGACTCATTTAATATCAAAACACACTATTCTGGCTAAGGATATGTGAAATGCAATAAGGCTTATTTTAGATTCTGCCATCAAATTGAAAGTTTATTTCAGTTTTCCTTGGGAATTCTGACCTACTCTTCAAGCCGAAAACAAAGTGTTGATGGTAGCCCTTCAGTAATGAGGGAAAGTTTCTCCAAGTATTGTCAGAAAGAGTTCAAGCTTTAATAACTTTGATCCGGAACTCAAATCTTACGCTGTCTCCTGAAAGAAGAAATGAAAAGTTTGCGATTTTAATATCACAAGAATGGTTGTATTTCTTGCTTGTAAATAACACTTAACACGAACTATAAATCAAAGTTTGAAAACTTGCTCAGTTTTACTCTTAGAGCAATGATTTTCATCTATGATACAACAGGCTAAAGAAAGCGGATATAATAATAATAATAATGATTATGATTATGATTATGATGATGATGGTGATGGTGGTGGCTTTAATTGAATTTCAAAGTAAAATAAACATTAAATATACCACTGGCCAAAAGTATTGCAAGTTTCAGAAATCTAACCCTTTTCGAGATTAAGCCCCCTCTCCCCCGTCAAAATTAAAAATCAATATAATTGATACTTTTTAATGTCAGCATGTTAAATTAATTACTTCAAAGACAAAAATAATTATTTAATTATTAAAGAACAAAAATAATTATTTAATTTATTAAAAAATAGCATAAAAAATATATAGGTAATTATAAAAATCATAATCTGTTTGGGCTCGCCGGAATAAAATTTAATAAAGAATTAATTTCAAATTATACTACAAAAAGAGGATAATAAATAAATGCAATTGAACTAAAGATCATTTATTATGTTGCTGAGCAGCCTTGACTTTGATCACAATAGCCACTCTTTTAGATAGGCAATCCACAACGTTTTGCAACACTTCCTTCGGTGTTTCATGGTGCCAACTTAAATTATTGGTTCCTGAAGCTCTCATTTTGTCTGTTGGTGATTTTCAGATGTATTCTTTCGAATTTTACTACATAAATTCTAAAAAATTTTTAATCTGGCAAATTTCCTGTCAATTTTTTCTGGGCTTATTCTTGAAAGGATGGTTAGATTTCTCAAACTTGCAATACTTTTGACCAGTAGTGTAATTAGACGGTCCTTCAGAAAGCTAAAAGTCATATTCAAAAATTAAATGATTAACATTGTCTAAACAGTTTATTTCTGTGACAATTAGAACAAATAAAAAAGTCTACCTGAAAACAGTGTAATAATCTTTCATAATAAATCTTGTTGCTGAATGGTAAAGTGTATGAGATAGTGTGCAGTGGTAGATCGGTGAAGTGTGGAATAGGGTGGAGCGAAAACCACTTTTTCTCGAAATTCACATTGCCTGAGTCATTAAATGGTGCGAAACTGATAAGAACAAATTGTCTCCAAATTTCAGCTCAAAATATTGTCATCTTCAGGTTCCACAACTCAAGCGAATATATTTCTAGCTTATTTTTATTGAAATAATAATGTTTAATTAATTTAATAATTAGTTATGTTTTCATTATTAAATTGCTTTATTAATACGTTATTGTCACATGTCAGTGCTGGAAATCGTAGACTTAAGATCTGATTCAGAAATGGAATATACTTCAGAAAATGATGACGATTTCGTTAGTCAGGAAGCCAAATGTCGGAAAACGACTGACGATGAGATTCCCTAAATCTTCAAGACAGACCAAATGCCCGAATTCGTTGTTCTTGATAGAGCAGATGTATCGGAGTATTAATTATTCAATTAATTAATTAAACGTAATTATTCCAATAGAAATTCATAAAAGACTAAAAAAGACACTGGGAATATATTCGCTTGAAGTGTGGAACCTGAAGATGGCAATATTTGAGCTGAAATTTGGAGACAATTTGTTCTTATCAGTTTCACACCATTTAATGACTCCGGCAATGTGAATTTCGACAAAAAGTGTTTTTCGCTCAACCCTTTCGCTTCAAGTCAAGAATTCTGGGCTACCGCGTGACAGTCAATATAATGGTCTCTAGTTTCGGACGGTTTCAGATATGAAGGGAACATGCGTTAAAACCCCTTTAAAAGTCCGCCCCCCAAGGCACTCCTCCCTTTGACAGATAGCCCTAGTGTGCTTTGCCCTAACAAATCAGCGACATGATAAATCTGCGACCCTAATAACACTAATTGAATTGTAATATATTTAGCAGGGCTACACCTTCCCAAAAATATTCTTCAGTCTAAAAATACACGACTTAAAAGTTTTAATTCCTAAATGAGATCTCCAGTCAACCGCGTCTGGAAAGAGAATCGCTGTCCTGCACTTCATTCTGGAGTGCATTCGTTAAATCCACTTTCGTTTAATTTGTTCAATCCGAACTAAACTCGTTTAATGTGCAAATTTAGTCTGGAGCACTTACGGGGGTGCGTTTGGAGAGGGTCGCCGTATAATTAGTTTTATTAAGGGACTCACTCTGAAGTCAGACAATTGCAATCAGGGTTCTGTTTATGTTGGACCGAAATTTTCAATGGCGGGGAATGTGACAGAGTGCAAGAAGGGTGTATTTTCGGGTGAAGAGATGAAAATTCAATATTCGTTATTTTCGTATGTGCAGCGAAATTCATGGGGTGAAATGTGATAAAAGTATATAAAACTAATGCTGAAAGTTTGAATTATGAACAGCTTTATAATAAAAAAAACAATTAAAATGTTTATTTAATAATGCTTAAACAATAACAACGTTTGTTTCGGGAAATACAGTCTCTACTTTCTTCAGATGAGATTTATGAACTATATGTTATCCGCTTTTTTTTTTTCTTACATTTGTTTAGTTAGGTAAAGTTGTGTGCAAAATAACTATTTTATTTTATTCGATGGCAGTTTTTCTGTTTCTTTTTTGTTTGTTTCTGTCAACTTTCTGTCTTGACAGCGATTTTTTCTTCATTTTATTTATGTTTTACCACTTAACAAATTTGAAACTTTATACTTTTTTATTTTTCATAATCCTCTCTCTTCCTTACTTACTACTACTTTTAGAACTTTTCTTTTCACCCCGTTTTCTCCTTCGTTTCCACATTTTAATTTATTTTTACTCATTATAATTGCTTTAAAAATCTCGAATGATAACATTTTATGTTTCTTTTTTATTTTAATTTCATTAATTTCATTTATTTTATTTAATATTTTCTCGGCATGTGCCCGAGTAGGCTGAACTTGCTTTTATTTCGCTTCTGAAAAAGTGTTAATCCCTCTAATCACTCGGAAAGTAAAATGGAATTATTTTCAATTATTTTGAGTGTTTCCTTAAAATTTATTTACCGCTAAAAGGTTTGCATTAAAAGGCAAAAACGAGTATGGTTAAAATCAATTGTAAGCGTATAAAAACAGCATTTAATAACTTTATCGAATATAACTTCATAATTTTAGACGCCTTAGAACCCCTTAAAAAGTCCTCCGGCCAAGACACCCTTTTTAGGCAGATACCCCTCGTATGGGCTGGCCAAAATGAAAACACTCATTCCAAAATATAATGTTAAAGGCTTTTAACTGTAAATGTTTACGACACGAAACCCCATAAAATTTGAGACTACAGAAGAAATAAAGTAATTAAAAAACTTTGTAAAAAACACACATAAGAAGTAAAAGGAAAGAAGATACGCACGTTTCGTTCAAAAATTGTTTTGAACTTCTTCAGTCCAAGCCCTTCGTCGTAAAGAACACAGGGAACTGAAAAGAGAAAAACAAGCAAGATGTTGCCACAAGGGGCAAAGAAAAGTCGAACAAAACCACGGAGAGGGGAGAAAAAAAATTAAAAAAGGGGGATTAGTCCCCCTTTTTTAATTTTTTTTCTCCCCTCTCCGTGGTTTTGTTCGACTTTTCTTTGCCCCTTGTGGCAACATCTTGCTTGTTTTTCTCTTTTCAGTTCCCTGTGTTCTTTACGACGAAGGGCTTGGACTGAAGAAGTTCAAAACAATTTTTGAACGAAACGTGCGTATCCTCTTTCCTTTTACTTCTTATGTGTGTTTTTTACAAAGTTTTTTAATTAATTTATCGTTTAACACCAGTATTTTGAGTGTTTTTTCAGTAGCGAAGAAATGTTTAAAAATTTTGAAATCAACACTACATTATTGAATTACACTTTCTAAGAGCGCAATTCCTCAGGGGTAAGATGAAATTAAAATCTATTCTGACTATACGGACTGCAAATTCAATTTAACGTTGAAATATATAATCGGTAATCAAATTCCAGATGCGATGTCACGAAATTTATACGTGGTCCATTTACACATTTAATTTATTACTCGGCAATATTATGAAGGAATAGTTCAAGTTAACCGTTAAATTACATTTATTGGACGCTTATATTGCTTTGAGAATGTAATGATGAAAGATGAAATATGCTTGAGTTAAAATGTTTGATTAACGATTGTCTTGAGTTGGATTTTTTTTTTTGGAAAATATATGTTTATTGAAATACTCGCACATATTTAAGCATTTAAGAATACTTAAGATTGTTACATAAGCTTATTTCCTTTACTTACGTTTTCAAATCTAATTCTTAAGGTTTCTTTTTAGTATGGTCTGGTTCAGGTCATAGGTTCACTTCACTTGCGATCTTACGGTCGAAACCTTACGTAACCATAATAACCATAATAATGAATAATAAAAGAAGAATAACTAACCAAGTGATAAAAATAAGTGAAAAAAAAAAAATAAAATCCAAATGTACACAAATAAGTGTGAGTGTATCAAGAAAATAAAAACATGTAAGTAAAAAAAGAATAAAAATGAAAGAAGTTTGAAATCTTACCCAAATGTCGAAATGTGTGGATATCTCTAAGATCTACTTATTTCCTAACTCTTAGCTTATAAAAAATCCCGAGTCTACAATCAAACCTACAAGTCTACATCAATGAATCAAAATTACAATCATGACATTTTATTTTTGTCCACTCAAAACAAAGTAATTTCATGTTCTATTTTCAACATTCAGTTTCAGTACCAGCATAATCCTCTGCCACTTGAGTTATTAGCGTTACTACAAGTAATAAACTTAGAAATTATGCGAAGGAAATAAGAAGCAAAATACCTTGAATAGCTTAAAATTTTGAGTATTTAGAAAGTGGCAAAAAGTGGCAGATCGTAGCTTCAGTTATTAGGGGTGCTGCACAAAGAAAACTGACCCATTGTTTTAATGCTTCGTAAAAAGCAATAATAGGTAAATAAAAGGAAAAACTCTTTATTAAAGAAAAAATAAATAAGTTATACTTTTTTTTTACGTTAATTGCTATACTTTTAATATTCATTTACATGCTACAATCAGTACTGAAACAAAAGATAGCGTCATCCGGGAAAAAAAACCTTATTTTGGCTTCTCCCTCTTTTACAACATAATCGAGTGTTTTTTTTTTTTTTTTTTTTTTTTTTTTTTTCCCTCCTCTCAGCATAGCGCGCGGGGCACGTGCCCGTTTGCCAATTTCTGCCTTTAATTGAAGTCCTGTCTGTGAAAATCCAGGAAAAGAAAAAACAGAGGGTCAAATGTCATAAGTCATATACACATTGTTCTAAATATTGCGGGGGGGGCGGGGAAGTAACTAACAATCACAGCCACTATTTTGAGATAGTTAAAGCAGATAGAAGACAGAAAATTTCGACCCAGTTTTTTTTCCCACTAAAATTTTAAACTTTAGTAGTGATATTATAACCTCCAAAAATGTTGATATAGGTGGATAAAACTTGCATTATTTGTTGCATCACATTTTCTAAACACTAATTAAAACCGAAAAAGTAATCTTAATCGTCAATTATTATTCTACAGCACTTAAAGCTAATATTTTATATATAATTGTGTAATTTTTCTCGTAAGCTTTAAATAGTTCAATAATTTTTCGAATACAAAGTAAAATGTAGGCCATATGTTAAGTTTTAGCTCTAAATACTGAACTTGATAAAATTAGGAATATGTCTGTTTCTCTTTATCATGGCCTGATTACTGAGGCGGCTGTCTGAGCTGGGGGCACCAAAATTATGGATGCACCACAAAAAAACAAACAACAACAACAAAAGGAATAATTTTTATTTGCGTAATTTCCACAATTAAAAAAGGTACAGTTCTCGTTGTCAATAGCTTAAAAGAGTATTGTGAAAAAAAAAAAAAAAAAAAAAAAAAAAAAAAGGAAAAAATAGCCAGACAGTGTTTAAACAGCCTTGACAGTATTTAAACCAGCCCCTGAATTGCTGGCATCTGCTACATAATCAGAGCCCTCATAACCCAGCTCTGCTGGGCTGAAACAGCGTTGAGAGTTTCACAGCACCCTCTTCACTTTATTCCCCTTATCTAGGGCTTCCTCGCTGAGTAATCAAACGCAATAGTGCCAATTACTACACCAGCTCCACTCAAAAATTTTTACTATATTTTCTGGCCTTTTTATGTTTGGGGGGAGACTTTTGCTTTTCCTAAGTGATGGCTACTGATTTCACGTTAATGATTGTGTAAAGTTCAAGTTGATAAAAGAAAAAAAAATTGTATTGCTAAATTGGGGGTGCTGCAGTTCCACAACTACAGTCCCTGTGTGCGAGCTGCCACTGGTGGTATCTAATATTCTATTTGTTTACTTTCATTTTCCAAGTTTAAAAACTGAAGACATCAGTTTCATTGGACTGTTGAATTTAAAAATTAAGTGGCAAGAGTAGGTTATGTTAGCTACAGAAACTGTAATGTTGAAAATAGAACATGAAAACAATTATTTATTTTATGTGAACACAAATTAAATTCATTGAGCGGTTAATTTTCATTGATAAAAATAAGAATTATTTTACTGACAGAAAGTTGCTTTTTGCGTGGTCAGATCTCAAAATGTAGCCGCGTGTGCATTTGCGTTAGACCATGAATCAGAGTCCTCTATGTCGGATTTTTTTTATACCATTTTTTTTTCTAACTTACTATACTATGACAATTCCCATCCTTAAGAATCCCCATTTATTTATGCATCCATGCATTAAAGTGAATGATATACGCCATTTCCATAGTCAAAAACGTTCAGAACGACACGGATTTTGTCGACAGTAAAAGATGTCGCTGCATCTATGGGGAGAGCACATGCACATAGTGCGCACGTGCATCTCTTGGTAATTGGTAAGATTTGTTGCCACGTATGGAAAGGAAATAAAATGGAAAATAGATACGATAGACTTAAATCAAAGTGTTTTAAAACGTTAATGTTTTATCTGTTGGATATTCATGTATTTTTATTTTCCGAATCTTAAGAGCTTTAAAAATTATCTTAATTTCTGTTTGATTGTAGCATTTAATAACTTAAGTAATAACAATGGATACTGTTACTATATTGTTTAAAAGTACATTAGTAAGTTAAATGCTAATAAACTTTAGCGAAAAAAATTACATCTCGATCAAGATAATTTCCCAAAAATGAAATATGGAACCACATGCGAATGTATGAATTATTTATGAGACAAAATATTTGCTGAGATAAGCACTTAAACTTATATATATAACATAATAAATCAAAAGCCCACTAAAATCCCAAATTTCTAGAACTACGCAGTTTTGATTCAGTTGGAACAAAGGCATTCGCTTTCGAAAACTGTGATTACTACACGGTCCCTTGCAATCCTTTGTAATTTTGTAGAGGGTCCCCGCGCCCTGTCAATCTGGCGTCTTAAAAGTCATAACAAACCGTGAAAAACCGCTGCCCAGATTTTGGGATCTGCCAATAATTGCAACGTGCATGGGTCATGTGACACGACCTCAAACGTTAATAAAAGGGGCTGATACAGCCCAGCAGCGACTTTTTTCGCGTGACCACCACAGCCAAGGAAAGATGTATAAAATCACCCAATAAAATAATGCAATCGCAGTTCGACTCATTCATCACAGCTCGCTTCAGCGTTTGCCGGCCAGCGATGACCGGCCAGGATGCCACAATAACTGCTCTAGGCCAGAGTCCCGAGCAGCCTCGCTACCGCCGAGAATGGGACAACACTCCCGTAGCGCCTAATATTACACACACACACACACACACACACACACACATATATATATAACGGGGTACTTCTGCTAGTATTAAATAAAATGTAATCGCAGTTCAGTTAAATAAAACACGATATCAAACATCAACTGACGAACTAGTTTCTGTATTAGTCGCTAATGTAACTGTGACCAGTATGATGCATACGGACGTTACTCTGACATCAACGTGACTTCCCGAATAATAGACCTCGAGTAAGAAAATGTTTATCCGGGTTGCTGTTTTATTTTTAAATCTGAATCCAATTTTGTGTGAACAAACGACACACAAATTCAACTATGGAAATACTAATTTTAAAAGCAACATGATTTTTTACAAGCAACAGACACTCATATGTGTATTAGTAGGGTCCTATAAAATATGCAAAAATGCGGAATTTTGCATAATTTACAATTCTCCGTATTAACTAAATCGCATCACACCGCATTTTTCGGTAAACTTTTTATTTCTTAATTTTTCCTCATCATATTTTCTTCAAAAACCCTTTGTATCCCAGTTCTTCCCGATTCGTCCATTGAGTGGGAAAATGTTACAAGACAGTAGCGAAATGGAACGTTTATTATTGTCCAGAAATGGTCGCCTCCAAAAAGCGAGAACCCAAGTTTTCCCAACTTGGTTTGAAATTCATGAAAGCGACTCGAGTGTTTGACCCAGACCAATTGTCAAGATGAATGTTGAAGAAGTCTTCAACAATATTCCAGGATTTGAGGATTCACAAATAAGGCTTCAGTATGCTGCTTCCAAGGGGTATGTCAAACAATGTTCAGCTGAAAACTTGGTAAGATTTTGGAATTCAGAGGTTTTTTCACAGAAGTTTCCTGATCTGACACTCAAAGCAAAGCAAGTACTCTCGATTTTACCTAATTCTGTAGTCTGTGAAAAAGCAATATCATGGTACGGCCAAATCTTTACAAAACAGAGGCAGAGTTTGAAGGGATCATTGGCTATCGGACTAACATCACTTTATTTTAATAAACTTTAGTGCAAAAGTAAGACACACTTATTTGTTTTTAATTATAAATTAAAATATTGATTTTTTTAACGTTGTTATTTCCCTACTCCTCCGCATTATTTCAATTTTCTATAAACACCGCACAGTGTCAATAAATTACAGCATCAATGCCGCATAATTCCGAAAAATTTCCCACACATTTTGTAGGGTCCTATGTATTAGTATAAAAGCACACAACACAATCTCCCTTTAATTCCATACGGACTAATGAAGCCCGTGGATTCAATAAACTTAGGACGTAATAAATGCATCTTCAATTACATATAAACTGTATTGCATTTCAATCTCCAATGCACTTCCGACAAAACTTAAACATATTAAAATGTTTATTAAAATGCTGCTTAAATGCGCCGTTCGAATCGATCAAGTTTCAGACGCGTCAGGCAATATTGATTGAGTCTGCCATTCGAGAATTGAACTGAAATTAAATAACTTCCACAAAGAGAATCCTAATGTGACTCATGATAACTCTGTTGTCCATTCTAAGTTAATTCACGATGAGGATATTATACATTTGCATATTGCGAGAAAATAGTTTAATTTTAATGATGATAGGGATTGTGTACTAAACAATACTATATTTTAGTGATTTATATTATAGTTAATGATGTGATATTTAGTGATAGATATTATATTTAAGTGAAGTATTTAATGTTTCAATTATTCATCTCTACTTTCGTAAAAGATGTGTGTGCATGTGACTGTAGATAATGGAAAAACGAATGTATTATTCAGCGTGGAAAAATTCTAAGCATAAAATTGTGCACTTCGAATAAGTTTACTCAAAATTTTCTGGATTTTTGACTCAAAATCAAAAATAGGAGCAGAAAAAAAATGTGTTTTGTTGAATCAACAAAAATTTTGTTGGGAAATAGCGCCAACAAAATTTTTGTTGAATTAACAAAAGTATTTTGTTAAAATTATTTTTTTTATTTCAACAAATTATTTTTGTCAGTTTAACCAAACAATTTGGTTGAAATAACCAAATACTTTGTTAATTTAACCAAACTATTTATTTAAGTGGTTTACTTTGTTAAAATCAATCCAAATTATTTGTTTGAATCAACAACATTTCTTTGTTAACTGGTGTTGTGCTCGCTCGGAAGGAGCCGTTTTAATTGGTTGTATTTTTGTGAAGGGGCCGTTTTAATCGATTGTACTTTAGTGAAGGTGCCGCAAAACGCACCCGATTTTCGTCTGCATCGACCCCTGTTATACATTTTGTAGAATTAAAAAAAAAAATTAATATTGTATTACTTTTTTTCTCTCTCTTTTTTTTTTTTTGGATACTGCAAGTGACCATTGAACGAGCTAGTTTAGTTTTTTGAAATTACTGCATACATTATCAAAGCACACTCATACAATGTCTTTTTCATCCACATTTCATATTACTAATATAAGGAATTGTTGTGCACTTTGTCAAGAGCGTCCAGCAGAATACTTTCAGAGGGATGGTGAGTTCTCTAATGCTGTCCTAACTTTAGTGTTAAATTAAGAAATAAATGAAAAAGATTTGAAACAGAACTCATTTTATTGTAAGCATCTATACTATTGCAACCAGTCTGGGAAGAGGATGAAGGGGGGGGGGATCATCTTTGTCCCTTCTACACCTCCCATATGGGCGTCCATGCACTTTTTTTTTAAGCTTTCAAATGACAAAATATTCAGCAGCCATTTTACCATAGAATGTCTCTGCCTCTAAAAAGGAGGAGACGAATACAAGTAAAAAAAGAGATTTGAAAAAAATATTTTTTTTTTTTTTTTTTAGAGCAAGATCCGGAACATTTCTTTCTTTCTTCTTTTCTCCCTGAAACGGTTTGGCGGATTATAAATATACTCCTACACACGATGATATACAGCAATTACTGGTGACCAGCTTCCACCAACCTGAAGCAAAAGTGGTTCAAGTTTTCAACCAGCTAGCTTACTGGAAAGTAGAAGAACGAAACGGAACAAAAACAAACCACTATTGAACTATTTTCACCTCATTGTTTTTTAACCCCTTGAGACGCAACCCTTTCCCAATGCTGAAAAAAGGTCACCCGTTGCCATCGCTCGACTTAACCCGTTGCCATCGCTTGGCAGCTGGCTGTGCTCGCGCACAGCCAGCTGCGTCAAAAAAGGGTCTCTAGATCTGTGGCACGCGATGAAGGTTTCGATCGTCCGCCATCTTGCTGGTAGTTACGTCGAGCGATGGCAACGGCTGACCTTTTTTCAGCAT
The DNA here is from genome assembly GCA_038373885.1 of Cheiracanthium punctorium. Taxonomy (NCBI): domain Eukaryota; kingdom Metazoa; phylum Arthropoda; class Arachnida; order Araneae; family Cheiracanthiidae; genus Cheiracanthium; species Cheiracanthium punctorium. The sequence continues at coordinate 1,512,340 of JAWZYV010013274.1, forward strand.
TGGGCAATCTATCCAGCTGTTCTCGCATTCTTCCATTTTTTAGCAGATGTCAGTACTGTTAAAAATAATCGTGACAATTTTTTAACGGGAAATGACGTGCTAAAAAGTGAAGGATTCTCGTGGAACTATGTAACCAGCAACTATTTTTATAGAAATCGAATCTGTTCAGTCGAGAGTCTGTTGGTCAGTCCGTTAGTCAAGAAGACTGGCAACAGTCAAACGTCAGAGTTTGATGTTTCCAGAGCGGGATCACTGCGCGTTAAAGGGTTAACCTGTCATTTCTTCCTGCTAGTAGGAAAGAGCAAATGAAACTGCAGAAGAACAGAAACAAAAGTTCGAGAACCACAAAAACCTTGGAATCTTAACTCCACGTATCCTCACACTTTTAACAAGTGTTTTTCTTTTCTTTATTTCTTTATTAATTTATTAATGATTCATTGATTTTACTGCGTATTTCTTTATTAATTTATTAATGATTCATTACTAAATGCTTTTACTGCGTTTACTTTTTAAAAAATCGACATACTCAAATATTTTTTTTAATACTTCAGAAATTAATAATTTATTTATTCAAACCCACTAGCTGCGAGGGTAAAAATCGCGCAAAATTAATTTACATGTATATATGTTTAATTAACTCATCTAAAATATGAGACAGATTCTAAAACACACACACACGCACATATATATTTATTTACATTAAGCTAGAAGCTAAATAATTTTGTTATCCTTCATATACTTCTTGCTAAAAATGTTATGAAATGCAATTTTTAAAAAATTGCGATACATAGCTTTAAATTTGAAATAAAGTCTCTTGTGGTTTCATTTTGCAGAGGAAATTTCTTTTGCTGATAGACTCGCAAAAATCTAATGACAAAAATTACTGAACGACAGAAACTTTTACTGAATACATAAAATTTCCATTAACAAGGTGGAAAAAACTGCCTTTATTAATAAGGTTTCGTTTGGAATTAATAATTTAAGGCACATATCTTAAAGAGCTTATTAAAATGGAAGCATAACGTTAATAGATAAACATTTAATGCATTCTTCAAAAATTCTTCACAGACTATAAAGGTTTCTTGTAAGTATTTTACCTAGTTGCGTTGTTAGTTGGAGTTAATAATTAAGTAGATACTAATAATTATATTATTAGTACCTGTTACATTATTAATAAATAATTTATTATTACTGAATTTTAGCTGGAATTACTTATGCCCAACAGAGCTGATATAAAAATAATGCAGTTCATTGAAACAGGCTTCAACGTATTGATGTTTTTCACTTTCATCTAAATCATTTGAAAATTATATATATAAGCCATAGTTGTCCACTTTTAAACTGAATTGATAGGAATCTGGTTAAAATATTCATTTTCAGCATGTGCGGCCGAAGCCTGTCAATCGCTTGGTGTCTCGCTTGGTGCCTCCAATGTCTGTTAATGTAATAAATGAGGATACTGTTACAATTTTGCGGGCCAACTAAACGATGGTGAGACAGAGCTGCCGCCAGCGGGAACTCTATGAAGTGAACTAACAAAAACAGGAGACATATCGTAGAGCATGCTTAGGCACTTTCCAAAAAAACCCTGCTGTGTATAGTATGTATTTTTTAAATATTCTACTTAATAAAATAATATTCAAGATGGATGAGTGTTTATTATGCTCTTCAACCACTCCATGCATGGCATATATATATAGATAGATAGATATAGATAGATAGATAGATAGATAGATAGATAGATATAGATAGATAGATAGATAGATAGATAGATTTTTGTTGTCCATCGATAACAGAAATCCGCCGCCAGGGACGTACTCAGGGTTTTAGCGGCACTGGGCGGAACATATTGAGCGGCACAGGACAAAAAATAATTGAATTGCCTAACTTACTAAATAGTGGATCTTGATCTACCCATCCGCTGCTGCTACAGACACAAGTTAAATTAGATCAATTAATTAAGATTTTAATGCAATACGTTTCCATACTGAAAAAGCTGCATTCTAGCTACTTAAGATGATGTAAATTTGAAAAAGAAAGCTATACACGTAGGGAATGCAATCCCAATCCCGCGGGAAGACTACATCGTGACTATAATTTTTATATTTATGGAAGGTATTGTATTAATTATCAAATAAGATAAAGTATCAAACTTGATAGTGATTACAATCTTACTTTTTCCTACTTTTCTCTATTAAAATTAGTTTCTATTTGAATGAAATGTCAATCCTGGGGGATTGCAGCATCCCGCGGGATCAACAAATCTCAATCCCGAAATCCCGCAAAACAAAAAACAGTGTGGAATTGCTTTCCCTAGAGTTATTTATTTATTTGCCAGGAGATGACAGCTCGTGTCACAGAATGTGTCGCTTAGAGCTAACCCTCCATTAAAAGTATTCAAGCAAGAGATAAATTTCCTACGCTGGTTTCATATATTAAAAATTATTTATCATAGAATATGAATTAGGCTATGTATAAATATGAATTTCCATACTTCTTTCAGGTTGTGCGTTTTTCAAAAACTCAATTATTATTCGCAAATCTAAAATAGGAAATTTCTCTCTTGCTCGAATACTTTTTTTGGAGGGTGTACATATGCGACCTTCCCGGGATTTTCCACCACAATTTGGAACCTCATCAGGAGGTGGGGGCTTCTGAATGTTGGCACCCCTCGGAAGCTGCTAGCGACCTGGTCGAGAGGACTTTCGGAACCACGGATTTGACGTGCACGTACACCGCATATACACGGTGGTCTTTTCTGGTAGGCCGGTGTCGAATCCGCATCCTTCCGGTTACGAGTCCAACGCCTTAACCACTGAGCTACCACGGCCCACGCATCCCCTAGCTTCGTTTGGAATACAAACATCTACTGCATCTAATTCTATACATGGAAAATACAGAGTGAATCTAAACTCTTGGACAAAACTTTAAGAGGTGATAGGGCAAAATAATAAGGAATCAGAATCACATAGCAATGTGGGGTCGGCAACATCGTCTTCATGTAGCTGTTAATAATCACTTTGGAGAAAGTGCTGAAACAACAGTGCACTTTCCGACCATTGTTCGTCAGAAACTAATGTACTTTTCTCCGATAACAGAAGACTAAAATTCATAGTTTAAAAAGTATATTTTATTTCACGAATGAAATTTTTGAAGACGAGCCTATTATTTATGAAACTTAGTTAAGAAATTAGACGAACACTTCAATACTTTTCACAAAGTGATTATTACCAGGTAAGTGAAAACTGCGTTTTTGACCCCACATTGCTATGTGATTCTGATTCCTTATTATGTGCCCTATCACCCCTTAAAGTTTTGCCCAAGAGTTCAGATTCACCCTGTACTTTATTTGGGAGGGAAATAGTGCTGGATGCAACAATGGACGCAATCCTTCGAAGCACAAAAACAGTGTGGGATTGCATTCACTATATTCACGAAAATCATAACAAATTCTGTATTTTTTCTCGGCTCTGCTAACTGTTGTGCAATTTTCAGTAAGACAGGAATTTAATTTGACTATTTGATAACAATGATTTCACCAGTTCTTTAGCGGCCCTGGGCGGTTGCTCACTTTGCCACCCACTAAGCACGTTTCTGTCCGCGGCTATGTCGATAACCAGGGCCGGCCTAAGGCGTGTGCGACGTGTGCGGTTGCACACGTGCGATTTTGAGAAGGGCGCCGAAATGATAAAAAATATAAATCATAATGCAGTGAAAACTGAAAATTTTATGTAATTTTAAATGCAGTTTAACTGTTTGAATGCATTAATTTGTTCAATAGTAAAACGTTACTTAAAAGTACAACAACGAAACTGGCTCCAAATGCTCTGCTAAGTTGTTAAGACCGAACTGAACAGTTGTAGATACTTGAGTCCCCATCACTTTTACATGTTTAGTTCATGTATTAATATATTTAAACTACTGTGTCCACCGTCACCTGCGCTTATCAGTATGCATTTAGACTGGCTACCAAGAAAAATGGAAATATCAACATTTTAAAAGTAACTAAGCACTTGTGATAGCCTATTTTTTTTTTTTACATCGTCAATAAAATCCCCCATCCCACCCTCCCAGAAAGTACATTTGCATATAGGTAATATTTTTTCCACCATGATGGTATAGAAACACCGCCTTCAAATTTGGCATGCATATTGCTAAAAAAGTTAAACAATACATTTTTTCACATAAAATTAAAAAGTTCCATTTTAAATTATTAATTTTTTTAAAATCTACACGGAAAAAAACTTAATTGACAAGATCACGATATATATAATTTATGAAAGACTTCAGAACACTACCAAAATGACATAAATTTCATCCCAAAATTCAAAAAATTCATGACTTCCCAAAATTCAAAAATTCATGGCTCGAAAATAATTTTTTCAAAAAATCTGAAAATGTGCATTTACCATCTACTGTGATAGTGCTATATATAAACGAAAAATCATCAATATATAAAGACATGATGTCTTGATCATCGCTTTATTTTACATGGAATTTCCCCTTGATAATCGCAAAGAGATGTTCCAAGTAGTAACTGAAATCAAAAATTGCGAAATCAGTTTGCTCGAGAGAAATTTTCAATTTGAAGCCTGATTTATCTAATTGAGTTTCAAACGTATTTTTAAATTCGTGACATCACATTGACGTAGATCTTATAGTGCTTCACTTTCTTCAATATGTTACACCTTCGGATACTGCATCAGGCGAAAATTAAAAAAAAAAAAAACTTAAAAATCAGGGAACGACAAGGAATAGATTTTTTGATTTTTAAAATAGCGCAAATTTTTCCCTTCGTTATTTATTTATTTATTGTTAACAATGTTATGAAAATGGTCAAGCTTATCGTACCAATGGCGTAAATTTTATTACTTATTTTGAGCATAAATTCTTCACAATTTTGGGATAATGGTGGTAAAAATTTTGTTTTGGAGTGGTACAACCAGGCATCGTTACATTTCTAGGTTTTTACTTATAAAATAATTGGAATGAATTTTTCATGAATATTAAATCAAATAAAACCTTCGCTGTAGTTAAAAAATGTGTTATTTTCTACTTTACGTAACAATAAATTGAGCAAAAGAATTTGTTAGAAATTTGCTTTTTGCACAAATGCACTACAGTACTCTCACTTTGAAAAAGTCAGTTAAAAGAATTGGTACTAGAATAAATCCTTTTAAAAAAACAAAAATAACGAAAATACTTAATGCTAATATTTAGTAGTATTCATTACTTCTTATTAGTTTTAGATTGTGGATTTTAATCCTTTAAAATGCGAAATGCGAGTATCAAGTTCCGATAAATTTCAGTTTTAGAGAACCCATAATACTTTATGGGGGGGGGGGAGGGGTTCTGTAGCCATTTTCATTGTAAGGGGCGCAAAAACTCATTCTTGCACACACTGCATTATGCTCTTAGGCCGGCCCTGTCGATAACACAGTGGCGTATTCGCCGCAGCACGTGTTCAGCTAGATTAGTCTCGCGCAAATCAGCGTCTCGCTTCCTTGGGCAATGTACTGCCGCTCACCGCTCGCTGCAAAACTATTTATAGGACACTGAACGTTTTCCATTCTGCGGAAAATTCTCGGAAGAAAGAAGAAACTGGGGATAGAAAGGAAAACGAGTTTAAATATAAATGTAAATGGAACAAGTTTACCCGAGCCCTCGTGGCCTAACGGATAAGGCATCGGTCTCCTAAACCGGGGATTGCGGGTTCGAATCCCGCCGAGGGTAGCTTTTTAGCCTCTGCTCTGCAAAACGGCTCAAAAATTGCATAATCAATGCACCTTTTCATGGAGAGGGTCATCAGCTTTGGAAGAAGACGCTCAATTAACATCAATAATGAAAGTTATTTTAAAATTAAAAACAAATTTTTAAGTAATAGGCCATGCTAATAGCTAAGAACTTCTGAAAGTTTTTCTAAAGCTAAATTAGAGTCAGCTTACATAAGGATACACTAATCCAACGAAAAACGCAGATACTCATTAGTTCTTTTTATAAATTAAATGAAGTATTTGTTTTATGAAAATGAAATATTTTCGAATTGTTGATGTACTGTGCCGTCTCTAAAACGAAACATCTTATGTTTACGATAGTTTGTGACCAGATAAAAGGGGGTAGGGGGGGGACCGGAACATATACCAAAGATACACTCATGTCCATAAATTAAGGATAATGAAGTTCAGGCAAAGAAAGAGAAAGAAGCAAAACAAATTTGGCTTATTTGTAAAGTCTATTTATTAAACAAAAAGTAAAGAGCAAAAAAGATGCTATATGTTTGACATAATTAATAAAAATTGCAAGTTTTACTCCCTTGACCAAATTTCAAAAAAGAACCTATTTACAAAAAACAGTATAACATTGTTAGTAGGATGGTTAATACGGAGTATGTCTCCCGGACGTTGCAATACAGGCCTGACAACGCCTAGGCATGCTGAGTATCAAATGATCAATCTGATCTTGGGGAATATTACACCACTCATCAAGTAATGCACTCCGAAGTTCCGGTAGACAGGTGGGAGGGGGTTGACGGGCTGCAATTCGTCGGCCAAGCATATCCCACACATGCTCTATTGGATTCAAGTCCGGTGAGTATGCTGGCCGATGCATACGGGTGATATCCTCCGATTGAAGGCATTCGTCTACAATGTTTGCACGGTGAGGACGGGCGTTGTCATCCATAAACACAAATTCAGCACCCATGGCGCCCCGAAACAAACGTACATGTTGTTCCAGAATGACATCCCGATAGATGTGGCCTGTCATCGTTACACTCTGAACATGCAGGTCAGTTCTGGAACCAAGAATAATTCCTCCCCAAACGAGCCATCCTGCACCACCGTAACGGTGTCTTTCAATGGTGTTCTCTTGATGGTAACGGGTACCTGGCGCTCTCCAGATGAATGTCCGGCGAGAATCAGACTCCAAACTAAACCTGGACTCGTCGGAAAACATCACACAAGACCAACTGTTGCGGTGTGTACAATGCATGCTCTCTACTCCAGGTTAATCGCAGGCGACAGTAAGTTGCGGTAAGTGGAACACATCTGACAGGCCTACGAGCATATAGACCAATGTGCCCTAAGCGTCTGTACACGGTCTGCCTTGAAACTGTCGTACCGGTAGCTGAAGAGAGCTGACGAGACAGGTCTGATGCTGTACTCCGTCTGTTTCTTTCGGCAGTAACTGCCACTAGCGGTCCTCATTCGGCGTTGTAACTCGGGGGCGACCTGTGCTGTAACGTCTACTCACATTACCATCATCTTGGAATCGTTGCCAAAGCCTGGAGATGACACTCTAGGCGATTCCAAGTTCCTCGGAAACTTCCAGCTGGGTACGTCCCCATTCCAGTCGTCCGATAATTCTGCCACGTAAAACATCATCCAAATGCCTCCTTTGTGCCATAACTATGCGGTTTTTGCACTGAAAGGCTTTCACAGCGCTTGTGAACAATTTTACTTCTTTGCCACCATTCCTTATATACCCCTCTCTTACACTCTCGTCATTGTGACGTACCATCCACGCCATCTGGTGGTTTCCTGTAATTTGCATATTCTTCTTCAAGATGTGTGTGATCATTCCACAGGTGAAATTTTTATTTTAGAGATCAATTTCTGTGTGATTCTGAATTATCCTTAATTTATGGACATGAGTGTAATAATAGAATATAGTAAATAACTAGAGATAAAAATATCTGTACATGACCTTTTATATGTGTATACAATTAAAAATAAAAAACTATTCTATAATTTAAAGATATTACTTCGTTTTGAAAACTGTAAACAGGCGCATTTTTATTCGACCTGGAAGATCATCTGTTACAATGATTGGATTGATTTATCTAATAACCTTTGTTAAAAATCGGAAAGATCGTTTCTTGAATAAACGCTCATTCTTACAGTGCTCAGTGATTGCTTTATGGAGAAAGTAGGACATTATATAATTACAGGTTAGACACCCATACACTTAAGGGACTATAGTCGATAAGATAATTACACGTTTTGTTAATAGTTAATGAGTTACACAGCATTATTGATCAGGAGAAAATACGTTTAGTCATAAATCAGATGAAGACTTTTGTATTATATTTATAAAACTTCGCGAATAATTATGAAACTTAACTTTTCTCGTCAGTCCTGATGAATTATGGATTTTTATGAATATCCACATTGCGATATCTTAATACCGTTGATTTTATATTAGGTTTAAAACATTTATCATAAAAAAGAATCAGGATCTTATTGGAAAGAAATTTTTATTAATCAATTTATTGTGATCTATTCAAGAGCGGTTTTATAGAAAGTAAAATAAAGATTAGACTTCAAAAATCACAAACCTTTTACGGAAGGAAAACTTAATTTTTCAAGCAGAGAAAATTCAAGGAATATTCATTTTACGACTAGGCTATTAATAAAAACAAATTAAACTTGGAGGTTTTCTACCTACGTTTGTAGACGAATCCCATGCTACGTAGGCAAGAACAAGTTTGGCTCCAAACTTCACTGCTTGAACCAAAACAAACCAAAATTGCATACTAAATCAATAACCAAAAATCTTATATAAACTTTTTAAAAAGTAGATACATTGGACGAAATGGGCAAAATGTCGTTTAGTCAGGGACAGTTTTTCCCAGTATTTCTTCAGTGTCGTTTTACGAAATTGGACAACCCTGCTTTACATCCAATGCAATCGGTCACAAGAGGGAGAAGTTGTAATTAAGTTTACTCTTGCCCGCATCCTCTGAATACAAGTTAAACATATAATTTTCATATGGAAGTTCAGCAATGTAATTTATTGTCATGAGAATGGATAAATGGATAATATATTTAAGGAAAGAGGGATAGACAGGCACAAATAGACTAGTCAAAATCATCATATACTCTTTTCTATCATCTTTGAAAGATTTTATAAATTATAATACGATGCTTTTGTTTGAAATAGGGTACTGCCAAGCCAACTATTGGCATCCGTACAAAATAAAGTACCGAAATTAGCTTTGTGTCCTTAAAAAATATTATTAAGACCTCTGTGTTCTACTTCAGATAAAGAACATGCTTTTATTAGCCTCTATAATACACACTATTTTTGTTTTGTTGCAAGTTAAGGAGTATCAAATTCTTTTTAAACCATCTTGGTTGGTTTTGCAATTTTTTGTTTGATTTTTGATTTTTTGATTTTTATTTTTATGTACTCCTATATGAAATAACTATAAATGCTACATGTTCCAGTTTCAATAGGGAACATGGTACAGCGAATATCAGTAACAAATATAAATCTCAAAATAACCCATGAATAATTATAATAGTTAAAGCCAGTACCGGATCTTGGATTTTTCAGAGGCAGGGTAAAAACCGCCCTTGCCTTTGAAAAAAGAATTGCCGCCGAGGACAAGGATTTCGAGGTGGGACAATACTTTAAAACTACCTCCCTGGTTTATCTTCTTCAAGTTTTTTACACTTGCATTTGCTGCTAACAGAAATTTTCGCCCGGGACAGGGTCCTCGGTTTGACCCCTCCCCCTCCAAGCTTTCAGATCCAGCATCGATTATAGACAGACCTGCAAACAAAAATCAAACACTTTCATGAATTTTGCTAAGCCGTCAAGCGTTAACAATAAACTAAAATCTTATATGAACTTTACTGATTTAAATTTTCATAATAGGTTTTTTTTCCTTATAAAATTTCCTTCTTACTGCATGCATTAAAGCTGAAAAACCTTTTAACAGAATAAGATAGGAGTAATATAATTTATTTTAGAAATTTGCTTTTCCCTACAAAAGAGATATTTTGGAAATGACTTTCTTTTATCTTCAGAAACTTCACATGATTAAATTCAATATTTTGTGGATCTTTTGTATTTCATAAAGCACTAAATTACATCTATTGTTTGTCTTTTATTCAAAAGCATTGTCATTACTTTAATATATTTTCAAAAGTTCGTCGAATATATTTTTTTCCTGCCTATACTTTGAGGTTATTGGCTGACTTTTAAGAATGAATAATTAATTCCCTGAAAAGGTTTAGTAAGGGATAGTTTATTTAATAATATAGTTAATTCCATTTATTTGCAAAGTTCATGAATTTAAATAGATTTTTTAATCTTTTTTTTAAATCTTAAATTTTCTTCTCAATGTTTTTTTTTTCCGTTATAAAAGATTTTTGAATTTCTTTCTTTTTTTTTAATTTTAAGAGCCGTTCTTGAAGGAGGAAAATCCAACTCATCATTTTAAAATACAAACTGATCATTTTAAAAAAACAAACAACTCTATTCGAAACTAAAAAATTGGCAGTTTCCTCCACAAATTGTACCATTCACTCTGATAGATAAAACTCAGAAGCCTTATAGAACGCCGGGAAAGAAAAAAAGAAAGAACAGAAATTCCATTGTAAAATTTATCTACGGTATACTGATTTTTTCTTAAGGAATATTTATTTTTTGTGCCTTTTTTAAACTTTCGTGTTCGTAAGAGTGAAATAGTACATTTGTAAAAAATGTTGAACATGTTGTGCTTTTCTGAAGAGTCTTAAAAACTGTTCAAATTTTTCATTGTTTCCCCAGACTGTACTACGAAAAAAATTATGTGATTTACAAAAGTATTCTAAATCAAATTAATTACGTCATAAATTTGAAAATTTTCTGAGTATGTTTTCATACGCTGTACTTGTACACTGCAAGAACTGCTTTTCAACAAAAATTCTCTAAAATGTAATAGTTTGCCTAGTATGTTACACTTATTACAATTTTGCGATGCAGTTCTATACTTAAAAAATTGCTTTAATTTTTTTAATAATTCGCATAGGTTTTTCCTTTATATCAATGTAAATTGTCTGAAGAGATTTTTAAAAAATTAGATTCCGGGATGCGTTTACTTTATTTTATTAAAGAAACTGAAACTAATGTCATTTGTTAAATAAAAAAAAAATAAAAACTTTCAACAACTTTCTAATTACAAACAAACTTGCCTGAATCAAAGGATTAATATTTATTACCCTTTTGAACAAGAATTTTATAGATATTTTTGTTTTCCCCCTTTCAAGGAAGATAGTCACCCTCCTCCTTTCAACATACCTACGCACCTCGGAGGACGCTATTACAAATGTTCTGAAGCTGATTTTTAGATATGCTTGAGAGTTATATTTTGCAGCAAGAATTTTATGGATATCACTTTTTTTTTTCTTTGAGATCACGCGTGATATTTAAAAAAATATTGTTTCGCCCACTGTCACCCATAGGTTACGACTTTTGGAAAATGCTGCCAAATCCAGAACATATTTTTTAAAGAATCACATACATGCTAAACTACGTATTATTAGTTTCAGTAGTTTTGGCTCGGCGAATTACAGTTCATTCTTGATAATCTGACGCTTGGTTAGTCCGGCACGTTCAATAATCCGGCGATCATGGGAAACATGTCATATTGTCTTCCAATTCTCTGACCATCGCAGATGTAAACGAGCATGCTCGCTTTTGTGCTTCCCACCCTCTTTGGTCAGTGTTTATAAGTTTACTTAATGTATTTTGTAGTGTATTTATCTATTACGCTGCAGTGTCGACCAAACGAAAGCACATTGGGCTTAATATGTATAGCAGCTCACCAAAACTCAGCTCCTGTACTTTTTTTTTTTTTCAACATGATTTTTTTTTTTCTAGAAATTAAGTCCCGAACACATCACTGAGTCAAAAACAAGAGATTTTGTTTTAACAATATTTTTCGATAATCCGGGATAGTCTGGTCCAATATATTTCGGATTATCAAGAATTGCACTGTATTGTTACGAATTTCTGGGGTCTTTGTGTCCTTTAAAGGTTAAATATAGCCTAAAATTGGTATTCTACGCTTCAAATAATTACTAAATTTTATATTTTATTGCATCAAAATCTGTTAACTAGAACGAGAGATATGGAGTTTTGTGTTTCCCCCATTGCTCAACATAGGGTTTCGAAAAATATTGGTGCTAAGGCTTTGCCGACTTCGCTTCTGGGGACTTATTTTTGGTGCCAAAGTTGACGATATACATTTTCAAGAACTCGCCAAAGTTGACGATATACATTTTCAAAAACTCGCCATGCTTGACGGCATTTCGGACATTTAGCGCGATTTTTCCAATGGGGGCCTGTAAAATTTGTTTTCCTGCAGTAATATTAAGCAATTGCCTTATATTACTCATTATATTCATTGTTGCGCTTCTATGACGCAATCAAAACACGATTATTCGGGGAATTTCTGGAGATTCCGATTTTTCTCGAATGCATTACAAAACAGTAGCGGATCCAGGGGAGGGGCTAGGGGCTTCAGTCCCCCCAAAAGAGATTGCTAAAGGGTAACATTCTGCTTTATTATACACTTTAAATAGCTAAAATGATCATAATTTATTACTTAGCCCCTCCCAAAAGCATGCACATTGGTTTTGGCTAAAATTTTGATTTATAGAGAATATTTTAGCTGGGTGAAATAAGCTTTTTTAAAAATTTAGCCCCTCCCAAAAAAAATTTCTGGATCCGCCACTGGGACGAAAGGTATAAAAGGGCCGGGGAAGTCAGTATGTAGTTTGTACGCTGACGTGAGAAGCACAGACGTCCGTTCTTCAGAGAGCATAAGGCTCTGCAGGGGCGTAGCCAGAAACTTTTCATGGGAGGGGGGGTTATGACTGCTGCAACTCATATATATGTATACGTGTGTGTGATAATGTAGTGTAGAATATATATTTTGTATGGAAAAAATTCCTCATGGGGGGGGGTTAACCCCCCCCCCCCTTGACTACGCCTCTGAGGCTCTGTATTGGCGGTAAGAAGCAATATTTTGCTTGTTTTCGAATGCTGTGTGTGAATTCTTCATTGAGGAACTGCTTATGATTATCCTCGAGAATTTTTACTGAATTTTAGCCTGTGGAAGTGTTTCATTTTGTATGTGAAATACACCCTCTGTGAAAGCTTGTGTGCTAAGCGGACTGTTATAATGAGTCAAGTTACTTCTTATGAATCCCTGTGAATTTTGCATAGCAGATTGTTCGACGAAGTTCTAGAAGTAATAACACTGTTGCCACTGATCAGAGAGAATAGGGAAAACCTGGAAAAGTCAGGGAGAAGTCAGGGAAAATTGCAAATTATGGCCCAAAACCTGGAAAACCTATAATTTGGACTGGAGAATCAGTGCTTGTAAACAGACAACGTTTAACCTTACTTTGGGAAGCTTAAAATATTACAGAACATATGCAAAGTTTACGTCATAAAAAATAGTCTGGATTTTTATCACATGTTGGTTTGGAAAACCTGGAAAAGTCAGGGAATTTTGTTTTCTGAAAATGAGTGGCAATCCTGAATAAAATTTCTGTTCCATTCTGACAAGTGGATTGCTTACTAGAACTTTCCACACTGGACTTTCAAACGACAAACCCGAGAACTAAGCAGTGTGTTTTGCAACAGTATTGATATACGAGAAAGCAACATTGCTTCCCGTATAATTTGTGTACAAAAGCGGAGAAGTAAATTTCGCTTTTATTTATGAATTCAAAGAATCAAATGATCTTGATGCATTTGTTTCAAGTAGTCTGATATTGCGTACTTCTTGTCTAACTTCAGCTTATAAGTGTCTTTAAAAAAAAAAAAAAAAAATCGAGAATTATTTTGGAAAGGAGATACGCGAAACTGCTGAAAGTTATTAATTTCTAATCCCTGCTCTAGAATATCGCATGACGGGATGCCACAGTCGGCAATTATGACAGAGAATGATCGGAGGTCTAATTTCTTCTTCAAAACTTTTAAACTTTTTTTTTTTTTTTTAAACGAAAATCCGTAACAGCTCGTCAGAATTCTGGGGCAAAGAAGAGAAAAGGAATATCTTGTTACGTGTTAAAACCAAGAGTTTGCCAGAATTTCCACCCGGCAGCATGCAATTTGAAACGGACTTTTATGACGTAGATCGAAGAGTAGCAGGGATTTGGGAAAAGAGTTTCGGAAAAGTTTCAGAAGAGCTGATGAATTAAGCTTAAAAGTGAGGCTTATTTTATACTTTTTTTTCTTGAGGGGAGGGGGAGGGGAATTTAATCTAACGAAAGAAGAGTGCTACTAGTCTAAAGTTAATGCAAAACTTTTGTGCTAAATAGCTGAATATTTTGTCAAAATCCCCCGTCGTATGTTGCTTATACTAAAATGTGTATGCATAATTTTGGTTAACCCTTTAACGCGCAGTGATCCCGCTCTGGGATCACCAAACTCTGACGTTTTGACTGTTGCCTGTCACGAAGAATAGATTTGATTTCTATAAAAATAGTTGCGGGTGACATAGCTCCACGAGAATCCTTTACTTTTTAGCACGTCCTTTCCCGTAAAAAAAAATGGTCACGATTATTTTTAACAGCACTGACATCTGCTGGAAAAGGGAAGAATGCGAGAACAGCCGGATAGATTGCCCAATGCTGAAAAAAGGGCAGCCGTTGCCATCGCTCGACTTAACTACCAGCAAGATGGCGGACGATCGAAACCTTCATCGCGTGCCACAGATCTAGAGACCCTTTTTGTGCTAGCACAGCCAGCTGCGTCAAAAAGGGTCTCTAGATCTGTGGCACGCGATGAAGGTTTCGATCGTCCGCCATCTTGCTGGTAGTTAAGTCGAGCGATGGCAACGGCTGCCCTTTTTTCAGCATTGGGAAAAGGTTGCGCCTCAAAGGGTTAATCTGCGCTAGGGATGGACGCGAGAAAAATTATACGCCTGTCTCGTCCTTATCCTATACTGGGTGTCAGAAAAACAATAACTTAGGCTTCTATTCAGTATATATTGAGCATAGACGCATCGAATAAATTATAAAGTTGCATAAAAAAAAGTACAGGATTAAAATTTTCATTAGATAATGTCTAAATAAATACAAAATTTACATTATTATACGGTCCTGCACAAAAAAAAATAATAATCCAATTCATAAAATGTGTCAAATACATTAATTAGGCGATTTATAAAATTTCACTCTTTCATTACAGAAAGGCTATAAATGCATAATACTTTTACTATTATTGGTATAGTTAGTATAACGTTTTACCAACTTAGTTTAAACAAATCTCTGGGCATCTTTATGGTGAAAGGCTGAAATTTTGCATATCACCTATTTAATGTGTGGAGCACATTTTACTAAATAAAAATTTGTTTGTACGGAGATTCTTTATAAAAATTTAAATTTTATATTTATTCAAATTTGATCACCTGAAAACATTAATCGATGCCGTAAAATTCTGTAGGTTCCGTAAGTTTGTAATTATTTGTAAATGTCTATGATCCATATTCGAAGAATAAAACCCTACGCCAGTGCTTCTGGGACACTCTGTGTAGTAATTAAAGAAACGTCTGTCTCGTCGCGTCTCGAATTCAGAAATTCTTTTTGTCGGAGGCTCAATTTAAAAAAAAAGCTTATCACCCAAACAAAAAGTACAATAAAGAAAAATTTCAGTGTAAAACAATGTAAAAATTTTGGTATGGGCAAAGTTATTAAAAAAGATCATTTTACCTGTTTAAAGTTTTTAATAAAGCAGAATGTTGCCCCTTAGCAATCTCTTCTAGGGGGCTGAAGCCCCCCAGCCCTGAAATGATTTATATATAATATATCACACCCGAAACTTAAAATATAAACGTTTTGCATTCATTAAAAGCTCATCGAATTACTGGTATACCCACGGCGATACTCAAACTCACAATCCCCGGTACCGATGCTTTTACAGATTAGGCCACGAGCGCTCGGCATCGAACGCCGGAATTTTTCAATCAAGAATGCTGTTTCTTCTTTTTTTTTTTCGAATTAAACCCTTTTCATTAATTTTTTTGTTTAATTTTTTACAAGAAAGCAGGATAAAACAGGAACTAAAGACCAAATTCCGTTAGGCCACGAGGGCCCGGCTAAACAGCCAAGAATTTTACACGGACAAATAACTAATTGCACCATCTTTATACTTTTTAAGGCTGTCTGATTTAAAAGTGTAAATGCTGCTATTGTACATGTTGAACTGTAGCACATGAAGTACATGTTGCACTTCGTACATGGCACCCGATCTTTCCTCACCCCCTTTTCTCTTACTTTTTTGCCTGCTTTTTACGAGGTTTGAACATTGCTCTAAATAACTTTGTTTGTTTTTGTAGCATATATTTCGGATATGTGTGCTTGGCTGAAGCCCGTTTATAAATCCACGTCAGAAGGACAACACAAGGGGGGAGGGGTGCCCTCCATGGGGGGGGGGCTTTCTAAAGGGTCCTAACCCGGATTTGCGAAGTTTCGGCGAAAGCCACGGAAAACTCCGAACAGTTAGGTTTGCGGACACGACCTGGTTTTGAACCAGGCACCTTCCGTCTACCATTTCGAGTGACATAACCACTCAGCCATGGTGAGGCCAAAACTTTAGTTACTTGTGTATATCACAGTCTTTTGAAAACACCATTTTTAAAATGCAAAGGAGACACACTTACAATTCTCAGGTGCGAGACATTTTTGCAGTGATTTGCGACTAATGAAACGATTTCCCCAAATTTGGAAATTATATTTTGCTATCGAACTCTTTCAAAGCAATATTTATTAATCTTGTCAGAGGCTTAACTAAACAACTGACGCTGATTTTTCATTCTTTCAACTGCCAGAGTTTGCGATGGTCATTTTCTGTTTTCCATTCTTAGGACAAAAATGCAATCCCAAATCCTACTGCAAGTATTATTTCGGAATCGTCTCTTTCAAGGGCATAAATACTGAGATTATACAGAGTGGTACTCAATTTTCTTTGCTGCGATAAATTCTACTTTGCGAAGTTGTCACAAAGGTTTAATTGGGACAATCAAATTTCAAAGCGGAACAATCCAATTAAAAGTACACGAAATTCTCGTCGAAACAAAATATTACCATATGTTGGCATCATGGGCGCCGGCAGCATAGGGCAAGGGGGGGGGGCAATGGCCTCCCTGGATTTTTGTATGTAGTGTTTTCCCTTGCTTTTTTGCTCTTTCCAACATGGTAACCATACGTTGAAGTAGTCTTTGCCCCCCCCCTGGATATTCTGCCGGCGCCCATGCCTGACATACTGTAGT
Source organism: Cheiracanthium punctorium (assembly GCA_038373885.1). NCBI lineage: Eukaryota > Metazoa > Arthropoda > Arachnida > Araneae > Cheiracanthiidae > Cheiracanthium > Cheiracanthium punctorium. Next base: position 1,529,393 of record JAWZYV010013274.1, read on the forward strand.
TATTAACAAATTGTTAGATTCCAATTTTACTTGATAGAAAGTAAACGAGCACAAACATTTTAGAATTCAACTAGTAATGCAGACTAAGGGAATGTCATACATCTTTTCCTTTCTGTTCTTTTCTTTACTTTTTTTTTCCCTTGGAAAAATATTGAACTACATTAGAGAGAAACAAAAATGCAAGCGAGATCCAGACAAGCACAGTGCTTTTATCGTCATAAATTTCAGTGTCCATTATTCGACTTACGTAAAAGCGACTGCTTTACCACGGGGGAATTCAGAGGAGGGGGGCGTGTGGGGGGGGGATTGGGGGGAAGACAGAAATTTCATGGGTACGATGTTGACATTCCCTAATAGCAACCGCTGTCATGCGACAATGAAACTCCAATGGATATCTGAGGGAGCGTGAAATAGATATGACTGGACTAATGTTTTATTCACGGAAGATACAAAATGCTATCTTTTATTTCTCCCCCCTCCACGTAACACAAAGTGTTTGCGCAGTAAAGTAATCTGAAGGGGATCGAAAAATTGATTTTTCTATTTCCGAAAAACATTATTCTTTTGAGGGTTTTCCCAGCAGAAGTCCGACAGATTCCGTCCGACTTCATTCCGTTAAAGCTCGGCATTATCGGCGCGCAAGCAAACTGTAAGTATCTTGGCGTAAAAATAAGCTGTGGAATTCTTCTCATAGGAGTCGGTGGAAAGAGAGGAACTCTGAATCCAAAATGCAGATTATTCCTTTAGAAACATTTTAGTTCCCTCCGTGAGGGTTAGACTGGATTCAATAGGAACAGAAGTTGTAGGCTTTAAAGGATACGGCCTACCTTCAGAAATCAAGAGTCTGAGATTCCAAGATTCCGATTGCAATGTTACTTTAAATTTTTTTGAAAACTATTTAGCTGATAATGGTGCAAAATATATATATGAGTTCTGGCTATTAGTCAGTTTTGTATTTTATAGCAAACCTAAAGCTAAATAAAAATTTCTGAGAATGTTTCATTTAAAATTTATTTAATTCCTAATCCGTATTCAGCTTCAAAAATAATTTAAAAATTAGCCTTTTTACGATCGCCTTCTTTTAAAAGTGTCATCATAAAATATTTAAATGCAGATGTGTAATTCTTTAAACGTTTGGTTTTGACCTGAGTTTGAAATGAAGGATTGAAATTACTGTTGCAGCTAGAGAAAAAAAAAAGCTTCATGCACATTAAATTTACAAAGAACTAACGCTCACCTCATAAATTAGCATTTATCATACGTTCCTTGTTTTTTACTTTGGTTATTATTTATGAAAAGAATGACAGAACATTTAGAATAAACGTACATTGCCTTTAAGTAAAAAAAAAAAAAGAAAAGAAAAGAAAAGAAAAAGAAAGAAATGCTGTGTGTGTGCTAACTTCTTGCATGTTTGCAAAGATGATGGTTTTATTAACTTTTGTTTATGCTTAAATATTTCAATCTTCTCTTTGAATGGATAAATTTAGGCATGTCAGTTTATTTAAATTGATATTCTGAAGCTCACACAACTGTATATACTTAAGTAGATTCAACACAGACAATCAAATGAACAAAAGTTTATTCAAACCATAACTATAATGAAATTTCTTTGTCGCTGTGCAATTCATCTTACTTTATATTGAATTACTGGACTTTCCTGAAGCTTATAATTTAATGTAAATACGAATTCAACATTTGTGCGATATCTCTTGCACAGAAAGAGGGTATTTAATTATAACTGTACAAATCTAGTGTGCTTTTGCAAAGAGAATATTTCTGCGGAGCAGCAATTATGTGAAAAATTCATGAAATAAAATTTGTAGGTATGCCCTTTTCACAAACGGCTTTAATTACGATGGTGTTTATTTAATCTTGCTTGAATTTAGGAGTTTTAAAAGACTAGAGTAAAATTATTACATTTTGTATTTCCTGGAACAGTATGAGAAAGTCTCTGAGTGAACCTTTGAAAATTAAGTATGCAAACACAGAAAGGATTTCATAGATAATGGTATACGTATACAGCGTAATTATTTTCATGTAGCTTTAAAATTATTAAAATGGTTTTGATAGGAAGGTTTGTAACAGAAAAAATATGCTGGATATATCTTACGAAGATTAAAATGTATTTTGTGACACCTGTGTGTTTTAAATAACTTATGTTATAAAAAATAATAATAATATGCTAGAAATAATTAATAATGCTATGCAGGTTCATTGCAATGAAAAGAAGAATTTTTTAAAGTTCCATCCCTTTAGAAAGTTTAAAAAGAAAAAAAAATGCCGATATTCAACCACCTTGCGAAATAACTGGTAAAATCAATCCAAAATAAATTTGAATTTCAAGATAAGAATTAAAAATTGTGGTGAGTACCCTAAAACGGAATGAAGATGAACACTCTGAGTGAAATTAAAGTTGGAAAATATTTCTATAGGATTCTGCAATATAAAGATAATTTTTCTTCCACAAAATGAATGTTTTTTTTAAAAAGAAAAATATACATTTTGTGAGTAAATAGTGATCTTTTTATAGTGAAAAATCATTTTAAAACATTTTCTGATTTTCGGTCAACTTCACCCCGGTTTACAGTAGTTTCAATATAATTAGTTGTAAAGGCTACAGTGAGAAAATTGAAATTTTTAAATGGGAAACTTCCCCCATTACAAACTGATCGAAGCATACGAGACCCGTAGGTAACGTTTGAACGATTTTTGTACCATAATAACACATGTGAGCAGAACAGCACTTCTTGTCAGAAAGGATGGGAGAGAAATGTTAAGTACCTCCGAGCCCAAAAAAGAGAAAGAGGAACCTCTTCTATACAGGGTGTCCCAAACAGGGGATAACATGCTGAATTCTTTATCTGTTAGAAATAAATGTGAAATATCAATTGAAAAAATTTCAAAATGAGATAGGAAAAAATATTACACTATGACAAAATTTCTCTCTTTCATGTAATTCAGAAAGCTACACTTTTTAAATTTGTATACGACCCTCATACAAAAAAAAACCCTACCGATTAGTAAAATGTGCCCCAGCCCCAAACACTAATGAGGTGATGGGCAAAAGTTGAGGATTATAGTATGAAATGCGTCAAAGATATGAAGATAAATATATGCTGACTTAAACCACTTTTCAATGGCTCTTGGGGGGGAAAAATCACGTCGGATGGTTCAGGGGTCGAACAGAAATTACGAAAGAAAATGATTTTTTTTTTTTTTTTTTAATCACTCTAGCAATAAACGTTTACATCCAAATTTATGTGTAACTCCTGATCATCTTTAAAGACAGATATCTCTGAGAAGTTTTATGATGAAAGGCTAAAATATTTTATATCACCTCATCAGTGTATGGGTCCGATTTCACTAAATGGGAATTTTTTTGTACGGAGGTCGTACAGAAATTTAAAAAAAAATTAATTAACGAGAGGAATTTAGTCTTAACGCAGTCTTTTTTTCCTATCTTAGTTTTGAACATTTTTTCAATCTACATTGCCCACTTATCCCAAACAGATAAAAAATTAAAGCGACGTATTACCACCTTTTTGGGGCACACTATATACAGACATTTTTAATGCCTCTACGAGCGTACTTCATGCATTAGAATCAAAAATACTTCTTAAAATTTTAATTATCCGTACTTTCACGTTCTGCATTTTGAAATAACATTTACTATAGATTTTTTTATAGCGCCAAGTGTCTCCGATGAGGTACTTTAAACAAATTTAAATCAAGCATTATATTTTTTACCGATAAACTTCGGGTCAGCTTTTTAGCACCAGAGTGCTATTAATTTCAACCTTGCTTTTTGTATAGACACGATTTTGGTACAATTTTCGCGTCGAGTCACTTTTGAAATGTGTTTGTCAGATAACGTGGAGAGGGGGGAGGGCGTTAATAAACTGTTGAAAGTAGCACAAGGTTTGCAATTTTTGATAATTGATCGCTAAATTTGGCACCAAAACGTGACAATTTATTATAAATATATTTCGAGTATAGTTAGAAAACGTCTGGCGAATATTGTAAAATAGTTTTAGTAGGTGATTTTAATATAGATTTTAATTCCGTAGAAGTGTTTTATAGAACAGAGAAGACAAATACGGTACATTCATAGATTATGATACACTTTCCAAATGATATTTATAAAGGTGAAGTATGGTTTGACTATGCCTGGCGAAAATTGATCAACAGTTTTGGTAGGCAATTTCAATGTAGATTTCTATTCCGAAGAAGTGTTTTATGGAACAAGGAAGGAAAACACGGTACTCTCATGGATTATGATGCCCATTCCAAACAGTATTTAAAATGTCTACGGGATATAGTTGGAATATGCCTTCAGAAGAATGTAAAAAAATTTCAGCAGTTGATTTTAAGACAGATTTCGATTCCAAAGATGAGTTTTACGGTACAAGTAAGAGTTGATTCCTATTTTAACGCCCCGCTCTCGGAAACCTAAAAAATCCCGCACTTTGGCGAGCTTTGCAGTCATGGGTCTCTAGGACATATGGACAAGTTTCAACGCTCCCAAAAGAACTATATGAAAACTAAAGTGAACAAATTTGTGATAAACGCACCTGTTAAGGAATTTGGAGACACTTAATTATTAAAACTACATTAATTTTCAACCCAAAATAAATAAAAATGTAACGGAATGCTTTACTTACTGTTGTGCTAAATCGCCATTTTAGTTCTAAATTACGATTGCCACATAAATATAAAAAATCGTCGTAGTACCTCCATATGTTTAATGATCGCCACCTTGGCGAGAGTCGGGGCGTTAAAGTAGGAATCAATCCAGAAAGAGAAACACGGCACACTCATGAATTCTGATGGACATTCGAAACAATATTTAAGACGGTGAAGTACAGTTGTAATATACTTGGCAACGATTGTAAAATAGTTTAAATAGACGATTTTAAGATAGATTTCGATTCCAAAGATGGGTTTTATGAAACAAGGAAGAAAAATACGGCACAGTCATGAATAATGATACACTCTCCAAGTTAATGGAATAAGGAAGAAAATAGGGACGACGCATAAACCATAATACGCTTTTAATATATAGCACTTTAGTGCGTATTTAAAATCTGAAAGTGTTTCAGATTTTTATTTTTTGTCTATTCTTTAAACCGCTAAATTTTTACTCCTCTGAAATTAAATCCACTCTTTTAAAATAAGCCATGGAGTATTTTTACTCCTTGAAAAAAGTCAGCAATATCTCTGACTGTATATATATCTACCTTAAAAAAATTGTAATTTATATTTAAAAAACTGTAATTTTCCCACCTTGCGCCTGTTTTTGGTGATGAAATGACTTTCGAAACCATCGAACTGAAGCAAATAAAGAAATTTCTTAAAAGAGTTGCAAAAAAAGATAATAAAAAAACTACACGAAACTGAACTTAACTTCATGTCTACTTACTTGTAAAAAGCATTTCGAATCTGAAATTCTTGAGTTACGAATTACATTACCAGTGTATTATGCTTAAATTATGCTTATTTTTATTTTGCTATAGATCTACATTTTAAGAAATACATTTGAAAAGAAGTAGCATATGTAAAATTGTATGTCATCTCAAAACTGAAACATTCCTGATTATCCGAAACTTTCGATTTTCAGAAAGCAATCGATTCCAGTTACTTCAGATAATCGAAGTTCTATTGAAACAGTAATGAATAATTAACAGGAATGATGAAACCTCTAGGTATGTAAACATTGCAGCAGATTAGAAGCGTCAGATTTCAGACTTCTACATAAAACCCTGAACTAGTACTTTTTAAATATAACACCAGGCTCTCTCAGAAAGCTTAAAATACTCGCAAAACACAACAGTTTGATTACAAGTAATATTAACAAGCTCTACTTGATGAATTCAGTGGGGGGGGGGGGGGTACAAGGACACACGCTCCTCACCAGACTAATTAAATTTAGACTAGAGATTGAGGTATTTTGTAAATCCAAATGCATTTATAAGAAAAAAAAATCTGATGTGTCCAACACATGACTTCCTTGCACGTCCATTAGAACAAAAATATTTTCGACGCACTTCCTCTAAACTTATTTGTTTGAAAGAGATAAAATATCAATAATAGTAAGGTTTAGCGGTTCCTAGACAAACATTTCGATATCGCCAAGCTGAGTTCAATTTGAAATATTTCCTTCTGACACTTTATTTGGCGATATTTCACCAAAAGCCGACAAACTTGAGATAGTCTGCGAGATTTTGGGGATAGCCAAAGTAGTCATTGACCACAGACTTTCAATGAATTGAATGCATCCATACACCTCAATGTATTTAAAGTCATTTGGCTCACCCTGTAAATAAATTCTCAGTCGATTGCTGTCAAAAAAGATATGGAAAACAGTTATATATTACAATAGTTCTAAATACAAAAGTTCAAAAATCTACGGGTTAAAGTTTTAGTGTTATACAAAATACGAAATAATTTTTAGCGCCAAATTTGGCGATATTTCGGCGAAACTCGTCCATGTCGACGAAATTTTGGCGAGATTTTAAGCATGAACCAAACAATGACAGATTATCGCCAAATTTGGCGATATTTCGCCAAAACTCGCCAAGAACGATGACAAATGGCGATACTTTGGGCATGGACCAAATGACTGACTATCGCCAAATTTGGCGATATTTCGCCAAAACTCGCCAAGGTCGAGGACAGACGGCGAGTTTTTGGGTATGTACCAAACAATGACTGTCTACAGTTGTATTATATTGAAGATGTCCATAGACATTAAAGTACTAAAATTCTTTTCCGTGGTCCTGTAAATAAACTCTCCAGTAGATTGGAACCAAAAATCGAGATACACAACTAGATGTTACAACATTCTTATATATGAAATTTCATAATAGTTTTTGAGATTTGAGAGTTAAATATGCACACACGTACACCAAAAGTCGCCAAGCTTGGCGACTTTTGGCATAGTTCTTGAGGGAGGCACGTGACCGTGGTCGGACCATTACCTAACTTATGTGGTAGGACGGTATTGTGCTTGAAATGGATGAATGCCCCTAAAATTGCCATTGACCGTAATGTATTGGAAATCTTTTGAGTGTTCCTGTAGCAGAACTACAAATGATAAAGACACTTTTTTTTAATGGAGAAATTCATTTTCTAACTCGGCATACATCACTTACAGCATACATCACTTCTGAGTCGTTTGAAATAGCCCAATACCTCTAAAAAACGCTTTGATGAATTTCGGCCCATAGAGCGTAATGTATTTCGAATCTTTTGGGCGGTTCTGTAGATAAACTATCCAGTCGAATGGAATCGAAAGGGGAGGTGCACAACTAGATGTTACAGCAATCCTAAATATAAAGTTTCAACATTCTACGCCTAATAGTTTTTGAGATATGCGAGTTTAATGAGTTTCGGCCCATTGAGCGTAATGTATTTCGAATGTTTTGGGCAGTCCTGTAGATAAACTATCCAGTCGAATGGAACCAAAAGGAGAGGTGCACAACTAGATGTTACAACTATCCAAAATATGAAGTTTCGACATTCTACGCCTAATAGCTTTTGAGTTAGGCGAGTTTAATGAATTTCGGCCCATAGAGCGTAATGTATTTCGAATCTTTTGGGCGGTCCTGTGCATAAACTATCCATTCGATTGCCTCCAAAAGGGGAGGTGCACAACTAGATCATAGAACAATCCTAAATATCAAATCTCAACATTCTACGACCAATAGTTTTTGAGATATGCGAGTTACATACATACGTACGTACGTACGTACGTACGTACGTACGTACAGACGGCATGGAAAAACTGGCCACAACAGACTCGCCGCTGGTCAAAATGAGTTGCAGACGCGTTAATATGATCGTGCATGCTAGCCTACGATAGGATGCATCGAAAAAATTTTTAAAATTAAATTTAGAGGTAGTCAAAATCGGTTTTTTTTGTCGAAATTTGGCCCCCAAAATTTTTCGGGATCACATTACTTCCTTATACTACGTACAAGGAAGTAAAAAAAATCTGATGTGTCCAACACATGACTTCCTTGCACGTCCATTAGATCAAAAATATTTTCAACGCACTTCCTTTAAACTTATTTGTTTGAAAGAGATAAAATATCAATAATAGTAAGGTTTAGCGATTTCTAGACAAATATTTCGATATCGCCAAGCTGAGTTCAATTTGAAATATTTCCTTCTGACACTTTATTTGGCGATATTTCACCAAAAGCCGACAAACTTGAGATAGTCTGCGAGATTTTGGGGATAGCCAAAGTAGTCATTGACCACAGACTTTCAATGAATTGAATGCATCCATACACCTCAATGTATTTAAAGTCATTTGGCTCACCCTGTAAATAAATTCTCAGTCGATTGCTGTCAAAAAAAGATATGGAAAACAGTTAGATATAACAATAGTTCTAAATACAAAAGTTCAAAAATCTACGGGTTAAAGTTTTAGTGTTATACAAAATACGAAATAATTTTTGGCGCCAAATTTGGCGATATTTCGGCGAAACTCGTCAATGTCGACGAAATTTGGCGAGATTTTAAGCATGAACCAAACAATGACATATTATCGCCAAATTTGGCGACATTTCGCCAAAACTCGCCAAGAACGATGACAAATGGCGATACTTTGGGCATGGACCAAATGACTGACCATAGCCAAATTTGGCGACATTTCGCCAAAACTCGCCAAGGTCGAGGACAGACGGCGAGTTTTTGGGCATGTACCAAACAATGACTGTCTACAGTTGTATTATATTGAAGATGTCCATAGACATTAAAGTACTAAAATTCTTTTCGGTGGTCCTGTAAATAAACTCTCCAGTAGATTGGAACCAAAAATCGAGATACACAACTAGATGTTACAACATTCTTATATATGAAATTTCATAATAGTTTTTGAGATTTGAGAGTTAAATATGCACACACGTACACCAAAAGTCGCCAAGCTTGGCGACTTTTGGCATAGTTCTTGAGGGAGGCACGTGACCGTGGTCGGACCATTACCTAACTTATATGGTAGGACGGTATTGTGCTTGAAATGGATGAATGCCCCTAAAATTGCCATTGACCGTAATGTATTGGAAATCTTTTGAGTGTTCCTGTAGCAGAACTACAAATGATAAAGACACTTTTTTTAATGGAGAAATTCATTTTCTAACTCTTTACAGCATACGTCACTTCTGAGTCGTTTGAAATAGCCCAATACCTCTAAAAAACGCTTTGATGAATTTCGGCCCATAGAGCGTAATGTATTTCGAATCTTTTGGGCGGTTCTGTAGATAAACTATCCAGTCGAATGGAATCGAAAGGGGAGGTGCACAACTAGATGTTACAGCAATCCTAAATATAAAGTTTCAACATTCTACGCCTAATAGTTCTTGAGATATGCGAGTTTAATGAATTTCGGCCCATTGAGCGTAATGTATTTCGAATGTTTTGGGCGGTCCTATAGATAAACTATCCAGTCGAATGGAACCAAAAGGGGAAGTGCACAACTAGATGTTACAACTATCCAAAATATGAAGTTTCGAAATTCTACGCCTAATAGTTTTTGAGTTAGGCGAGTTTAATGAATTTCGGCCCATAGAGCGTAATGTATTTCGAATCTTTTGGGCGGTCCTGTACATAAACTATACATTCGATTGCAACCAAAAGGGGAGGTGCACAACTAGATCATAGAACAATCCTAAATATCAAATCTCAACATTCTACGACCAATAGTTTTTGAGATATGCGAGTTACATACATACGTACGTACGTACGTACAGACGGCATGGAAAAACTGACCACAATAGACCGGCCGGTGGTCAAAATGAGTTGCAGGCGCGTTTATATGATCATGCATGCTAGCCTACGATGAGATGCATCGAAAAAATTCTTAAAATTAAATTTAGAGGTAGTCAAAATCGGTTTTTTAGTCGAAATTTGGCCCCCAAAATTTTTCGGGATCACATTACTTCCTTATACTACGTACAAGGAAGTAATAAGTGACAAATTTTGTGCCTTCTCCGCCAGAACTACTGTTTTCTGGATCCGCCCCTGCTCTGATTTTCAAACTATGATAGTGGAAATATTTTGCCGACAAACCAATGACACAATTAGTTCTTATAGTAAGGAATATGCAAATGCAAGTCATGTAAGAAATTCATCACTTTTCTGTCAACGATCATGAACTTTTCTGTCCCGAAAAAGATCCTTTAAACCACATATGGGTAACCGCAGGCCGGATGTGGCCTTCCACAGCTTTTGATCCGGCTTGCGGAACATATCAAAACCCATATAAGCCATTCAAAATCCCAATTATACGGCCCGCGAATTTGTTAACATCCTGAAGTTTGGCCCGCGACTTTGCTAACATATTAAAGTTTGGCCCGCGACTTTGCTAACATATTAAAGTTTGGCCCGCAACTTTTCAAAGGTTGCCCATACCTGCTTTAAACAACAAACTAGATTTTCAATGAACTCTCGCAGTTCAAATGTATCTATTTACTCTGGAAGAGCTAAAAGAATATATGAGAATACATCCTCCATTCCACTGGCGAAGATCACTGTGAATTTTGTCTTTAATTGTAGTTGGTGATTCTACAAAAACAATACCATCAACAATAATGTAGGAGAATTCATCGGAGATCCAGTTTTACTTTTTCAGTGACTATTTCTGCCATAGGCTGGAGTAAATCTTGTTGCCATAGTCCGACATCATTTACAACTCGACTACAAGTACGCGTAGTTATTCTGCAAAACCTTTTAAAGTTAAGACAATCCACCGAAAAGAATTTTTCATGGAATCCCAGAAGATTGCGATGTTTCCGAAGCCCCGAAGATGCAAAGCTACAGTTCCAGCATTGGATGTTACATATAATATTAAACTTTAGAGCGTGGATCATAGTTTTTCTAGTTCTAAACAGCAAAACGGAGAACGACACATTACTATTTGTGACTTTTTCAAATTTTTTAGAAGTAAACGGATTAAAAAAACATTCTATCGTATGTTTTTTTAATCCGATAAACGTTTGGATATGATATGCTATGGTTTAGAAATACAGGGTGTCCGATCAAGACCGCGCAACTTTACACAACCAGATTTCTCGTTTGGAATGCATAAAATATACCCCATGAACTGAACTTCTGCGACCGATATTTTTCGAGAAAAATTCAAGAGAAAATGTATGACGTCATATTCAGTTTAAGGGGGAAAACCTTTTATTGGAAACATGAACATCGGTGGGTATCTTCATAAGTTTACACTGGAAGATGCGCAGACATGCATCCACGCACAGTGGAATGGTTGACTGTACACCAGCGTACAGCAATGAGGTGTCTATATACAAGAGTACACTCACCGTGAAGACGAATCTTATAAATAAAAATGAAATTCTGTTTGTTTGTTTGTTTGTTTGTTTGTTTGTTTGTTTATTTGTTTGTTTGTGGATTTGAGTTGTATACAAATCCACAAAAATGGACCTATCAGCCTGAAATTTTGCACAGATATGTAAAATAATATAGAATAAATCATAGTCCACTTTAAAACTTTGAAAGTCCACCCGTTCCCGGAATTTAAGAGATTTTTTATGTTCTGCACGCAAAAAGCTTTCCGTAATTGTAACCCCTGTAGTGAAAAAAGTGTGAAATAAGGATCGTGGTTGCCATGTGTGGCGATTTTGCCGAATAAGATGTTTTAAATTCTCAAAGTAAAAATAAAAGAATAATAATGATTTTTTGTTAGTTTATATTCGTAAGGTTATATATTTTTTAATTATAATATCGTGTGCATGGGAAATCGGAGCAGGAATGAAATGTTTTATACGCAAAACAATAAGAATTGAAGATTTCCGAGGCTAATATGTTAAAATTTTTTAGTTTGGCGAAAAAATAAAATGGCTCAAATGCCGAGAAAGTGAGTTCTAGCCTTGGCGCTATTTATCGTAATTTAATCGTCTGCTATTTGGGTTATGAATACACCTGCGTATAAGTTTTTGAAATTTTCATTCAGTTGGAATTGTGCATTTTTCTGAGCAGCTTTTCTGCATCTAATGTATTACACCCAGAAAAAAGGATGTTAGAAATATCAATTTTAATTTTGTTTAATCACACTCATGAATAATGATACACTTTCCAACTTAATGAAAGAAGGAACGAAAATAGGGAAGACCCCTGGATTATAACTCTTTTTATATATAGCACTTTAGTGCGTATTTAAAAATCTGAAAGTGTGTCAGATTTTCTATGATTCTAGCGCTTGGCGCAATTTAATGAGAGGGTATTTTTAAAAACAAGCGTAGGTTATCTTATAAATAAAAATGAAATTCTGTTTGTCAATTTGTTGATTTGGGTAGTATACAGTTCCACAAAAATGGACCTGTCAGCCTGAAATTTTACAGAGATATCTAAAATAATATAGAATAAATGATAGTCCACTTTAAAACTTTGAAACTCCACTTAAAAACGTTTTCCTCCTGAATAGTTCTCTTAATTTCCGTTCCCGGAATTTAAAAGATTTTTTATGTTCTCCACGCAGAAAGCTTTACGTAATATTAACCCCTGTAGTGAAACAAATGTGTGAAATAAGCATGTTGGTTGCCATGTGTGGCGATTTTGCCGAATACAATGTTTTAAATTCTTAAAGTAAAAATAAAAGAATAATAATGATTTTTTTAGTTTATTTTTTTAGGTTATTTTTTAAATTATAATATCGTGTGCGCATAAGAAATGAGAGCAGGAATGAAATGTTTTATACGCAAAACAATGAGGATCGAAGATATCCGAGACTAATATGTAATTTTTTTTAGTTTGGCGAAAAAAAAAATGGCTGATAGGCCGATTTTTAGAGAGTGAGTTCTAGCGGTTTGCACAGTTTTAGGCTTTTTGGCGCAATTTACTGAGAGCTTAAGGGAATAGCATTTTTGAAAACAAGTGTATAGGTTTTCTTAGAATACAGCATTAAATTTTAACTATCCGTGCAGAAATAATGCAGTTATTAGGGCATTTCAAGCGATGTAGCTTCAGAATTCTCGCCAATTGAGTACATTGATTTAACTTGGGGGAAATCCGTCAAATTTCAGAAAATTGAAATCTTTGCATTTAGTACATCGAGGTAACGATGAATAAAACATGTTATAGTTGATAATTTAAAAAATGCGGCGGTATTAAGGGATTCCACTTTTCAAATAAATGCCTGGCGGTCGAACCATTTCCCATTTTGATTGCTGCTAAGTCAATGCTTCGAATGATTCCCTGAAAAAACTCTTGCAAAATGGCGTATGCTGGCACTTTGGCGAGGCTTAGATTTGAAACTGGATTTTACTTGAGACTGGTATATATAATAAGACTGGTTATAGATAAAAATGAATGTTGGTATGTGTGTAGGAGGTTGAAAAACTTCAGCACCGTTTCACCGAACACCATGAAATTTGGTTCACCTAAGTCTTTTATCATGGAGAAGGTTTTTATGCTATCCGTTTTCCTCTAACTTTTCACTAGGTGGCGCAGCAGAACGTCGAATTCTATTCCGTTTAGCCGTTTGCTATGCGAATATCGTCCAACCAATTTCGATGAAATTTGGTACACGCGAATATTAGAACACGGAGAATATTTTTCACTATCCATTTGCTGTAACTTACCGCTAAATAGCGCTGCAACGCATCAACTTCTATACCGTTCGACCGATCGGCATAAAATTTTTTATACTTACACATTTGAGAACGAAGAATATATTCTAACTGCGTTACTTTTGATGTTACTCACCACTAGATGGCCCTGCAATGCATTATTATTTTAACTCGCCACTAGATGACGCTGCAGCAGGCCAAATTTTTGACCATTCAAACGGTGGCTATGAAAATCAGTATGCATAGCTATTTGAACAATGAGAATATTTTGGCGTTATCCATTTTGCTATAACTCGCCACATGACGGCGCTGTAGCAAATCATTACTTTAATTAACCACTAGATGGCCCTGCAGTGTATCACTTCTTGACTGTGCGAATGATCGCTATGAAAATAGGTATTCATAGATATTTGAACACGGGGAAGAGTTTGGCACGATCCATTTTCCTATAACTTGACACTAGATGTCGCGTCAACACATGAACTTCAAGACTATTCAGCCGATCGTCATGAAAATTCGTATACATCGATATCTGAATGCGAAGAATATTTTTGCCGTATCCGTTTTGCTAAAACTCGCCACTAGATTGTGCTACGCCGCATCGCCTTCTGCACCGTAAAAACGATTGCCTTGAAATTCAGTATGCATGATTATTGAACACAATATAACGCGATATCCATTTTGCTATATCTCTTTATTACAATATATAGTAATCGCAACAAATATTAATATCAAAAAGTTCATTCATTCCCGTGCGAAGAACGGGTACTTCAGCTAGTAACAAAATAAATTTCTGTAGTTACTGTGTCTCGATAGACCAGTTCCTTCAGATGGCCCCTTAGAAAGATATCTGAAAGTGTCAGATCTGTCTATAGTGATGGTCATTGCTAACCACTCCGCCCAATCCACTTTTTTGTTCATACACCGGATATGGCATCATACATGTCTTAAGCATTTCTATCGAAATCTGCAAGTCGTTGTGTTACAGTTCTTCGGGTATTTTTTATGCGTGGGACATATTGAATTTTGTGTCTTATAGCTTCGAGGTAATTTAGTATTCTACTTTGTTTCAAAGCTAATAACATCGTTAATATTTTTTAGGGTTACTTTATAATTACATACTTTCCCAAAGAACCTTCATTTCTCGTTTAATTTATAAGCAAAATTCTATTTAAAAAAATTATTTTTGAACACAGAAATGATTTGAAAACGATTATTAAAAGAAAATGAAAATGGAATGTGTGATTTCTAAATAAAGTAAACAATAAGAGCCTTGACAAAAAGTATAGAGTAAATTAAATCGAGAACTGTCACTTTGATGGTTTTTGTTATTTATAATTTTACTCTACAAACAGTTTTATGCAGTGTTAAAATCCGTTTTTGATTCCGAATTTTCGAGCTGCTTCAAACTGCAAGCATTTTTCGCAGAAGTAAAAGTATCGATTATTGGAAATAGAAATCCGCACTCGATACATTTAAGAAAGTCCATAAATTTAAAAAAATGATAAAAATTTTCTTATATATCAAAGTATGCTTGATACACAGTGGGTTTTATGTATCCAAAATCATATCTGACAGGAAAACTATTAGCCCTTATACATATTTACTTTATGAAACATAGCCCACACGGTATATAAAGTAGGTACCAAATATTTAATTTGCACCTTAATTTTCTAATTTAAAAAATTATGCAAATATTTTTACTCTATGAAAAATATTTTTAAATGCAAACACTAGCAACGTATCTGAATGATATCAGAGTAAGAACGCTTAATTAACTACTTCCCCAGTTTCCTAAACAATTTTTTTCCCCTTTCAGAACAAAAGTATGCGACTTAGACTATCCTGTCTTCACTGGATTTCCAGTGTTTAACAATTACACGTTAATCTACAAAAACAAAAAAGAAAACCTTGATGTAATTTTCGGTAAGCTGTTCAAAAATATTTACCTTCTGGGGGAGAAGGAGGTCTAATGTTTTCTTTGAAAATTTAAGCTATCTCATACAACGGAAATTTAATTAAACTATTGCTAAAATGCAATTTTTTTTTCCTCTCTTGCACAGAAAAAAAGCCATCACAGAATTGCGTGTCTTGTTTTTGAAGTGAAAAAAAAAAAAAAAAAACTTTATAAAAAGTTCAGGAGAAGTGAAGCTATATCTTTTTTTTTTTCTTCTTTTTTAAAGGAAAAAACATGCTGGTTTTTAGGCGGTTATTCACTTTCATTTTCAGAGATAGCGTCTCTGTTTCTGATTTTGCGTCAAATCACTGGGATTATACTGCAGAAGCAATTTAAAGTAAAAGTTTTTTTAATTAATAAAAAAAATCCTTTTTTTGCAACTTGATAGTAATATAAAGTTTGGCTGGGGAAAAAAGTCAGAACTGATTTTGAACTCTAAATGGAACAACCCAAGAGTTAAAAATGCTTTTACGTAAAAAATAAGGGGATAATTGAAATTTTTCTGACATTTGCCATTTAGAAAGGACAGTAAGGTAATTTTTAAGTTTATGCTGTTGTTCTAAATTAAGATTATTTGCATACCGTCTAATATATCTAGAATTCTTAGTCCGACACTGATGCCCATCCAAAAATCACCATGAATACTTGCACAAAAAAAAATGTCACTTAAAAAAAAGTAGTTAACTAAAATAGTGACTTTTTGTGTTTCACGGGGACAAATAAATAACAAAAACAGTTACAATTAGCTTTTGTTCTTCCCTTAACACATACAGTTATTCAAATGCAATAGCAAAACTTAAAAAATAAATTCATCCAGGTGTGAGCCAACACATAGCCTATCTTCATACCGGCCTGGCCACTCAGTGACGTCTCTCAGACCAGTAGAGTCAGGTGACCGTCAACTATATTAAAGATAGAACGTGCAACGATTCACAACCAATCAGTAATCAAGTGGAAAGTCATCTGATCCTAGTAGTCTGATAGATGACATTGAGTTCCAAGACCAGTATGAAGATTGGCCGTACAACCATTAACGATAACGTAACATGAAAGCAAGTTGAAAAACCCTGAGACTACTTATATAAGGGGCAGTCAAATGAAAACGAGATAAATGGGGGAAAGATAAGTATACTGTATTATTTTAAAAGTAACCGTCATAGCTTTTAATACGTTTATTCCAGTGTGAGACTGTCGATGCCTTCATAGAAAAATGTTTGCGGTTGCCTACGGAACTATGGTTGCTACTCAGTCGTACACCTCTTCGTTCGAAGCAAATCGACGCTACCGGATGTCTTTCTTGCCAAGGAAGCCAAGTTGGGATAGGCGTCGATTTCGTAGCGGAAAGGTTGTGAGTTCGATTCTGGTACAAACCAAAGACCGTCGTGCTTATTAATGACGACTAGGGCATTTTAAATACGTCGTGGTCGCAATGTCCTCCAAGTTCCCATACAACACGATACCTCTGCGATGGCAAAACTAAGCCTTGGGATCTTCTGCATGGCATTTGCTTCAAAATTAAGGAGCCCCCCCCCCCGCTTACGATCGGTAGTGCTGCCATCTATCGGCTCCTGAATGAGGTAGAAATGAACTCTTCGGAGGTTGTGGTAGATTTTAACACCATTAGAAAATACTATCGATATCGATGTAATCGGGGCTGTCGTGATTCTACCGGGCCTGCTTGTGCACTCCGATGAGGCCTACGAATGCTCACTTATTGGTTTCAGCACTTAGGTACGTCATCTAACGGTCAAATCTAACCAATGGAAACGTCGATAGGTCTCTTTCGGAATGCACAAGCAGGCCCGGTAGAATCACGATGGCCCCAGTCTAATCTGGATTTGGGGTTGGTACAAAATGCTGTAAAGTGCCTAAGCCATGAAAACAAGACAGACAGACAGAATGTCTTTCTTCAGAGCTAAAAAGAAATATGGAACCTGCATAGGAAGAGATCTGGACTGTATGGAGACGTATAATGATTTCCCAGTTATGCAGCGCAGTCGAAACACCCTTGGCAACACGTATGTGGAAATTATTGCGTAACAGAATGGTGCCATCTGTCAAAAATCCTAAGCGTCTGTACTTGATGACACGTTTCGATTTTTGACAGTCCTTCCGCTGTCAAAAATCGCACTATCTCGGATTTTCAGTTTCCACTCTTAGGAATGTAGTGTTTTGAAATGTATAAAAAATTCCGTACGCTTTCTTCCAGTAAGATGTTTGGCATATTATGACTCAACTACGTACCAGAATTTTTCAGAGAGTTGCTCGCTCTGTATTGTTAAAATTACTTCTTTTATATATATTTTTTTACATGCGTAAATTGTCCTCATTTTTAAAACAAGAAACAATATTATTAGATAGTTTCTCATCACTATAGTGGACATTTCAGCAAATTGACTTCTTCTCCAATTAACTTTCGTGTACCTGTCACAAGAGTTGTTAAAATGGATAAAGAACTAAGAATGGAAAGCTTTTTTTCAGAGGGGAAACAGCTCCTGTTCCTGTTACAACAGAAGAAAACTGCCAAATCTCTAAGCAAGCCCGACCAAGCGGAGCAAATTCAAACTTAAAAATCTTCACAACCAGAACGATTTTACAGCTAAGTAGCTGATAAAAGTTACTTAATTATTGTTGGGGCACAACACTTTATAATGTAGATTCGTATTACAAGAATACGAAAATTACCAAAAATACCTTATGTATAATAAATATTTGATTTGCAATTCTTTTTTCCCTTCTAACGCAAGTTTCTTAGAATGCAAACTTTCTTCTTATTTCGACGAAAACATAAACAGCAATACATTCGCACGAAAATTATAGAACACAAGAATTTTTATGTAGAGCGTCAAACTGAATAACATTTCCCCTACTGCTCCGTTTTTTCCCAGTTATCAACATCATGTTTTCCAAACGGAGGAACAAACAACGTTCGAGCGCGGAACATTAAAGCCATCCCAATAACAAAACCACTGCAACAATGCTGAAAAGATGGATGTTCTTTGTAATCCACTCACTAAATGGATCCCATCCACTCTCAATCCCGCTAATGGACTCGTCGAATGCCGTCTACAGGGAGATAATAAACCTACATCGTGCGATCGCAAGAAAGTGGGGTTTCTTGTACGGAGTTCTTTCAGATATTCGTTTGTTTTAGAGCAGACCACTTAGGCAGAACGATACTTTTTTTCTACGCATGCCAATGCAATATGAGCCTGATACTTCCGAGTAATGGGGATTAGTGAAGATTTTTGCACATAAAATAGCTGAATATAAACAGTTTTAAATACAAATCCTGAAATTTCGCGATTTTGCTTGGAGTAAAAGAGTTGAGAGTAATCACTTATAACATTGAGTCATGCTGTTATGTAGAAAATTTTAAGTTTAGATAGGTGAATAGCAAGAAAGATAAATCATGATAAATCATGGATTATAAAATTCTCTTCAGTGCGTTCTTATTTGGGCGCAGGCTCGGACTGGCTGTGACGAAGTTCACATATTTTTCGCGTCTTAAAATAATGTTCCTATGTTTCGTCTTTCTAAATCAAAATTTCGTTTTCCGTATTAATCTCTCTCTCCACTTTGTTTTTCGGCTCGATAAAATGCTCTTTCTTTTCGCGACAGTTTGTCTGGGATTTTTCGGGGTTTCCCTTCTAAATTAATTTCGCTTTAGCATATGCTGTGTAAATTCTTGGTGCCTCCCGGTCGTACGCCTTTGCTTTTCTCACGGGGTTGTAGACTTATGTATTGGCATTCGCCAAATTCTGGCACTTCTGTCTTGGCGTTAATCATCTCCGTTCACGCTTACCGGTCGGTGTTTGTCACGTGGGGCAGTGGCATATGAGTGCTCATATTTTACTCGCCAACCTGTAAAGAGCTGGCAGTTTTGTAGGAAGATTTTATTACACTTCTTGATAGCTCTCCGTCAGAGGAGGTTGTGTTCGTTTTTTTATGGAACTCCGGCATGCCGTGTGGCCGGAACGATTAGATATGTTCTTGGTGTTATTTTCTACTAATGCAATGTACCGTACGTAATTGAAGTTGTTTCCTGTAAGACTGTTTGGATGATACCTCCAATAAATGTAGCTTCTCAGAATTCGAGTTGTTTTTTCTGTTTTTAAGTCTTCAGCATAACTCAAGGATTTTATTATTTACACTATACGTCACGTAAACGGCCGAGAGAATGTTCTCTTAATCCACCTCCGACAACTCCCTCATACTGGCCAGGTCAGTAAAGGGGTCGAGCTAAAGGGGCCCCAGCGAGGCACGAATAATTGATGTCGTCGTAGTCAAATGAATATCTGCTATGTGCGCTTTTTTTGGAGATTTCCACATTTTGACTATTACGACTAGTTTACTAACCAAATTTTCGTATGAAAGACTTCTATGTGACTCTGAGCATTATACGTGAACTGTGACCGCTAAAAAAAATATGCATGTGAATCAGTCAGAATATTGTCCAATAATAACTAGTAATAATAAATAAACTTTTTGCACATAGCAATTATTGGTTTTGCAACGACGATATACTATATAATGAGAGTAATTAATAATTTGATATATCCAGAGTAATATGTATCAGATTTGATTATTTATTCTCAGTATTCTTTCGCTTTTACACAGTGGCGTAAGGGAGGACCCCCCACAGACCCAGCGGCGAGACGACCTCCCCGAAGAAGCAGGGGCCCAAACAGCTTTAAACCTTTAAAGCGCAGTGATCCCGCTCTGGGAACACCCAACTCTGACGTTTTGACTGTTGCAAGTCACGAAGAATAGATTGGATTTCTATAAAAATAGTTGCGGGTGACATAGCTCCAACGAGAATCCTTTACTTTTGAGCACGTCATTTCCCGTAAAGAAATGGTCACGATTCTTTTTAACAGCACCGACATCTGCTGAAAAATGGAAGAATGCGAGAACGGCTGGATAAATTGCCCGATTCTGAAAAAAGGGCAGCCGTTGCCATCGCTCGACTTAACTACCAGCAAGATGGCGGACGATCGAAACGCACACACAACGCGAGCACAGCCAGCTGTCGTCAAAAAAGGGTCTCTAGATCTGTGTCACGCGATAAACGTTTCGATCGTCCGCCATCTTGCTGGTAGTTAAGTCGAGCGATGGAAACGGCTGCCCTTTTTTCAGCATTGGGAAAGGGTTGCGCCTCAAATGGTTAAAATAGTTGAATGCGGTTTCTAGCACGTAAACCTAATTTCCTAATACACCAGTTTTGCGAAGCAGAATAAGTCATTAAGCATGTTAAGTATTTTTCACGTTAACAAACGGTTACTAGTAAAACGAAAATAATAATAATTATTATTATCATTATAAATGAAACAAAACAAACTTGCTTCGACTTGTATACCTAAGGAAAAAGTCCGAAAGTCAGCCTAGCATGATCCGTAATTTTGAAAAACATGGAAGTAAGTGCGGCTTCAGCGTAGCCAAAATTTATCTTATTGCAAAAGGTCCGATCCTTCCGTACCCATCTAGAACCGTATAAATAGGGTAGGGGTAAAGGATTCGAGTACTCAGAATGACAGGCCACAGTACTCTTTAAACAATGTACATTAAACTATGAGCGTCTATTGACTGCATATTGAGAATTTTGGGTCTTTCTGTAAAAACTATTACACACATCATATCCCATAATGTACATGGTATAATCAGAAACAATAATACATGCATTTTTTATCTCTATTAAAGGCTGTTTGCTCTCGAACAGACAGGCTGACAAATCGTAAGTCATAAACATTTGTGTTTATGACTTAGGTATGGTCAAGCGAGAGAAAACTTACTCTCTAAGATAGTAAATGAATACATTTTAATCCTTGCAGTGGCAGAGTCACCTTCAGAAATTTAATTTTTACAATATTTTTTAAAGGGCAGAAAACAAAGTACATTTATTATTTATTTGTTATTTATGACATAACGTTGCTAGACTACTGCCATCTGTTAGAAGTAAACAGTGTGATAAACCGTGAAACTTTTAATTAGTGGCTTTTAAATTGTTCTTTTTTACTTTAAAAAAAAATTAAAAGGTGACATACTGACGTTGACACCGCCCTTGAAGGAGTTCAAAGAGAGCTGAAAACTGAACAGGTAGTCCAATACGCGTTTAGAAAAATGTTTTTGTCCGATGAATTTAGAGCCTTCGTTTTACGAAATAAGTTTTTTATTGGAATTAAAAATCAAGTTTATTTTTTAAATAGCATACACTTTCAATAAGAGCTCAAATATATAATTTATAAAATTCAAATTTCATGGTTCTAATAGGTAGAAGAAAAACTATATTTTTCTAGTCATGACGACCTACATTTATAGTCATTTATTATTTTTTAACAGACTTTTAACTAACGCATAGTAAACTTAATTGCTACACTTTTTACTTCCTTGTACGTAGTATAAGGAAGTAATGTGATCCCGAAAAATTTTGGGGGCCAAATTTCGACAAAAAAACCGATTTTGACTACCTCTAAATTTAATTTTAAGAATTTTTTCGATGCATCTCATCGTAGGCTAGCATGCACGATCATATTAACGCGTCTGCAACTCATTTTGACCAGAGGCGAGTCTATTGTGGTCAGTTTTTTCATGCCGTCTGTACGTACGTATGTATGTAACTCGCATATCTCAAAAACTATTGGTCTTAGAATGTTGAGATTTGATATTTAGGATTGTTCTATGATCTAGTTGTGCACCTCCCCTTTTGGTCGCAATCGAATGTATAGTTTATGTACAGGACCGCCCAAAAGATTCGAAATACATTACGCTCTATGGGCCGAAATTCATTAAA
This sequence comes from Cheiracanthium punctorium, assembly GCA_038373885.1. Classification (NCBI taxonomy): domain Eukaryota; kingdom Metazoa; phylum Arthropoda; class Arachnida; order Araneae; family Cheiracanthiidae; genus Cheiracanthium; species Cheiracanthium punctorium. The sequence continues at coordinate 1,551,732 of JAWZYV010013274.1, forward strand.
CTCGCATATCTTAAAAACTATTAGGCGTAGAATGTTGAAACTTCATATTTAGGATAGTTGTAACATCTAGTTGTGCACCTCCCCTTTTGGCTCCATTCGACTGGATAGTTTATTTACAGGACCGCCCAAAACATTCGAAATACATTAAGCTCGCATATCTCAAAAACTATTAGGCGTAGAATGTTGAAACTTTATATTTAGGATTGTTGTAACATCTAGTTGTGCACCTCCCCTTTCGGTTCCATTCGACTGGATAGTTTATCTACAGAACCGCCTAAAAGATTCGAAATACATTACGCTCTATGGGCCGAAATTCATCAAAGCGTTTTTTAGAGGTATTGGGCTATTTCAAATGACTCAGAAGTGATATATGCTGTAAAGAGTTAGAAAATGAATTTCTCCATTAAAAAAAGTGTCTTTATCATTTACAGTTCTGCTACAGGAACACTCAAAAGATTTCTAATACATTACGGTCAATGGCAGTTTTAGGGGCAGTCATCCATTTCAAGCACAATACCGTCCTACCACATAAGTTAGGTAATGGTCCGACCACGGTCACGTGCAACCCTCAAGAAGAATGCCAAAAGTCGCCAAGCTTGGCGACTTTTGGTGTACGTGTGTGCATATTTAACTCTCAAATCTCAAAAATTATAAAATTTCATATATAAGATTGTTGTAACATCTAGTTGTGCATCTCGATTTTTGGTTCCAATCTACTGGAGAGTTTATTTACAGGACCACCGAAAAGAATTTCAGTACTTTAATGTCTATGGACATCTTCAATATAATGCAATTGTAGACAGTCATTGTTTGGTACATGCCCAAAATCTCGCCGTCTGTCCTCGACCTTGGCGAGTTTTGCCGAAAGGTCGCCAAATTTGGCGATAGTCAGTCATTTGGTCCATGCCCAAAGTATCGCCATTTGTCATCGTTCTTGGCGAGTTTTGGCGAAATATCGCCAAATTTGGCGATAATCTGTGTTGGTCCATGCTTAAAATATCGCCAAATGTCGTCGACATTGACGAGTTTCGCCGAAATATCGCCAAATTTGGCCCCAAAAATTATTTCGTATTTTGTATAACTCTAAAACTTTAACCCGTAGAATTTTGAACTTTTGTATTTAGAACTATATTATAATATCCAACTGTTTTCAATATCTTTTTTGACAGCAATCGACTGGGAATTTATTTATAGGGTGAGCCAAATGACTTTAAATACATTAAGGTGTAGGGATGCATTCAATTCATTGAAAGTCCTTGGTCAATGACTACTTTGGCTATCCCCAAAATCTTGCAAACTATCTCAAGTTTGTCGGTTTTGGGTGAAATATCGCCAAATAGAGTGTCAGAAGGAAATCTTTCAAATTGAACTCAGCTTGGCGATATCGAAATATTTGGCTAGAAATCGCTAAACCTTACTATCAGGGGCGTAGCCAGGGGGGGGGATATCGGGATATATCCCCCCCCGAAATTTTTTGATTAGTGATGAAATTCCGTCTATTTATACACATATAAGTTCATATCCCCCCCCCCCAGAAAAATTTTCCTGGCGCATATCCCCCCCCGAAAAATTTTCCTGGCTACGCGCCTGCTTACTATTATTGATATTTTACTTTCAAACAAATAAGTTTAGAGGAAGTGCGTAGAAAACATTTTTGATTTAATAGACGTGCAAGGAAGTCATGTGTTGGACACATCAGATTTTTACTATCATGTAATCAGGAAAATCTGCTGACTTTTTAAGAAAAGTACACATTTATAGGAAGCTGCAATACCGACTAGTGACTTACTTTTTCAACTGGTTCTGCTTCTGAAGAAAAGAGCACTTTGTATCAGTCAAAATTTACGTACGTATATTCTTTGTGGGTGTTTATAAAAAAAAATTCCTTAATTTGTTTTATACCAGTTTTATGAATGGTTTTTACTCTCTTGTTTTCGAACAGCAACTAAAACATGTCAGCTTTTTGGAAAGTCCGAATGCTACCCAGCTACCCTACTTTTGGAAAGTTAAACTATAAGGATCATTTAACTATAATTTTAACAGATTAAATTTTCTTTTAATGCCCTATTTAACTTGATACATAGCCTTGCATAAACATTCTGAAGTTCCACTGCGGGAAAAATCTAACCTAAATTATTTTTTGAAGTGCTTATACAGCTCAGAAAAACTTCGAAGAAAATTGCAAATTAGTGAAGAAAATATGAAGACAAAAGTTTTAAGGAAACTAACGACATAAAGCACATACTTTGCACCTAAAATATAAAATAAAGTTAAGTGCCTTCTTATTGAAAAAAGTATCACGTTGACGTTAAAAGGATCTCTGTAAGTTGTTTTATTTAAAACTTTAGACAATGAGGGAGTCCCTACGCTCTCAAATTTATGACCTGCAAGAATTAAAAATTTTAAGGTAGTGTCAACATCCATATTTTACTTTGAAGAATTTTTATGGATATTTAAAATATAATTTGTCGTTGAGTGAAATTGTTAACATAAATCTGCGTTAGTTGTTGGACAGTAATGGGCATTTTTATTTTAACGCTCGTATAATGAGTATTAGTAAGGCAAGGAAATTGAGTTATACTCAATTTATTTTGCCTTACATGGTGCAGATAAAAAATGTTATGATCCAAGCAAAATGATGGCAGACTTTAACTGTTCATATGAATTACTGCGCACTTTGTACCAGAGGAAAAAAAGAATATCTCGTCGTTTCATTTTTAAATAATGATTTGTTTTTAAAATAATTCTGAAGATCTGGTATTACTCTTTCTATATACAGAGGAAGCCATTCAGTCCAAAATTTTAATGAGAAATTAAGAAGCTAATTGTTTGAGATAATGTATTTCTTGTTTGCTTGCTTGCCTGGAAAGAAGGATAGCTTGTGTCGTCAAATGTGTATGTTTAGAAATATGGGAAGTTTAAAATATATATAGTGCGTGAAATTATACTTTAGAACAATGCAACTTTTGAGATCATTTTTACTTTTAAATGTGTCTTTACAAATTCAAAATACAGTTGCCCATTTAAAAAAAAGAAGTAGAAAAGCAAGAAGTATTTTCAGCAATTATTCGTTACAAGTTAAATCGTGTAGTGTAATAATATTGATAAAATAATCTTCCATTGAAAACTATATAGTTCGTGCATATAGAGATATACCGTGTGGCACATCCACCATACTCAAAAGTTACCATAAGGGTGTATGTCGAAGAAAAAAAACTCCGTTTTTAGTCTTGGTACACAAATTGAAATAAACTTATAGCATCATGGTCTCCAAAAAATTCCAGATGGTTCTTCATAAGCTGCTTTACACTCTGCAATAAGTGGAAAAGCTGTGGCTTTTGTGAGATTTTCAGAAAGAATTCTTAAACATGGATCTGAGCTGCAAGATTTTTCGAAGAGTGACACGTTTTGCGAAAATTTTCGATTTTTAAGAATTTTTTCTAAAAGCTTTGAAACTGATACAGATTGATCGTTTACTTCAGTATGTAGCACAGCTTGTAAAGATATAGTTTCAAAACTTTGAAGTACCTGGCATAATTGGTTTATTTGTACTTATACACCAAAATCACATGATTTTTTTCAAACTACACCGATAAGTACTAGATCACGCACTGAGACAACATAGGCTCCTTTATTGTAGTTTGGATTTTAAGGGAGAAACATTTTTTCGTCTTTGAACCATAGTAGCACCTAATTTGAGTGTTTGATCAGACCTCATTTGGGTAAACTACTCCAAGAATCAAGAGCATATATGCTTCGGGCGAATTACTGAACTCATTTCTACTAAAAATCATTATCTTTGTCTCAGAGCCGGTCCTAGAGTGGAGTGAACGGTGAGAACGCGCCGGGCACAATTCTATAGGGAAGGAGGCGTCAAAATACCTTTATATGTAAGACAAGTGTACACGTATTTAAAAGGTATGATACCATGCTTTAATCATCATTTTATCTATCTATCTATCTATTTAATTTACCCCTTTGAAAATTTATAGTTACATGGGTGTTAGTGGGTAGGGGGGGGCACATTTTTGCAGTTCGCAGCACTTAGAAAAATACCTAGGACCGGCATCGCTTTGTTTTAACAGCATTTTAATCAAATTTATTTAAATTAGGGTTGCTATAGAATTTTGTGTGTGAGCGTGTGGAATGAAGTTATGCGACTTCTTCAAAGATAGTCATACCAAGTACTTGTATTGCAAAATCTATGAAAAAACATAATTGTTTGTCATTTCTATATTCATAAAATGAATTTCTTGTAGAAATATCCACCTTTTGCATTTCACTTTTATCACAAGATTCTAATAACTAGCCCAGTGCTGTGCTTCAATAACCTTCTTCAATTAGGAGGAAAAAAGCAGTAAAACTAGATTTTTCCCTTTCACTGCCGTGATTTTTAGATGAAACTGACACATCTTTTAAGGCACTACCTGTTATCTTTCTGAAGCAATTCGTTCATAAATAGTTTTGCATTTGGTGACGTTTTAAAAATTCGTTAGAAAAAAAAATAGATGCGGTGTTCGAACATAGACCACTTAAAATATTTTTGTCTGGACTTCCAGATGATATAAGAAATATAGTTCCCAGGTGAAAATTCAGCTCGTGTTAGCCCAAAATACTCGAAAAATGGCCAAAAGCTGCAACAAACATAAAATATCTAAAAATCTGAAAAACGAATTTTTTTCTTTTCAGTAATAGCTTCTTTCTCTTGTTCCATTTAGTCAGACTGCCCAATCTGTCCCAGATTCGACGAACGATCCAGACGCCTATAGAGCAGACAGACAAACAAACAAGCATAAGCATATAAGAAATCTATTTTAACATACAAGCTATACATTTATCTGATTGCGATCATCAGTGGTGTTGATTGTCAATTTGAATTGTCATTGTTAGGAGCTGTGTGCAATGACACCGACTTCACAAAGATACAAACTGTATGTTGAGGACGCTAAATACAGGTTAGTGGAAAGTGCGTAACGAATAAGGACCGTGGCTTAGCAGCACAGTTTTATGCTTGAATGTAAAGGTGATTATACGTTTTTTTTTTGTGCGGGGGGGGAGCTAATGAGCGCGTTTGTTATTTCCTTCTTCTGAAGATTTATTTATTATTATTATTATTGATAGCTCTATATTATTAGTAATTTGTTTATTAATGATAGCATCATCCTGTGTTTTGACATATGTATGAAAATAAATTGATGAGTCGTTCTGAGAGAAGTTTTGTAGTCAAAACAATTGTGTTTGACGTGTTTTATATGATTGCATTCCGTTTTCATTTTTACACGTTAAATTATCACTTAACATTTCGTTCACGGTCAAATCAAGTATGCCTCCCAAATAAAAATGCTATTGACTGGCCTGCATCTCGAGCAAAAGGGAACACAAGCTTCAGAAACCAGCGAGCAACGGAGAGCAAAACTGGAATCCGTTCCTGTACGTAATGCTCAATCTATAGATAAACACCGCAGGCTGATTAAATCCTGATTTACTACATTACGATGCTAATTACGATTACAGTCTCAAAATGAACAAATTATATTGAGTGCCTCAGGAATGAGGTGCGCGAGTGGAAAAGTGAAATTACCAGAATTACATTCACCAGTCGGATGATTATCAACGTCGGTAATCAAATCAGTAGCGGATTCAGGGGAGGGGCTAGGGAGCTTCAGCCCTCCCCGAAAGAGATTGCTAAAGGGTAACATTCTGCTTCATTATGCACTTTAAGTATATAAAATGACCTTTTTTAATTACTTAGCCCCTCCCAAAAGTTTTTACATTGGTTTAGACTAAAATTTTGCTTTACTGTACAGTTTGTTTGGGTGAAATAAGCTTTTCTCAAAATTTAGCCCCTCCCAAAACAGACTTTCTGGATCCGCCACTGAATCAAATGATACTGTCCAACCGAAACGGTTCTTGGCAAACTTTTAAACAAGTTACTTTTGCCGAGCATCGCAATGATTCCGATAGATATGCCATTCGAGTTCAAACGTTTGCAGTTTCCGGTGCGAGACGCATTTGCAATAACCATCAACAAGGCAAGCTGACAATCACTACAAGTGCGTGACTAAATTTGGAAAATCCATGGTTCTCACTCAAGAAACCGGCTAGTACGTGGTTTGCTCACACATCTGAAAATCTTTTGACTTATTCGAGTAAGCACCAGGCGGAAAAACGAAAAATATTGTGTATCCAAAAGCATTTCAATATTTAAAACACAAGCACTTTTTTTTTCTTTGTGGCTGGCATGAAGGACATGCCGGGTACTCGGGCCATCAGATTTCTTGCTCAGATATTTGTTTTGGTGAAAAACTGCTGAATTATTCGTTGGAGGAAATTATTCAGGGAAGAAAGCTGTCTTTTACTCAAGTACTTTTCTGAGCAAACAGTATGTGGGTATAAAATGCCTGCATGAACCAAGTCGAATAGCTTAAACCCTTAATAATGTAATTTATTTGATGAAGTTGAGGTTGTCATAAGAGTAAAAATTAAATTAGAAGCTATAAATCAGTTTGAGTACTCTAAAAGCTAGAGCATGAGTTCTTGCTGTAAGATACATTGTAAAAATACTATGAAGAAAAGGACTTTTTTACTTTTTATAATTTTAATTAGCCATCTTTCAATTGGCTATAATATCATCAGTTCCAGAATAGCCAAATTGAAACAGCTTAAAGCTACCAACATCGGTTAAATAGCCGGCATATGTCTTCGATATAAAGGCTTATGGACACACTATACTACAAAATATTATATTAATAAAACTGAAAAATATCGCAAAATTGAAGTGTTTTCATAGTTTGGAAGGTCTTTTAAAGATTTCTTAAAAGTCACCAAAATTCTAGTACCACCTGCGTATTGATCTACCAAAAAACTGATGCGTTTATCTTTCCTAAAAACAAAATTATCAAATGCCGCAAGACTTTTAAAGTCTTGCGGCATTATTTCAGGATGTGTTATTATTTCAGGATTTTTTAAAACTTCATTAGAAGGCACTCCGAGCTGTTTTTTTTTTTCCTCCGTACGTATTGAACATAAGTGTTCCAACATATAGAAAAACGATATAAACTATCCAGACTTTGGAAGCTCCTTCATTATTTCCAGTTTTTTTTTTCCCTTCCCCTTGTTAAGAGCGTTCCAAAACTTTTGCATAATTAATAATATTTCAGATACATCTTGATTCCCACGCAACAAAAAATTCTGTGTTTACGAAGTCTACAAAATATAAACTGTGTCTTAGAGGCTGTCTTAATTAAAAAAGAACAAAAACAATCCTCTATGTATTTCACACGAGTACGCTTCATTAAATTTCCTGAAAAATCGATACGTTAATTTAATTTTCAAATAAGCAGATAAATTTTGAAAATTTTCTCGCTAATTATAACAGAAAAGAAAAGTCACTTTCAAGTGCCGTAATATGTACCTGTAATTTAATTACACTGTAAAATAATTTTATTCAGTATAAAAGCATTCGCGATAAGATGCCTACTAGGTGTGCATACCCTTTTAGAAGAATTAATACAGTGTTTAGGGAAACATTAATTTATTAGAAAATTTTTTTCTTTCCAAAAGTAAAGTTCTGTATGTTAAATTATTCATTAAACATTTTTTGTTTTCAGTAAATTTGTGTTCGTAATATTGTTAAAAAATACACTATGATGAAAACAACAGTAAATATTGAAGCAGTACAATATTTGTGGTAAAATAATAAGAATGTACAGTAAAAACAAAATTATTTTCTAATTTTATCAATTCCCTTAATTAGAACATTTAACCAACGTAAACTTAAGCATTTTTAGTAGAATATCATTAACCGTTCTATCGATTCATATTAAAAAGTTATATCGGTTTTGATCCAATTATTTTCAGTTTTATAAAACCGATGATGACTTATTAAGCTTTTTCCAGGGAAGACTGCAATATATTATTCATATTATTAAATAAACTTCTTAAAATATATGTTAATCATACAGTATTGATACAGTACTTTTGTAAAACCCTTAACAAAAATTAAATATTAAAAAGATAACAGCCGATTCAGTCGGCCAAAATCTGATCTTAACTTTAAAGATAATAATAGTTTGGATATATTCAAAAGTCACACTGTATGTAAATTTCCGCATTACAGAAGGTAGCAGTCGTTTCATTGTGTATTAGCTGCCGGATTTAAAAGCTTTCTAAAACCTAGTAGAATATATACTAAAACGCATTATCAAATATGCAACACATGGTCTAATAAAATGATCTCAGATAACTGAGTCGCTTTCTTTGAAAGTGGTGTAAGTCCATTTGCATTCTGATATTTAAGGGTTTTTATTTGAATAGTTTGTTGTTCATTAACTACTAAACTTGTTTTGTAGAAAGGATGAAAATTTCTAAGGAAATTTTTGGAGGAAGTGTTTATAGATTTAAAAAAAATATAAAAAAAATCCTCATAGCAGATAGATTGCATTAATTGTTATCATTAACTAACTTTTCGTCAGAAATGGACAGAGAGCAGTTTTTAAAAAGGCTCTATTTATGGGCAATGGGCAAGTATTTTGTATTTATAATTTCATGTTTGTACTAGTCGAAATATACGGGTCATGAATGGAAATAACCTTTTTTTTTGTTGTTATTGGGGCTCATTCCACGTAGTCTAGCCGGCAGCTTGTCTTGATCTAGGAGGTCATGAATTGTTATGAAATCATATACAAGATGGAGCGTTGCAATAAAATTCACTCTCAAGAGATCCCCCGTTCAACCGCCTTTATAGATTGAAAGTTGGTGAAATGAAGCCCGTTCAGTATGGGGATTTCCTGTAGATTCCCGAATGGTCTCAAAACCTTGTTAAAAGTAAGATTATTAACAAGACACTTATGCGTTTATCGATAGTAGTCATCATAAGAAGTTTTTACTGTTTCTGGTGAAATGCAGGGTCTTCCATAACTGATTGTTATTATTAGTTTTTATTTTCGCGCAAATTTCTGGGATGTTCAGGTTATTATTTGTAGCTGAAGGGATACAGGTAACCTCGTCTTAGCTGGACTATCCGAAATTTCGTTACCTGTAGATGGCATGAAAATCAAAGGAAAGTCCCTAGTTGCCGTGAAAATGATTGGAGGGTCTTGTGGACTGAAACAACACTTCTGTCACCGATTTTCGTCTAGCTACTTGGGTGATGGATGACACATGCAGCTGTACGAAAAGATCCAAATTTTCATGGATGAGGTTGAAGATACTGGTTGCAAGACCCTTCTTCTGCTTATATGGTAACTTTTGGCCCTTCATGTATAAATGAGGTCCTAAGGTGACATCTTAGATTTGCAATTATTTCGCAATTTTTAATCGGGTTGAGCTGCTTGCTAACTAACATCAAAAGTGGCTGCATGTATAAATGAACATTTATCGATTCCTGTAACTTTCTATGCCTAGCGATATACCATTGCAGTTTGCGCGTGTTGACTGATTGAAGAATATTTAATAAGAGTAGAGAGTCCATACGGCTGGTGTTGTTAAAGCTAAGAAACCGATGGACTATCTGCTTAAGAGGGATGCCTTGGGAAGAAGATTTTATAAGGGGTTCTAACGTGTATTCGTTTTACATCTAGAGAAAAACCGCCCAAAACTCGAAACTCAAGACCGAATGCCGCTCGATAGGCCAAAGTCCTGCAATTTTATACTTCAGCCAATGTGCAGTGTCATATCCACTGGGTCATTGACAGCCTAAAAGTCCACATGAAAAGTAAAACTTTTCTAGCTGTTTGTTATTTAAGCAATATTTAATTAGCGGGTACTGCTTTACAACTCTGTTTAGGTACTGAGGATACTGTGACGATGAAATGTAAATTGGGAATGAATTCCACTAGCAAAACTTTTAAAGATGTTGTTTAACGTTTAGTTTGATTGAAATCAAATGGAGCTTTGAACTGAAAATTGCTAAATTGGCCCCTGCTTGTAATTCGAGTAATATAATTTCAAAGGGATTAATTATCGTTAATTTTGTCGGAATTTTCGGAGCAGTGCATAAAGTATTTGTATGAATCTCATAACTAAAGGACTTTTGTGGGCATTTAAACATGCTATTTTTTTTGTAAAGCACAGAAGTTTTCCTATGTTTTGTGAAATAGCGATAAAGTCATGTTGAGTAATCTGCATATCAATAGAAATTTAATACCGCGCTTATTTATTTTATTTTATGATTATTTAAATTTAAATGTAGTTATTTAAATTAATTAATTAATTAATTTTATATTCTTAAGCATGCATTTCTATCCAATATAAATGTATTTTTTTCCCTTCTATAACAATTTATTTAATTTTCAATTGAATTTAAGTTTGCTGTGCAAATGTAATCGAATTTACAAAATATACGTTTTATATAGTATTAGAATACATTTTGAATCCCATCTTCTTATATAAACTGAATTAACTTTCAAAATATTCCTAAGAAAATACCACGATCTCCTACTTCATCTGCTGACTTTAAATAAAAATAAATTCCACGTACATTATTTGCTTCGTAGTAAACTGAATGCATGCCATCTATTATTTTTCGAAACGCATTTACAAAATAAATTAATAAGAAATTTGAATGCATTCCAGGCCTTTTCAATTTCCTACCTCGAGCACAGTTACCTCCGACAACGGAACAACAGCATAAAGATAAAGATATTACCATGCAAGTGCTGAGCTGAAAGCGAAATACAGAAAATGGTCTGGAAATTGGCCTAGTTAAAACTGCCTGTGTCCACGATCCCGCTTAGCCCAGCTTCTACTTTAAAATACGAAGCGGCTAAAAATAGTTCTCATTTATGTGGTAGACTGCGACTGTAGAATGAAAACTGTATGCGTATTTCTGAATAATATATTTTATGTCTCTTAACCCTTTGAGGCGCAACCCTTTCCCAATGCTGAAAAAAGGCTGGCTGTGCCGCACAGACAGCTGTGCCAAAAAAAGGGTCTCTCGATCTGTGGCACGCGATGAACGTTTCGATCGTCTGCCATCTTGCTGGTAGTTAAGTCGAGCGATGGCAACGGCTGTCCTTTTTCCAGCATTGGGCAATCTATCCACCTGTACTCGCATTCTTCTATTTTTCAGCAGATGTCAGTGCTGTTAAAAATAATCGTGATCATTTTTTTACGGGAAATGACGTGCTTAAAAAGTAAAGGATTCTCGTGGAGCTATGTTACCCGCAACTATTTTTATAGAAGTCAAATCTATTCTTCGTGACTGGCAACAGTCAAAACGGCAGAGTTTGGTGTTCCCAGAGCGGGAACACTGCGCGTTCAAGGTTAAGATTAAGCAGATTAAAAGTACGCCGAATTATTATGTGTTATAGGTTTGGCAGTGCAGCCACTACAACCGCATTTATGAAGTTTCTCATAAGATATCATTCCTCTCTGGAATGATATATTTTAATGTAATGATATTTTAAATGCTACAAGAATAAAAGAGTCTTTTCAAATAATTGAATTTTTTTTAGAATTTTCCTGAACGGGACTATCCATATAGTAAGGGAAAAGAAACAAGCAAATAGTTATAACTATATTTTTCAAAACCGTTGTGGTTCCAACAACCATATAAAAAAGGACTAAAATTTGTTGTCTGTGTAAAAAGCATTTTGATTTCAACATTCCATTTCTACTAACTCTTTTTGCCATTATATAAAATGGTAAAAATGCACCGTTGCTTTTTTTTTCCTTTACCAGACAGCAACGAAGGCAAAGTATTTGCTTAAAGTGCTCACTATCTTCGACACAGAGATAGAATGGCATCATTCCTTGCCTGCTCCTGGTGTTTTTTCCTACATATACTGGAAAAAAGTCTGTCAAACTGACACAAATAAAGTGCCAGCCAGGACGTCAGTCTATTTCCGTATGTTTTGCAGAAGTCTTCCGTAATTTTTACCGTATACGGAAGATTCCGGTAAAATAAACTGAGAATATGTAAAATTTACGGAAGACTTTTGTAAAATATACGGAAATAAACTGGCGTCCTGGCTGGCAGTTTTTTCCGTAAATTTGACAGATTCATTTTGGACACTGTGGATTTGCAAAATTAGTGGAATTTTCAATATACAGTAGAACCTCGATCTATCGTTTTTCAAGGGGTGCGTAGTAAAAAACGACGGAAAACGGGAAAACGACGAATGCGGGTTAAAGTCAAAATATGAAGAAAACAGTATTTATGAATACACACAATGTGTACAGTATATCAAAAATACTAAATTTGTTACCAAACTGTAAAAGAAACAAATGGAAGTTCTGTAGAAATTAAGTCATACTTATTTTTAAAAAATCAGTAATTTTATACTGCGTTTTCCCTTAATCTTTTAATTAAACAAAATTTTCAAGATTTACATTTTTTTTTTTGTCTTTTTATGTGTATTCATAAAGATGAATATGTATATAAAAGTCATACAATTTCAAATACCGTTATTGCGTAGGATAAACTAGGCACTAGTGTTGGCTCTATCTCATGGGCATGAATATTATTCTCAGCCTCTTCGCGATTATTTTCATTTCTTGAGTCACATTTCTTTCAATCTTAGGATACCGCACGTTGCTACTTCTAAATCAATGGAAATATAATTCCTACATTTCACACCATACTCATCCCTCATACTCATCCCTACTAGATGTAAGAACTCTTCACCTATACCATCATCAACCCAAGATATCATACCAGGAAGTTATTAGATTTGTAAGCCATATTGATCCACTTCATCATCAATTTCATTTCTGCCAGAAGAAACATTTTACAACGATGAACGCGGGAAAGCGAATTTTTGACTACGATACATGCGGGTTTTGTTAACGTTATTTGAATACAGTTTGTGCAGGGACCATAGAAATAAAACGATCAATACGGGAAAACGATGAATGCGGGAACGATAGATCGGGGTTCCACTGTATTATATATAAAAGAGAAAAAAATATATAATAGAGAAAAAATATATAATAGAGTAAAACCTGTGTTGAACGACCCCCGTATTTAATGACCACCTGGTCTTGTCGACCATGTCTTAGCGGTCCCGAGTACAATATAATTATAAATAATGGTTTATTTTCCTTATTGAACGACCACCTGCCTGACGCGACCAACGACCGCTATGTATAAGAAACAAATTTATTTAAAATCCTATTTTAACGACCGCGAATTCTTTAAAAAAATCTTATTTTCCCCCCTTCATGAACAATTTAGTACATCAGTGACGGAATCTGAAAATAAGAATGAATAAACTGATTGCAGTGAAAATATATCATCATCCGGTGAAGACACTGAAAATGAAGACACATCACAAAAAACTGCAATCACTTTCAATGAAGCAAAAGAGTGTTTTAACACCTTGCTTAATTATTCCGTGCAGGTGGGGGATGATGAACTATTTAAACATCTGACATGTGTACAGAAGCGATTAAACAAATATCCCAAAATGTATCTGTTATTACATCATATTTTTAAAAATAATAAAGTACCTACGATGTAAAGCAAAATTTCTTTTTCAATTTAAATATATTCTAATTTCATTTATTAAACTATATAGAAATCTCACTGTCTTTCTCTACATATTATAAAAAAGTAAGTACACACAGGCTTTTTATTATATTATATTTTACATAAAAGCCCTTTGTGATAATCAGGTAATTATCAAATAAATTCCAATTCTATTGATAAAATTAAGTACGCTTAAAATTTTGTCAAAATGTATCGTATTACCTGAATTCAAAGACCGACCCTCCTTAAAGACCACATTTTCTTGGTCCCAGTGGTGGTCTTTAAAAACAGGTTTCACTGTACTGCTTTATTTTGCAGCAATACACCTAAAAATCTTTTAAGATGTTAAATGCTGTATAATTATGAAAAAGTTAAGAAAAACCACAAGCCTAGAACCTAGACTTGCTTTGATATCTTAAAAACTTCAACTCAAGATAAAAGAATGCGTTCCCCTTATAATACGATTCCATACTTGCATTAATTTTTTTTTTCTTGTGAATGCGTGCTGATTTAACTACAAGATTTATGTTTACTCATTTATCTCCAAAATATACTAAAATGAGCGCTCAGTATTTTGCACTAAATTGCGTCATGATCCTGTATTAGAATCAATAAGAAAACGGAAATAATGCAGACGTCGCATGATAAATTGCGTTTCCAAAAATCAATTTACGTTACAAAATATTTCTGAAAGCCTGATTTTGTAGTAAAAGTTTGATATTGTCAAGAAAACTGTATATAGCCATCTCAAAGATAAGATTGATCGATAGGTTTGTGTACGGAGAAACCTTTTCAAATTTGATGAATGTTCCTAAAAATTTTGCAGTTCTATGCATCTCTTTTCTAATAAATCATGATTTCTCAAACTCTGACAAAAGTTTAATTGAATAATTTTAAAATAATAAGGTAAACACGTAGACGAAGGATTTAATAACAACCGGGTGGAAGTTTGTTGAAACTTTATTAGTTAAATCTCATGTTTGGATAGTTTCATATTTCTTTAGCATGAGAGTGATTAATTTATTATTGCAACTAATCAATCTATAAAATGAGATGATAATAAACATTGTATCGATGTTTGAAGTTCGGAAAATTTTAGAACTATAAAATTACGAATTTAAATTTAAAATGTGAATAAGTTTCAAAGATATTAACTACAAATTTTAAAAATTTAAAAAAAAAGTTCAAATAGAAAATTTGTAAACACAGTATTGTTGTATAGAAGCCAAATAAAAGTCAGTTGTGACGATTTTTGGCGGTATGTTGCCAGACTTCACGTTTGAATAAGTCGCTAAAATAATCTTTGTCTTCTTGAAACTATGCAAGGAGCATTTCTCGATGTTTACCTGAAGAACCAGAAAAACTGTGAACTAAAACGTATGGTTTACATACAACAAAATGTAAATTTTAACCAAAGACTTGAAAAATATTAATATTTTCTCACATTAAATCGCCAGTCGTGCAGCAGTTTCGGTAACATTACCAAACAACAATTATTTACTAAAATAACCTGTTCGCTTTCGTCATTGCAAAGTCGAGCCCCTTTCTTTATGGTGTCTTTTATCTGTTCGCTCTTATCGCTGTAAAAGAGCAACGGAGGAGATTTTTCAAGATAAGTTTAAGGTATATTCACTGAATAAATAGCCGAGTGTATAAGACATTGAACATTGGTAGACGGCTGTAGTGTGGAGGTTCAGGGTTATGATCTACCGCACGGATGTCGATTTAGCAAAGATTTTTTTTTTTTTTTTTTTTGAATATGTACGTGTGTGTGTGTGGGGAGGGGATGTTCTCCAGATGGGTACCAGTTAGAACCCTTTAAAAAATCATCCACTCAAAGCGTTCTTCTCTGTGGCAAATAATCCTAGTGTGATCTGCTTTGACAAAACAAGACTTAAATAACTGAATCCGAGAGAATGTCACTTGAAAAGCATGTGAGTGAACAATTCTAAAAAAAATTTTTAATATAACATTTCTACATTTTGACGATGATCTCCAAATAGTGAATCTCATGATACGTCTTTGAACACGTCCAGTGATTTAAAAAAAGTCTTATTCGAACTACGTGTGTAAACAAACTCCAGGTTAAACCTGTCCTGAAAAGTTAGATCCCAGAGAAATGACCCATGATCCATGCTGATAAGAGATACTCGTCACAGAAGAAAAATATTCAACACTGCATGTATTCAATGGGCAAAGCAGGTGAAACCTGGGTTCAAGACTAAAAATGAATTTAAAATAAGAACGACACAACTATACGGTAAAATGCTTCGCCATATTTACCGCCTCTTCCCTTGAAACTTTTTGATTTTCCAAATAAAAAAGGTCGAATTTTTCACAAAAGGTTTGATTACTACTATTTTTTAAAGAAGTGTGCAGGTTTTTAACTTTCTCCAACATCAGAATAAAGCATATAGAGTATGACAAATGATGACTGAGAAAAAAAAAAAAGACTGATAAAATATTTTTGGGAACGGTTTCAGACTAAATAAAATCATCGCTATTTCAAGAAATTCTCAAACTGTATTAATCAAACGCTGAACACTATCTGTACTTGCCCTAACAATGAAAATAAATCATAAGCATTCAAAAAGATAATAAATTTTAATTGTTGCAGCTGAACGAAACAAAGCATCTGTGGCAAACTAATTCTCAATAATGTAAAATTTACTGAAAAACGCATCCATCTTGCTTATCTTGGAATGATTCGTAAACAAACTTTCAATGAATGTAGATAAATGACATTTGAAAACCTTTCTCTGAAATCTAATTTAATCAGCTGAATGGAAACGCCGTTCGCTTTTCCATGAACCCAGATAAAATAAACTTTCCAGATATTTAAATATTTTTTTCCCTTTAACCAAGTGTCTCATTCTTCCTTTCTGTGTAGCTACTTGATTTCCTATACCCCCCAACCCCAGCCCTCCCTGTACTAATGACTGCTTTTATATCCGCTTTTTAAAAATAACCCCGAACATATTCGTCGCATAATTTTCGAGCGATATCAGCGAATTCATTACAAAGAAATTTAATTTCAAAAATTAATACGTTTCCGTCCGGGACCGTTATCAAAAAGTTTACTTTTAAATTCGTAAATTAATTCCCTCCGTAATAACTCGCCTGAAATACTACTATCATTGTTTAGCGGGCCAAAAATATATTTTCAATGAAGTGAAATGTTTTTCCTCTCTCTCTTTTTTTTTTTTCTGGAAAAGTAAATTGGCAATTTACACCGAGACAGATAAAGCTTTTTCTCGAAATCCATTAGTGTAAAATCCATAGCGCTTTTGTCTGTCTCTCTATCTATCTCTATAGTCCTACAGATTCATAATCCAATTATGACTTGCACTGTTACATTTTTATCGGATGTTTAATTTCTCGCATGTTCTTTAGCGCATTTGGAACTGTGTATGACATCATTTATTATTATTTTTGACCATGTATTGAATCGATTTCTAAATTAGTTAGAAATAAATAAGTAAAATAACTCCGTTCCTCGGTGAATTTTTCACAAATTATTTCAATGCGATGAAATCGCTTTTGTAAAAATGCAGATGTAAGTGTGAGTGCGTTGTCTATATTTCTCTAACTGAAGAATAACTCTTCAGTCTAGATTCTCATTCTAAGTACTGTTTATTTGCAATTTGTTTCGACTAAATATTCAATTTTTAATGCATGTTGGCATCTCTAATTTCGTTTTTGTCCATATTTTCAACTGATCTACGACTTGTTAAGAAGATAGCTTTATTTTAGCTAACTCAGCTCTTATCTTTGTTATTATGGACTATTCATGAATTATTTTATTGTAATGACGTTAGTTTTTTTTGTAGAGCTTTAACCCTACAGTGCGTACTCTAGCCAATTGGCTACATTCTCATTTTTTCTTAATAAAAAGAAAATGTTGTAGTTTTTGTCCAAAATATGAATTTAAAATAAGTACAAGACCTTATGGAAATAAATTCTAGTTTCTAAAAATGCATATAGCAACATTATTTTTTGAGCAAACAAGCTTGAATTCATAGCGTGAGCATCCAGTTAGCTGAACAAATTTTTGCCCAAATTTTTGATTGCTTCTAATTTTTATTGCTAAATGAAATGAATATCAAACTATTGAAAAAATGTAGTAAAAGGACTCAATAAAGTAGAATCGGGCTATAACTTTTTTTTTTTTTTATGAGAGCTGTAGGGTGGACATTTTAATTTTTCGAATTTGAATTTTCCCCTTGATTTAATTTTTAAAAAATATTTTTTCCAACATAAGTAAGCTTCAATGAAGCTACAGCTTTGTTTACAGCCCTTTTTGAAAAATCATGCATTTTAAGATTAATTCATATGTGTGCAGTCTCTTTCGACAGAAAGTAGACGGTGACATCTAAAATCTTCCTTCCATAGCTGAAAGAATGCAACGGGAAGCCGAAAAAGCTCGAATGAGCAAATCAAAATTCAAAGCAAAGATGATTCTTTTTCCTGGACGGAAGGTACACATGGGATTGTGTACCTTCACTGGGATCCTGAAAGTCAAACTATTAATCAACATTAGCACCTTCACCAGAGCCGGTCCGAGGAGGTGCGGGGCCCCAGGCAAAGCACTAGAGCGGGGCCTCTTTTCTATACTGTTTTATGTAAGTTACTACTAGCAATGCTTGTAATATATATTTCCTAGATTTCTCGACTTTTTCGGGAAATATTGCAACCATCTACCAAACTCAGTTTAATGTGATAGCAAAAAAGTGGGGCTTTAGGCGATCGCTTACATTAGCACCCGCCTTGGGCCGGCCTTGCCTTCACGTTCTTTCTGAATTTGTGAAAAAATGAGGGGAAAACGACCCGACTTGTCGTAGTCATGGGTTCTCCAATAAGGCAGTGCGCCGGCTGATTCCGCATTGCCTGTCACGAGGTTTCTAGCCAAGTTCAGCATCCCAGTGTTAGACCATCCGCCTTATTCACCGGATCTAGCGCCGTAAGACTTCTATCTGCGTCCGATTAAGGTGAAATCTGCATTAAAAGGAACAAGATTTGAGTCCGTTGGAGCTGTGAAAGAGAAAACGCCACGCGTCCTGAAAGAGCTGACAGAAGACTTCCAGCACCGTTTCGAACAATGGAAAATCAGCATGGAACTTCGAAGGGATAGAGGAGAGGTGTATATTGAAGCTGATAATAAGTAAATATGTGTGAAATCAAAATAAAGTCTTTTAAAGCGCCAGTCTCGCAATTTAATAGTCGCATCTCGTGCGTAAATACTTCGCCCCAAATGCACCAATAAATGAGAAAAGAGATAGAAAAAGTTGAATCCCCGGATTTTTTGAATTTTGAGTTATGGCAATGCTACACTAGGGAAATCTACCTACGGGGCAGCGGTGCTTTGGTCGGAAGCTTTTTTCAACGTTTTAACACGTCTTTACGTTACATCTGGAGAAAACCGACCAAAAATCCAGACCATTAGATCTAAAGCCGTGCAATAGGCCCAAACCCGCGACCTTCACACTTCAGCCGTCTACCATGCTCAGTGTCTTATCCGCTCGGCCATGGTGGGGCCGCCAGATCCTTACAAGGAAGGATTCTCCCTACTAACGTGCAGTAGAAATGAGCCAGGCTTAGAGATCCCGGGCCCGAACCGCATTGGGGCTTTGTAGTTCACTACTGTGTTTGGGATCATAAAAAATTTCTCAGATATTAAACCCCATTCCCTGTATATAGATTTTTGTAAATGATTCATCGACTGTGAATATTGTTGTTGTTGTTGTGAACATGTATATTGGATTTGTGTGTTTAGCTCGATTCCCGCTTATAAATCCTCGTCAGAAGGACAACACAAAGGGGGGTACCCTCCGTGAGGGGTGGTCTTTCTAATGGATCCTAACGCTAAGTTTCGGAGAAAACCACGGAAAACTCCGAACGGTTAGGTCGACAGACGCGCGATGAGACCCGAACCCTGGACCTTCACACTTCACCCATTTACCATTTCCAGTGACATAGCCACTGTACCATGGTGAGGCTACTTTTGGGAAGGAATAAAAGTGTCTAGAGAAATAAACGTATCTGCATAGTAAGAAAGTGGAAACAATGGCCTATTGTAGTGCTTGGAAATCTTCGAATATTTCAGAGCGGTGATTTATTTTCTTAGTTACTGACATATATGTTCATATTAAAGATTAAGTACATATCTTTTCCACCTGTTGAGAAGCAGAGGAAATGGCGGATGTTTTCACTTCAGACAGGATCTAATTTTCGGTAGGGCATTCGGGGCAAGCGCCCGGGTCCCTAACAAAACGGGACCCCCCCCCCAAATTGTTCTTTTAAGTTTAAAAATTTGTAAATTTTGAAAAGAGTTTTCGAACGAGGGGGGCCCCTGAAGCTTTTGCTCAGGGCCCCCAGATGGGCTAATCGGCCCCTACTTCAGATTATGCACAACATCATTCCTGTCGTCAAAAGTTCCGAAATTCTAGCAATAAAGTAATCGTCGATTTAATTTTCGGACATTACAACATACATATTGCTTAAATATCTAAGGGCGGCTTTAAAGAATGAGTCCTAACTCAACTCTAGTGAACACGTATTCGTGTGTGCATCACACAAGTGAAAAAGAAGGCGTATGTCCAGGTTCTCAATCTGTATATTGTTCTGCAATGGTCAACAATAGTATGAAGTCATTACTGAAATTTTATTAATTTAAGACAGCATTGCTGGCACCTTTATCGTTTTCGGAATTCGGGCCGTGCCACAAAGGAGGTTTCAAAGGGGAAGGATTTAATTCCCGAGCTTGGCTTGAAATCTTTAGCTGTTGCATTCTTAAGTTAGTTTTATACACACATTTAAACACTCTCAAAATTCAACATGAATTAGTCAATTAATTCAGAAATTGCTGTTATTATTATTATTTTTTTTTTCAAGTAATCACTGTACCGAATACGTACATTTTCTTTGGTTTCCGGACTACTTTTGATATGTATGTTTCACGCCATTATAAAGACTCTACAATTATTATTTTTTAACACTCTCTTTACTTTTAAATTCTTTCATGTTTTAATTTTTAAATTCTTAGTAATATATTGAAGTGTTGTTTATTTTTGTAAACAACCACTTCGCATTTCTACGAATCGAAATGCAAATACGAAATGCAAATACTCCAGTACAGACACAACTGAATGATGATCCTTTAGGCAGATTTTTACAGATTTCCCGAGAGCAGAGAATCATTAACTTCATTATTAATTATCTGCATGAAAATGCTAGCTAATGTCAGCGTTTCACACGTAATCAAAAGCTCTCTGTTTCTCGCCTTCTACTAGTTAACGCCAAAAATTATTTTCAAATGCGTGACTTTTTTTTTTTTCTTCCTTTCATCCTTTTCTAAATCATTCTTAAAGAAAGAGGGGGAACATTCGGTTTTCACGATTTTAATTCTCCATTAGCGCTTTTCTCCTCCCACAGTTCTGCCCCCCTCCCCGTAACTGCCTTTTCACGCTACGTTAGCACAAATCGGTTTTGGTTGAAGATAAAATTTTTAGTAGATTTAAGAGCTAACTGCACGGCAGGCATAACTGAGAGAGGCAGTAGCGCGTTATTGATTTTCTAGTAGTTAGCCAGCAGGAATGTCCTATCACTTTGGGTAATGTGCGAGACTGTAATTACATTGCGTTAAATGAATATTGTAATGAGTTTCGAAGTCAGTAATTAAACGTTACTTTTCAGAAATGGGCTCGAAAACTTCCCTTTTAGCTTTTGTTGGTCTCCATTAATATGGAACTCGCTTTCAGTATAGCTAAGATAACGTTTTAATAGTTCCCAGATAAATTAGGTACGCTGCACGGAATGAAGTCGGCAGTCCTTCTTTTTTACTGATAAAAGAAGAACAATCCTCGCGAGTACCGCGAAAGCATCGTACATATACTTTTGAAAGTTTAAAAAGTATTTGGTTTTCGAGTATTGAATCCAGTTTGAAATTTATTTAAAAATTTATTTTCATAATATATTTTTTTAGTGGTATTGAGTACCGAAATCTTTTTCCTATACCGGATACGTTTTTCTTCAAAAGCAATGCTTTTTTCCTTCAATTATCTAGTAGATTCTGAATCAGAAACTATTTTTTTTTCTAATAATTTCTCTAGGTGTGTTTCATTCGTGGTTTATCTGCAAACTGCCTTATTCACAAGCGCAATTCAATCCCGTATCCGTAGATCTCGATCAATCTTTTACCCACGATTTGTTCTGGGGTGAAATTATTTCAGTTTTCACCACTGCAGATAGAGCGAAGCTTGGACAATTCAATATTTTGCGTGCACGGGATGCCCCTAAAGGGGGTGAGGGGAGTTTTTTAATAGTCAATTTGTACTTGCAGGGTATTGTGATAGAAATACATATGAACTTTCAATCACCAGTTGGGATCCACCGACAAAAGCTTACCCGTGAAATCATAAAACCACGCCCCATACACAATGGAGAGACTTTTCTCCGCAGTCCGGGAATAGGGTACTGAAGAATACATTGTATTGCCGTTCTAGCGTATGACAACGCCCTCACATGAGCGGAGGCCTTAAATAAAAATTGCATGTGATTGGCTTAAGGAGCATCGCGGGTTCATTCGTTTTACCATCTTCCCCATATGATTTCTAACTGGCAGGGCACGCCAAAACCACTTCAGTTCGTCTGTTGCTTATAACCAGCAAAGAATAATTCTCAGATAATAACTTCGACTAGCGCAGCAGTCTTCCTGGATGGAAAAACCGATTTTTTTAACTTTGAAATTAAATGCAGTACATGACATCATTGACTTTTCCAAACAACATAGCTGTCTCACCAGATTCTCGAATTTTTTCCCTTCCTCTTGGGTGAAAAGCAAAGCAAGGGGGCGTTTTTATCGACTTTTAATGGTCTAAAACGGCTTTGTACGGTCGTACAGAATAGATTCACTTGAAATATGAAATTTGGGTGATACTGAGAAAGGAGTAAACTCGAATTGGAATTACGGGTTTCACTCAATTAGTTTATGTAGAAATAGAAATGATCAGCGTTTTCTTAATAGACTAGGGGCCAAGGCCCCCAGACTCGCTACGCTAGCTTTTCGTATGAGGCATTCGGCCCCTAATCAGGCTTATTCGTAAAAAAGACATAATTTCAACAGACAAAACCCGAAGATTGGATCAGATAGAATGTTACTGAGCTACACACTGCTTGGTTCTTGCAGCGAAGATATTTTGTTATGGGAATCCGTGTTATACGGGTCCTGAGCTACTCCAGGTCTGGAGTGCGGACTCCGCTTATAATCGCTGGAAAAATTATTTGCACTCCTCAGAAACAGAGTGATATTTAATGTTGCCATTCAAAAGTTATATTAATTAGGAGCTAAAGCGTAATAAAATCAGAACATCTGTTTCAGCTGTATTTTTAATAATGTAAAACCTATTGGACACCTTGCGAATTTGCCACCCATGGCGATTTTTCATTATTTGGCGATTTCCAAATGCTCACAACCTATATTTACTGTTCATTTAAGGTTACCGGAAAACCGCTATCTATATTTTCATTTACATAATCGTTTGCAGATTGGCGTACTTAACACCACGAATTATACCATCTCGTCGCGCTAGCAAATATCCAAAGTGTACTATAACTGCTATAATGGCATAGTTAACGCTGCCCAATATTTCTACTAGTAGCAAATAATTTAGCTGGGCGAGAACCGGCTTTAAAATAATCTGCATTTTAATTATTTTTCATTTTCAAGATATTAGTTATTCTGTTTTGGAAAAAGGAATAATCGCTCATTCTAAACTCCTGTTGTCTAAGCGAACTTACTATTTGAAAATTGTCAACTTTGTGTAACACATTTTGAGTTACTTATTTCATATAGGTTTTTATTTTGGCGTAAAATGGGCGTCATTCTAACTCATGTTTGCCAATTTGAAGCGATTCTAGATACTTGGAAACGCTTTGTTGCAAAGGAATGAATGATTTTATGCCAAATCTGGCAACCATTCGGTTTATTTTTTCAGTTTTTTATTAATATTTTCTAAAATATTCGATTTTCGAAATTTAAATCAACTTAGCAGATTCCTCGGAATTTTTCGAATCTGTGGGCACCTTAGTCGAAACTCAAATCGCTACGGTTCAGGAGGAGTTAGGTCAACAAGCTTTGACAGCGCCAGCGGCCTTTACTTTTTTTTAGAATAGAAAGATTTTTTACTACTTCTGACCAAAAGAACGAACCCACTGAAAAATATCTGACCATAACTAATGGAAAATCCATAAAAACGCAAAAGATCCCAATGCTTCAAAAATTAGTGTAACCAAGTGAAAACTCAGGCCATTTCCTCACCGGAAGAATATCTCTACAGGAGGGAAAATGACCCCGCTGGTTCGTAGCCTTTAAGGCCCTTGCAAATATCCAGAGACATGTCGCGGGACGCTAGCAGTAGGGTGCCAATAGCGGAACCAATTCTTCAATAGTGTAACCATTTCCTTTAAAAAGGTGGTGATACTCCGGTATTAATCAACAAAAGATAATTGGGGACCGTGAATAATATTGCGGTTTCGCACATCCCCCATCTATTGTTCGGTAGTGGACACCCTAAGTGTCGCGGCTTCCTAACCATGTCGAATTTCCCCGTTCAAATACATTGTAGCCGCGACATGTCTCTGGATATTTGCAAGAGCCTTTAAACCCAATAGAAACGATCATTTTTCATTGCATCACTCTGAGATGCGGGGGGGGGGGGAACCAAAAATCAGAGCTGTCCCAATAGAGTTTTGGAAAAGTCAGTGGGGGCCTAATATTTTTATGGAATAACGCCTTCCAAAGAGAAAGCTGCTGACCCACCGAATTTTCGTTCTTCAGGCTGAAAAAGATAGGGTACATATATACTTTCAAAAGATAGGGACGGTTTTATTGAGTTTTAATGGTTATCTCAAGGGCAGTAGTCTGGGGACACTACAATTTTTTTTAGAAAAAAAAAACTGTTTTGGGATACAGAAGATAGGTAGATATAACCTACAAAATTTCGTGAAAATCGAAAATGGTGCAACAGAAAGATTTCTTAAAATTTGTCGATTTTGTATGGAATGGCCCAAATATAATAGTTGCATTATGAACTTGAGGGCTATTTTCAATAAAATAAATAAACATTTAATGCTAAAAAAATATATTAACAGTTTTGAACTGTTCTGTCAATTTACGAGCTTTCTAAATGACAGATCATTCCCGAAATTTATTATTTATTGTCTCAGAAAATCAATAGCTCTCTGATAATTTTTTATTTTTGTTTGAGCGAAAACATTACCGGCACTAAAAATAGTAGTTTGCGGAGGCATGAAATAATGCTTTGTAAAATAAAGAGAGCAAAGTAATAACGAATAGTTTAAATGCTGGAGTCATGTACGAGAATATAATCAACGTGTTTATTCCGAATATATGATGATCGTCAGAGAAATTATGTATTGAAAAGAGAATCATTTACAAGATATACAAGGAATTTTTTTTATTTATAGAATGTGGAAACGATTTTTATGATGTTATTTTTTAAATCGGTTCCCTAACTAGCTGGTTGAGAGAAGTTTAACACATTTATTTATTTATATATTAAGAGTTTATAATATCGATTTATATATTTTTTTCTGTCTCCCTTTATACAAATTTCTGATAATGCACTTGATACGTCAAAAACTTTCAATATGCTAGTCTGCACTGCAAAATACCTATTATTATCTGCTGAGAACGTGTGAACAGCGTTTAGAACTGATTTATAGGGACATAGAAAATAATTTAAATAACTTATCCTTAATAGGCAGTCGGTCTATCGAACGTTTATCCCCCCCCCCCGAATGGCCAAATAGATAAGACACGGATCATAGCAAGCAGCCAAAGAGTGAAGGTCCTGCATTCCAGCCTACTGAGGGGGTGTCGATCTAACAATCTGGAGTTTGGGTCAATAATTTTCTCCAGATGTAACGTGAATACTTGTTAGAGCTCCTTAAAAATCCCGCCGTCCAGGTACCCCTTCCGTGGTCCAGATGTCCCTCGTATAGACTTGTCAAGACACAAAACACACACAAACATAACACAGCCCTAAACATAGACATTTCGGGCAGTTTTAATTATTTGCTGCACAATAATATCGGCACAGGATTTTATTTGTGCAGATACTATTTAGGTACAAAAAATGTTTAGCGGATAAATTGATTGATTCACACCACTTTTGAAATAATTAGGGTTTGATGATTTTCTTCAATCGTTTCTATTTGTATTTTAGTGAGATATAACGCTCGCAGAATCTTAGAAGATAATTAAAGCAGATAATGCAGATAATGAACTCATTACAAGTTCTTCAAGAAAACTAGAGTTTATTCTCAAGAAAACAAGTGTTTCCTTCGTGCTGCGACCTTCTTTCTGCTGTTTTGCTTTATGTCTATGTAAAATTTTATGAGTCACAGATCTAGTCGGGACAGCAGGGGTAAAAGGCTGAAAAAGAGTTATATGCCTCGAAAATATCACCTTCAAATCAATCAATCAACCGCTCGATTGATTAATTTAAATGTGAACCAATGAGAAAATGCAGGCATAAAAAAGCACAAAATTTTTAAAATTGTGTTGTTTGAAAGTTGTTTTGATTTTTTAAAAAAAATGTTTAGCGGGTGAGCTCAAAATGTTACATCTGGATGAATTTAGTTTTGGGGAAAAAAATACTTTACAACACAAATTATATTGATGTAGAAATGACTTCTGTTTACAATCAGAAGAAAGAAATTGAGCTTGTGAGTCACGCATGCTCGTTGACAACTGAAATATTAATTATGTTCAATTTTGTACTTTTAGTTAATTTAATTAGAAAAAATTGATTTTTTTTCGAAAACAATCTCTTTACTTAAATAATTTCAATTTTTCCTTGAATTATAGGCGAATTTAAAACATTTTCAACTAAACGTTATGCCACAACGAGCGTTACGTATATTTATAAATATTAGAAAACGAGAGTATTCCCCAGTATCAAAGTTCAAAATATGTTCTTTGAACGTCTTTTGGAACGTTTTTGAGCTAATTGTGCTATTAGGGTATGAATACAAACAGCTATTTTCTTTATATGAAACAATAACATTTTGAACCATTCGTGTGTAAAAAAAAAAAAAAAAAAAAAAAAAAGAAATACTCCCAGATTTTTATAAATATATAATTAAATTTTATTTTCTAGCTACATCAAACTTATTCAAAGGAGTTCAAAACAAATGATGCAATTTATAGCTGTTTGTTCAGATACTGAACTTCAGGTAAACACAGCAGATAATGAATTCATTACAAGTTCTTCAAGAAAACAAGAGTTTATTCTCAAGATAAAGAGGCTCAGCTCACCCTCCCCCAAACACACACGCACACACCTCCCTCCCTTTAACACACCAATAAGCTGCTAAAAAGGTATCCCCTTCTCACTAAGAACAGATTATTAAGTCCAAAACAGCAATTTCCACAGCAGTTCATGAAAAATAAATACTTAATTACTAACCGCGAAGCTCATTACAATATTCATTTAATGTCGAGATAATTAGAATTTTGCGCTACAACTAATTACGCCTCGCAACTAACAGTCTTACGAGTTA
The DNA here is from genome assembly GCA_038373885.1 of Cheiracanthium punctorium. Classification (NCBI taxonomy): domain Eukaryota; kingdom Metazoa; phylum Arthropoda; class Arachnida; order Araneae; family Cheiracanthiidae; genus Cheiracanthium; species Cheiracanthium punctorium. The sequence continues at coordinate 1,578,787 of JAWZYV010013274.1, forward strand.
GCTAACAACTAGAAAATCAGCAGTATCTGAATGAGCATCCGTAATCTAACTTTTAAAGGCGAAAATATTGGATTCCATGGAATTGTATGTGTTGTGGACTCGCGATAGGTTCGTATTCACATTTGTATTTTGTAAAATCATACGCATTCTCTATCTGCCTAGGAAAGCGGGTGCCTTGGTAGGAGGCCTTTATAAGGGGTTCTAACACGTATTCACGTTACATCTGGATGAAACCGACCAATGCTCCAGATTGTTAGATCGACAGCCGCGCGATAGGCCAGACCTTCATACTTCAGCCGTCTACCATTTAGAGTGTCTTATCCAGAGAGCCGTGCTTAGGGGGTGACAAACTGGGCAACCGCCCAAGGCTGCTAAAATGCCGATAAAAAAATAAATAAAATAAAATAAAATAAAATAAAAACTGTTGAATTCAGGGATATCAAGTAGCCAAATAAACTTCCTGAAGTAGGACTGAAAACTGTACATCTAAGCATAGCCGACAAAAAATGCTACAAAAGTTTTGCTTATGCAACATAATTTCTTGTATAGCTTTCTTTTTCGAATTTATAGCATGGTAAGTAGCTAGACCCTAAATAGCTTTTACATTTTGGAAACGTATTGCATTGACATTTTAATTAATTAATCAAATTTAGTTAATTAGAGTCCGAAGAGCAGCAGGTCTTTACTAGGGGTGGGGTGGGGAACATGTCAAGATCCACAATTTAGTAAATAGGCAAATTTGAAAGACCTGCAATTGTTATGACGATTATTATTTGTTTAAATATGTTTTTGCCCAGGGTCTCTAAAACCCTAAGCACGTCCCTGCTTGTTCAATAGACATTGGAAGGGAAATTTGTATTTGTGTTATGGCAAGCCTACGCGAGGGTCATCTCTATAGGGTCATCTATATATATGGGGAGTTGTACCTTGAACAGAAGACTTTTTTAAGGCGTTCTAAAGCGCATTCACGTGACATCTGGGGAAAACCGACCAAAACTTCAGACCGTATAACTGACAGCCGCGCGGTAGGCCCGAAAGCCGAACCTTTATACTCCAGCCGCTTACCATGCTCAGTTCTTATCCACTCAGCCATGGTGGGTCCACGTACTCGCATAAGAGGTCAATAGAATAGCGGATATTTTTTAATAGTGCAAATTCCCTGTTGCACGCAAAAATTAATTCTATTCAAAATCAGAAGTTGCTATTTTAAGCGGTGACTTCCATCTAAAGTCAAACCCTCTCACTTCACTAAATTGGAAGGATGAAACAATAATGACCCTACACTAACATTAGATGAAAGTGTCTTTCTCGAATCTATGATTCATCCAGAGAAAAGGCTTTGTAAAAAATGTAAACAAACGATCCGTTCATGTTCTCCGCCCAGTTCACTGTTTAATTGGGAGTTTTGAGGTCGAGAGGGGTTTGCTCATCCTCCATCCTCAAAAGTGACTTCGCACGTAAGGTGGAACCACCGAACTAGATGAAAATATCTATAAACAAAGATGATCACTCTACATGACTTCACTCTGAATGATTCGCTTTGAAGGTACATATCCAAAGTCATACAGGGTAGGTAAATAACGCTTTATTTTCATTTAGCGACATAAAGTGAAGTGCGCTAAAAGAAGGAGGGCAAAACTTAAAAATCACATTTGAAAATGGGCCACTCTGCCAGTCCTCGTGAGATCATACCAGTGTTGGCAGACTCTCCGTGACATCTTCCTCTGAATGTGACCGAAAATTTGAAAATTTCCCCAAAATGTAAAAAAAAAAAAAATTATTTTGTATAATGCGTAAATCGAATATTTCCGAAGAAAAATGCTTACTTTGTGACACTTCGTAATTATGTTTTATAATTTGTACTTTGAATGACTGAACTATCTTAAAAGAGTAATTAAACAGTTAAAAACACATAAAATTTTAACGCCATATGTTAGTATGGTCGTAGTATAAAATCCTTTTAAGAAAATATACGTAATTACAATTTTACCTAGGCGTTGGTAGTAATCTTAAATAAAGTATGTCAAAGTTATGTATACACAAGAGTTAAAACGAATTGTATTAATATATTTTAGGAATAAATGTCACATAAAATAAATCGAAAGAACAATCTAAATCGAAACATACAAAAAATTGCATTTTACTGCTTACGCGACTGACATGATACAAAATGTTGTTTCGCTATATGTACATGGTGGTGATAACAAGAATAAAACGGTGTATTTTTTATTTTGTTTCACATCAACAAAAAATAAATAAAAAAGATTTAAAAAAAAACAGTGGTACCTACTTAGTATTGTGTACATTAAAGCAAACTTGTTCGAGAGGTATCTGCCTAGGATGGGGATGTCTTGGCCGGAAGACTTTCTATAGGTGGTCTAACGCGGATTCACGTTGCATCTGGAGAAAACCGACCAAATCTCCAGACGGTACCTGCTTAGGTTGTATGCTATATGTGTATATATATAAATCGGGTGTCCCAAAAATGATCAACGATTTGGGGAAAAAAAAAAAACCACAAGACAATAAAAATGTACAGTTTGCTGCATTCTGCTTTGTGAAACAGGGAATTTATTCAAACCAATTTTCAAAATTAGTGACAAAGCTCGTCAATAGATGGCGCTGCTATTCTGTAGGCATTCAGTCCTTTCAGATCGGTATTATTTCTACATCCTAGCGTATGCTTCAAAAATGGTTTATTCCAGGCGCGGACTGGCCAGGTCGGATGGTCGCCGATTGCCGAGGGCCTCCGGCTCAAGGGGGCCCCGGAAAAATTGATATACAACTGATTGTATATCAATTAGAGTAGTTTGATTAATAATTAGAGTAGTTTGATATACATCAGAGTAATTTGATTGTTTATAGTTTTATGCGGTTTTAGGCACGTGAGCATAGTTTCAAATAAAACATATCCTAATATTCTAATCCCTCTAAATTCCGTAATAAGGGGCCCCTTTTTAATCTCTAGCCGAGGGGTACTAAAAAAGCCAGTCCGGGCCTGGTTTATTCACTGGAACAGCGTGTTTTTATCGTTTTGAAGTTTCATCATCTGAACCACCGTTTTGTTGAATGAGGCGCACTTTTCAAAGGAAATTCAGTGTTAGAAACGGTCCGGGAAACAGTACATTGCGCTTGATTTTGCATATTCGGTTGCCGATGTAAATATATCCAGGCTTCAAGCTCCCCATCCGCCACCCCAAAAAAACCTCTATTTCAATTTTGCATCTTAAAAATCCTCCTGAACTAATTCTCCGCGCTCCCCCCCCCCCCCCCCCACCCTTCGTGAAAAAAAAAAAACAAAACTGAAGGGTAAAAATACCCCTTAATCTTTAAGGAAATCTTCAAATCTGGCAACACTGGATGGTACAGAGTAGATTTAGAATTCCTGTCTGTATTGTGATCGTTACATTACGTTCTTGTTCCAGCGAAAACTTTATCTGTTTCGTTTGACTACGACTTATTGATGCACGAAGGGCGGAGGGGGGTCAACAATTTCTTAAAAAAAAAAAAAAAAGGAGAACCAACTTGCGAATTGGAGTAGTTTATAAAATTACACCAAGTTTAAAGTATTTTACTTCCAGTGCATCGCAACGAATCCCACAAAATAAAGCCTCTACGCACAGTAACGTTGCATATAAAATTATCATTTGTTTTAAGATAAATGAAACTATTAAAATGAAGCAAAATACATTTCCGGAAAAATACACATAAGATTGTTTTATCTTTAACTTCAGCAGTTAAAACGATGTAGTTTTTAAGAATTTAAACTCTGAACTTAAAATTGCTTTTCTTGCATACTTGCATATTTTTTATTTTTATTTTTTATATTATATATATATATATAAAATTAAAACTACTTTTCTTGCTATTAAAACTACTTTTCTTGCTTATTAGAACTATTTTTCTTCACTTAAAATTGCTTTTCTTGCATACTCGTATTTTTTATTTTTATTTTTTATTTTATATATATACTAGCTGAAGTACCCGTTCTTCGCACGGGAATGAATGGACTTTTTGATATTAATATTTGTTGTGATTACTATTTATTGTAATAAAGAGATATAGCAAAATGGATATCGCGTTATATTGTGTTCAATAATCATGCATACTGAATTTCAAGGCAATCGTTTTTACGGTGTAGAAGGCGATGCGGCGTAGCACAATCTAGTGGCGAGTTTTAGCAAAACGGATACGGCAAAAATATTCTTCGCATTCAGATATCGATGTATACGAATTTTCATGACGATCGGCTGAATAGTCTTGAAGTTCATGTGTTGACGCGACATCTAGTGTCAAGTTATAGGAAAATGGATCGTGCCAAACTCTTCCCCGTGTTCAAATATCTATGTATACCTATTTTCATAGCGATCATACGCACAGTCAAGAAGTGATACACTGCAGGGCCATCTAGTGGTTAATTAAAGTAATGATTTGCTACAGCGCCGTCATGTGGCGAGTTATAGCAAAATGGATAACGCCAAAATATTCTCATTGTTCAAATAGCTATGTATACTGATTTTCATAGCCACCGTTTGAATGGTCAAAAATTTGGCCTGCTGCAGCGTCATCTAGTGGTGAGTTAAAATAATAATGCATTGCAGTGCCATCTAGTGGTGAGTAACATCAAAAGTAACGCAGTTAGAATATATTCTTCGTTCTCAAATGTGTAAGTATAAAAAATTTTATGCCGATCGGTCGAACGGTATAGAATTTGATGCGTTGCAGCGCTATTTAGCGGTAAGTTACAGCAAATGGATAGTGAAAAATATTCTCCGTGTTCTAATATTCGCGTGTACCAAATTTCATCGAAATTGGTTGGACGATATTCGCATAGCAAACGGCTAAACGGAATAGAATTCGACGTTCTGCTGCGCCACCTAGTGAAAAGTTAGAGGAAAACAGATAGCATAAAAACCTTTTCCATGATAAAAGACTTAGGTGAACCAAATTTCATGGTGATCGGTGAAACGGTGCTGGAGTTTTTCAACCTCCTACACACATACCAACATTCATTTTTATCTATAACCAGTCTTATTATACGTATATACCAGTCTCAAATAAAATCCAGTTTCAAATCTAAGCCTCGCCAAAGTGCCAGCATACGCCATTTTGCAAGAGTTTTTTCAGGGAATCATTCGAAGCATTGCCTTAGCAGCAATCAAAATGGGAAATGGTTCGACTGCCAGGCATTTATTTGAAAAGTGGAATCCCTTAATACAGCCGCATTTTTAAAATTATCAACTATAACATGTTTTATTCATCGTTACTCCGATGTACTAAATGCGAAGATTTCAATTTTCTGAAATTTGGCGGATTTCCCCCAAGTTAAATCAATGTACTCAATTGGCGAGAATTCTGAAGCTACATCGCTCGAAATGCCCTAATAACTGCATTATTTCTGCACGGATAGTTAAAATTTAATGCTGTATTCTAAGAAAACCTATACACTTGTTTTCAAAAATGCTATTCCCTTAAGCTCTCAGTAAATTGCGCCAAAAAGCCTAAAACTGTGCAAACCGCTAGAACTCACTCTCTAAAAATCGGCCTATCAGCCATTTTTTTTTTTCGCCCAACTAAAAAAAAATTACATATTAGTCTCGGATATCTTCGATCCTCATTGTTTTGCGTATAAAACATTTCATTCCTGCTCTCATTTCTTATGCGCACACGATATTATAATTAAAAAAATAACCTAAAAAAATAAACTAAAAAAATCATTATTATTCTTTTATTTTTACTTTAAGAAATTAAAACATTTTATTCGGCAAAATCGCCACACATGGCAACCAAGATGCTTATTTCACACACTTTTTTCACTACAGGGGTTAATATTACGTAAAGCTTTCTGCGTGGAGAACATAAAAAATCTCTTAAATTCCGGGAACGGAAATAAAGTGGAGTTTCAAAGTTTTAAAGTGAACTATCATTTATTCTATATTATTTTACATATCTGTGTAAAATTTCAGGCTGACAGGTCCATTTTTGTGGAATTGTATACTACCCAAATCAACAAATTGACAAACAGAATTTCATTTTTATTTATAAGATAACCTACGCTTGTTTTTAAAAATACCCTCTCATTAAATTGCGCCAAGCGCTAGAATCATAGAAAATCTGACACACTTTCTGATTTTTAAATACGCACTAAAGTGCTATATATAAAAAGAGTTATAATCCATGGGTCTTCCCTATTTTCGTTCCTTCTTTCATTAAGTTGGAAAGTGTATCATTATTCATGAGTGTGATTAAACAAAATTAAAATTGATATTTCTAACATCCTTTTTTCTGGATGTAATACATTAGATGCAGAAAAGCTGCTCAGAAAAATGCACAATTCCAACTGAATGAAAATTTCAAAAACTTATACGCAGGTGTATTCATAACCCAAATAGCAGACGATTAAATAACGATAAATAGCGCCAAGCGTTAGAATCCTCCTCAAAATCGCGAGAATGCTGTAGATAGATCGCTTGAAATCCCTTAATAACTGCATTATTTTCGCACGGATCATTAAAATTTAACGCTGTATTCTAATAAAACCTTTGCACTTGTTTTCAAAAATCCGTTTCCTTAAGCTCTCAGTAAATTGCGCCTAGCCGGAAACTGTGCAAACCGCTAGAACTCACTTTCTCGGCATTTGAGCCATTTTATTTTTTCGCCAAACTAAAAAATTTTAACATATTAGCCTCGGAAATCTTCAATTCTTTTTGTTTTGCGTATAAAACATTTCATTCCTGCTCCGATTTCCCATGCACACGATATTATAATTTAAAAAAATATAACCTTACGAATATAAACTAACAAAAAAAAAATCATTATTATTCTTTTATTTTTACTTTGAGAATTTAAAACATCTTATTCGGCAAAATCGCCACACATGGCAACCACGATCCTTATTTCACACTTTTTTCACTACAGGGGTTACAATTGCGGAAAGCTTTTTGCGTGGAGAACATAAAAAATCTCTTAAATTCCGGGAACGGGTGGACTTTCAAAGTTTTAAAGTGGACTATGATTTATTCTATATTATTTTACATATCTGTGCAAAATTTCAGGCTGATAGGTCCATTTTTGTGGATTTGTATACAACTCAAATCCACAAACAAACAAATAAATAAATAAACAAACAAACAAACAAACAAACAGAATTTCATTTTTATTTATAAGATTACTCAAAGCATTGAATTATGTAAACAAACTCGTTGTCTGTATTTATGCGCTCAAAAATCCAAAATATAAAATAAATGCATAAAAAAATCGTCAAATTTTATCTTAATGAGCTTGCTCTAAAAAAGGAAAAATATTTTTCTCTGTGTAATTGGGGAGGAAAGATTATTTTTGTTAGATTTTTTTTCAAGGGGCTTGAACGAGGAAACTTGACGTTTTCTTCTGTAAACTTAACCTTGGTTTGAATTTAAATGCTTTCTCCTTTCAATAGAAAGCCAAAGAAAGATAAGACAGAACGCATTCGTGCTGAATAATTAATTCACTCCGGTTTTCAGGCTCAGGCGGAAATTCTCATTTATTCTAGGCTCTCTTGAACAGATTTTTGAGGCTGTTTCATTGATCTGTGAAGAAAGAACGGACTTAGTGAGAAAATTTAAGAAAAGAAAGATAACTATGCCAAGAGCGTGTATTATTCAACACTTTCCAACACAATCTTATTAGTACACGTAATACATAGTTAATCTGTTCGTATGAAATTTTGAAATTTCGCTAAAATTCGCATAAATTATTTCTGAAACTTTTTTTTAATACTTAATTTATAATCATTGTTAATTAAAAGCTACGCCTTATAGTTTCAACATTTCAGTGTTTTATAGTCGTTCTTCAGTGCGCAACGACGACAGTATAATTACTGGTTCTATAGCTCTCCGCAATATTTTCAGGAAGTGCTCTGAAGAAAGGAATTTTTCAAAAAGCTTCCTACCAATGTAATTTAAAGTGGTCATACTTGCAGCCATCGATGGGAAAAATAATTAACCAATGTGAAAATAGGCTTCCTCATATGTTTCAATTAATTTCAAGGCCATAGAAAGTTTATAAAAGGTATTTTCAGATGCATCTTTTAGCATTGTGTTCATATCCAAATGCCCTGATTTTGTCCTTCAAGAATTTATTTTAAACCTTCTAATTGTCCCACAAGCGGTGAGCAAATGGTTAACTTGAATCTCCTAATTCGTTAATTAATTTCATTAATTTTGGACAAAGCTCAGATATGAAGCTTGTATATTTAGTTCTTGAGCTTGAATTACTTTTAACGTAATTATCTTCCTTAAAAGAAAATATATATTTTGCATTTATTTATTTATTTTTTTTTTTAAGAAAGAAAGAAAAGAAATTTTCGCGTCAATTCACAAATTGATTATTTTTTGCATCTATTCGCAATTATAAGAAAATTTCGCATCTATTTCGTAAAAACGAAAATTCCGTACCTCTATTTATATAAATTCGCTAAGCATGACTTATACTTCTTGTTACTTCTTTGCACGAATTAAAGTGAGTACAGTCAAACCTCAGGAGTACACCACTCTCGGAACCGCTTAAAAAGGACTTACTAAGCGAAGTTTATATTATGCAAAACGAACTTCTATATGTTTATATAATAAGTGTGCCTATAATTAACTTACATAATATTGAATATAAATTTGTAGAATACCAATTTAAATTAATAAAATGGATGACAAATTAAGAAAATTATAAGTAAAAACGGCACGTCGAACTTTTAATTCAACTGTACAATCTATACCTATATAATCTGCCATCGTACGGAAGTCGAAAAAGAATAGTCCTGGATGAATTCCTAAAATTTGTTGATAAGGCAACAATCTTTATAAGTAAAAATGCTCAGAGTCGTGCTCAGGAAAAATTAAGTTCTTTTAGTAGATGATCTTGACTGCGACCGAGTTCGTATGTTGCACTCTTAAAAGTGACGTCTTAAGCTGAGTAGTTGAAAAAATAGCGTCGCAGTAAACGAAGTACAGTATGTAAAAAGGCGTTCTGAAAAAGGTCGGAGCTTGTGTAAGATGATGTAATATACGGAGTGACGTCTTATCTGGGTGACTTAATAACGGGATTTGACTATTGTGATCGTGAAAAATTTTCTGCATTCAGATTTTGATGGATACGTCGACTGTGACCATTTCTAAATTAAAATAAATAAAAACTTTGTATAAAAAACACACATAAAATGATACTTATAGAAAGATCGATTCGTTTCGACTGAAAATTCATTCAGTCTTCCAAAGTCAAAGCCGTTCGTTTCACAAAACTGTTTTGTTAGACGAACGACTCTGACTGAGGAAGACTGAACGAATTTTCAGTCGGAACGATCGTATCTTTCTATAAGTATCATTTTATGTGTGTGTGTGTGTGTGTGTTTTATAAAGTTTTTATTTATTTTACCGTTTAACACCAGTGTTTTGAATGCTTTTTTCCGCATTTCTAAATTAGCTTTGACAAGTTTCTGCGTGACATCTGAACGCACGGACGGACAGCTAGACAGACAAACCAAAATTATAAACACTTTTCAACCTTGCTGAAAAGTGTTAAAGATTGATTAAAAGGGGGGACGAGGGCATAAATGCGCTTTTCTTAGATTTTATAGACTATGTACTCTTGCTTACTAACAGTGGTCTGTTTGCGGTTACAAAAGGATTTCACGAAAATTTTTCTCCCATGACTTGCACTATTTTTGGAAGGTCCTAGCCGGAAGTAAGTAACCTGCCATCCTTGAGGTAACTTGCAATTATTAAAAGGCCCCAGAAAAGTGAAGTCTCTTTAATTCCAGATTAAAATTCCTCCATTTCGTGATATCTCCTGTCCTTACTGAACTGAAGCCTGAAATTATACCTTTACTACAGTGACAGGTACTGGAACACTCCCTGCTGTCCATTTGCTGATAGCAATCCTCCCACCAAACCAACACTTCTGCTCTTCTCCCCGCCCCTCTCGTACGCAGATTCCCCCTCGTACACCAACAACAACCAACACTTTTCTGCCAGCAAACAAGAGCCGTGGCGCCTTTGTGACACTTTCTCAACGAAGCTCCCTCTCCTTGGATATATGTCCGTATCTTCTCCATCATTTTGTCAGATTTATCAATTCCCACAGGTAAGCCAGGCTGAATGAAGTTGCACCTACAGCGAAATCTGTTTAAAATATCTGCACTGGGCTCATAACTGAAGGATCACAGGATTTACTTTTGGTTTTCTTTTTTCCCCCCTCCTGTGACAAAACGTCAGGACAGAATGCTCTGAATTATTTGAAAAATGAACGTGCCTATAGAGAAGAATACCACTCCCCACCCCCTCCCTTAAAACCTTAAAAAAAAAAAATCCTATCTTGTCTCCTAGTCTCCTTTTCAGAAGATATGGGTGAGGAAACCTATTTTTGTGGTTAGAAAAGCAGTAGCAATGGAATGCGAAAGGGGGGAAATTAGTTGTTCTAGACCAGCGGTTCTCAAACTTTTTTTTGTTTTTTTGCTTTAAGACATCAACTTAAAAAACAATTGATTTTTTTTTCTGTTTGTTTTTTTGGTGTTGCTCCTCTAAATTATTACAAAACCTCTTCTTTTGCTTGTATTGCTCTGCTTCTTGACGAGGAAGCCAGAAAATAAAGGTGAATCAAATTTGAATTAAAAAGTCAGTACAGTGGAAGCCAGATTATTCAACACTGATAATATAAAAGTGTCCGACGAATAACCGTAAATATACAGGGTGTCCCGAAAAGGTGGTAACACGCTTTAATTCTTTATCTGTTAGAAATAAATGGACAATGTAAATTGAAAAAATGTTAAATAAAGTTAAAAAAAATTACGCTGTGAAAAAACACAGGACCATAGGAACATAGTTCCGATGGGGTTATGAAATAAGTCCTAAATAAATGAACGGATTTTCTGCACAACCTAGAGCTTCTAACCAATCAGAAATTTTCGGAAGGTGTGGGGGATATCTCCCATATTCCCCCTCCTCTGGCTCCATATCTCCCACAAGGGTGGGACTGGGTGGACCCCTGGGTCCAGGGCCCGGGCCCTCCCTCAGGCCCTGGCGCAAACTTATGCAATTTAATTGTTTAATTTTAATAATTTAATACATACTACAATTTTTTTTTCACCTAATGAAATTTTATAAAGATTTTAGAGCTAATTATAACTTAAAATTTAAAATATATATTTATAATAAACAGTTTATCATAAATGTTTAATAAAATTGGTGATGATAGTTATTGTCATTGCGTATGTTTCGGGAACTTGTTTGCGTACTAGCGCAGATCTTTCGCCAGGAAATCTCTATTTTACAAAAATATCAGTTAACATATTCATCCACTGAGCTCTTCTTTTATACTCAGTATTTTTTTGGTTAAATTACATTCGAAAAAGAGTACGGGTAAGATATATAACCATGCAATAACAATGTAGACACGACTGTAAAATAGAAGGGGAGGGGCCCCATCTATGATACTGGGTCCAGGGCCCGCAATCGGCTCCGGCCCTGTCTGTTAGTGCCTGTAAAGCTTGTTATCGTATCCAAGTCTTTGCATTCGTATACTACTTGGCTGCATGGCGCATTTTATTCGGAAACCACCCATTTTATACCAATCTGAACTATCATCTCATTTTGTTAAGTACCTTTCTTTTGTGTGTCATTTTACAAATTTTAATTAAATTGTATAGCACCGAATCTCAGATAAATTGTACAAATATTATCAGTGAATAAAATTTAGGTGTCATGCAGATAAAATTATCATGGTTGTTATCAGTGGCGTCGCTAAGCATGGTGACACCCGTTACGGGCACATCCGGCGTCAACCCCCCCCCCCTCCACATACACAGTTTAGTCATAGTTCTGAATAAGAGTAAGCAAAATCGTTAACAGCATTGGGGCATCACATTTTTCCTTTGTACACTGCACAGATAATATGTTTTACAGTGCACACGGGTAAGTAATCTACAGCCACTGCATTGCTGGACATAACTAGACCCTGACTCCAGCAAAGCCGTGTGTAATCTTTACTGTACCCCCAGTTTAGTCAAGCACTTCATTCGCGCCCCTTGTACAAGATCCACTGCCCCCTTCCCCCAGCAAGAGAAAGTGCTTTTATAGTTACACCCCTGGTTTAAAGTTGAACAAAATACTGATGAAACGGCCACAGATAAGTTGAGAACAACCTACTACATTCTTGTTTTATGAGGAAAATGTTTAAAATTAAAAAAAAAAAAAGAAAAAAAAAAAGAAAAAGAAAAAACGTTGAGATGAAATAACACATTTTATTTCTACAGGTGCACAGAACATATGTCTTTCATTATATTTATTCTTATTTCTAATCTCGAAAGTCATTTTCGCCACCAAATCAGATCTTTTTTTCAAATTAATTGAAAATTTTAAAACCAGCATTCAAATCAAACCTTCTGCTGGTATCACCTGGTGCGGTCCGCACCTCCCCCACCCCCACGCGACGCCACTGGTTGTTATCGGGGCCTGACTATACAATTTTTGTGCCCAGGGCACTTTTCAAGTTTTGTGTCCTGTATACGGATGAATAAAATTTTGTGTCCTTTTAAATAAGCCTAAACTCTATTTTTTGGCCTATTTCTGCACCTTGGGCGCATGCCCAAAGTGCCCGAGCGCTCTTCAGGGTCTGGCTGTTATAATGATATTTCGGATACAATAATAAGAAGATAAGAGAAAATATTAAATCTATATATATATATATATATATGTATGTCGAAGGTCATAGCCAGAAATTTTTCATGGGGGGGGGGGTTACGACTACTGCAACTCACATATATGCATACGTGTGTGTGATAAGGGAGTGAAGAATATACATTTTGTAGGTCAAAAAATTCCTCATGGGGGGGTTATGACCCCCCCTTGGCTACGCCCCTGGTCGGAAGACATAAGCTTTTTACGCATAGGAATTGTTAAACAGTATTTACTTTCATGCAATTATCTAAAAATTCACAAAATATGTTCGTTTTAAATTTTATTTTTTACACTTCAGGGTAAAAATCAGTGAAACCAGCAATAAAAAAATGTGTCACACGAAAATATATGAATAATTTTTTTAATGTACAAAAATAAAAAAATAACACGAATGATAATTTTAAAAATAAACAGCGTTTTAATTTTCGCTATTTTAGTTTCATAAGAAATGGACCATTCGTGTATTTCAACAGTATCGTTATTTGTTTTTACGATAACAATAATAATAATAATAAAAAAAAAAAAAAACACGGAAAAGAAAAATTTCCTCAAAATTTCCCACCAGTGGAAAAGAAAACTAATTCAGAGGTATTTCATTCATACTACGATACCGCCATCTACACAGAAAAACGCAAACTAAAATCCTTGTTTTCATCTCCAATAAGAAATAACTAGCTGCCGATCCCTTTATTAAGACAACTCCCCAATTTAACTTATTTATGTTTGCATCACTGAAAACACCTTGACTGCCTTTTATAATGTTTTCTATTTTGATTAATTCTGATACACCGAACATTTACAGGTTTTAAAACAGGCAAACTATTTCTGTTCTACGTAAATAATGAAGTAGATCGGTGTGCAGGGAGGAGACTCAAGACAAGTAACAGCCAGGCAGCATTGTCAAAATGCAATGCTGCTCTGCTTTCAATCCACAAAGTAAGCTGTAGGCAGGCATGATATGGAGTGTGGAAGTGTTTCCTGGTATGTAACGGGTGCTGAGGGACATGCTATGTTATAGTACGCCTTGTAACTCTAACTCAAGTTTTGTGATTCCAGCTTCATAACCCGCGATCTTTGATTATCCCGGAAGGACAGCATGAAGTAATTGTCTGCGTGTTGTGGTTATTTATTTATTTTTTGCCGAGCTACGAGCATGTGGATAACGATGAATTTCTCAAGACTTGCATACTTAGCCTTCTATTTGTGTACTTTAGTATGCATTGTACGAACCTCTGAAATCAGTGATGTAGTTAGTACTGTACAGCCTCTTTCGAGAGATGAGAGGGACCTAGCATGTACAAATGTTCGCTATGCATACCAAAAAAGAGGTTTTAGTAATAGTGATGTACCTTTAAAAGCTATATCAGGTAAGATGTCTGTTTCCATTATATTTCTTTGTAGTTTAGTTTGTCGAATTCGTTTTAAAGTGTACTGAATGTAATTTTTGTTGTCATATACTGAAGATCGACATCATTTCGTTTATCCGATCAATGTATATACAAGTCAATTAGTTTAAAAATTGTACAGTGACATCTGTAAAATGCATTTTAAATTGATATCTCTGTCAGGTATAGAAAAAAACATAAATCTTAATTTAAAATAAACTTAATTTTTTGAAAGGTAAAGCTCTGTTATAAACTTTATGTACTGATATTTATACACGAGTAAACACGCAAACTTGTTTCCAAATTGAATTATTCATGAATGTTTAAATTGATTCGAGGCATATTTAAAAATTTTTTAATCATTTAGTTTATTGAACTATAGAGGTCACCTATTTAAAGTAGCACGCCTAGTAATGTTATAATATTTCTCACATATTTCATAAGCGTTATAACATGACTAATTTATTTTTCGGGGTGTGGTGGAGGTTCATTATAGCTTATTTAAGAGTAAAAATAGAAAATTTTCAAACAGATTTTGAATAAAGGATTTAAAATTAATGGTTTTCTTTTCGAAGTTGTGTTGGACACGTGTCCTATCTTTTCATGACGTTACACTAATGTGTACTACATTAAATTTAAAAATTATGTACACACGCATTTGACATTTCCAACTGCAAAATAAGGTAACTCTTTGAAACTCAGTATGCCTACAATAATTCACATTACGTCGGCTGTGATTTAAAAGTATATTGTAATGTGCATATAGCGTTGCGGGTTTTTGAACAATGTGTAGCAATATTTTGATCAGTAGAAAGTGTTTGTATTCACATACAAAGCTAACACCAAGCATAAAAGCATCTGTTCACACGATGACATTTCTTTGAATAATTTCGATCAAATAATTTATAAGACACTGAACGTGGTAGATGGCTGAAGTGTGAAGGTCCAGTGTTCTGGCCGACCGCGCGGCTCTCTATCTAAAGATCATGAGTTTTGGGTGGTTTTCTCTAGATGTAACGTAAATACTCGTTAGAACCCCTTAAAAAGTTCTTCGTCCAAGGCACCCCACCCCCTCCTAGGTAGATAAAACCCTCGTGTAGATTTACCTTAAAACCCAACACACACAAATGCATGTTGCAGGAATCTCACCTGGAGATTGCTTTCACAGCTTTCTAATTGTACCTTCAAATTATTATTATTATTATTATTATTATTATTATTATTTAGCCTAAATTGGAAGTTTAAACAGCTTTGTTATACGTGTCTCAAATAATGGAATTATCGAATGTTTAACTTTTTACCTAACTTTTTTCCCCCTTTTTCGGGAGGGTTAATCCTATTGGGTTGTGAAAGCCTATTACAAAAATTGTTTATCATAAGCCTACCTCTTCCGCTCAGATGATTATTTTTTGGACTGTATTATTCGATAGACAGAATTGTGTGTGTGTGTGTGTGTAATATTTCTGATTAGAGCAACATTAAATAAAGTATCGCAGACTTTAAAGCACGTATGGGAAACTGTGGAAAGTTGCGGGCCAAATTTAAGGATTATAGCAAAGTCGCGGGCCGTAAAAATGGGATTTTGAATGGTTTATATTGGTTTTCTATGGGAATTTGAAATGTTAAGTGGGCCGGATCCAAATCCGTGGCGGGCCACATCGGGACCGCGAGCCGGGGGTACCCGTGTATTCTTTAAAGTTACACTACCCAAAGACTTAGTCGTGAGCGATTTCTGATATCCTCGTCTCCCCTTAGCTCTACAATATCTAATTTTAGCTTAAGTTTTGTGTGTTAAGGCACAACTTATTGAGCGGCTACATGTAGGTTTTCTGTGTAGGTGGGGTGTACCTTGGGCGTCAGACTTTTTAAGAGGTTCTAACGCGTATTCACGTTACATCTGGCGAAAACCGCCCTGAAGTCTGGACCGTTAGATCGACGGCATCGGACCAGAACCCTGTACCTGCACACTTCAGCCACCTACAATTTTCTTTGTTATACCCCTTCGAGCATGGTGGGATCGTTATGCGTCTGATTACGCGATATGCCAAGTTGTCCCATAGTGCCGGACGATGTTGAAATTTTTACATCCTGATGTAACATCAGCTTTACATCGATGTCAATATATTAACAGATGTTTTTTTTATTCTTATTTAATGCGCAATAGGTAATTAAACATACTCTTGAATTTCTGAGAAAATCTCAATTGACATGTACAATAAAAAATAAACCCTTAAAACAATGTTATTTTTACAGAAGGGCTAATAAAAAAAAAAAAAAAAAAGCTTAATTTTTCTAGTCAGTGTTTCATAATGAGCGAAATGTTACCCTTCAGCAATTTTTTTTTCTGGGGGGGGGGGGCGTGTGTGTGTGCCCTAGCCCCCTCTCCCGAGATATCCCAGACGTGTCACACTCAAAAGGAATACAACATGGCATACTTGTGTCTTCTGAAAAAGGTTTTTCTGGCTCCTAAGATTTCACAACTTTTATCGATCTCTGTCCATTATGAGTTATAATAACAATGTTATAAAATTTTTGGATAGGAATGGTTGCGAAAAGTGAATAGTCTTCGCTGTGCGAGAAGAGACGAGACAGACGGATATATTTCGTCGCGGACAGCAGTTGTGAATGTATGGTTGTTTCGTCTCGCAACCATTTCTGTTTTTAGATGGCGAGAGAGGTTCGGAGTGTGTGTGTGAAAATCAATAAAAAATAAATTTAAACGTTTTCAAGAAAATTAAAATTGCAGAATAGTAATAAAATTTAAAGCATTAAATTTCAGCAACAGGTAATTAACTGTGCTGTAGTAACAGCAGTTAATTACCACTAAAAGTAACAATAAATGTAACTGTGCAATTGTCAAAAAAGCACTCGTGTATTGTAACATAACTGTATCTATAAGGAATGCAAACCTTTAATAAGATTTCACAGCCACCATCCACCATTTTGGTATCACCAAAATGGCCCGACTATAGCATTATTGTTCTCGAGACACTTCAAATTTTATGCCCCTGTATGCAGCTTTGAACTAAATTTCGTGGGCACATTTGTGTATGTATGCCCAGGGCACGTGCCCGAAGTGCCTATGCGATAATCGTTACCTGCTTGGTAGCATGTCGCGGATTCTAGGCAATTGAATTCCAATGGTCGATACAATTCACACGTACTACCACCATATGCCTCACCGTGGCTGTGTGTATAATACGCTGCGACATAATAGACGACGATTGAAGATCCCGCGTTCGGGCCTACCGCGCGGCTGTCTATCCAAAGGTATGGATCGGCTTTCTCCAGATGTAACGTGAATACGCGTTAGAGACTTTAGACTTCTGCTTAAGTCATCCCAACTGCTGTTGGCAGATATGTCCTTCCTTTTGACTTGTCATAGCACAAACACCAAATACTCCCAGTGTAACTTATTTCACGTAATGTACCATAACAATTAATGTTAATTAATCTGAAGTTAAATCGAATGCGAAATTTATTATGAATTTTTACTAGTGTAACAGCATGGAGGTTACCTCATTCTAACAATTAAAAGGAAGAACAAATCGTCTCTAACATAATCAGATGGCTATTTTAAACAAAGTTCGTTATAAAAAAAAATATATATATATATCAAATTTCCTAAAAGTTGTTTACAAGAGTATTTGGATACTGCGGCGTGTATTTACTATGCAACTCCTGCGTGAATTTATTATGTTAAGTTGGCTGTTTAGAAAAAAAAAATACAATGTACGTCTGTTTTATACAAGTTCTAATGAAAGTTACTAAAGGCAATCTAAAAAAGTTCATAATATATCTTAACCAAGCTGGCCTACTTGCTTTTACGATAAACCTATAAGAATTGGTCCTTTTACGGAAGGAAAAAAAAAAAATCTTAATGCTGCATATATATTCTATAAGATTAAACGATTAAAAAACTTCTTGAAAGTTTCACGGTTTGTATAGATTTATCATTGACAAGAGTGCAAACCTAAACTTTATCCAGAAAAGGGTAGGTGTCAATTTTTTCTACCCCGAGAAGGGATCGAAAGGTTTAAAATGTGCATTCGTTACTGTTTATTTGCGAATTTCGCTTTTGATCACTTCTTTATTCTTACGATATCTTGTACGATCATACAAATTTAAAAAAGGATAATTATTTTCTAAAAAAATGAATTCTAGATACTTCTCGCCACCTATAACATTTTTAATTGAATTAAAACTATCGATAAATAAAATTCAATCTTGATAGCAAGTCCGGTCTCGAACGGCCTGCAGAAATTCCCCCTCTAGTCCTTTCCATTTTTCTGACCACGTAGATTTTTCTTCTAGTTAACTGATTTTATTAGTCGATTTATTCTGGTTAAACTCATATAAATTTCTTTGCGGTTCGTATCAGATGAAACCTGAACACTCACACCTGTTGCTAAAAGTAGCCTCCACAATTGCACGCTTTGTTACCGATATCTCGTCTCATTCCTTATCCTCATCTAGTTCTATCAATGAAAACACACGTAAAACAAACTTAACTTATCAGCTATTTAAAACATTTCCGGCTATAGGCACTATCTCTGTTCCCATGCCTTGCCGCGCTAACCACATCTACAAAGAATACATTGTTGAGAAAATTTAAATACTACGCCAGGCAAAGAGACTATCTTCCAAACATTACACGCTTCGAAAGCTTTGCTCGGTCAAGCATTGCAGCCCCTCATTTGTTTTAAAATAGTTACCTGTGTCTGAGAAAGTTTTATTTTTTTCTTGGCATAGCTGGCAACATTATTGTTTCGCGTCTTCTTATGATAGCCGTGAAAATTGACTTCTGTTTCGAAAAATAATGTACTGTTTTAACTTCCAACAAAGTTAAGTGTTTGTTGGTTTATATTTGTTTCGCTGAGTTTGCTCTGACTGTTGTGAATTATACATATATTGCCTAAAACTTTATGTATGTGCTTTAGGAGATGAAGGCCTTAGACCAGTACTACAATTCCTTTGTGTGCTAATAAATCTATAATTATAGCTGTAACAGGATTAGGCTTTTAAGAGGATATCAGCAGATGGAACAGGAATCTGCGGAGTCCCATATGAGAAAATCTATTTCGTTCATATTCAAAATTACTACGGTATTGTCTAGGCTTTCTCTCCCCAATCTAGCATCTTATACGATATATTAATTGCTGTATCAGAAATTCCGATATTTTTCCTGCCACTTTCAATTTGTGAAATTAAAATTTGTAAAATCCGTTTTGCTAAAAGTGATTTAATATTTAAAAATATTGCGGGGAAAATGTAGAATTTGCTGTTTCTGAAATTTTTATATCATGGCAGTAGCTTGATGAAGGAGAAAAACAAACAAAATATTAATAACCAGGCCCAGCGAAAGGGGGGGGGGTTACAGCCGGGGCACGTCGAACTAGAGGGGGCCCGTGAATTTTTCAAAATGCACAACAAATTTCCTTTCTACATCTTTACTTTTAAAAAATTACTTTAAGAAATCGCAGCCGAACGCAGTGCCGGTCCTAGCTATTTTTCTAAGTGGTGCAAAATACAAAAATGCGCCCCTTCCCTCAGCTAGAAAAATCAATTAAAGCCTCTGGATTTATTGAACATACTAACAGAATATAAACTGAACGATCTATTTCCAAATGTTTGCATTGCCTTTAGGGTATTTTTTAACCATTCCAGCAACGGTAGCTTCTGCTGAACGATCATTCAGCAAATTGAAACTCATAAAAAATTTAAGATCAACCATGTCTCAGGAACGACTTGTAGACTTAAACTTGACAAGACTAAGCATCGAATCTGACATTGCCACAACTATTAATTTTGGATGATATTATACGAAATTTTGCAAGTAAAAAGGCACGAAAAGCCATTATTAAAGTTAAATAATAAATATGCTAATTCTTCTATTTATGTATATTTTTAACCTTCAAGCATGAATAAAAAAAATCGCTAAATATGAAGATTTCCTTACTCATTCTTTTCTTTTAGCATTCTATATAAAAATCACTAAAAGAAAAAAAAATAATTTTCGAAACTGTGTGTTTAACTATAGCAAAATATGAACTGATGCATTTACAGATAAATAACACACTGTTGGTGATGGTGATTTGCAACACATGTTAGACAGCGAGGGTGGTAAGGCAAAGGAAGATTTTGGAATCTGGTTATAAAAATACCGTAATGATACTTCATTTTTAAAATATTTTTTGTAATACATTATAATTTTAATAGTATTTACAATCTGTAATAATTTAGGTAAGAATGAAAATGACACCACAATATTAACTTTTTTATTTTTAATAACTACTTTTAAAGTAAAATTGGGCAGAATTTAAAATATATTTCTTGAGGCAAAAACAAGTTGGGGAGGGGGGCCCGGGAACATTTTTGCCCCACCTCATAAAATTTCTATCGGAGGCCCTGTTAATAACTGTGAACTGCTACGAGTGAAAAACTTTACACGGGAATTCGCAGCTTCTTGTCGGCAGGCAGATATCGCCTTAAGAGCAATGATTGAAAATATTTATTTTACAGTGCTCGCTCCCGTTATTACCACAGAACACAAGGACGAATTGAAGGGGGTTGGGTACTTCCCGAGATAAAAGAAATTAATGTAAAAGATCCTATTTTATTTAATAATGGATGTAAATGTGAATCTTTTAACTAGCCACCCCCTCCTACAAAATTGTATTAATCCGTCACTTGGAGAACATTCAAAGAACTCTGA
Organism: Cheiracanthium punctorium; assembly: GCA_038373885.1. Lineage (NCBI taxonomy): Eukaryota > Metazoa > Arthropoda > Arachnida > Araneae > Cheiracanthiidae > Cheiracanthium > Cheiracanthium punctorium. The sequence continues at coordinate 1,599,591 of JAWZYV010013274.1, forward strand.
AGCATTTTCCCTTCAATGCCTATATCGTTGCTTGTAAGTAACGATGGGCATAGAGTGGAATTTTTTAATCTTTCACGTCTTTTGTAACGACGGAAGCCAACAGGTTAGCCATTCTTCTTAGCGCAGCACTATAAAATAGTCCCGAAAAGTGTTCTATAAATCGATGTGTTCGACTGGGTTTTTAATCTTCGTTTTTTATCTCAATTTCAAGCTGAAGAGCTCCAGTGATACGATTTTTCCTATAAGTCTTAGTTTCCGTTCGATAAAAAGCGCGGCTTCCTTTTAAAGTTTGGTGGAAAGGTGTGTTTGTTTATTTACCGCGGAAGCTGCATTATGTATCGATGTTTTGATAACGAACCCTGTTGTTGATAAAATTGGCTGCCGTTATCGCATTTCTCTTTTTCGGTATCGTTTAGTTGTATTTCTGCTGAGCTTAATTCAAAATTCAAATAGTGTCATGCTTATCTCTAACGTACTAATCTGATTAATTTTTTTTGCGTGGAAATTTGTTGAAAAGGTACAGTGCGGCATGACGGAGAGATGGCTATTTGCATAGATATTCTATGGTTATTTGATGGAGGGGGGGGGGGGGGAGAAACGTTCAAGTGTTTATGATTTCCAATTTTCTTTGCTTGCCGAAACTGACGTAAACAGGCATGATGATGCAAAATTTGTAAATGGTTATTGATATGCACACGGAATATGATTGATAACTTTTGAAAGTGATGGTAATAGGATAAAAAGAAAAACTCGGCTGTTCGATTCTTGTCAGGGGGAGATCCCCCTGAACCCCCCCCCCTCCCCCCCTAATTTTTTAGTTTCATTATTGCCATACTAAAACGATATTAATCGACAATGTCATTTTATCTCTCATCTTTCGTGTATTTCGCCTGGTAAACCAATCTTGAAATTTTTATGAGTGTAACCTATTTTTAGAAAAATACATGTCATGCATATCCTACAGCTTGCGAAATATTGTAACAAGATTAAAGCTGTTTTGAACTAATAGTATTTAAATATATGTAAAAATTACACGTGAAGCATACTCTACAGCTTACGAAATATTGTAACAATAGATTAAAGCTGTGACAAATACATGCAAAATTATGTCGCTTACTTTTATGTCGCATTTTTGGGACACATTTTTCAATAAGGTGTGTTGAGAGATAAAATGACAGTCATTAAAACTCGCCAAGATTTCAAACACATCATGCTGTTATGGTCTATAGTTATCTTTTTCAAACCAAATAAAATTAATGCAAATTATTGAAGTCTACTAAAAAAGAAATCTTCGTTGAAAATAGTGTACATAACGATTAAAGACATTTTAAAAGGATCAACAAAACTCATAGACGAGGCTTAAAGGCCAATGATCAGTAATCGATCTAGGACATTTTGAAAAGAGTAAAAATACTCAGACTTTTTAAGAAGTATTTTCCTTTACAAAGGAGTAATTAAAACATCGGATAATTATGACAAGTTTAAAATGCATAATTAAATTGTGTTTAACACATAAAAATCAAAATAATACAGTAAAGATTCTAATTTAAAATTAGCAAATATAAAAAATTTTTATGAAAACATTGAATACCTTTTAACACACAAAAAAAGATATTTTTAAAAATTATATTGACTTTAAATGTTAACAAATAATTTTTAATCAGCTGATTAAAATAGCTGATATCTTGTTTCAAAAAATATTTCAGTTCAAAAGTACGCCCCCTGACATTGTAAAATGCTCTTTCCAGTTCAGTTAGTTGTTTAAAAATCAAACAAACAAAAAATACTTGCAATGCCCCCTTTTTTTTTTTTCTGTGGTTAAAAATAAACGGTTTTCGAATGTGGTTTTTAATCCATGCAAAGTATTTTTTCTAAGTTTATAACTTTCGTATCTTGGGAAATTCCCGAGATAGGTGCAAGCTGCATTAAAACGACAGGATCTACGATTTGAGCTGCACGTTTCTGGAATACAATCGGCGAAACCGTATTAACTTTTAGTTGTGTGTAAGTGCTGTGACGGTGTTTTTGAAATGTTAATAATAAGTTACCCCTACACGTTGGTGATGAGTCAAGTGTCCTCGAAAAAAGATGCGTTTCGTACCAGAACCTTAACCAAAGGCATTTGAGTTCCAAGATGGTGGATAATATCATTACCTCGTCATTACTCGGAACTACTTTTATTTTTACTTGGAATTTTAATCTCTCCCCCCCCTCTAACTTATGGAAAATAACACCTTCTCCGTACTATAACAGATATAATCCTTGAAAATTTCCGATTAATTAGCATTAGCTCAGTCTTGCTGAAATTTTTGTTTTACTCGCGATTTTATTTTATGACCCTCCCTTCCCCCAAGAAATATTTTCTTGGCTACACCCCTGGTGGTTACTGCTCGGTTTCAGACATGAATGTTGGAGCATAAGCAGTTCGTAGTGAACGGTTTCATTAAAGGGGTTTAACTTCGTAGGATGCAGAATTCCATTATAGACAATCGATTTTCTCATAAATACCAACTTTAATATTGCTTTACTCGTATCGTTTAGTACCCATTTGTCGGTCCACGTGTTGGAGAAAGTAAAAAAAGTTAATCGCATCCTTCCAATAATTGTGCAGCGTAGACTTAAACCTTTAACGCTCAGTGTTCCCGCTCTGGGAACACCAAACTCTGAAGTTTTGACTCTTACCAGTCACGAAGAATAATTTGATTTCTATAAAAATAGTTGCGGGTGATATAGCTCCACGAGAATCCTTTACTTTTTAGCACGTCCTTTCCCGTAAAAAAATGGTCACGATTATTTTTAACAGCACTGACATCTTCTGAAAAATGGAAGAATGCGAGAACGGCTGGATAGATTGCCCAATGCTGAAAAAAGGTCAGCCGTTGCCATCGCTCGACTTAACTACCAGCAAGATGGCGGACGATCGAAACGTTCATCGCGTGCCACAGATCGAGAGACCCTTTTTTGACGACAGCTGGCTGTGCGGCACAGCCAGCTGTCGTCAAAAAAGGGTCTCTCGATCTGTGGCACGCGATGAACGTTTCGATCGTCCGCCATCTAGCTGGTAGTTAAGTCGAGCGATGGCAACGGCTGCCCTTTTTTCAGCATTGGGGAAGGGTTGCGCCTCAAAGGGTTAATCCGCACCCGTTGACAAGGCTTACGTACGTACCTTGTTAGCAACTCGGGTTACTAACGTGATTGCACGAAATGTGCCACAGGTAAGCCACGTGTCACCTCTGCGCCACGCAACTCCAGGTGCAGTTTCTTTTTTGGGGGGCCCCCCCTTGTGCTGTTGTTGAACCAGGTGCGAATGCAGCCAGCGATTGCGATTTTTTTTTCTGAAAAGAAAACATCCCTGTTTAATAGCAATCCGTCTCGGTTGCTTCAGGTCATGCGCGAATGTCTGTCTCTGCACGCAAGCTCTCTGGCGATTTCTTTTTAATGGACCTGTTGTTTCAATTAATGCGCAGAGAACGGATAATTGTCGTACGTCAATGGCAGGTTTTCAGGCGTCCCACATGTGTGCCAGAGAGTTATAATCAGGACGTCGAAATCCTCTCCGATGACGGCCCTCGTATTGATTGCTAATGATTTGATTGGTCACAGTCGGCTGGACTTCTGTATACTGAGTATAGGGGGATTGTCTTGTTCTGGGGCGATATTGCTAAAGCCCTGGTTTCCTGGAGGCGGCCGGCGTCCAGCGACCAGAGTGATTAATGACCTCAGCGGTGCCTCTCGCGTCCAAAGAACGCGTTTGTTAAAAGTGGTTTGCTACTCGCGAAAGCGGCGGGAGGGGACGCTCGGCGATCGCCGCTTCCGTCCAGATGTGGTGGACGCTCGGCGAACGCCGCTGCCCGTGGAGAATTCGTGGACGCACAAAAGAAATACACACCATCCAATGTACCTTGGATTTTAACGAATTCACATTAAATGAGTATTAATAAGTAGTTATTTATTGTGAATGGAGAATATAAGTACTAATTAATGCTTGATTAAACAGAACTTAGCAGTCGCATATTTTCATAAATCACATTTTTTTTTTTTTCATAATTATATACTCAACGATACAAAAGAATAAAAAAATATATTTACATGTTACAAATGTATATACTGTTTGCTATTACACACATGCATTGAATGAGATATGAAAAATATCAAAATACATTTTGTACGTTCTTTTTTCTAAACAAATAAGGTTTAATTCATCATTAAGTATTAATTTTGTATTTAAAGGGACTTTGTACCTGAAATATACTAAAAAACGAATTTTCGATTGTGTCTAGAAATCCCCTGTGATTCTTTATTGTGTTTAGGTAAACAAATTTTTTAAAAACATCCTATTTTACTTTTTGTTTCTTGATTCAATCCAGTGCCGCAACCTGGGTTTACGAGTTCCAGGGGCGAGAGTGAATCTAGGGGCCCTTTTCATGTTATATTTGGTAAAAACGAAAATAAATTAGCACGTTTCATACATTTGTATGTACTCAAAGTCAGAATTAAACGCTTTTAGATAATAACAGATATAACATGTAAGTATGTAGTCAATACAAAAAAGAAAAAAAAAATCAAAAGAAATCGTCGTCTTTTAGATGCCTTTGAACTAAAATATTAAAAGTTCCTTCATCCTCTCTTTTTTTAAATATTTCATGGGTATCTTTTCTTACAAAAGCCGATGAAATGATTTCTTCTTCTTCTTGCTCTTCATCTAATACAAGAGCGATAATTTCATATTCAACACTTTCAGCCATTTTCAGTGTGCGAAGCGTTTTCAGAACGAAGAATGCCTGCCCAACAACCGTTTTCCAGAAAGTGGACGCAGAAAAATGCCGCGCGCTCGCGCGCCTGCAGGAAACCACCCTTTCGCGACAGCTGTGGACAGTTTTTCACAGATGTCACCTCGGGCACTTTTTCGCGGTTGTCAAAGGCGAGCGCTGGACGCTGCCGCTCCCAGGAAACCCGGGCTTAAGAGTGGCCTTTTGGTTAATTCATTAGATACCTCACAAGGAGTGGCCCCATAGCGGTTTTTCCTTTCGTGTGTGTATTAGCAGCTTAACACATGAGAGGGCACGGCTGCGTTCGGTTATTTGTAAACTTTGTTGCGTGCTGACAGATGGATTGTTCTTGATTTAACCCTTTGAGGCGCAACCCTTTCCCATTGCTGAAAAAAGAGTAGCCGTTGCCATCGCTCGACTTGCCTATCAGCAAAATGGCGGACGATCGAAACTTTCATCGCGTGCCACAGATCTAGAGACCCTTTTTTGACGCAGCTGACTGTGCCCCCTTTTTTCAGCATTGGGCAGTCTATCCAGCTGTTATCGCATTCTTCCATTTTTCAGCAGATGTCAGTTCCAGAGCTGTTAAAAATAATCGTGACAATTTTTTTTACGGGAAATGACGTGCTAAAAAGTAAAGGATTCTCGTGGAGCTACTATGTCACCCACAACTATTTTTCTAGAAATCAAATCTATTCTTCTTGACTGGCAACAGTCAAAACGTGAGAGTTTGGTGTTGCCAGAGCGGGAACTCAGCGCGTTAAAGGTTTAAAAAGTAAAGTGGATTATATGATGTTTCTAAATTTTGAAACAGAGTATGAAAATGAAGCACTTGACCCTACAAGGATACTTGATGTAAGACATGTGGAACAACCAATTTAATTATTCCTCTACGTCTATAAAATACTAGTATAGACATCTGTCAGTTTTTAAGAGTATTTAAACGTAGATAGCAACAATATAACTCAGGCTATTGCATGCAGCGTGCAATTAATGTTCATATTATTGCCAATATTGACTTGAAATTTAAGCTGTAATCTTTTGTATGTCGTTCTGCGTATTTTAGAAAATTAACAAAAATAGTTATCAAAGATTTTTGATCCGGAAAAAATTACTGTATTACGAGTTCGTCATATCGAGAAAGAATTTGAATGCTAAAATTTCAAAATAAATGCCAAAAAAGTATAGTTAAAGCTAAATGTACCACTTACAGAACTGAAATAAGTAATTTTCTAGTCAAATATTTGGTTATTATTTTTAAAATTATTTTTCTCCAGATGATAATCACCAACATTATCAAATATACAGGGTACCCGGGTTTGGAAGGTTTATAAAAAAATATTACCAATATAAGCAACACTGGCGTAGCCAGGATTTTGTTTCGGGAGGGGCACAGTTGAGTTTGGTCAACTGAATAATTATTTAATTAATATACTAATAATTAATTGCAATTAGAAATATTTAATTATTAATTAATCTTAAATTTAAAAACAAGATTATAATTATTAATTACAATTAAAAATAATGTTCTAATTATTAATTATAATTAAAAATAAATTCTAATTATTAATTCTAAAAATTATTTAATTAGCAATTTCACAAAAATATCCTTAAATATATGTTTAAAGATGTTCTGTAAAGATTATCTCTGTATATAGATGCTTATGTACCGTTTTAGTCTGGCGAGTATCTCAACCAGATAAGATTTTTTTTATCCAGGCCCATATCTGCTAGTACAATAATATTATATTCTACAATAAATATATCCAAAGAAAGATGCTGAAAGGAAAACTAAATGAATGCTTTTTAAATCTCAATAAACGGCCATAGTAAAAAATATTTCTATGTAAAATTTTCTTGCTCTAAACAGGAAATACATCAGTCTATCCCGGATTTTCAATCAGCTCATATGTAGGTGCATACAACTAATACATACAGGTTGATTCAAAATTAGAGTGACAAATTTTAAAAGCGTATAATTATTTATGGTAAATTTTAATAGCTTTACCAGCAGTTTTGTTTTAAAAATTAAGCGCTTAGTTACCAATAGAACTATTTTGATTAGTGGAAGTAAAGCATGGCTCCGAAATTAGATCCTCAAACCCGAAACAAATTTTAAAGCTTTTGAAGGACAACATCGTAGACATGGTTGAAGGTAGACATGGTTGCTTAAATTCTGTTATAAATAAAGCATTTAAAAATCAGAAAATGCATTTTTCTAATGGATAACTATCTAAACTTCGAAAAGAAATAAAATTTGGCTGGCAATCAAAAGCTCCAGGGGGAAAGTGTGGACGAAAGGAAGTCCTTGTTGAAAAAGAAGAAAAGATGCTGAAAAGACTTATTGTTGTAGAAAATCCTCTGCCTCAAAGAACTTTAGAAAAGAAACTACAGGTATCGCAATCGACAATTTGCCGTCAGATAAAGGAAATTGGCTATAAAAGTTGAAGAAGCTAGTCTGTCATCAAATATCTGCAAAGACTGTAGAAAAACGAAGAAAAGGTTCTTGGCCTCTGTATTTAATGTTATACGCAAAGGTAAATACAAAACATGGATAGCTTCGGATGAAGCATTGTTTCATCTGTCATCCACAACTTGCAAAACGAAGATACAATATATTTCATGCGAATAGCGTCGCAAAGACGCAGCTGTTTTGCAAATGGCAAGTTGGCCGTCAGGTGTTATGGTATGGATGGTAATGTCTTCTAAGGGCTTAACAAAACCATTTTTTTGTAGAACCAAACACTAAAATTGATGCTAAATACTGTCAGAATAAAGTTTTGAAGCAAAGAAAGTAAATGTCTTCAATCTCAAGGGAATTTGGTTTTTCACGAAGATTCTGCACCAAGTCCTACAGCAAAATCAACTATAAAATGGCTGAAAGATAAAAATAAAATATTTTTTTTCCCTCATGAGTAGGGATGGACGCGAGACGACTTTTTTGCGAGACGAGACAGAGATTTACAGCTTTTTTGCGAGACGAGACACACATTTTTAACATTACGATATAGGGATTTTTGCGAGACGAGACAAGCTTTTAGGCTATTTTGCGAGACGCTTATTTTTCGTCTCGCGTCCATCCCTACTCCTGAGAAATGGCTACTATCATCCGCTGACTGTGGTCCTTGAGATTATTTTTTATCTGGTTAATTAAAAAACAATTAAATAGACGTAAAATAAGAACACTTCAAGGGCTTAAAAAAGCAATCAAAGAAGAAGTTGGGAAAATGACCTCAAAAATTTTTGAAAAAGCTCTTTAGGCTTAGCCTAAACGTTTATGTAAAGTGTATTATACTAAAGGAAACCACATTGAAAATTTCGTGTAAATAACTAATTCAATAAAATTTTATGATGCTCTGAAATTGATCACATTATTTTTGAATCAACCTGTATTTTATAATGAAAAACACGCAACACAAACCTATTATTATTTTTTAAATTAACAGCCACACATCACCGACGCTAATTAAAAGAAACCTTTAGTTATAATGCACAGGCTGTACTAACTCGGTTTCTTATTGCAATTAATAAGTCAAAATGTACAATTTTATTCAGTAACACATAATTCCCTCAGAAAATCTTAGGACTAGATATTTTTATTTATCTTCTCATTTTTTCAAGACACTTGTTTTTAATACAATATTCTAAATAAATCAGGCACAATGTTAAATTAAGAAAGATATAGCTTGAAGAAAATCTTCCAAAACTCTGCCCTTCTGTATAAGATTGATGAAAGGATTAAAATATTATGTGCAATGTAGCGAATGTGTACAATGTAGTATGTGTATCTGAAATTCTTCCAGATTTTATTTGCGCACTCGGCTGGAAGAATTTCAGTTTTTAAAAAAAATCTATTCAATCAATTCTGCCATATAGAGGAAAATGATAAGTGCAAGTGCTCATATAGACTCCTGTTCGCATAATTTTGTTGCTGAAAATGACATCCAACATTGTTGTTTCGCCCCTAGTGGTGAAATGTTTTGGATGAATGCGTATTGGAAAATCTAAGGTATCTACTTCAGTTATGAAATCGGATCCTGGATCGGAATTTAATTCTATGTTAAAATCTCCTATACCAGGCGCGCACACAGGATTTTTGGCCGGAGGGGGTCCAACTTTTACAGTTTGGGGGGGGGGGCCAACTTTTACGGTTTGGGGGGGGGGTCCAACTTTTAGGGATGTTCCAGATTGACAAAAATCAGTGATGAAAGAGCTCCTTTTCATTAGATGGAATTCATCAAAACTCGTCCAATCCCTAAGAATACACTACACAGTACAATAGGAAGCAAAGTAATAGTTGTACAGTTTTGAGAACAAGATGGTGTTTTATGTTCGCTTTCAGTTCGTTTTTGAAAAGTTGAGGAAAACGAGAAAAAAAAAATTCTTTTTTTATTTAGTAGAACTGAAACTATTGCTGCCTTTTTTGGAATTATTTTATTTACTATAGATATAGGATAATAATCAATTGAAAAAAAAATATCAAAGCCGATGGGGGGGGGTCCGGACCCCCTGGACCCCCCCTTGTGTGCGCCACTGTCCTATACTAAAACAGTTTTACAATCATCCTCCTTCAGTAACGTTTCGAATGTAGCGTCTAATTTATCTTCATAAGAAATTCGAGGACTAGCGTATGTCACTGCAAATCTCACTTTATCTTGAATATACGCAATGATCATTTGAACACCATTGATCTGGCTCGTGTAGGCACAGGGAAAAGTGTTTCATATTCTTTTTATAAAGTGATTTTTATAAAGTTTTAGTCTATAAAAATCATAACTCCAGATGGCTTTCTGGAACCACTGTCTATCCATTCGACCAAAGTGAATCCTGGTATTTGAAAATCATCTGAAGGGATAGTCCATGTTTCCGTTAGCAATATCAAATCACTCTGCAGAAAACATGAATCAAACGGAAAAGTGACCACGGCGCGCCGCGTAGACAAAAATCCCGTACTTGAAAGAAATAGCACCCGAGTGCTAAAAAAGAAAAAAGAATCAGAAAAGAAAGGTATTAAGATCCGATTTTTCAGATTAATTTCAAAGCAAAACTGCTGTTCTCATTGGTTGCGGTTTAAAATTACAAAGGAAAGCACTTAAGAATATTTTTAAAAAATTTTAACTGTTGAGTAGTAAAAATATTATGAAGAAAACATTAATGAGAGTAATTTTTATTTAAAAAGTACAGACTTAGTGGACTCTTGGTAGACCTTATTTAGTCATGAGCCGGATATCTGGAAGAGAAGTCGGATATCCGTTGATTGTGATTCGGATATCCGATGATATTTCGAATATTGATAAATCAGCCGGATATCATATGCGTCCCTAGATATTTCAAATATTCATTTATTCTTTACCAGAGTATATAAAATAGTATTATAAAGTTTTATAAAATTTTAGAACAGAAAAACAAATTACAGATTTACCCTCTTGTCAGTTGAAAGGGTGGGTATAAAGGAAACATTTCTTAAATTACATATTAATGAAAATATGATAATACAAATTTTTCAACATACCTAAGAAGATATTATGTCATATGTATTATGTCATCGTTTATATTATCATTTAAAAACACACAATGAAATATTGAGTATTTACTTCAGCTTCTTTTCCTGGTGTGCTTTCTGAAAATATCTGTTGATTTATGACTTTTTTCCCCGCTTCTTGTAGATTTGAGTCTTCATTGTTAGCAGGCAAACTATGTATAATTTTTGGAATTTTAGTAAAAAAATTCTCCTACTCAACGGGCGCTTTCTTGAGGCCACAATCTCTACCAACTCGACAGAGCAACACACTAGTAAAAAACACGAAAGTCTGGACCCTGGGAATTGTGGGGAAAGGTCCAGCTTGTGCCCCTCCTTGAAATTTTATCGTTAGTAGAAAGTAACATTTTTGTACACACCATAGTTTAAAAATACCACAGGTGGTCACGAAAACGATACATACTTCACGATACATACACAGGGTACAACGGAAACGAGGGGGAAATTTTTACTATCCCGGGTGTGGGATATTGCTCAGATGTGTATTTTTCTGGTGTGTAGGCGTGTCGAAAGTCACCTCGGGTTAGTGATTAAAGGCACCTTTTTATTGACTTGTTTGTTTGTTTGTTTTTCCGTTGTCAACGTGGATGGATCTAAAAAACGTTTATCAGAAAGATTAGAAAAATATCACACAACAAGGATTCTGAGACGATCAATTTTTACAAATTGCAATATACATATATATCAACTGAAAAAATTTCGGGGGGGGCACGGGCCCGGTGGGCCCTCCCCTGGCTACGCCAGTGATAAGCAACATGGTTTACTTTACTGGAGAAAGAAACATTACAAGTTTTTCACAAATAACGAGTTTCCTCGTTGTTGGATTGGCAGAGGTTCTGACGCCGGCAATCGCCTTCCGTGGCCACCTTGCTCTCCGGAGCTAACTCCATGCGCGTTTTTTTTTTTTTTTTTTATAGGGTTACATAAAAGATCGCGTGTTCGTGCCCCCTCTATACCTTATGGTTTAAAAGATTTACGCCAAAGGATCACAACCACATTCGCTACCGTTGATCGCGACATGTTCATGCGAGTGTGGGAAGAATTTGACTTTAGACTTGATATCAGCCGCATCACGAAAGGTTCAGATTTTGAACATTTATGAAACAAAACTTGAAACATTTTATTTATCCAATAAAGTCAACTTTGTTGCTGTATTGGTAATATACCATTAGCCATAGTTGGCCTCTTTTTAAACTTAATTTTTAAACTGCCACGGCATGCCAATCTCTTGGTGTCTCTTCAGTGAACTCCGCCTTTGTCTACGTTATAGCAAATTAGGATTTTGTTATTCATTTATGGTCAAATTGGTGATTAGGAAGGGGGGGGGGGTTATTCCCAAACGGGATTTCGTGGAACTACTCATTGTGAAATTGCTGAACTTGGTGTGGTACTTACTCTCTCTTCTCGCACTTACTTTAGTATATTCATGTAATCCGGATGTATGAAATCTCCTCTTGTATATAGTTACTGTAAATAAAAAATACTCAATCGCTATCTGAATGAACTACTCATTCACCACTCGGATCCGCGACATATATATATTTTTTATAATCCTTCCAAACCTGGGAGGAAATTATGACACACCCTGTATTTATTTCAGACAGAAAAAATAATCGAGCCTTGTAGGGTTAAGTCTGTTCTTTTAATAAAGAATGAAACTTTAAAACTGCTCTTTAAAGAATTGAATGAACCTACAGATTCAAAAGAAATTATCTTAGTTTCAATCTCAATATAACAGCTTTCTTGGTTCCTGCTCACCCATTCCAGCTGATTTGGTGGAGGAAGCCTCCCACCCGTCTCTGCTTTTGTCAGTCATTGATTTCACTGCTGAATAACAATATCTGTTCTGACTTCTTTGGGGGTTGAGTCTGGGATTGAGCCCCGGGATTCGAACCCGGACCCATGACGTGGTAGAATGGTTCTTAAACCATTACACGACCTGGACGGCAGGCATAGATTTATTGTGTTGCTACAACGTACAATTTCTGGAGCAGTATTTTTCAAATCATTAAAAAAAAAGTTGGTTTCTTTTTTCGTATTTCAAAAATCCTGTGACGTATGTAGATTCTTTCTTTAAGTTCTCACCTTCCTGCTTTTGGGTGTGTATGTGTGTTTTTCCCCCCTCCCAAGCTAAGAAGGGTAGACTATGTACTATTCGAAACGTGAGCAGTGCCGCAAATAAAGGTCTATGACTGGAACTGGAGGGGGCGAACGGGGCATGTGACCCTGTCGTCGTGCCCTTGGGTACTGTTTGAGAAATTCGCAAAAACGGGTAATGTAAACGCCGATTGCGGCTTTGAACGTACTTACTGTAAACATACTATTTTTGTATATTATGTTAATATGAAGGCTTACTTTTCCCCGTGTTTTTATTGAAATATTATTCGACCGGCAGTCCATAAATCGGATCATATATATTTTATCTCCTTCCTACATTTCTCCCCTAAGATATTCAAAACGTATTAGTCATCCCTCAAAAGTAAAGAAATGGTGCAAGTTGTCAGCGCCCGTAACGAGGTTTTTCAATGGCCAATTTAACGGCTAACAAAAGTGTGTAATATGTAATCACTGCAAACAACAAACGGAAGTAGAGGGAAAAAAGAAGTCAAAGAAAAAAAAAGAAGAAAGCGATGACAGCCATTATTTTATTTTTTTCTCTTTTGGCATCCATCGTTATATACGTTCGCTCTTCGTTCAGAACATCCCCCTCTTTGAAATTACTCCCTAAACTACCTACCTGCGTATGATTACAAGCATGAAAATAAATAAAAAAAGAGAAAAAGATGAGGGGGAACCGTGCGTTTAGAGAGAGATTATTACTACGTGAGTTGAGGCAGGCACGAGAAAATCGGGGTGGGGGGGAGAGGAAAAAAGGCAGCTCAACTGAACTTCTTGATGTAACAATGGAATGAGACAGGGAAGGAAAAAAAAAAAAGGAAGAGAATATTAAAAAACCAAAAATAAAAAAAAGTTTGTGGTTCTTTGCTTCCACACCCATCCCTCAGAAGGCAGTGCAAAGAACAATATGTAATGTAATGAGGGTGGATAAAATATAGTGAACTTAAGCTGTGGAGGGGGGGGGGGGTCCATAAGCATTTTCTTAAGAAGAGGGGGGCAGACTTCCTGTTTGTACTGTGGTTACTGGGGTCAGATAATGAAGGCTTTTTTGTTTTTTTAATTCTACTTTTTTCTCTCTGCTCAGTCTACCCCCACATTTCACTCATCTCTTAAAACAAGAGGTCTGGGCTGTGTCGTATTTTGTAGGGGGTGGAATGGGTTTACGGATCTTCCCCTGAGGTGGTGGAACCTTTGCTCTCTAACGAACTGCATTCTCAAATTTCGAAAATTTCCGGGGAATGTTTTTACTCGGGTTCTGTGCCCACTATTCCTTATTAATCGTTCAGTTTAAAATATGGGTGATTCCAAAAAAAGTGGGTCACCAAATGTTAACTATAATCCATTTTCCAAATTTTGGAATTTCATTTTTTTTTTTTTTTTTTTTTTTTTTTAAACAATACAGTGTAAAAGCCTAGATAAGAGTATACAAACATAAAAAGACAACAAGTGCTCTGGAAAATTATTAATTAAAACATTTAATTATCAGATCTGTAGGTTACACATTTTTGACATCTTTTGCTCAGTAAGTAAGAAATTTCGGACATCTTTGATCTGTAGATTAGATTTTGGGCATAGCTGATCTTTCGGTTACTGATTTTGAACATTGAATTTTTAAGATATGTGTATTAAAAATTGCTGGGGGCTAAAAATGTATTAATTAGGTTCTATATAAGTTGGTTTTCGTGAGTCATATTTAGAAAAAAGTGTTATAAGTAACATATTTAATTTCAATTATAAATGTCATATGCATTTAACCAAATGTTTTTGGTCTCACATTGACTCATTAATAGAAGTATCGAAAGTAGTTCCTTTTAACAATTAAGGTATAAATTACGATAGTGAAAAACAAACGGAAACAAATTTATTGCTATTTTAAAGCAATTTACATGGTAATCTAAATTACAAATGAAGTTTTAAATGATGAAACTGCACAAAATATATAGCATTTGTTAAGCACTTAATTTAAAAAATAAAACACTCTTTATTTAATAAAAAAATACTTTACAATTTTTGGGTTTTACCACCAAGAATTATAAATAAAAATTATACTATGTCTTGTTCTCAAATTTATTTAAAAATTTATTAGTATTTCGATCGTTTCGCCATTTGAATACGTCAAATAATTTTCTTAAGTACATTTTCTGAGAGGAAAAAAAAAGCAAAACAAAAAAACATTCCTAATAAAATAAAACCCTTACATTGAATGTCAATTTATAAAGTTAGTAAAGTTCTACTACTTATAAATAGTACTTTTTAAATAATCATGTTCAAAAATTCGCACAGATCGAAGCTGCCTGCCAGCATTTTGTTTCGACTGTGCACACGTGTTTGACCTTTTGACATACTCATCAATGATGTTAATCATTATTTCAACTAAACACACTATTTCACAAATAAAAACTGTTGATTTGGTGAAACACTATTGTAATTAATGATTTTCTCAAATTTTTAGGACACTGGCAACTCTGACTGTAAATTAAATATTAAAGAAATCGAACTTTCGATCATTACGCTATTTGGACATCCTGGTTTATATGCACATTTACAGCAGAGAAAATGCACAAAAACTTAAAAGTGCCATAAAAAGCTGAAAAAATTATTTTAAAGGCTGATAAATAAGTTGAGATACTCCCATATTTGTTTAAGCTTCCAAATAGCGTTGTTTCGATCGTTACTTTTTGACAAACGGAAGAACACATTATGTGACTCATGTTGTTCAATATTTTAAGCATGCTACTGCCATATGTTGACTGAAATAGTAAACAA
Organism: Cheiracanthium punctorium; assembly: GCA_038373885.1. Taxonomy (NCBI): domain Eukaryota; kingdom Metazoa; phylum Arthropoda; class Arachnida; order Araneae; family Cheiracanthiidae; genus Cheiracanthium; species Cheiracanthium punctorium. Next base: position 1,614,783 of record JAWZYV010013274.1, read on the forward strand.
ATCATCTTTTTATTGTATTGAGTTAATATTTTGGTTTTGAAGCCCTTAAAAACGTGGTCGAATTTTCTTTCTTGGTGTTGCAGAGACACCAGTTAACGTAAGATGTCCAACATTAACCATTTGTATCTAAACTGTTTTAATTTAAGGATATTTACAACAAATTTTTGTGACAAATGATACCAGTTCTTGTTTCTGAGCAGAACTAAAAATTCGCCGTGAAAAAAATTTGTTATACGGTCTTTTTTTTTTTTTTTTTTTTGAGAACTTTAATTTAAAATGTGTGCTTGTACCTACCTTTTTAGAATCGCCTATATGTAATTTTGATATCGAAAATACGGGAATAGTGTTAACTCCCAACTGGTGGGGGTCGCAAAGCGTTTGCAGGGATGGCGTGAGAAAAACAGCCCAAAGATCAGCTGATAATGCAAGTTTCAAAAATTAATATTCTTATTTTAACTTCAAAATAAATATATATATATATCCGCTTAAAATGTGTATTTTAACTTTATCGATACCCTTATTTTATGAAAAGGGCGACAAAATTTTCATTGAAGAATAAAAAACTTACGTACGCTGATGAATGTGAAGGTGGGGGGTGCCATCGCTAGTTATCCTTTGTTGGGAAAGAGCACAAATTTTAAAAGGTTGGGAACCGCTGATCTCGACATACTCCGCTGTGCCGTACTCAGTATCGGCCAAGTGTTTAGCCAAAGTTTGAGTAAGTACCAACAGAGTACTCGGTGCATCTCTATTTTATGCTCTCAAAAGAGGCAGAGCCTGATTAAATTTCCTGGGGGCTATTGGGCTATAACATTAGTGGGGTCCCCTTCACACTTTTTTTTTTTTTTTTTTTTCCAAAACTAAAGCTGACAGTAGGTCTCGGAGGGATTTTTTCCAAGAAATCTTTTTATAGTCACTATAGAACTTTTGGTAGATGTAGTGGTTAAACAAGTTTGATTATTTTATTGAATTTTGCAAAATGGATCATAATAAAGTTCAATCCATTTCTAAATTTCCCTCGCCATATCAAATCAAATTTCAATTAAGAAATGCCTAACAATGCTTACAAACTTTTAATGTGTGCAGAACAGGGCTCGAAGTAGGATTTTGTTTGTGTTGTTATGGTAAAGCTACGCAAGGGTTATCAGCCAAGGGTGGTTTTGTACTTTGATCGAAGAACTTTCTAAGGTGACTAGCGTGTATTCACTTTACATCTGAAGAAAACCGACCTAAACTCTAGTCCGTTAGATCCACAGCCGTGCCATGAACTGAGGCAGGTGACCAAGTTATGGGGGTGTCCATCTTGGGAGGTTCCATTGTAAAAAATTCTGTAGAAGTTGTCCATGTATCAATCGCATTAAGGACTGGCACAGAACATGTACATCTAAGCATTTCTATTCATTTTCTAAAAACAAGCGCACTAACTTTTTAGACCGAATACAGATCCAGGTATATTTTAAATTAGTTCTTTGCATATTTTGCCTTCTAATGCGTTATTTAAAGGATATTGGTCATATAAGTAGGGGAAAATCGTAACCCCAATTTTCAGTATGTTCTCCCCCCCCCCCCCCCAATTGGGAATATTGGTCATTTCTGACTGTACTTTTAGGGGTAGCTTAAGTTATTAGTGAAATGTGAAGAAAAACTGATTTATTTAATTTAAGTAAGGATATGGATTAAGTTTGAAGGGGGTGTATCAAGATAGCTTCATTAAAAAAAAAGAAAATGATTATTTTTATGAATTTTTATCCAGTTTCCTACTATGATAGAAATGCAAATTCTATTTTTAAAAATCAAGTCATCTTTTAACTGTATCTGCTAATTTTTTCAAGTCAATATTGATAAAATTTAATTTTTATATAAATTTTTAATTTGATGGGAACATTGCCTGTAAAAGGTTAAAATTGAAAACTATTAAAGGGATAAAATACCAATCACCGAAACCTTACTGTGAGTCTGTTAACATTTTTTTTTCCCTCTATCCTCCAGCGACTGCTACTGCCAAGAAGTTGCAAATATGCTGCTAGTTGAAACAAGTCCACAAGGGTGTCGAAAATTACGATCTCAGCTTCGTTTCACGTTAATTTTCTGTGTCTCGTAAAGAAAACGTAAATGTTATTCTTTCTGTTGGGTTCATAAATAACTTTAGTATTTTCATTGTTAAGTCTTGGTTGCAATGAACAACTCAAGATAGAAAAAATTCTTAAATAAGCAGATACGATACTACTGCACTGAGATCAGTCGAATATCAAAATTTACTTCTCCTCTAGCGAAACTGCCTACTGAAATTTCTATAGTACGACACATGCAAATTAAATTAGATATCTGAGAATTTAATTTGCTTACTGTGATATTTTACGGTTGTCAAAGCAGCATCGTTTTGAAGTCTATTTTAATTTTTTTCTTCTTCTGGAACAAACGTAAGTATAAGATTATGGTTTTAGCTCTACCTATCTCCACTGACGAGCTACGTATCTCCCACCCTTACGAATTTTATTATTTTTTTTATGGCTACAGCCTTGCAATTGACATTGCAGTGTAATAGCAAGAAGTCGTTTAATTTTAAATTCCTTAATAAACTCCACAATCCAGTTTAATTTTGCTATTTTCAGAGTTGAATTTTCAGAAATCTACTTAATTATTCATTCAAATTTTTTTTTTTTTTTTTTTTTGCAAACTAATTTTTAAGAGGTTGCACTAATGAGGTTGCAAAATCTTAAAATCTGTATATTATACTTTTCTTATCTGTTTTATGCAATATTAAAATTGCAAAAGTTTTGTTGAAGAAAATACTAAATCTTGTATCAAAATTAAAGACTTCAGTTTTACGTCTGCGGTTGATTTAAATCTGCTTAGTAACGAAAGTAAATTGGATTCCTTCAAATTCATTTTTAATTAATATAAACATTCACATTTTCTTTAAGATTATATGCTGTATTTTAAACAAATAACGAATTTTTCCATTTTGTAGACGATTTAACAGACTAATTTTGCTAAATTAGATAACTTATGCACAGTAGACTCTTGACCTACGCGAGGGTTCTTGGAAAGCATCCCTCGCGTAAGTGAAAATTTCGCGTTGTGGGATAGGGTGTGTGTATATATATATATATATATATATATATATATACGACATTTTTGAACACATACAGTTATTTTAGACACCCATAAACACTCCTTAAATAGTTTTAATAGACCATTCCCTAACTACGGTGGCGTAGCCAAAGGGGGATGGGGGGGTGACAACCACCCCATGAGGATTTTTTTTTGCATACAAAATACATATTCTTCACTCCGTTATCACACACACGTTATACATATATGTGAGATGCAGTAGTCTTACACCTCCCCCCCCCTCCCCCTTATGAAAAATTTCTGACTACGCCACTGCCTAACTATGTATTACCATTTCCCGCACAAATTTATGAATAAATGAATTTTGACGCTTCTATAACTGTTGACGAAATATCTCGTTTAGCGGGCGAGGAGTTCGTTTTAGCATTAAGATAAATATCCTTAAGATAAAATTATGAAAAACTCGCGTAAAATTGAATTCGCGTAAATCAAATCGCGTTGTAGCGCGAGTCTACTGTATATGCGATTTTCAATCGGAACTTTTATTAACTATTGTTATCCTCTTTTCTTTTTTGTTGTACTTAGGGGCCAAGGCCCCCAGACTCGCTACGCTCGCTTTTCGTATTAGGCATTCGGCCCCTGATAAGGCTTATTCGTAAAAAAGACATAATTTCAACAGACAAAACCCGAAGATTGGATCAGATAGAATGTTACTGAGCTACACATTGCTTGGTTCTTGCAGGTTCATTGGTACATAAAAATTTAAACTTCACACTACAGTAGATCCCCTCCCCCTCATAACACGGAAGATATTTTGTTATGGGAATCCGTGTTGTACGGGTCCTGAGCTATACTCCACCTGGAGTGCGGACTCCGCTTATAATCGCTGGAAAAATTATTTGCATTCCTCAGAAACACAATGGTATTTAATGTTACCATTCAAAAGTTATATTAATTAGGAGCTAAAGCATAATAAAATCAGAACATCTGTTTCAGCTGTATTTTTAATAATGTAAAACCTATTGGACACACCTTGCGAATTTGCCACCCATGGCGATTTTTCATTATTTGGCGACTTGTGTACATGTAAAGTTAATAAATGCTACGGAACAGATAGGATAGCTTGGCACCAAGGGCGACTTTTCGTTATTTGGCGATTTACACATGCTCACAACATATATTTACTGTTCATTTAAGGTTACCGGAAAACCGTTATCCATATTTTCATTTACATAATCGTTTGCAGATTGGCGTACTTAACACCACGAATTATACCATCTCGTCGCGCTAGCAAATATCCAAAGTGTACTATAACTGCTATAATGGCATAGTTAACGCCGCCAAATATTTCTACTAGTAGCAATCCAGCTTTACGAGAGCCGGCTTTAAAATAATCTGCATTTTAATTTTTCATTTTCAAGATATTAGTTATTCTGTTTTGGAAAAATGAATAATCGCTCATTCTAAACTCCTGTTGTCTAAGCGAACTTACTATTTGAAAATTGTCAACTTTGTGTAACACATTTTGAGTGACATATTTCATATTGTTCTTATTTTGGCGTAAAATGGGCGTCATTCTAACTCACGTTTGTAAATTTCACGCGAGTCTAGATACTTGGAAACGCTTTGTTAAAAAGGAATGAATGATTTTATGCCAAATCTGGCAACCATTCGGTTTATTTTTTCAGTTTTTTATTAATATCTTCTAAAATAATTCGATTTTCGAAATTTAAATCAGCTTAGCAGGTTCCTCGGAATTTTTCGAATCCGTGGGCACCTTAGTCGAAACTCAAATCCGCACGGTTTAGGAGGAGATAGGTCCACAATGTTTGACGGCGACAGCGGCCTGTACTTTTTTTTAGAATAGAGAGAAACCTCGATTTTGCTGTTTGAGGAAGACATTTTTAATTCCAATTTTAGCAGATCTCTGAAGGACTGTCGTTCGTCAGCAAGTCTTCTCCATCTCCCCCCCCCCCCCCTCCTCCTCGAAGATGGCACAGATTTGCCTGTCCTCAGTACTGCTCGGCGTACCTAGACGTTTTTCTGCCTTGGTATCAAATTCGTCATCGCAGTACTCCCTTGCCCAGACTAAATCATCGCAAGTAAGTTGGCTTGCACTAAATTACGATTTCTATTTCTTTCCAGATGAACTCCTCCTACTTTTCGATACCTCGTAAAGATAAGAGGATATGTTGGCTGGTTGAAGTGGCATTCCATAAATAAAACATGCCCGTAGTTCCCTCTCGCGTGTGGCCCTCGAAATTCTCCATTCCGACCATCGATCAATTGCACTTTACTTTCTCACCCCTCTTCAGGCAAAAGAATTTGTCTGTTCGGGAATCAGGGAGACTGAAGTTGGAAATGCAAGGAGGTTTCAGTCTTATCGGAGGAAAAAAAAATGGAGGAGAGGGAGGACTTCTCAAAAGTTTGGGCTTTGGCACAACAAGTGGCATGTTGTACGGTGCAGTGATTTCAGAAATGCAATCCGAGTATTTATTGTTTAAATTGTTCTAAATGTATTCAGGACTTATCAGCTGGGCAATTCATTGTAACAGACTTGAGTCAAAGAAGGGGAGGGGAAACAAAAAAAAAAAAGAAAACCACATTAATTTATTAAAAGAAAGCAGTAAATTATTACCTCAAACTTGGTTGCATTTGATATGCAGAAGATATAGAAATGCAATTATTTAAAATAAGAATCTCCAAAAGCTCAGCATTTTGATGTTCTCGTAAAAAGTAGCCTTATAATGGTGTATGCAAATTTTATGGGCGTGTTCCATTCCATATAAAAAATTATCGGACTTAAGGAGTTGTCCAAATTAAGAGATTATACTGAATTTATTGAAATCTGTTACGATGGAGAAAATGCCAAACACAAGACGGACATAAATTATCATGCTTTCCGGCCACCGCATATTATTTGTATCGACCGCTTTTAATATTTTTTATTTTCGAATTCAAAAAGGCTTCTTCACGATTTTCAACTCTTGCCGTAGTATAACAAAAAAAAAAAAAAAAAAAAAAAAAACTCTTAATAACCATCGTTGCCAGCTATAACCTAAAATTACAGGCCAATTTACAAAATCTGTCAATTGTCTACTCGTACATCGAGGGAAAATGGAAAGGGGGAGGGGGGCATGCATTTTAACGAGCTATATTAAAAAAAAATGTCTGTAGTAAGCCACAATATGACCGTAATTACAACTTCCAAGACTACTTTCAGCTAGGTAGTAGTTTGGTTGGGAGAAAAGGAATAATCTGAAGATTCCTGACTGGGAACAACAACAGCAACAAAAAATTATAACGTCATTTGCTAACAAGAGATGGGGTTCTAAAATAAACCGAGTTTTTGGATTTATGAATGATTTTAAAGCACAACAGTTACCACTAACTCCTAGTTACGCCGTGACAACAGAAAAAATTTAAGGAACTGACAGTTAATTTTTTTTTTTTTTCTCAACTGTTTGAATAAGAGTCGGATCATTCATTGCTTCACAAACCCATCTGTCCCTGTGACAGTAATAAGCAGTTAAAGGATTCTGATTATTCCTGGTATGCTGACTGGGAAAAGTTTGCTATAGTGCATACAATCAAGTCGTTAGAAAAATAAATAAAATAAATAACATTCGATATATAGCCTAGCACAGTACTAAGAAATATAAAGAGAATAAGCCACCTCATACAATAACACTCGTTGAAAGTGAGATTCAGAAATACCTGTTAAATTAATACAGGCATGCATTTAAAATTATTAAGGCATGCATTAAAATTATTAAATAACAAGTCATGACTTGCGAAAAAAAAGATTTATAAAATTTAAAATATTTCTCCAAGCTGCAAAATGAATTTCCCGAAAATGTGACTCGTATAGTGAATTATTGTACCCTTCAAGATTTTTTTTTCTGTATGTCCTGTCATTGGCTGACAGTCCACAGAAAAGCTTATAGAAAGACACTGGTTTGATTATTTTTAAAACACGTGAAAGCTGCATGTTTTTTTTTTTTTTTTTTTTTTTGTTAAGAATGGCTATGGCAGAATCGTTATAAAAATGTACGACATCATTTATAGATCTAATATCAAGCAAGTGCAGTTTCAGGGAAATGCGAACGGACAGCGTTTTGTGGCTTCCAGTCGCTAGCATTATGTGAGCAATGTGTCTTTTCTTACTCAATTGATGACGCTGAATAACTGTGTAATTAACTTTTCGCCGTATCTCTTACGTTTTCGTAATAGAAATTTAGCCGCCAGGTGCCGTTGTAGGTGGTTTCATTGCGTAACGCATAGCTATCTTACTATAAATAGACCCTACTTTTATGACTATAGCTCTCGTCTTTCTGAAGCTGACATGGGTGACAATGAAGTCTAGCGGGCACACTGTATATTTTAATAATAAGAGGGGTGTTTGTGGTCGGTGTACTTTAGCAAGTGATAACCGGAATTCCAGTGTTTTTAACAAAGAGGGAAAATTGCTCTGAAAATTATGCTCAAGCATTCAAATTTCGATCTTTTCTTATCCTTTTTGTGAATTGTTATTTTATCTTGAACATTCTTTTATTTAAATCTCCAATGCCGTAGGATTAAAAATTGACTTTATATTTAATTTTTTACAGATGTATAATGGTTTATTATTATTATTATTATTTGGTCAAATTGGATTTGAATTTTAAGGTCACGTTTACATAAAATATATGCATTGTTTGCGAAACAGACATCGGCAACTGCTAATAAGATTATAAACATGTTTCCCAAATTAAAAGGTAGAATTTCTTATAAAAACATTGATTAAAATAAAGAAAGTACTCTAACGCAAGAATCTGCCTAGAGTAATCCTTACAGGATTTTTTTATTTGTAGTAAATGTTTAATAACACATACTACTTGACTTGTGGCAGTTTTTTTTAAGTAGTATAACATAAAGATTATGAATGGAAATGCACATTTTTAAATAGCCTTTTTGCATGTTCGAAAAAAGGTTAATTTGTTCATTGGTTCTTGCAAGCATAAGTGAAAAATGGCGCTATTTTTGCCATACACTTTTAAAGGTGTCTTTTAAGAAGTACCACAATCACCTCAGTAATAAGCACTACATCAGCTTATTAGTATTACAAATAATTCAATATCATAAGAATCAAAAATGTCGCGAAACATGGAAAAATGAAACACTACTCCAATATTTCCAACTTTCCCCCAAAACATAATTTCACATGACTCTGTCTTTCCCTCAAGGTCAACGAATTTGTCGCGGCTGGCGCCAAATCTGTGGCACTAAAACAATTCGCAAAGTTATTTGGCAAGCGGCGGGAGATTTTCGGGCGTTTAATTGGAAAAACGGACTCATGCCATCGAAGTACGATTCCCGTCGTGTTTTCGTTTCCATGGCAGAGCGTCCTCGCCTGGAAGATAATTGGTTCCATCACTGGAATATGAGCGATTTCGATTAAAATCGTTTCTGGCGAGGCCAGCGCCATCTGAAGGTAATTGAATGCTGGTGCTTCTCTTATGAACTGACTCACGGATGATGTCGGGGGGGGGGGGGATAATTCACAATTATGGATTTTATCGAGGAACAGACGATAATTTGCAATCACGGTGCTGTTGAACGGCATAAAAATATTTTTACTCATAACGACAAGTAAATAATGCTGCAAAGAGAGATGTCTGTATGACAGTTACTTTTAAGTGAACTTATAAAACATGAAAAGTGGGGAGGGCACTAATATGAAAAGCTGTACTGGACAATTTGAAGTACTGAGAAATAATTATAGTTGGCTGACATAAGCGTAGCTTCGGTTTTGGAGTGGGGACACGTGCTCCTCCCCCCTCCCCAAGGACGTACTCAGGGGGGTGGTCCAGGGGGTCAGGACCCCCTCTGAAATTTCAGTTTTTGTAACCAAAATAATAATGAAGTTTTGTTGTATAAAATTCTGCCTTTTTCACTGTTTGGACCCCCTCCGAAATTTTTGGACCCACCCCGAAATTTTTTTCTGGGTACGTCCCTGCCCCTCCCTCCAATTTAGTCTCAAAATCTTTTGACTAAGTACTTGCTTCAAAATTTTGCGAAACTTTTTCGCTTCCTACTCTTGAATTTTATGTGTCCCCAAATATTTTAGTCGCGCTGCGCTTATGGCACTGTAAAGAGTTGTTGTACTTGAGTTAGTAAGGGGAAAAGCGGCAGATATCCGAATTTAAATTGAAGTTACTGTATTTTTAAACATTTGGCAAGCTTATCAATTATTTTCTTTAATTCTACTGAATAATAAAAAAAAAATGTTAATCAAGTCTGCAAGGAGACGTATTATTTTAATGTATGGGGAATGTTTCATAATGCTATTGACTACTTATCGAATAAATAAATACATGTAATTGAAGTTGATAACAATCGCAAGGAAATCGTTATATATATATATATATATATATAAACAGACAGACAGACACCTACCTTCACGACATCAATAGCAGTAACAAAATTTTCTTAATCTAAGCTGGTGGCTTTTTATGTCCGACTAGTTTTTTAAACTATATTCGTCTACTTCGATTATTGTGGAATGAATATCCAGGTAATTTTGTATATTGTAAAACATTCAGATGAATATTTGAATACGTAACGGCACATTTACTGTTTAATTCGATCATAACCCGTTGTTTCTGTTGAATACAGAAAGACAATAGTACAGTTAGAGGAAGGGAAAAAAAAATGAATCATATTCATCAAAAGTGACATCTGTTCGCATCAACACTTAAGAGAGGTCGAAAACATCTGTAATTAGCAACGCCTCTGGAAAGTAAAAATGAAAGGTACCGTTTACGTCTGCCACCACGCCGAACGAATTTTTGGCTTGAAATGAAAAATGGCAAGATGACTGGCAACTGCATCACATGGAATCAGCGCGCCGCATCGTTTCCACTCCTTGTACTGTTAATAAGACATTCCACGGAACACAAGAATGAGTCTAAAAAATAATAAATTAAAATGAAATGAGAAGGGGAAGAGAAGAGAGGGGGGTGGGAAGAGGCGGTGAACTTCTTCCCTCTGGAGAGACAGAATCGGCTATTTCTGTTTGCAGAAGAATATTTTGCTCAACTGAGGTGGCAATGGCGACAGATACCATTCCTCTATGCAGGAAGGGAAGGCATTAGAAAGAGGTTAGTTCTCGAGTTTAAGCTTTTTTAACACCTGACACAGCGAGGTGGAAAAAAATGTCTTTTGTTTTGAATCGGAACCACTAGAGTTATTTATATAAATGGGAGCTTTGTTCTTCACATCTCATGCGAAAAAAATTTTGCGACATCTCTGAATTTTTTAAATTGCTTAGTCTTCGTTCAGCTAGCTCTTTGGTATTTGAAAATACTTATTTAATTGAAGGTATTTACCGTTCAGTTATACAAACAGGTTTCAAAAGTAACAAAAATGAATATTATTAAAGTGGGAAAAAATGTCTTAACCAATTTTTTGAGTTTTTCATTAAAGTGATAACAACTTTCTTTTAAGCCCCCCCCCCTCCCAATTAAAACTGTTGTCCACAGTATTCGCTTAAAGTTTATATTGACTAATTTTTCTATGGAATATTTAATAATAAATAAAAGTTCTGAAAAATGACTTGTTTCATTGCACGGGTCTTATTTTTCGTGATAAGTTTCGAAGAAATGTTAAAAAGTCAATTTCTATTTTGAATAATGTGATTACTAATATGTGTAATGTGTATAAAGCCCTAAAGATTTATCTACAGTTTTTGTGTGGACTACAAAATTTATTTCCAGTATCTAATTTCAAAATACTAGCTTTGGAACATCAACACAGCTTGAGAAGGAATTAATTTATATCTTACCATTTACTTGCATAACTTCAAGATTCACCGAAAGAGAGAGAGAGAGAAAACCTTATATTTACATATTTTAATAGCTTTGTGACTGTAATTTAAATAATTTAAGTAACCTGATTTTTCGTTCAGTGTTAGAGGATATGACGAGGATATTTAACTTTGTTGCCTAAAACGCACATTGTACTATTAAACCTTAACACTAGCAAATCACAAGTAAAAAGCTGTTTTGGAAGAAATATTAAAATATCTAATGCTGACAAACGTTTAAGAGTCCCTTTCATTAGAGATTACATAACCGTAGTTTGCCAATCACACTTGAAACCGCTTCACAAAAGACCGTATAACTAACTTTTCTACTTTCCGCAAGTTTTACTTTTAAACTGACACTTGAAAATATTGGTTTGATATGGGAATTCGGTTTATGGGAGTGCAAGCTGTTATATAAATTATAGGAAAAGTTTTAATTTTGTCTCAAAATATGAGCTATCCTTAAGTTCAGCTAAAACAGTTCTCAAAAATCTTGGGGTTTTTTGCAGAAGTTCGAAAAGATTGCGACGGTATATTGGGAAATTTGAGAAACTCCTGGTAAATGGTGATTTGCACATGAGATACAGCTTACAATGTCAAAATTTAGAAATCATTAGCAGTCAATATCTTCCAGAATTTTAATAATGCTTTCTTATTTATTTAGTTAACTACTCGTACATGGAAGAGAGTACGTGGCTGGAGCATACTTGATTATTCTGTTTTAAGTGCTTTTTTTGCTCTGCAATAATTCATTAAGGTTTCATTTTATACATGTTGATTCCCGATATGCTTTCCCTTCATCTTGTTATTTATGGCAAAAGATTTCTCTTTGGAATCTTCAAAAAAAAAAAAGTCAAGTGCTATACCACATAGCCTATGGCTCTCCCCGGCTTTAGATCCGACCCGTGGAACATATCAAAACGCCGTATAAAACCTATATAAACCATTCACAATCCCACATAAATCCCAGTTATACGGTCAGCGACTTCGCTTACATTCTAAAGTTTGGCCCGCGACTTATTAACAAACTTCAGCTAATGTGCTGAAGTTTGGCCTGCGACTTTGCAAATGTGCTGAAGTTTGGCCTGCGACTTTGCAAATGTGCTGAAGTTTGGCCTGCGACTTTGCAAATGTGCTGAAGTTTGGCCTGCGACTTTGCAAATGTGCTGAAGTTTGGCCCGTGACTTTGCTAATATGCTGAAGTTTGGCCGGCGACTTTTCAAAGGTTGCCCATACCTGTGCTATAGTGTTGTAAATTGTTTGTGCAGTTGCCTTTAGTTGCTGATTGGTTTTACGAGGGCTTTAAAAAAAAAAAAAAAAAAAAAAAAAAAAGGATAATTTGTATCTTGTCATACTTGCAACGTACGTCAGTCTAAAATTTCTGGGCGAAAAAGAACCCTGGTGAAAAGACCGTGAATTTTGTTCCAGAAAAAAAGAGTAGCTTAAGATTTAAACTCTCAACTAATTTCGAATTAGTCGATTTCTGTGCTCGCTTGGCTTGTCATTTCTCAAGTGGCTTGCTTGACGTTTGGGAGCGTAGTGAGAGTTATCTTTAATCCACTCGGAGTTGACGAGGCGGCATCTTTTAATCGTGCACAACGATCCCTCAAATGCGGCACGTTCTGTCGCCCGGGCGATCGCTCAACACCAGTACCTGGATGGGATCCAGATGTTGGATGAAGGAACTGGCGGATGCTTCTGGAGGAGATGGAAGGCAGTAAGCAGTAGCAGTAGTGTGAGATGGGGCGTAGGCAGTGATCCGGTGCCTTTTGTTTACAGACGTTCTTAAACATTGTTATGTTCTCAGGAATAGGTTTTCGAAATCTAGCGTTTGCAGTAAGCGGACGCTTGGCAGAGACGATCAATGTGGAAGCCAAGGGGAGCAGAATATGTCAGATTTTGTTCCGGAGGAAATTCTGCATGACTGGGGAAAACTTTTGCCCCGAGTGTGTTTAAAGAAAAAAAAACTGGGGGAAACGGTTGCATTTTTGCAAAAATGCAGTTGCCATCAAAAGAAGCTAGCCTGTTAATAATGGCAGTTTCTTTTACTGTTTGGGGGGAAATTTTGTAAAAAAGAAATTGTGTTCTGTGGAAATATTCTGCCCTGAACATTTTCCTCACCCATGCCAAGAGCACCAGAGCAAAGGACGGAACAAGGACATTTTTAGAATGGAAGAAATTCACCTTTTGTTAATAGTCGAGATATGATTCAATTGTACGTTTGATGTGAGTATGAATGGTTGCTCATGGAACGTGACTGTCGGACAAATTCGACACAGTGGCAATCTTGGTTAAAGAACTAATTATACAGATCAGCATGATTATTCAACTCAAGCCAAATCTGAGAATTGCTCTGATAAATTACTTAGTATCTACATTCTGATGTGACCAATGAGCCCTTTCATTAGAAGTTGCTTGTTCTTTTTAATGTTCTTAAATGTTTATTTTCTTGTAAGGTTATAAAAAGAAATGTCTATATTTCTATTCCAACGATTTAATAGTTGAATAAAAAAGCCTCTTGAAAAACAAGCCTCATTAATTAGTTATAAATATCAGTGCAAAAGGCATTCTGATGATTGCTCTGAAAACTTGTTTAATCTCCAAAAGCCTAAATTTTCCTTAGAGAAGAACCAAGAAAAATTTCTCCAAGAATTCAACCAATCCTTTGTTCACTATCAATCTCCTGTCGTTTAACCTGTTCCATTTCCTTTATCATTCTTTAGTAACATTTGGTTTGAGCGTTTAAAAGAAAAAGTGTACTTTAATCCAAGTGTTTGCGTGTAAAAGTCTTCAGGCAGGCAGAACACATTCTCCGTGGATCATTCTTTTAAACGACACAACTTGGAAGGGATCCAGTTATTCTGAGGAATGACAATGACCTGGAAAGGTCTTGATTATTTCCGACCATTGCATGTATGAACATTATAAAGAGCTTAGGTTTTTTTTCTTTTTGCCATATTTTCACATTTTTGTTCCGTACCTTGTTTTCAAGCCTGTAAAAAGTATTTCTTATGGCATGACAAAGTATCGCGGCAGTCATTACGGGCTGCTAATGGTTGTTAATGATTCTTAACGCAGTCATTAAGATTTAAATATAGTAATTCCACGCTCGCTTTTCGGTAATCAATTTTTCGTTTAGTTAATATGATTACGAGTTCTTCGCGAGCAATCCAAACAAAAGACGCCCGTAATGAAGATGTAACACGCGGAAATGCCTCGTTAGATGGTAGATATTTCTATAAAATTACTTCGAATCCGTCGGAAGCAGGTTACTTCGCAACTAAAGATGCCATGTTATTTTATTTATTTTAAATAAATCATTTTTCGACACTGGATTGAACATCTTAAACAGGATAGAAAGCATCCATCTAATACGATGTATAATTAGAGATAAAGTGTAGGTTCAGCTCGATTTTTTTACTAAAGTTACGCACAATTAATACTAGAAACAAGAGTCGCAGCCAGAATCATGTGGGCCTGACGGCCCTTCCGAAATTTTGATTTTTGTTAGTTGGATGTCAATTTTTTTTTTTTTTTTTTTCTTAACTTCTACTTTTTACGCCTTCCCCAGAATTGTTTTCTGCGTCATTGATCTGAAGGAAAATTCCAGTGTTAGGAATCCGCTTGATTTTTGAAGCCCGGAATTTTTATCTTCTAGCTTTTAAGAAACAAACAAACAAATATATATATATAAATAAATGGCAGGCCCAAACAGGCTCCTTTGGGGGGCCCTCGATTAGCGATTGAAAAGGAGCCCTTTACTGGGGAATTTATAGGGAATAGAATACAAGAACCTTACTAGCAATTTTGCTCGGGTTACCACCAGCCACGTAGGCGGCCGATGATGGCCCGAGCAAAATTGCCAGTAGGGAATACGTAATACTTGAAAATTAGGCTTACCTGCGTGCCTAAAAACCATATTTTACTATTAAAGCAACCATATTTAACATAAAAAGCATATTTAACTTTTAAAGCTGTTTGGGGGCCCCTGATTTTTCTGGGCACCCTTGCGACGCGGGGTCTGTGGGGTCCTCCGCTACGCCACTGTGCAAAGACGTTAGATTACAAGAAAATAATTAATCAAATTACTTTGGTGTATTAATCCCATGTATATTAAACTATTTTAATTATAAAGTAGTGTATCCATTTTTGGGGGCCGACCTGGCCAGTCCGGGGCTGATAAATGATTATTGGTCTTGACCTTGAAAGTGAAGATGTTTATCTGTGCCAAACCTTTCAATTTTTCGAAATGCAACTGACGTAGTATATCATTAAATATAAGTACTTAAAATATTATTCTTTGTACAGTATAACCTCGATATTTCGAAGTCGAAGGGAGACCTGAAAAATTAGCGATATCAAATAAAAGGGGATCGGTCTGTAAGGGGAAAAACACCTTTATTAGATATCAAGGTTCGAGATATCGAGGTTTCACTGTAGTTCTTTGAACGGATTGTTGAAATGCTTTTGCAAAAATGGAATTCTATAGTGAGGCGTTTCTAACTCTCATTGCACTCCGTGTCGGCTTAGTGCATAGATAAATCGGTTATGGGGATGCAATAAGCATTTTTATTACAGTATTGTATGCCAATCGCAAAAGTAAGTCCTTTCGATAATTTGTCGCTGTTAGTCAAAATTATGTGTGGTTGAATCCGTTCATTTACAATAGAATCTTGAGTCGGTAGGAAATCGCCGTATTCTAAATTTAATGCTGTTACCATCTTTACTAAAGTCGTTTCTAAACTAGCCTGATTTTCTTTTTCGGATTAAAGTAACGTGGCCTAGATGTCTCTTTCTCAAGAATTAAAGTTGACAACAAAGATTTTGAAAAACGTCAGCTGGTGAGCTACAATATAGGCGTGTAATTTTTTTTATAGGCAAAACGGGGTGGACTTTTCGGTTGTATAGTTGGCTAGAAAAGTATTCAAATTCAACCGTAACTTCAACAGGCAGAGCCAGAGGTACAAGGAAATTTCCATGAAGGATATTGTATAATTATTCTTTTTAAAATCTACAAATTTGTTTCTTGAAACGGTATGCAGTTTACTCGGTGTGTGTATTACAGGCAAATGCGTCGAATGTATTACCTTTCTGCTGATATACAATAAAATTTAACCGGAAATTAATTTGATTCTGAGGAACAAAATTTCGGATAGTTTTTATCGTCCTGGTTATAACCAGGGATGTGCCAGCTGCTCCAATTGCTCCAAATTGTGCCAAATCAATCCTGGTGTGCCACTCTGCTACAAAAAGTTGGTTTTTGGACATTTTTGCTCCAAATTGTGCCAAATCAATCCTGATGTGCCAATCTGCTACAAAAAGATGGTTTTTGGACATTTTTGCTCCAAATTCAGCAAAACTGCTACATTTTTTATTTTTCCATACATGTTTAAACGTTTGTAAATCTCCCGAATTTTTACAAAAGTCATCACGCATTCTAAGCATTCTAATTCAATCTTTTTCTATTAATCTTAAAAATGAAGATTTTTTCTTTGGCATCCCTTTGTTTAAACCTCCAATACCCTAAGAGTAAAAATTGACCTCTGTTTTAAATTTAATTTTATATAAATTTGTAATTTTTTGTTACCAAATTTTTTATTAGCTGCTGATGGTAGTTAACCCATTTGTGCCCAGATATTTTTGAGACTTCCTTTGATTTTTCCTAATACCAGCAATAATAAATAAATTTCTGATGTCAACTTCTTGAGCAAGGGATGATTTCTTTTAAAATCATTATGTATAAAAATTGAAATGTCAACATCCAACTGGGTCATGTTAAAATATTATGTGGAGTTGAGGTTCTATACTCGTGAATAAAGGCTAGGAAAAATAAATAACGCTTTCGAATGATAGCGAGAATGCCGTCCCAAAAAAGGGACACTAGGCATAAATGGGTTAATATAGTTTAGTAAATATCGTATTCTTGATTTAAAATAGATATTTTGTATAGCAATGTATAAAATTACTGAATTTTTTATTTATTTCATAAGCTTCTGACTCCCCCCCCCCAAAAAAAAAAACTGGTTTTTGTTTTAGCTAAGAGTTTTTAAGAACCTCCTTACTTTTAATTTTTTTGATTGGCATTCTTTAATGACTTTTCACTTACCCTCCAAAAATAAATTTTGTATTTCAAAATTGACATTCTTATGCTCCAAAAAGTGACTTTTTTCTTGCTCCAAATTGCTCCACTAATCTGTTTTTCTTGCTCCAAATTGCTCCAAAAATGTCTTTTCTTGCTCCACAAATTGCTCCAAAGTTTAATTTCAGCTGGCACATCCCTGTATAACTAAAACACTGCCATACGTGACACCTATTCGGAATCATGCATTTCATTATGTGGGAGGGGGGACTACTGTAAGATAACATGGAGTAATATTTCTAGATAAAATTCCTCAGTAGCGCTTGCATTTCTATTAGTTATCTTAATGTGTGACGATAACGAAAATGGCGTTTGTCGATTTCTTGCATTTTGAAGTTCACTCCAGATAAAAAGTGTTCAATCTATTGCTTTTGGAATTTGAGAAAAACATGTGTCTTATTCCAAAAAGGAAAATAACTGCGACAAGTTACATGCCTGCCCTCGCCTTTCTGGATATATACATCATGCAGGAATGTTAGAAGTTCCCGTACCTTTCCAGAAACTTTTTTTCTCCCCCCCCCCTTTCTGAGCCTGCCTTCTCTTCACCCTCGCAACTTAATGTCTTCAGCTTAAAATAGAAAGATTGTTGGTTGAAAGCAATAGACATGCGAAAGAAAAGACATTACCGAAAAATGAGATTCTGCTCTCGTTCTCCTACCCTTCGTTAAGTCTGTTGAAAAACTGTTGGTACTAAATAGTTTATTTTTTATCACTTAATAAAGTTCGCCTCATAAATGCTTCTCTACCACAGCAGGGCGTGTAATCTGAAATGATATACGAGTATGTCAGTCTTCCCCCACACATACCCTCGGTGCAGAAATCGCAGTTGGGGCTATTTACTGTGATTTATTTTGTCAGGTATTGGCTGCGTACAATTTCCACAAAATGTCAATTTTAAAGTAAATTAATTTTTTCTTTTTAATTTTTAAAAATATTTTTACGGAGAGAAATTTTGCGTGTATTTTTCTTTAACATTAACTAGCGCAGGCAGCAGGTATTTTCCCATAGTGACCGTCAATTATAGCCGTCGTTTCGTTAAAACAAGGCAGGGGAAGAATTGGGGGGGGGGCGCAGAAGCAACTCGCCCAAAATAGATTGCTAAAGGCTAACGTTCTGTTTTATTATATACACTTCGGATGGATAAGATGAGTTTGTTTTATAAATTAGCCCTCTCCCAAAAACTTTACATTGCGTGAGAGTACAATTTTTTTAAACTGTGCATTTCATTTGGGTCAAATAAGATTTTTTTTTTTTTCAAAAATTTGTGACTTTACAAATTCGATTCATAAATCAACGCCTTTAGCCTCGTAATTCTTCAACCAGAGTATATACGCAGACTTCGAGCTTAATGTTTAGTTAATGTTATTACACCTGTATATTCACTTTCTTTTAAAAATACCATTGCATAGCTTAGTTCCATATCTGGCTTAATTATAGTGTATGCACAAAGTAATTCCTAAAGTTTTCTTTATACGTTATTTTTTCTGATCTTTTCCATCTCTTTAGTAGAGGTAAATTGATAAGATGCCTGTTCTTGTTTCTTCACCATACTTTTCCCTCCTACCCGCTATCAAAATTGTAGTTTGAATTTCAACTATTCAGATAAGCAACTTGCCTTTCTAAAGCGGGGAATAAAAATCCGAGAAAATTAAATTGGTTTACACAAAGGCGAAACAGATTACAGTATATTTCAATTAAGTCCACAGTTATTTCGTATGCGAAATATTTTTATTAAAGATTAATTAACATCCCACTAAATAGGAAATTAAATTTAAAATAATAATTTCAATTTTTATCTCCCCGGCCGCAGCTATACTTTGAAAACTTTCTATATCCGAATTAACAGGCGAAATCCCTTGCAGAGTTTGTATCCTTCTCTATTTATCCAAGTGTTCATGACGAGCATTTTCTTGTTAGCTCAGTCCTTTCTTGTTAGTGTAATTGCTTCCAATTCTTTTAATGAAGCATTTTGACAAGAGATTTAAATTGTTTTATCTCTCTCCCCTTTTTTTTTTAATTGTGCATCATGAGTGCTAATATCCTAGTGATTGTCAGCTCATTGAATGTAATCTTGCAGAATTAGGACGCGCACATATCTTGGGGTATACGTTACTAGTGAAAGTATCTTTCAGAAAAGAATTATTGGAACATTTTAGAGGATTTTGTTGGTCATTTTGTCCAGATTTTATCTATTGGGTTCATATCGTGGTGTTCTCTCCACCCCCACCCCCCTTCCTTATACTTGAAGTGACATAGAGGTAGTTGAAGAAATTTCCAGAGCTCTCGTGTCAATTTCTTACAAAAAATTAAATATTTTACTGAAAGATAAATCTTTCTGTGGGAGGGCTTCCTACTAAATACCCTTCAGATACGCCATTTTTCATACAGTTTGCTTTATTTCGATTCCGTTACTTCGTTTTGTTTGTGTGAAGTTCAGTGCTTACTCTAGAATTAAAAATCTGCGAGTCATGCTGACTCGCTATCAATAAAAATAAGTCCAATTTTTGCAAAATTAGAATCAAAGAGAAAGTGGATTTTTTTTTTTCTAATTTAGTTAATGATTTAGCACCTGAATATTTAACTTTGCTCACAAATATAGCCGTATTACATACGATTGTCGACTACCAAGCATCAGCCAATGAACACTGGCTTACCTGCTGAGCTAGACTACATGAGTGGCATACTACCGAGCTAGCAGTGAAGTGCCGAAAAGAATCCAAGATGGTATCTGGGTTTACTAAACCGCACTCTCCTCCTAATGCTTAATTTCTTTCGATTCCTGCCCCAACGCAATATTTTGGATTGTAGTGAGGTTGCTTCGAGAAATTACCCTGACATGGAAGATAAAAGCACCAAATCTGGTATGAAGGTACTTTAGGGTATACTAACAAGTGTTAGGAGCCGTCTGGAATGTCTAAGAAATTTTCATGTGCAGCTCTAAAATCGAAAATGGCCAACAAATACTATAATTTAAAAAAAATTTTATTCCTGTTCTATGAGAATGCCCCCCCCCCGCAAAGATTAAACATGGCATCACTTACACTGGGGAGGGGGCTAAATTTGTAGACAGAAACAATCTCGAATAGCTCAGGAGGAAGCATGTCATTTGCAATACGCATAAAAAGTTTAAACATTTGCAACTGTATTCCTTGATATATCAAAAGCATTTCGACTGAAAAAGACATCATTTATTGCTTGTGATGGATTCGAGGGTAGGCAAAATAGTTAAGTACTATTCAGTTGATAAACTGTAGCAATTGTTTGAGATGTCACTTCGGGGGTACCCCTCTTCTCTGATTGGTGATGTACGTACAGAGATCTGTATGTATGTTTTTGAGTGTTTATTTTTCTTTTTGTCCGTAAATGTATTGGAAAATTTCTGTATTAAAAACATATATTAATTTAGTGTTATATTAAACCGTTTTTATACAGGCATTCTACAAATATTGTAAATGTTTCTGTTATTTAAAAAGTTTTAAGAATATAAATTAAAAGAAGTTTAACACAATTTTAAGGAAGTCTATTAAACGCATCGGAGAACCCCCGGGGGCCTCAAAATTCTTAAATACGGCCCTGTGCGTACATTTTATCAGGTACTCTTTCTCAATAAGTCAATAAATAAAATGATTTTAGTTGATAACGAAAAATCAAAATAGTGATGACGATTACATTGAGCGATAAGGTGTTGAAAAAAAAAATCATTTTTGAGTATATTTACATTTTATCGCTCTCCCCTTGGCGTTTTTGTACATTTTTAAGAATATGCTTGAAATCTATGAAGTCCCCCCTCCCCATCATTTTCAGAGTTGTGTGATTATTTTTCTTGCAATTTTATTTTATGTGGCAAATAACTTCCTCCAATAAACAACGCAGTTAAATGGTCGGAAGAAATCGTTATGTTCTGCTCTTTTTTTTTTTCTATAATAGTCAATCCAGTTCTTCAAATTATTTATGCGCTCACATAAATGTAAAATTTTTAAATTCAACGCTTTTTTTTTTAACATCGAGAATGCAAATTTCACCGTCCCTTTGTTCCTTTGAATTTACACCAATCTTTGCTTTCCACGATCTGAACTGAAATGCCAATTTCCCCCCTACAACTAACTGTATGACGTAATCTGAAAACATCCGCTACACCTCCTCCCCCGAATTTCGGAGCCCCTCATCTTGGCTTGGCTTCCCTCTGGATCACCAAAACTCATTCATCACTTCTCGCATAGCAGAATGACGTTTCTCTTGAATTGGGGAAGAAGAAAAAAAAAAAAAAAACCAATAGTGAAAAAATATATATACACTCACACATGTGTGACTGTTGAACTGGAAAGACTGACTCATTGTGTATACATTATCACGCCCGATTATAATGTGGACAGATTGATATTTCAAATATTATCTTCATCCGCTTCTTATCCTTTCTATATGTGGTTTTGTCCACAAATGTACATTTGTTTAACAGATGGTTTCTGTTGATTTTTTTAAAAATAATTTTTCGGTTCAAACGAAGAGAGAAAATAGTAAATAACTTTTTATACTTTATTGGGAAGGTTATAAAAATACATTTAATAAATTTTTTTTTTATTATTAAATGTATTTTATTTAATGTTAGTTATTAAATGTATTTTATTTAATGTTAGTTATTAAAATTTTTATATCTAAAATTTTTCTGAAAATGATCTGGTGTTTGCTTTCCGGCATTTCAATGCTCCAGAAATCTGGGCTTCAGCGGGGCATTCATAAAACCAGTCCACAAATCACTAATCATGGGAATACGTGCCGGTGCGTTTTCACAACATGGACACCATGTTATCTAGTAGTATCTGTATAAAAGACTGTATTGAACTGTTTTATCGCGCTTTGTGCATGCATTGAAATTTTTTTTAAATGACTTAATTTTTGCACATGCGTGCAGCAGTACAATAATATTAGAGGAGAGGTCAGTATTAACTTTTAAGTTTTTCGCAAACATGCTACAAATAATTATTTTTGTCTCCAGCTTTTGAACTAGGTTGTGATTCTCCTATTAGCAGAATTCAAGCATATTGTTCCTTAATTATTTATGGTCCATTTCTTGACCAAGGAGTGAAAATTAGTTTGCAATTCTGCTAATAAAAGCAACCGAGGAGCATTCGCGTAACCAGGATTTTAGTTTTGGGAGAGGGTGGACACAAATACAGTTGCATTCGGTTACAGTAACAAGTCTTTTATAACTTACTTCAATATATTCTGTCCTGTTCAGTCCCTCGGTTGTAGTGTCATATGGTCCCATGAACGACGTCATAAGAGTTCAAATGTACATCTATTATCGGAGAGTACTTATAAATATTCAACAGTTTTCTTTTTTTAATCTTCTCCTGAAGTAAATTTCATGGCAGTTTTTAAAATAAAATATTTGAAGTGACAATTTTGTATTTTGAAGAACTTCGTACTTTTCATTCTTAATCTTTAAAGAAGGCAATCACCCTCTTTACCTCACTCCGGTGAATGAGTCTATGTGATGTAGTAATTGCTTAGTGCACTATATAGATGAAACTATACGGGAATTTAGTCGGGGGGGGGGGGCAGGGTCTTGGAAAAATCTTAGTTTAGAATCATTTCGAAAAAGTAAAAAAATCAGTGCAGGAAAACGATTTAGCAGGCGTTGGAAATGGTACTAACTTCTATTATCCGATAATGAATAAATCTTAGTTGCAGTTTCTTTAAAGTATTCTCTTTTAAAATGTATATTTTCTAAATAAAATTAAGGTACAATAAACAATAACTAATTCTATTTTTTATATCCTGAATTATTTTTTAAAATATTGTCTAAAGTATGCGATTTCTTTATTTTATTTTTTTGTTTCAAGAATATTCCTACAGGAACTTAAAAAAAAAAAAAAAAAAAACTTGTACAAAACCCAAGACATGTTCAGAGTTGCCAAATGTCCCGGATTTTGAGGAACAGTCCTTTGATTTTGTCCCACGTCCCGTGGAACTTCGATACAGGACAGCAAAAGTCTCATCGCCTATACCGAGTGGTCTCTCTGTCCAGGCAAACACGACACTGCAGTGCACTCATGCTCGCAATCTGTCTGTGTGTCGGACATTAATTCGTTTTTGATACCTGATTCATTTTCGTACCACTTCTTGACACACTTCCTCATTGCTTATTAATTGAAAAACGTAATCAATTAATTACGTTTTGCTGTAACGACATTTATTACAACCAGTCCCTTATTGCTTCTTAAAATTCATCAACCCGTCTCTTATTTTTAGTGTTTTTATTTGGCAACACTAGACACGTTTTTCAGTGGCAAAGTCGTGTAACAATTTAATAGCCATAAACAATACTGAAATGGCCTTTAAAAGCCCGTGTTTGTTTTTGAACACGTATTTCGGATTTGTGTGCTTGACCCGAAGCCCGCTTATAAATCCGTGTTAGAAGAATAACACAAGGGGATGCCCTTAAGGGGTCCTAACCCGTAATCACGCAAAGTTTTTTGGAGAAAACCATGTAAAACTCCGAACGGTCAGGTTGACGGACGCGCGATGGGGCCCGAACCCGGGACCTTCACACTTCGCCCGTCTACCATTTCCTATGACATAACCACTGTGCCATGGTGAGGCCTGAAGAGCCCTTAAATTTTGCTCTCTGACTAAAGTGTGGAAACCCTGGAGCGTTTTCAGCTGAGAAATTTTGAAATTTCAATGAACTCGACCTAAAAGCATTCTCTGAACATTCCTATTGATTTCCCATGCGATGTTGAACGCCGCGGGTACAGTTCTTGGTTTTTTTTTTTTTTTTTTTTTAACTAGAGCTGTCGCCATAGAAACTTAAATACCCGAAGGGTTGAATGTAATTGACCACGGCACCACAGCGGTGCCATTGCGATCGGAGCCTGACGTCGCGATGTCCGACGTCCATTTCCGAAAGAGACCATTCCAGACTGTTGCTAAATAGATAACTCTCCCCAGATTAGGGCAATCGCCAGATTCTTGTCACGCACGCCAGAGATTCCGATCAGCAGTCCTTAATTAGCTGTTTTTATTTTATAATCTTTTTTCAAATGAGACTCGTCCATTTTTCATTGCTAGACTCTGGAAATGTTTGTTTTTTCTTCTCTTAAATGGTCATTTTATATGCACGAATCAATATTGTTGGTTTTCCCTAGACGTTGCTTAGCTAAATACTATTTCCTTTTTAATTTCCGAACATGTACCATGAAAGGAAAGTATTGTAATCGTGAAAAAATTAGACTTCGAGATTTGGGTGTATTTACACGTTTTTGAGGTCTTCTGAATTCATTTATGCTATTTTTACGAAATGTGTGTATGTGAGTGAACACGATAGCTCCTAAACGGCGCATTCGATTGAGCTCAAATTGGGTATATATGTTATAAACCACCATCGTAAGACCGGTATTGATTTTGGTGTGTATAGGACTTATAGTTTTTCTACAGGGCTACGACAAAGATTTCTTTTACATTATGGCCTATGGGAAGAAATTCTTGAAAGTGCGCTAGCGTTTAAACGGCGAATTCGATTGAGCTTCAATTTGGTATATATGTTTGAATTATTCATCGATTAAAATTTATTTAAATGCTTGGTAATGATCTTAATCGTAAGTGTTTGGAAAGTCGAGTGGAGTCACTCCAGATTTATTCCCCCGTTTGTCTCATAGTAGACTACATCCACCTCAAAAGCGTGACAAAAAGTGCTAAAAATTTATGACGCCGTTTATCTATCTGCAAGTAGATTCATTTTTACGATGAAATGTATTTGTGACACTTTTACGGAGTAATTGTGCTGTTATGTTTACTTTGTCAGCAATTGTGCGTAGAACTGATAACATAGAAAAATCATACAAAATTTGTCCCCGTTTTGTGTATGCTGCATACTAACGTTTATTGTTAGTTTCAATCAGCGGTCCCCACCGGTGGCCGAGCGCAGCATAGCGCCCTGAACTGGGTGACAGAAGGTGCCTGGTCGACCTAGCCCTTTGGAGTTTTCAGTGGTTTTCTCCGAAACGTAGCGTAAATGCGGGTTAGAAACCCATAGAAAAAAGCCCACGTATAATATCCCCCCAACCTCTGCCTATAGCCCTAGTGTAGATAATTGGGCGTAATCTCACAAACAAATCAGTCGGTGACGTATTGTAAGGAGAAGGAATTTTCGCGCACAATGAATTATTCCTTAAATTAAATACTTTGATATTAATTTCCTAAGAATCCATTTAGTAAAATGTGCCCTATACGTTAATGAGGTGATGTACGAAATTTGCGCATTTTATTCGGATATTATATTTTACTTTCGGAGATACAAAAGTAAATATATGTTGACTTAAACCATTTTTCAATGGTTCTCGAAGGGAAAAATATCCTAGTCGGATGATTGCATTTCAGAGGTCGTGCGAATGAAATTGGGAAAGAAAACAAAGATTGTATAAGTACATAATACTTTTGTTGTTAATGGCATTGGATAGCCCCTCACCAACTGTATTTAAACATCTGAGCCTTTTTTATGATAAAAGGCTGAAATTTTGTACACCAGCTAATTAATGTATGCGGACAAATTTTACTAACTACAGATTTCTTTGTTTGAGGGCCGTAAAAAAATCGGATTTCGCATTTATTTAATATCCTGAAAGTTTGAATCGATATCATAAAATGCTACACTATTGCATAACTTCGTCATTTATGCATTCTGTATGTCTGAGATAGTTAGGAAAAAAAGCTTAGATCAATGTTTTTCGGGATACCCTGTACAATTCCCGCTAAGCAATTGATCGCACACTTCATTTTCATGATATGGTATTTCAGGTTTATTTATTAAAGCAATGAAATGCATTTTAGAAAAATGCCAAATTTAAGCTTAAATTTATTTCAGTGACTTAATTTGCGTTCAGACTCAAAATAAAATGAATAAAAAATCTGCCTATTTTATGCTAAGCCTCCCCTCCTCCCCAGAAAATCTTTTGCGGGAAAATGGTAGTGACTCAGCTCAGTGTATTACTTATTTGTGTGCGCAGAGCTCACTCTAGGGGCCCACAGCTCTAGCACGGCACTTGTTCTAGGTGGCATTTTAGCTGCGAGAGTGAGATGAAAAATATTCATGTTAAATAACCGAGCAATTGATATCGGTCGATTTTGTCTTTCACTAAAAATTTTACAGTTTGTATAGTTCGCGGGCAGGCAATTTGTAAAACAATTCATTCATTTATTAGCAAACAGAGTGACGGCGCTTAACATTTTCCTTTGAGGCGGCACAACTGCTTGAGATGGCCTTGTGGTGCGCATGCATATTCACTGAGCTTTCAAAAATGTTTAAATTCTGTACACACAAACCCACACTCTTCGCTAATTCACTGCCTATTGAGCCTGGATTCCGCCACACCCATCAGATTATTTTTTTTCTAAGACCTACATCTTGCAAAATGCAGTTTTTCAAAATCCCCCAAGCAGATAACTTTTTTTTTTTTCTGTTTTCTTATGAATGATGCTAGCGAAGGAAAAGATGGCGACTGTAACTTTTGGAGATCCGGAAATTAATACCGACTGTGTTGATGATGTGATTCAATGCCTGGCTATGTAAATATTTTTTTCTGTTCTGAGGGGGGTAGCCTGAAAATCCCTAGTCAGTAACAATATTTGTCCCAGGACGCGACGTTCTGTATTTATTCCTCCGCAGAAGTTCGTATATTTCAGGCTCTTGGTTTCTCTTTCTTATTTCTTCCTTTTTCCCATTTGCTGTAAGGAGTAAGTAACGCCTTGGTATATGTTTCTTAGTTTTTCTTTTTCCTTTTGAGAGGCTTTCAAAACTTCTGGGGTTTATGTTTTTGCTTCCATTTTCTGTTTTTCTTTCATGTGTGCACGATTTTCGGTGAAGCATGGATTGATATGAGAGTTACTCAGCTCTTTTTAAAGCAGGACACCTCCTCAGCTAATCATTTTTTTGGGGGGTGCTATAGTTTTAAAGATAATAAATTCAAAATAAGCGTTCCTTGGCGTCTTGGAGGTGGGAATGCATCACGAAATTGAATGGATGTGGTGAAATATAATGAACGTAATTTTTCAATTTTTTTAATTTTCTGACACAATTTAATTTTTTAAAGTACAAGTTATCTTTACGTACTTTAGTTTTGTTGCAGGAGAGTTCTCAGTTAATGTAAAATTCGTTCCTGTTTACTAATCGGCTGACCATGGTTAATTCGCCAAATTAGCTCAATTATTTTGACGGACAAGCTCTTCTCTTGGTGAAGACTGAAAAGAATTTATTAGGAATATCGTTATTAGTGCTAAATTGCTTTTTTTTTTTTCGTTCCCCAAAATTATTAGAGGGCTAACTTTCTAGTACCATATTGGATTACAACTCTATCATAATCCTGGGGTATGCATTTGTTCAACAACTAAGAATATAGTGCGAAAGTGTTTCTTTCTTGTGTCCCCAAAAGGTCTTGCTCAGCTTATTGGAACGATCGGAAACAATGGGCTTAGTTGGTACATCATCATCATTGTTCGAAAATGATTCATTTTTGAATTAATACTGCAAGGACATTTTTCACCTTGCAATTGTCCGTATGGTAGTAAACACACTGATTTTCGAGTTATGAAGTTGTTGCTGCAAATGAACGAATTTAATAACAAGTATCAAAGTTTAAAAAAAAACAAAAAAAAAAAATAAACTGAACAGTTTTTAGCGATGGTTTCCAGACGTAAAATAAATAACGCCTGTCTTGTCTGGCAAACAGGCCCGTCGAGAGACAAACTCGGGCCCGGGGGGTGGATATCTGCCGAGCCCTCCCCCCCCTCCAAAAAAAAAAGTTATTCACATTGTAAAATACAAATAAACTTTTTTTTTACTATCTGGCGTTTTCAAATTTTACTTTAAACTATTTAATGAAAGCGTCTTTGTTGGTCTTTATTACGAATAATTGAATTTTTTCTTTACAAAATCAAAACTATTAAAAATTAGCTTTTCTGTTTTTTTTTTTTTTTGAGGCAAAAGTATCGATAATAATTTTAGTCTAGTTCCTTCGCTAGTGCCGACTCAATACAAAGAGTTCCTAAACTGGAAGTACAAGTTTGAGTCGAACAAGAGCGGTGGAAGTTTTTTTTATTCTCTTCAGCAAACTGAATGAACGCTCAGCACTAGCAACCGAAACTGGGTAAGGTACAAAAAATACACAAAGCTATGCAAATGTTTGGAAAAATGGAATCAAGATTTTGAGAAGAAATAGAGTTCAGTAGTCCAAATGGTGAAAGGCTCTTCGTAAAATTAGCTTCGTAGATGTGCTTCAGATGCATAATTTCATCTGCTAATTCTTGAGACACATCTACATCATACTTTTCAATAAAATTCTCCTCAGAACTCCTGATATATTTTTCGTCCATTGAAGGGAACTGCTACAAGAAGGAAAAAGTATCATTCATGTCTCTCATCGAAACGAATCTTCTTGATATCCCTGAAATGACAGAATAAACAATAATCAAAAAAGTGTTGATTTTGAATGAGAGACATGAGAGCACAAAGGGAAGTGCGTTTGCCTCCCTCCTCCCCCCCAAAAAATAAATAAAAGAGCTTGCATAAAGCCAGCAATCCAGTTTTGTTTAGGACCTCGTCACGTCTTTACTTATTCCAGTCGTGTTGGTTTTCGCGAATTCTATTTCTGTCTATAGAGAATTTTTTTTTGAAAGTTTAGTCCGGGCCCCCAGAAAACACAGGCCCGGGGGGAATCCCCCTCTCCCCCCCTTTCTCGACAGGCCTGCTGGCAAACACCCCTTCCAATTTTCACCCCATTCCTTCAAGAAATTTTTGAGTGTGACTTTTGATATTGTGTTGGTTTCTTTTCTTAAACGGACATTGAGATTTCCCTGTATGAATAAAAATATAGGAAACATTTTGAAACAATCTTAAGACATTATTGAAAAGTTGTAGTCTATGTCTGTCCCACGAAATGTGTGTATGCTATTGCTCTATACTAATATAGGAAACATTTTGAAACAATTTTAAGACATTATTGAAAAGTTGTAGTCTGTCTGTCCCACGAAATGTGTGTATGCTATTGCTCTATACTAATATACGAAACATTTTGAAACAATCTTAAGACTTTTCAATATAATCTGTGTCTGTCCCACGAAATCTATGTATGTTACTGCTCTGTACTGTATTGCATTCATCTGTACCATACACCCTGTTGAAAAGTATGAATAGTAAGCAGCATGAATAGTTAGTTTTAAAGGGCTCCAGTGCAGTAAAATCTATGGGTGGTCATTGTTTAAAGTGCTTTAAAATGTACATGTTTCAAACGAAACAAAATGAATGTAGTCTTATTCGCCAGTGCAGTAAAATCTATGGATGGTCATTGTTTAAATTGCTTTAAAATGCATATATGTTTCAAACGAAACAAGATGAATGTGTCTTATCATTGAGGTTTATAAAGGAATGCTGTCCGTTAAAAATAGGGTGTAGTAATCATAGTACTTTCACCGGGTGACTGATTAAAAATAAATACTTTGTCATCTTTGCTTTGTGGTATGGGTTTTTGAATGTCTCGCGGTGGTCCAGCATTGCGCTTGTGTGCAAAAAGATAGTGCTGGTAAATGTTTGATATTTGTGTAATAATGCTTTCGGACTGATTTATATTTCTTGTTTGTTTCTGCAAAATGTTCTAACAATTTTTTCTTTTCTGTTATAGGTGAGTCCTTTTTTTGCTTTTAAAACTTCTGTGGGTAAGTAACAAATATGTTATTTCTTCCGCTCAAGCAATTGTAGCATGTGGTGCATCCGTTTGAACTATTCAGGATCGTGGTTATGTCACTGAAAATGGTAGATGGCCGAAGTGTGTAGGTCCCGGGTTCGGGTCCCATCGCGCGGCTGTCGATGTCGCGCTGGAGTTTTGGCAGGTTTTCTCCAGATGTAACGTGAATACGCGTTAGAACATCTTAGAAAGTCCTCCTACCTAGGCAAGCCCCATCCTTAGCAGATCGCCCTAGCGTAGCGTCGCCATAATCGCACAAACATTGAACTATTTCGGGGGATTGATCCAGAAATTTTTTGCAGGGTCCCATTTTTGTGAAAACTATTTGTTTTTGTAAATTTTAACGTCGGTTTTTTAAAAAAAATTTTATAACAATTTTTGTGGAAGTCCCATTTTTTCTTAAAATAATTTACAAAACAAATTAAAATACAGTGAAGCACCGTTCATACGTTTTTATCATTTACAAGTTTTTCTGAAATCGAAAACTTCATTTGTACGTTCTTTCTTTTCTTTTCTTTTCTTTTCTTTTTTTTTTTTTTTTAAGAAATGAAGAGGAGAGAAACTGTGTGGTGCAAATTTTCAACAAGCTTTGACAGGTTTTAGTTTTATGCAAGAATATCTAATATCCGGCGATTTAAATGATAATGTTAAACAGGCACTTTTAACTATGTACAATGAACTTTTTTCTGCGTATTCCACACAGCCATACAGTCGAAATTACAAAACATTTTGTACATGCGGAATGAATATGAATACAAGTGCTAGCTGTATATTAAATTCAGAATAAAACTTAGTAATACGTATTTGTTATGTATTTTATTTTCATGTAGTGATATGAGATGCAGTATTTTAATTTAAACCTGGCTTTTTATTGTTTGTTATTACGAAAATGCACGTACTTTTGAGAATTTCGTTTATACGTTTTTCTCATTTATCAGTCCCCCCCCCCCTCCTAGTTCCTTGTAAAACGTATAAACAGTGTTTTACTGTATATGGTAAAATGCCAACGATGAGTTAAGGGATTGTATGTTTTTGAAGGGCCGTAAAACGGAGCCAAATTTCGTCTACATCAATCCCTGAGTGTACGTTTAATGTCAAATGAATTATGTTTAACAGAAATTGAATTGAATATTGATAATTTTGTGCATGTGCTCATGGTGTGCCGTGGCAGACGATGGTGTGTATATTGATGGAAAGGGTTTGCATCCAAAGATTATTCCTTTCTGACTTAATTTAAAAAGTAAGGGTACAAAATATTAATGATCGTGGTACTCGCCGCATACATGCAGATAAGAATATTTTTATATGAAACTTTTTGTACGTATAAATCAAAAAGGAGAAAAGTTATTGATTTTTTATTCATAACTTCTGGGGGGGACGTTGAGGGAAAGCATGCTTTTGGGGATGTATTTCGCGTAAGAAAGGGGAGAAAAGAAATGATTTCCAGTTCAGGCTCTTTATTAATATTGAAAAGCAGAGTTATGCAGAAAAGAATATTTAGAAGGCCTTTTCTAGAAATGTGATGTATTGTGAATATCCTCGCTTCCAAAATTTGCATGCAACCAAAAAGGAGAAAAAAAAATCCTTAAAAAGAAACTAGCTCGTGCAACAAAAGGAAAAATTTTATCGGTCCAACTGCAAAAAAGGAGGTTTACATTTTTTAAGGGTATGCATGCTGGGTGGTGGTAGGGGGTGTGCGCTGCTCTTAAACAGGAGAAAAACTTCTAATAATAATCCATAAAGGGGTTCTTTTCTGAGGCGTCAGCTCCCAGTCATTTCTGATAACTTTTCTCGCTTTCTTCCTTTTTTATTTTATCGTCTGCTACTGCTTCACCATTTCAACTCAACTTCGCGTACTGACTAGAAAAATGTATGTAAATGGCATGCAAGTAGATGCTGCGACGGCTGGCCAAATAAGAATGTCGTAGAGGAGGCTGTATGTATATCTTTGGGGTGGAAAATAACTTTTCTGGTCGTTTGGAAAAGCTTTCCTATGCTGCGTTACCTTTATGGAAGGCGCGCGATTGTGTTTTTTCTTCTTTCTATCCGAACATAGCACGAAAAATTAGTTTCAGTAAAAGCCACGTGCTTCTCATCGTATCTGAGGCGTGCTTGGAGAAAGCAAGAAGAGTTTTGTGTAAGAGGGGGGGGGGGGCGCGTTAAATTTGGGAATTTATAAATTTTTTTCTTTTCTTAGATTTAAATTATTCAAAACTAATTTTAATTAAAACTGGAAGTAAGTTTAAATTTTCCTCCATTAAAGAATTATTTTATTTTTTAAACATAGTGAATTTCAAAAGTACTTTTGACTATTTATGTCTGTAATTGACTGAATTTTCAAAAATTTAACTATTCTTATAAGATTTTGTAAAAAAAATAAGAAGCTTCCTTAATAGACAATTAATTGTCTGCTGAATAAACTACACTAATTTTTTTCTTAAAATATTTAACAATATCCTGAGGG
Source organism: Cheiracanthium punctorium (assembly GCA_038373885.1). NCBI lineage: Eukaryota > Metazoa > Arthropoda > Arachnida > Araneae > Cheiracanthiidae > Cheiracanthium > Cheiracanthium punctorium. The sequence continues at coordinate 1,647,041 of JAWZYV010013274.1, forward strand.
GGAGGTAGAAAAATTTACCCGGAGGTTAACATGGGACTAGTGAATCCAAGATGGCGGCCGTCCGACCGCCTTAAAAAAATCTGAAATATTTTCAGTTTTAAAGACGTACTAAAGTACTATGTATTTTGAGTATCATTCTGTGCTTCTTTCTTGTTTATTATCAGGGATCTATGCAGACCAAATGTGGGTCCGTTTTGCCGCTCCTTCACAAAAATATAAGACATTGAAAGGAACCCTGTAAAAAAAAATTATAATCGATTAAATCGGCCTCTTCACAAAAATACAGTTGAATAAAACGGCCTTTGATTGCTATTTTAATTTGTTTTGTAAGTTCTTTTAACAAAAAAAAGTGTTACAAAAATTGGTAGGTGAATTTTACAAAAATAGATACTGAAATTCATAAAATTTACACGCAGTTAGAAAGTTTATCCTTATTTTTCATTTATTTTTACCGTAAATGAGTATCCTCTGTTTTGTAAATACAGCTCTTCAATGTTGGGATATTCATTTGTAATCTCCCTGTATCTCAAAAAAGGGGGTAATACGGTTTGTTTATGTATAAGTAATAAGTGGGCAATGCATACTGAAAAAATATTCAAAATACGATTGGGAAAAAGACTAAGTTTAGAATTTTTTTCCCGTTAATTTTCGAAAAGTTACTTTTTAAATTTCCTGTAACCCCCCCCCCCCCCCCTCTCCCCAATCCCCCACTCGAAGAAAATAGTAAAATGCGTTGAATGCACAAATGAGGTGATGGACAAAATTAAAAAAGTATATCCTAAAATGCAGGATGTATGAAGATTTAAAAAAAAAAATGCTGATTTAAACCACTTTTCAGTGGCTCTGAAAAGGGGAAAAAAATCCCGTGGATTTACGGGAGAAAATACTTTTGTTTTCTTGCAATAAATGTTTACATTCAAATTCATAGGCCCTGATCATCTTTGTTACAGGGTTCATACACCTCCTGGAAATTCTTAAAAACTCCTGGATTTTGGTTTAAAACATTAAGGGCCCTGGAAAACTCCTGGATTTTACTAATTTTTCTGTAGACTCCTGAAATTTTAGTATCGACTCCTGGAAATATTGTTTATTTTAGTTTTCTTTCTAGAATTTAAAGTGCAAAAAAAAAAATTTTGCAAGTGCGATCTGCCGAAATTTTTTTTTTGACTCGTGTTTCAAGTGTAACAATTTACCGCCATGCTTATTGACGTTCCTGCCACAGACTAGGAGACAAGGATTGTACTAATGACTTCAGTGGGCTGAAAGCTTACCCCAAAAAGTTCAAATGATGGCGCGATTCGTGGTAGACATTCGTCCCTGCTCTCCTCATATCCAATAATTTTGTTCCTGAAATGAACCCGTTGGCATTCTCAAACTCTTTTATTGCTAACTGCTAGCTCTTACGTCACTGCGAAAGTATCTCGTGATGGGTATATGAGCTGTATGCTCTTATCTCTTCTTTGGTACACGGGGTACATGTTTACAAAGCTTGCCATTTGCGGCAGTGTGTTGGAAATAATCTGTACGCCTGTGACAGTAGTAAAATTTTAAACCATCCTGAGATTTTCATCCTTTTCAATTTGCCTAAAGATGCCAGGTGGAAAAAGCATTTTCGATGATGCTTGGTTAGAAAAGGTATTTATGTATACTCCTGGAAAAATTATATTTTCTCCTGGAAAACTCCTTAAAAACTCCTGGAATTCATACTGCAAAAAAGTGTGGGAACCCTGTTGTTATGATATCTCCGAGACGTTTAATGTAATGAAACGCTCACAATTTGTACATCGCCTAATCAAGTGTATGGGGCATACATGGGGATCAATTGGGAATTTTCTGTACGGGAGTGGTATACAAAATTTTAAAAAGTGTAACTTTTTAGAAATTAACGTGAGGAATTTTTTCTCTCCTATTTCTGTAGTAGATAGAAAAAATTGAAGCGTTTATCACCTTTTTGGGACGCTCTATAAACGCAACTCAAAGTTTTGAAGCTATTGGAAGGGATTGATTGGGGAGGGGGGAGAATCCTCCTTTACTACAGTCGCCATTTTTTTTTTTTTTCTCTCCATCGAAGTTCCATCACCCTAGAGCAAGCACAGTGAGCCAAAAATAGTTCCTACTACAAAGATGTGTAGTGTTCTCCCATTCATCCCCATGTTCCTCTCTACTGCGTACGTAAATAAGATACATACGATAGTTTCCGGGGGGGGGGGGAATCCAAATTTTTCTCCCTCCAGTCATGGAAATAATTTTTTAAAGTGTTTATGACAACGTACCGGAGTGTATTGACTTAACTCATTTAGTTTCGCTAGTTTGGGAAGATGGGGAGTACGTAGTTGATGGAGAAACGGGGGGGAAGTGAAGTGAAAAACGTCGCTCTCTCTGTATGTATACACATACAAGTATTGAATTCTTTGTGACACGTGGCTCGAAAATGGTTTGCCTCTGGTCACCCCATGGCCCTGGTAAATCGTTTGCTGCCTCTTGCGGCTATGATTCAGTGTGATGATGCGGGCGAACACTTTTATCCGGCCCTAGTGGGTGTTATTACATTTGCATAATAACACTTCTTTTTTGTAACGATGTAAGGAGGGGACGTACCCTCATTGCGCCGTTGCTTTACGCTTGGGGGGGGGGGGGTTTCTTCAAACTTCTTTTCAAAGTCGATAACGTCAGAAATAGCGGCTTTGGATAACGGTACTTACCAAAAATCGGACATCCAATTACCCACTCTCCTCTTTTGTAATGTATTTTCATTATTTACGTACTTTTTTAATACGGTTTTTATATATTTTATCTTTTATTCCATTCCTTCTATTTGCAGTTACTTATTAAATGTAATATTTCACTCTTTAATTTATGTGTTTTATTGCTTTATTCTTGGGAAAAAAAAAAGTGTTTTTAAAGATGTGACAGTGTATGCGAGTGCCATAAAATGTTCTTTGTTTTTTAATCTAATTCCCGTTTTGTTCCATCTGTCTGCCTTCAATAAATGTAATTTATTAATTATTTTCTTAGTTTATTAAAGCTTTGCTGCTTAATTCATCTCGGTTAATAATTTAAACTTTTAGTTAAGTTTCAATTTCCTAAAATGTAATATGCAAATATTCCGTTTTCTTTGCCAATTTACCGAAAGGTAAAATTATTAAAATAATTCATAAGGAGCAGTGACACTAATAATTATAGTTTCATGTATTTCTGCATTTCATTTAAAAAAAAAAATCTTTAATTTCGCAGAATTTTCATGTTTGCGCTTAATAAAGAAGCTATTAAAATACATTTAAATATTAATGCAATTAGTTTTTATTCAAGTATGCGAACTTTCAGCATTCATTATATGCCTAAATAGGAAGATTTTTCTTCTGTCTGATTTCATTAAGCATATTCTTTATGCAACGACTAGATTTTTTTTTTCATTTTTTTAAGGTTCGAATTCTAATGAGTAGCAAAGACCCCCCCTCCCCCCCCTGTACATTGATTATATCGTTTACGACTGTGGAACCTCCTTAATTTTGTACAGGCTGAACTTTTTTAATTATTTTCATTTTGCCTTTTAATGCTTTAATTTAAGTGCATTAGTAATTTAAATATAGTTTTTTTTTTTTCCTTTTATTCAGATATTGCAGCTTCATTTTTTCAGCGTCTTCTCAGCTCAGTTAAACTTTTCAGGCTTATGCGCACAGATTTTGCCGAGTTTGAAAATCATATTATTTTGATAATGAAATAAATATCCAGATTAAAGTCCACACACAGTGCGGGGGGGTAGCCACAATTATATTTAAACGGTGACGTCAGTAATTTTTTTCTCTGTGGCTTCCAGTTTTTGGGAAATTTAATTGCAGCTAAGATCAATATTACTGTCTTTTTAACAAAAGTAATCGTAACCTTTTCTTTATAGTTTCGTAATATTGCTTATGGTCGATAGCAATTATTCTAATCCATTACAGATAGCTGTGTAATTGTCGAATGTCTCTCTCTCTACATTACGTCTAGAAATATTTCGAAGTCGCGAGGATGCCTGTATCATACTCTTCTCTCCTCAGTTTTGCATTAGTTAGCATGTGCTTTCAGTTGTTTACATCACGCAGGAATTTATTTATGCTTTCATAATGTTTCATCCTGCTACAAGCCCGAAAAATTTTACTGTCTACGTGCCTGAAATATCTAATACGACTATGAAAAATGGGTAACAAGCATTGGCTTCCGTATGTTCAGAACCAACCTTCTGGATCTTCACCACGGCGAGATTCCATTTTAAAAAGTGGGTGCAACGTAGCATGTTCTCAAAGACCTGCGATATAATTCTAGATTTCAATTTTCTGACATAAAAGAACGGTTCTAACAAAATTTCTTATTGCAAATAAAAAGCCTTTGCACCATTATCGCAACGCATATGAAACATTAGAAAATTTTATCTGTGTGATTTATTCATGAAACTCTGATAAACGTTAATTTTGAATAACAGCCACCTCATATATTATTTAAAAATTCTTAAACATTCAATGCGTCTTGTACAAAGTGTTTGTCATTTCTTTGGCGTTATTTCTTTACGTTTCCTAAACGCTTAAAATTATTCTCAACGGCGTATTTCGCAACGGTTGACAGTTATCGACTGGGAGATGTCGGAAAATGTTCGAGAAAACTGTACGTCGCTTTTATTGATCCCAAAACTCTTTTAATGAATTGTTGTGCGACAGACATAGTTCATTATGTCTTTTAAAAGTTGTGTATGTGGCAATCATTAAATTTTCTTGGACTTGTTGCCTCTCTTGAAATTGGGGTTTAGATAACCTATGAGGTACTATTATAAAAGTATACTTATGCAGATCGTATGCGAAATCGGAGCAATTCACATTTCAGAATTTTAAAGCTCTGATTGAAGCTGGCTCTAGAAAAAATCGTGCGAAATTCAAAAAGAATGAAAATCTGACAAAGGTGTGATCTGCTAAGCAGCAGAGTACAGAATATGTCCGAATACGCGAACAAGGTTCTGTGGGGAGAATTCTGAATCGCTGGGGAAAGTTGTTTCTTAAACTCGTTAAAATATCAAGTGGACGTCAATCCCTGAACTCCTGTATTGGTATTAATCACTAGAAATTTTTTACGAGCCCTTTAAGGTGCAACTACTACACGCTTAAACCAAACGATCGAAATTCCATCCTTTTCATAGTGGAAAAATGATTTTTAATCGTACGTGGATTGTAGCTGTGGAAAAGAGCATCTAAAGACCGGTTCTTTGGGAAGATCACATTAAAAAGAAAAGGAAAAAAAAAAAAAAGGATTTTCTGTTGCAAAACGCTACAATTTGAGCGAAATTGGAAAATGTATTAGGTCGCTCTTTTTTTGAGCTGCTCATTTTGGAGAAAACCGCTCTTTTGAATTAAGGGTGTATATTATTTCCATCACATTTTTAGATACTTGCAGCACTGAAAAAATTAATCATAAATTATAAAACATAAGATGTATGTCTGTCAATGTGGTGAAAGATGGACACGTCACACTGTCATCCTTTTAGCACTTTGTGTATATTCGCGAAACAAAAGGTACAAAAATTGATTTATCCATGCAGAATTTTCTAGTCAAGAAAGAGAAATCTACAAGATATCAATGCAACGAAAATAACTCTGTCCTAAAGCCTACCAAATTTTTAGATGACAAAATTTCTTGTGTTCAGGTGAAAATTGGACTATATGGGCAGATATATCTGTACAGTGTTAGTCATCGAAATGCCTTTGTCATTTTCGACTTGAAATCACCTTGCCATAGACTTAAAGGGGTAGGGACACCACCAACCTTTTATTGAATTCTAGGCTTAACTTCCATACCTTTTTTACTTTTCACTTCGATTACTGTATTCATTCGACATGTTGTTCTAGCGTTTTTTTTTTTTTTATTTTCTTCCCCCCCCCTCTAATGATGATTGTTCTGGGAAAGATGTCACCCTTTTTGAGTTATGACATTACTGCTTGTGTTCTATGCTGTGCTCCGGCATCTGGTTCTTTGAATGTAAAAGACGTTCTGTCATCTAATGTCTTATTTAGCTTAGATTTCTTCTAATAGCAACGAAGATTTAAGGATTCAGCCATATGGCGTACAGAAATGTCTGCGTCTTTTAATTGTGTATTTAACCAGAGCCGCTGTCCACCGGCGACTAAAAAAGGCGACTTTTGCTACAAATTTAAAGATAAGGCGACTTGGGCGACTTTTTTGAATAAAAATTGTCATTTTCATACTATTTTTGGCTGCTTGTAGCTTACTCCAGCAGACTCATTTAAAATTTGGGTTTTGGTTCATGTCAACTCCCTTTTCTTCTCAAAGTTGCGATTCATCATTCTTCAGTCTAATCTGGTTTTTTAATCATACTATAAAAATGAATTTAACTATATGTTGTGTTATATAACGAACGCATGAAGTTTTAAATTTATTCTATTCCTTCTTAACTCAAGTTAATTGACGTATGCTTATTTTTTAACAACAAAATTATGCCAAAATGTTACTTTTTTGGCAGCTAAAATTAAGAAAATGGCTACTAAACTGGCGACTTTTTTTATGTCTCTGGCTACTAATCGTACTATTTTTGCCTCCTGACATTGATGGACAACCTGCGTATAATAGTGCTAGTTGTGCATCGCTCAGCGCGGGAACAATAGGGTACAATAATACAATAAACAAAGGCATAGTGACGAAGCAGAAAGAAAAATTAAAGGGAGAAACCTATTCGCTTGCCTCAGTGCTAAGTCTCAGTGGCAAAGACTCCTTTTCTGTGACCATCGGTGCTCCCCCACAAAACTGTAATGAATGCTGGCCATAGATATTCAAATATCTATGCTTTTAATTAAAGGACTCTAAAGGGGCTCAGAAAAGGGTCTTCATTCCTAACATTTTTTTTAATTAATTTTTTTTTTTTAAGTTTCACTGCGATTGATATTAGTAGTCCAAAAATAGAGGAGGGCGAAGAAAAAAAATTGTTTTCAAAAATAAAGTATAATCTCGATAGCTCGAAGTCCAAGGAATACCACGGAAATTCGAGATTACGAGGTGAAATAAAAGGGCGGGGGTGCTGAGTTAATGAGGTAAACTCATTTATTCGAGATGTTGAGGTTATTTTGGCATTAGTGTTGTAAAAATCAAATAATTTGGAATAAGACGAAACCAAATCTTGATCGGGGTCTATGACTGCTTGGGTAAGACACTGAACATAGTAGTAGATAACTGAGGATAAAATAAGAAGGTCCAGGGTCTGGCCTACCGCACGGTTGTCGATCTAACAGACTGGAGTTTAAGGCGGCTTTCTCCAGATGTAACATGAATACGCGTTAAAACCTCTTTAAAAAAAATCCTTTGTCCAAGGCAACCTGTCCCCTGGGCAGATACCCCTCGTGTAGGATTGCCGTAACACAATTCCAAATGTTTATCGTCTCGCGCTGCGAACACTTCTAATCCACTAAGTCAACTTCAAATATTTACTAGTTAAACTTGATGTTATTAAAATTGTATTATGCATGCATTTTCGTAAAACCTCCGTTCATTCTTGCTGTCTTCAGTAATACTGCCTGATGTAGAATTACATTTTAAAAATTTATATTGAAAATAATTTCTACCAAATTATCTGTTTTCCCCTGCTTACAAATTCTATTATCTCATTTGGAATTCTGTTGGAATTTTAAAGCTATTACGAGAAAACGATGCATGTATCGAAAAATCCAGGGACTTGAAAATCTTCAGAGTGTTGTTTTTAAGTCCTAAAGTAATGCGGTATTTATACAATGGTCTTGATCAGAAAGATGCATAATTTGTAAAAAATTTCGTTGGTCGACCAAAATCCATTCTCGATAAACAGGAACAATATATAATTATGCCACTTCAGCAGCTTCGTTTTTTTCGTTTGTTTTAGTTTAGTTAGGGGGGGGGTTCATTTGGAAAATGTTTAAATCCTTAATCTACACAATAGACGTACATAGAAACATGCCATAAACAATTAATGCATCATGGCCCAAGACCTCAGACCCTTGCTGAGTTTCCTCAATCGTTTACTTTTCTCGGGATTTTCAGAATGCCCACTGGCAACTGAAAATGTGGCTTTTGCTATTAATTTAAAAATAAGGTAACATTAAAAAAAAATAAAATAAAACACGTAATTTTCAAATTGTTGGCTACTTACCTTACTCCAGGCGACTAATTTCAGAATCAGATTTCTGTTTTTGTCAACTCACCTTCCTTTTCGAAGTTGCAACCAGTCGTTCATCAAACATTCTAATCCGTTTCTTTTAATCCTATTATTAAAAAAAAAAGTACTATATGCTCTGTTATATAGCGCATAAAGTTTTTTAATTTATCCTGTTATTCATTCTTAAGTGCAGCTAAATCACTTATTTTTATTTCTTAACTACAAAATAAATCGTGCAAAATTGCTCCTATTTTGGCAACTAAAATTGAGAAAATTGCTACTGAAACTGACAACTTTTTTTTTATGCCTGTGAGGCTACTAATGATACTATTTTTGCCTCCCGATATTGGTGGGCACCCTGGATTTTTGATAAATCCTGGATGACGTTTTTTTGCATTTATTTTGTGTTCCCTGCGACCCGCCACGTGTCACCAAGGCGCAGTCCCTGCGGACCTAATTTAGTCACTAACATTCTAAATGATCATTTCCATCCATCCTAAATCTCGAGGGTGGACCAAATTCCATTCTCGATGATCAGAACAATAGAATTTTGCCCAGCATTCACCATATGCGTCAATATTGGGGGGTTGGTAAAGGGGTGTGTCTATTGGAGGGGAGTTGTGGTGACAAATGAAGACCAAGTCCTCTCTCTGCTAGAGAGAATGATGAAAGGGTGAGATTTAAATACCGTACGTCTGCCACCAGTCGGATGTTAATCAGTGTATGAATCACATCATTAATCAGACTAGTTTAGCTTAACTATCAATCGCAATTTTAAAAATATGGACAGTTAAACGGCTTCATCTTCTATATTAGCGTCAGCTATTTTTTGCTACTATTGGTGGCGTTGCAGTCAGACTCTGTCTGTTCTAAAAGCTTGTTTATGTATGTAAAGCATAGAGCTAATTTTACTTCATATATTATGCTAAAATATATTTTACCCTATATAAAATGTATAGTTGTCTCATCGTCTTATAGGGAGTAACAGAAATGAGGTTTCTTCTATGTTTCGGCTCATCTCCTGATATTCCTCCCTGATGCCTATAAATTGTGGTTACTTCACACAGTAATGCACATGCGCATCGGGCCTTTCGCAAAGAGCCATGGTACGGCAGACGCTTACTTTTTAAAAATTTCCACCCATTTCTTGTTTAAATTCACAAATTAAGTGATTTTTTCCTCTCGAACATTTTTCTCCTCATCCCTCACCTCAACGCATTTAAAACTTTTCTGGTTGTTTCCATTTTTAATAATGGTACCCATAAAATGGTATTTTATTCTTCATTCCAGTTTACACGATTTCCGAGCTTTTCCATACGATTCTTGTTGCAAACTGTGCTTAAGAAAATGTACCGTTAAATATTTCTTTCTGCTTTACTTAATTCTGGTAATATCGTCATCGTATCACTTATCACCATTTTAGAGTTCATTTTTACATTACTCTTTCATATAACATACCCATAAATTATTCGACATCATTCCAAAAAGTATTGTGTTATTCCGTTGGAGTTAAAATACATTTATTTACGAGTATGGGGGGCATTTTGGAATGCAGAAATATGCGCGCTCTGCAACATTTATTTTTTCGAAGTCATAAAAATACACACTTTACATAATCATAGAAATTTACATTCATTTCTTGTTAAGTTCTCAAATTATCCTACCTCCTTTTTGCATTATGTTTAAATGCGATCCTATTCTTCTTCACTTTTCCCAACTATTCTGACAACTACAGTCATCTTGTCATATACCCATAAAGCTTCCCCTCTTGTATTTGGAGTACTTTACATAATTCTAAAAATTTCCATACTTTTGTAGTTGCGACTCTAACTGTTCATGGGGCAATTTTCTATAGTTCTTTCTGCTTAACTTGTAATTCTGTAGTAACTTCTTCGTGGTATCATTTACCGCCACTTCACTCCGATCAGGTCTTTCCTTCTCAATGTCCTCTCATAATATGCCCATTAAATATTCCACACCATTCTAAAAATATTCTTATTTTATTCCGTGGGAGTTAAAATCCATTTATTTACGAGTATCGCAAACATTCCTGGAATGCAGAAATTCTTCGCGTTCTGCAATATTTATTCTTACAAATGCATTTCCGAAGTCGTAAAAATTTCAGCAGACGATTCCTCCTCTGTCGTTCTGCATACGTTCTGACGTATACCTTCACGAGATTTTCGAAAGCTGTAGCATTAGCAGTTGCATAAAAAGAGAACGTTAAGGGGAGGGGGATTGCTGGAAGGGAGGGAATAATAATAAAAAAAAAAAGGATGCAATGAAAAATAAGTGTATTGGAGCAACGTGATAGTGATGACGGAACCCGATAACGCTGCCTCGTGATTTTGGGAACTGAATGTTTTCATTCTTTTTTTATTTGTTTCATACATCTGAAATTTCAACTCTCCCAAAAGTTTTAGGATGGGGCGCTGGTGGGCTAGTTAGTGATGAGTTGGTCGATGAGCAAGCCATATTTGGTCACCCTCAGTACAGATGGTTTCGCGAGTTGCTGTATTATTATGTGAATCGGTATTTTAATTACTTGTAAAATTATATAATTTGATAATTCATGTGATGCGTAGGATTATCTTTTATTATTAATTATTTTTAAATTAAAATTTTGGTTGTTGCAAGCCACCTTTACTCTATTTTTCTAAAACTTTAAAAGACTTAATTTGCGTTATTTAGTTTAAATTCTTGATAATGGTGGTCTATATAAAGCTTCATACAGAAATTATGCGTGTTACTTCAGGGGAAAAAAAAACATTAAGTTACCTGGCCAACCATATGTATGCTTTTAAGTAAAATTCTAAATTAAAAACAAATGCATATAAGAGAGTATTTGTGCTCATTTATGTGGTTGTATATGTACGCTTTACTGCAGTAATTTTTCCATAGCTACTGTAATTTAACCTTTTTTTTTTTTTTTTTCCATTTACACAAATTTTTCTTTTTAATTCTTATAAAATTACTGTTTAGCGCTTGCGAAATTCTCACGTTTACGTTCCTGTTGCTATACCGTGGCCACTAATGGCGAGCTTGTTTAAAAGAAAGAAAAAATTCCTATGTTCGGAATCTTCCGTCTTCCGTTAACTGCAGTCCCGCGAGAGCTGCACGTCGCTGGCAATCGCTGCGGAGCGCGCGCACTTGGGTATAAAACATGAAAGCTAGCGACTTTTATCGCCGCGAAGTATGTCAAAGGGAAGCGCCGTTATCGCAAATCATGACAAACCTCCTCCATTTTTTCCCGCCGTTTTCTTTTATCCTGTGATATTTATTTGCTTTTTAAGTGACAACGACGGAGCTCGTGATAACGTAGTGAGAGATTTGGGGGGTGATTTTATTTCGATATTATTTTTCCCCCCCTTGCTCATTTTTATTCGGCCACCGTTATCTTTACAGATTGTTAAACACCGTTTTTTTTTAAAAAAAATGGGGGGTTGGGAGTGTATAATGTGCTGTTTAATGAGACTAAATGAGGTGCCTCTTTTTCTTTTCTTTTTTTTGCTTAAAAATGAAATTTCTTTGCGTAAGGGATACCCTCCTTACGATATGTAAATTAGCTAAAAAGTGCTTCTTCGCTTTTATTCTAAGCGCTTACATAATCGCTTTAAGTTGTATTTAACGAGTAAAATCTAATGCTTTTAGTGTGTGAATATTCAGATTTAAGAATTGCCTTTCTTATTCATTCTTACACTTATTTTGTTTCAAATAAATCTAACAATAGCACATGTAGAAGAAGCGTAACATAATTTGACCTTTTGTATTCTAAGCAGCCAGGGGCGTAGCCAGAAATTTTTCATGGGGGGGGGGGTTACGACTACTACAACTCATATATATGTTTACCGCTGATAATGTAGTGAAGAATATACATTTTGTATGGCAAAAAGTTTCTCATGGGGGGGTTATGACCTCTAACCCCCCCCCCCCCCTTGGCTACGCCCCTGTAAGCAGCCTGTTGAACCAAAATCATGCTTGGGGATTTTGAACAAAACATGTAATTTGTATTTTCTAAAATTGTCCAAAAGTTTATTCAAGTGCAAAATTGTGAATAAAATTTTGCTGCAAAAGGTAGTTTTATCTTATTTCAGGACAGAATTATAAGTTTTTGACACTTATTGTAAATAAAAGTCAAAAATCCCTTTTTGATATGACGGTTAAAACCGGATAAAACCATCAATCGTCAAAAACATGACAATCCCGATAATGTGTCCTACGAAACAAAAATGGTCCCCAGTATATCAGAGTGGATAAGTTACTTGAAATGGTAGACAGCTGAAAAGTGAAGGTTCAGCGTTCTGGTCTATCGCGCAGCTGTCAGTCTAATGGCCTGGAGTTTTGATCGGTTTCCTCCAGATGCAATAGTGAATGCTCATTAAAACCCTTAAAAAGTCCTCCGACCAGCATACCCTCCATATCTTGGCAGACAGCCCTTACGTAGCTTTGCCATAACACAACACACGAAGCAAAAATATGTTGAATAAACTTAAATAATGGACTAAATTATTTTCTATTTATTTAAAATTACTTTAAAGTAAGATTACATTTCTTTGATCGATATTCTTTATTGAATTTTTTTTTAATTTATAATTTAAAAAAAACAGTGAGGCTCGTTAAAGGGCTGTGTAGAATAGTAAGTATTTTAGATGTAAATGGATATCGCATTTATGAATATAAAGTAATTAGTTGGATGAATGCCTTTTATTTCTTTTAGAACTTAGAATAAATGGAGGTTATCGTATTATGACTAAATCAATATTTATATTTTTTGATATTCACATTTATGTCTTAGAAACTATTAACAAGTCTACTTAATTGAAAATTGAGTTCCCACGTTCCAATTCTCTGAAATTCTACCTAGAAGAAGAAAACCTCTTTACCTATATCAAAACAAAGTATTCAGCTTATTTCATTAACTATTGTGCACGACGACTGTTTTAAATTATATGTAACCGTAACTGTGTATGGTTGACTCAAAATTGAATTTCCACCCTCTTTTTCTTAAAGTTGCGTTTGTGATTAAGTAATTGATAATGCTTTTTTTATGCTAAAGAATGTGAACTAACATTTTTTTTTTTTTTCTATTTCGTAAACTTTTCATTCCATTTGTTCGTATCGTGGTTCGTATTGCTTTACATGAAAGGTCGAAGTGTTAGTTGCTGATTTTTTTTTTTTTTTTTGGTGGTAGTGTTGGGAGTACTCTTAAAGAAAAGAAAAAGAACTGAACGTAATTTGTTAAAGGAATTTACCGTTGTCCGTTAACAAAGTTAATGGATTATTTACATACTTGCCAACTTTTACTCTTGAGTTTTACGATTTCACTATTTGACGATTTCACTTGATTAAACTTCAGTATTGCGAAATGTCAGGGTTTTTTTTTTCTTTTTTTTTTTCGCTTTTTAATGAATTTTGAAGTTTTTTTTTATATACTTTTATAAAATATCGCAACAAAATCACGCGACGATTTTCTTTTTAAAGAACAATCTGTTAAAATTAATTATTCGCGCGATTTTGCTTATTCTAAGATTCCCGGATTTCCGGCGTCCCCCTTCAGATCAACTAATTCCACTGTTCGGCAGGGAAAATTTTGTTGAGTATGCTCCAGCATCTTAATTCTAATCTTTTTCCCTTAGTGTATTTTTATTTGAACCTCCAATATCATGAGAGTAAAAATTGATTATTATTTCTAACTTAAATTATTTTTTAACACTTCTTTTTAATTTAAAATAGAAAAATTTCATTGAAGAGGGCAGTTTCAAATGTGAATGAAAATTTTACAAAAAAATCCGGAAAGTCTAGGAGTCACTCCAAACACTTACGATTAAGATCATTACTAACCATTTAAATAAATTTTAATCGATGAATAATTCAAACATATATACCAAATTGAATCTCAATCGAATGCGCCGTTTAAACGCTAGAGCACTTTCAAGAATTTCTCCCCGTATGCCATAATGTAAAACAAATCTTTGTCGTAGCCCTGTAGAAAAACTATAAGTCTTATACACACCAAAATCAATACCGGTCTTGCGTCGGTGGTTTATGACATATATATCCAATTTGAGCTCAATCGAATGCTCCGTTTAAACGCTAGCGCACTTTCAAGAATCCCCCCCCCTCCGCATAGGCCATAATGTAAAAGATAAATCTTTGTCGTAGCCCTGTAGAAAAACTAAGTCCTATACACACCAAAATGAATACCGGTCTTGCGACGGTGGTTTATAACATATATGCCCAATTTGAGCTCAATCGAATACCTCGTTTAGGAGCTATCGTGTTCACTCACATACACACACATACATACATCTCGTAAAAGTAGTATAAATAAATTCAGAAGACCTCAAAACGTGTAAATACACCAAAATCTCGAAGTCGAATTTTTTCATGATTACAATACTTTCCTTACATGGTACATGTTCGGAAAATAATAATAATGAATATGTAACAAAGAATGTTTTGATCAGAAAAAAATATATTTATGAAAGTAAATAGAGAAAAAAAACATATAGCCACCCAGCATGTTTATGTTTTAAAAAGGGGGGGGGAGGGGGTTAGTTGGCACTTTACAAGACTGTCTTATAAGTAACAGTGGCTCCCCCCCTTTTTTTTTTTACCTAATCTGTTTAAAATTATGTAAATTGTGTGTTTAGTACAAATGTTTTTTAAAAGAAGGCTGTTAATTTTTTTCTTTTCAGAAATGTACTTTAAGTGTGTGTATGTCATGTAAATATATTTTTAAACTTTTATTCTATTTAAAATATGTAAATTGTTAAAACTTAAAAGGTGTCTCATCAGTTTATTTGATTGATTGAGCATTAAAAGTGCTGTTGAATGACGTTTAATAAAAGTCATTGAAACTGTTTTTTGAGGACTATTTGGCAAAAGCAGTAAAAAATGATGTTTGCGCGCTATTTTAAACCTTGGGAATTTTAAAAGTTGTCAAGTATGTAGTTCCATTGACGTTATCATTAAGTGTTCAGTTTCACAAATAATCTTATTACTATTTATGTTGTAAATTGCATTTGTAAGCCGCTTTTAAATCCTGCAGGATTGCTCTCTAGAGTAGGTTAAAATATACAGTTGAACGCAATAGAGTTAATTTTAACCCGATATGAACCTTATGCGTGACTTCAGTTTGTCATAAAGAAAAATTAATGTCTTTATTCTGAGTGGAGAAAGTATTAAAAATGCACATAAAATCTTAACTTAATGTAAAATTCGTTAGAAACCCCATTTTTTGACTTAGCTGCAGTAGTCTGGATTGAAGGGTAACACTGCGTTTTAACCGATTGCATATTTAGTTTGTTAAAATATGTAATTTTTTCCCTCCTTGACAGTGTTGTGATATTGTAGAGTATTTTTCTCAGTGATTTAAAAAAAATATCTATTTATAAATTTAAAATATGCAAGTATTATAATGCAACTAACGTATTGTAATTTTGTTTTTCAGGTAAGCTTACTTTACTTTCTCAAGTTTTCATGAAAAATATCTGGTGAGTAAAAATTAATGATCTAAAAAAGTAAAATTTTTCTTCCAATTTTCATTGCCAATCGTGCAGGCATAGGCGCATCAACGGAGGGGACTGGGGGGCTGAAGTCCCCCCCCCCCCAATGATGGAGAGTTAGATCATGAAAGCTTTAAAAATTGAAAATCGTCATTAATGAATTAAAATATTTTATTAGATCAAAATCAGATAATTATTTATCACTCTATAACAAGTTACGTTGATAGTGGGCACAGAATATTCTGACGTTATAAGAGTTATTTCTATAATCGAGATCACTATAACAGAGTTCATCAGTATATATAGCCTTAGTACCCCCCCCCCCCCCATACACACACAAATTAATACCTGCACTAGTGGCGCACCCAGGATTTTAACGGTTTCTCTGCATTTTATTTTACTGATAGCATGAAAAATTGCAAAAACGTGACACATTATGTTAAATTATCTCTAATTTTATAGACTTGAAAATATCATTTCTAAAAAAAAATACGTGTACTGGAATGCTTAATTTATGCATTAATGTATTAAGTAACGATGCACACATTTAAAGAAATAACCAGAACACAAAATATTATAATAAAAAGAAATTAAACAAATGTTTTTAGTTTTGTGCCTTTCCTCGCCTTTTTAATCGTGGAGTAAAATTATTAAAAGGGTTTCTTAAGTTATTGTAGAAGTAGCTTATCCAGTAACACATTTTATAGTAAAGATATTCTTTCTCGGCTTCTAAAATTTAATATCTTATCAGTTCTTTCGTTTCTGGTTACGTTCATTATTCCTTTTACACCCTCTCACCCAATTCAATCGCCCTCTGGGTATAAATAGAAACTACTCGCAACCATAGACTAACTCTATGAATGGGAACACCCCCCCCTCCTTTTTTTTTTTTTTTTTTTACTTACTTTTGAAAGCTTGTGAACGGAGAGAAAAGAGGATTTAAAAAAAAAAAAAATCTTTAATGCACAAACGATATTTTTATTCGAAACCATCTTTCTTTTCCTTCTCTCATCTCTACGGGCGTGTCAAAGCATTGAAAGCTACAAAGCGAAAAGCCGCCGACAAGCCAAAAAAAAAAAGGAAAAAAGAATCCTAATAATCACGATAATAATAAAGAAGTTCTGGGCGAATATTATTTATATTCTGCCTTGTGGCAACATGTCCGTAATTAAAGGTGATGATAACTAGACGAACCAGAATATGTTGTGTGTGTATGTGCGTGCCCGGTAAAAAGGTTTGCATAGGGGTAGGCGGTGAGGATGTAAGGTATCTTATAAACGACTCTTGTTGGAAAACCATTTTCATAAAAAGATCGGGGGCTGTATAAAAATGTACTTTTTGCTAGAAATTGTTTGCGTGTCGTGTATTCAATTTTGCGTTGTGCACGAAAAGTGCTAGCAAAAAAAGATTATAAATAAATCTTTTTAACGTTTTAGGATAAAATGTTTTCTAATTTGATTCAACGGTAACAAAATACTGTTTCCTCTCCCCCCCCCCCTCCCTTAAAATTAATAAGTGAAAAAATAGGGTCTTGCAATGAAGATTTTATGTAGAATTCCTATTCTTCGAAAGTTCATAGCTAGTTAATTGTTTGAAAAAAAAAAATTAAAAATACAAAGGGCATTCCATAAAAACTGAGTTATTTTTTTACGTAGTGGCAACACCGCGAAACTAAAAAATAGAAGTGCAGGCGATTTTTTCAAACTGTTAACTGTACGTTTATACAAAATTCTAAACGAAGCAGACGATTTTATTTTACGTAGTTCCGTGCGTGTTTAAAGAACTGTTTTATTTGCCCTACAGAAATGGAGATGAGTGATTCAGAATTAAAAAACGAAATGCGTTGTGCCATAAAATTTTTCTATCGTTTGGGCAAAACAGCTCCAGAAACAGTTAAGTTAATGGAAGAAGCTTACAAAGACAAATGTTTCGGTGAGTCTACGATTTTTAGGTGGCATGGTGATTTCAAGAAAGGCCGTTTGTCTGCAGAACTGGCTCCTAGGCCTGGGTGACCAAAAAGTGTTGTGAATGATCGAAATGTTAACACTGTGTGGATATCTTAGTAAATGCAATATTAAAATCATGCCACATCCCCTTACAGTCCAGATCTCGCACCATGCGATTTCTGGCTGTTTCCGACGTTGAAGGAGAAGCTCCGTGGCAGAAAATTTAAGACAGATTCTGAAGTTATTTCAGCAGTGGAGGGTACTTTGAAGCAGCTTCCAGAAAAGGGCTTCTCTACCTGTTTTGAAAAGTGGGTTGAACGATGGGACAGCTGCATATGATCTGACGGAAGGTATTTTGAAAAAGAATGATGTGTTTTTGCTGTAAATATATTTCTTGATTTTTTATGATTTTACCCTCGGTTTTATGGAATGCCCTTTGTATTTTTGGGGCAGGGGTGCATAATTAACCAGTGAAACATGATATTCGTATTTGAATTTGCGGAACTCCGTAACGCCTTGCTACTATTAAGTGTGGCTGACTTGTAGGCTTAGTAAGCCTTATTATGTTTTTAGTTGATAATATGAAGTTTTTAAGGAGTAAGTTTGTATTACGCGCTTCGTTGTATTACTATTTTGTACCAGATTTTCTTCTTGTTACAACAAAATATTCATTCTGTATAGGTCTAATTTCAGTGATATTTGTATCCATACTGTATTATTTGTCTCTCTTTGAAAAATAACCTTTTTGAATTTTTTTCTGTCATATTACACAAAAACTTGTTTATTTTTTTTCCTCCAAAAGTATGTGTTTTATGAACCTATAATAAAAATAAACGTAGCTAAAGTCTTTTTCAAACTACCCCGTTGTGTTCTCAAGTCAAAACAGTCTGTATGAAGAGCTGATCTCACCCACAAGTATTCCCAACTATTCCAAATGTGGAGTAATTCAGAATTTTTAGTGAGGTTTTGAAATCTTTTCCCTCACAGCAAAGGGGGCATAAAACAGTTTCATAATGTCAATTAACTAAGCTGAAACACAGTATTTTTGTTTTTCCAAATAGTTTTATTTTTCTTGCATAAAAGCCTATTGAAGGGGAAAACGGAAAATCAGTTTCCAACTGACCCTAACTTATATTTATTCGAAAATAAATATAGTATTTATAAAAGAAAAAAAAAATTCGTTGTTTCTCCATATTTATTGAATCTTACAAATCACAAAATCTATTATTTATTTAGAGCTAAGCCTATATTTCGAAAGAATGCTTTTTTAAATATTTAACATTTTCATGAATTATTCGGAGACCATTCTTATGCCGTACTAAAAGTTTTAGTTAATGTGTGCCTGGCTAGTTCAGTGAAATACTGGAACTGACAATAAATTATTACTAGGTGTTAGAACCAATAATAAAATAATTAATTAGCTGACTAATCTGTCAATTAGTAAGTATTTACATGATTTTTTTTAAAATTTATAATTTCGGCGTATCTATATATTAGGTCAGATTTGCTGCCCGGGTAGTTTCCAATTTCCCCCACCGGGATGGGTTTTTTGGGTAAAATGGGTTTTATTAAAATTGATTTTTTTGATTTATTTATTAAGATTGATTTTTTTGCATTATTTTAAAAGAA
The DNA here is from genome assembly GCA_038373885.1 of Cheiracanthium punctorium. NCBI lineage: Eukaryota > Metazoa > Arthropoda > Arachnida > Araneae > Cheiracanthiidae > Cheiracanthium > Cheiracanthium punctorium. The sequence continues at coordinate 1,666,288 of JAWZYV010013274.1, forward strand.
ATGTTTGAATAATAATTTATTATAGAGGCATTCAATTTCTTTAAAATTTTAAAGTTCTATTTCAATTCAAGATAATTTTTGATAAGATAACATTTGTGTTATAGAATTTTCTATGACCAAACCAACAGTATTCTATATAATGGTAGTTGTTTAAAGCTAATATGTAACTTTAAGGATATAAAGCTATATAAATGCATCAGTTAATTTTTATTAAAAGGAAAAGATGTTCATGCAAACGTAATATCCAATATTTCTTCATTAGAATATTTAGAAATAAAACAACCATTCAAATATGTGATAATTTCTTGGCTGTATAATAAAAGCAGGTCTAGTTGCACTAACAATTGAAATTATGTTATATCACCGGATTAATAAATCAATACCACAAAATAAAGAAGTACACACATTATGGAATGAAAGGAATTATAACTTAACTCTGTGTTATTCATTAACTTATTTAAATATTAAAAGTAATGTACAGGTATGTTTTTGCCATTCGTTTTTTTATATTGTTTTAGAAATTAAGAAAATACAATAATTTGAAAGATTCTATATAAAGTTATTTTTTGTGTGCGTGAGTTATTTTTAACATTTTCTATCATATTTAAATCACTGGAATTTCTTTATTACTTTTTTACAATAAATTTATAAATAAAAACTTCAATGTAAATTTTATGTACCAGCTAGTTACATTTGAATATATTTTTATGCTTAGAATACACATTGTGTACACATTTCATTATTATTTATTTTTTATTTTTAGATGGCCTTCATTAAGCGACCAACTCTTTCAGTGACCATTTTTTTTTTTTTTTTTTTTTTTTTTTCTGTTTTTGTCTGTCGGAACTTTGAAGTCGCCGCCTTAAAGAGATTTTACTGTGTAATCTTTTCAAAAAAAAAAAAAAAAAAAAAAAAACCGTAATTATGATGTCCATAATTCTCAGTGGAATATCTGCCGGACTCTTCGCCAAAAAAAAAAAAAAAAAAAAAAAAAAAAAAAAAATATATATATATATATATATATATATATATATATATATATATATATATATATATATATATATATATATATATTCAGTTTCCACAAGTAAAGTATGGTAATAGCTCTTAATCGATTTCCTTGTCATACTCCTTCCTTTTGCCGTTGCGTCACCCCCTGCTCTCTGCATTCCTTAGTACGCTGATAAAAAAGATTTTCATATTATTCTATTTATTTTTTTCTCGCACCTGTAAAAAAAAACTTCCTTTGGCTCCGTGAGCAGGTCGACCTTGCGACCGGACTTGGTCGGCAAATTCTCTCTTCAAAGGGATGATTACAGGGCCGGCTTCCTTTGTTGGGGGTCTGCCCACCCCCTGCCATGCTCTTTTTCTTATTTCGTTCCGGACTGTTATTTTTTCATACACACACACACATATATAGTAGGGGTTTTATCACTGATAATCACGTGATGATGTGAGGTATGTTGGATGAATGAGTCGTTAAGGGCTAAGCGGCTCTTGGGAAAAGGGTTGCCTTCGTAAGATCGGGCACGTTTCGAAGGTTTTATTGTTTTATTTATTTTTCCCCCTCTTTATTGTAATCGCATTTTATGGTATTAAAGAGAAGATGGAGCTTTTCCTACTGTGGTGTTTGGATCTACCTTTGTTGGAAGTAATGTCATGGTGCATGCACGCTAATGGATTACGAGGAAGCTATTTGCTCGGCTTAAACACATATTGAAAAAAATCAAGTAACTTTGCGGTGCGAGTTAATTGAGCTTAATTGATCATCCTATTCTTGTATTTTTCTTTAATATAATCGTTACGTTTTCCAAGAAAATGCTCACAATCGTTTAGTATATGTAGTCTGATATACAGGGTGTCCTAAAAGGTAGTAACACTCTTTAATTCTTTATCCATTAGATAGGTGGGCAGTGTACATTGAAAAAAATGTTCAAAATAAGGCAGAGAAAAAGAACTATTGAAATTTTTTCTCTTTTTAAATTTTCAAAAAGTTACTTTTTAAATATACGACTACTGTACAAAAAATTCCCAGTTAGTAAAATGTGCGTTTTGTTTTTCGTTTGTTCATAAGATTTACGAATTTAACCCGATTTTTTTTTTTTTTTTTAAATAGGCCTTTTAAATAAGTTTTTGATCATATTCCTGCCCAGGGGTCGCACTGTCGATTGCCAACGTCGCAAATTGCGAAAATAAAATTAGTCTGCCGAAAGAAAATACGTTTTGGCGAAAATATTGACAATTGCTTTTCTTAATGATGCCCGGAAAAATCTAATTTGGCGAATGAATTGTCGAATTGTTAAAAAGAGTCATCGCAACCCCTGTCCTTTTACATGGCAAGGATCTCCAAAACCTTATAAACAAAGTTCAGCTGTACATGTATACGTGAAATCTCGGGCTCTCTTGCCTGTCAACGAACCTTGCATCCCTCGCCTTCCCTGTTTATAGAAGACTGTGGAAGGAGTCTTCTGCATTCTGTAGCAGCCATTCATTTTGTATCTACCTTACTCCTATTCTTTATTGGTGCTGTAGAAAAGCTTTCTGTACATTTTGAAGGGGTAATTACGTGGAGCCGATAACATGCCGTCATGGCTCGTTTGCTGTTTTTCTTTGGAGATATATACTGTTCCTCAAGTTTTCCAAACTTCATTTCTTCATTTCATTTTTACTTTGTTCCATCCATCGTCATACTTAGCTGTTCTTCTCCCCCGCCACCTTTCACATCTTTTCAACAGTCTCGCCAGTATTTTCTATATTTTCCTCGTTCTACCCTGAATTTCCCCCTCGAAGGAAGCTGGCCTTCTTATGTTTCTCAGCGCACAAAAAAATGTTCTGTAGAGTTTCTCGTCTGCCGTCTGGAACTGAAACGATTGCATGTGTCTGTAACATGGCATGCTTAGTTATCCGAGTAATTCCACGTTAAAAATATTTTGAGTAATTGCATTCCTTTTTCTTTTAAAGAAAAAAAAAAAAAACAAAACTTCCAATTCGCAGTAAGACGTTTTCTGTGTAAGGTTTTTGAAAAACAAATTAGAACTAGAGTTAAGGGTAGGCCCTAGAGATGAGACGGGCTCGGCACTGCCCGGAACCGGGCTCTACGCCTATAAAGTACTAGTATAGACATCTGTCGGTTTTTAAGAGTATGTATACATAGATGGCAACGATATAATTCAGGCTATTTCGCGTAGATGTCATTACTGTTCATATTATTATCAAAACTGATTGAAATTTAAACAGTAATCTCTCCAATGTGGTTTCGTTTATTTTGGAAAATTAACAAAAATAGTTAAAGAGTTTTGAACAGAAAATATAACTGTGTGTTGGAGTTCGTCCTATCAGGAAATGATATGAATACTGAAATTTCAAAATAAATACCAAAAAAGTATAGCAAAGACCCAATTAATGCAAAACTGAAATTAAGAAGTGAATTTCTAGTAAAATATTGGGTTATTTTTTTAAAACTATTTTCCCCCAAATAATAATCACTAATATTATCACATATTTATTTCAGTCGCAGAAAAAATAATTGAGCCTTGTAGGGTTAAAAGCGATTCATGGGAGAAATAAACTATTTTATAAACTTGAATATAAAGCACGCAAACTTGAATGAAGCGCATTAAGAGTTTGCTGTTATGTTTATCTATGTTTGCACAAAATTTACGTTCTATCAATGAAGTAATTGACTTTTATTTATCTATTAGATGAAATTTCGGGCTGGGACTCCGTCGTAAATAATATCGCTCGGGCTCGAATTAAGCCCTCTGGTTCGGGCTTTAATAAGTGAGCCCGAACTCATCTCTAGTCGACCTCTAGTAGAGATGAGCTGACTATGTGGCGGAAGATTTCAATTTTTTAAATTGCCTACAGGAGATCAAAGGCTAAAAGGAGATTAAAATGGAGTAAATAAGTTCTTAACCACCCTGGCTGTCTTGTCAGTAGAAGAATTGTTCTATGCCGGGGGATAAAAGAAGGGAAGATGATAGTGAAGTTTTTACTGCCTACACCAGGGATGGGCAAACTTTTTCCGTCGCGGGCCAAAAATCGAAAAAAAAAAAAAAGTTTGGAGGGCCAAGATAAATTTTTCTAAAATTTTAAAAGCAATATACAAGTATTATAATTTAAATATGTTAATGAGATGAATGAAATTGCGATTTCATTTTTAAAAGTTCCTTATATTGAGGTTCGAAGTGAGATGCACTGATTCTAATGAACGAGACTAAATGCTCATCTGTCTGTCTACTTCTGAAAGAATTCTTTCTAAGGTTCATAGTTGAAAACACTTGTTCACATATATAAAATGAAGCAAACATAGCACTGATTTTCTGGGGGTGATATATTAAATTTGGGAAACTTAATTTCGATAATGATTTGTAAAACTCGAACTTTGGCATATTTAGAAACAACTGCTTGACATGATTGTTAGATTGCATCTGAATTAATTCAAGCTGCAAATCTGACCTGACTGCTTCACAATTTACGATGAAAGGCACGGTAAAAATATCCAATTCTGTTTGAATGGCACTGAAATCTTGAAATCTGCTTTCGAACTCAAAATGCAGTTTTTTCAAGCCATCTTCATAATTCTTAATATGGATGTATAATAAATAAATATATATTTTCGTTTAATTTCCGTCGGACCGGCAAATAAAAATACTATCTGCGGGCCGGATAAAACCTACCGGCGGGCCGGATTTGGCCCGCGGGCCGTAGTTTGCCCATCCCTGGCCTACACTGTTTAGACGTTTAAATTTTGCTCATGTATTCATTAGAAAGTTCGTACATGTGCACATACCAAAAGGATGGAGGGCATGATATATAGACGAAATTGCGGTTGAATGTCGATTTGTTTTTGTAAGTATGGGAGATACAGGGTACTAGAAGTCAAAGTTCGTTGTAGAGGCAATTACAACGGGCGCTAGAAAAAACATGTGACGAAAACATGCCTACACTCAATAATATTTAATCGTCGTCCACCTAAAATAAATAACTTCATATTCAATTTTTATTATACACCCAAATCGAATTTCTTGCTCTTGTATCATATATAAATCGCTTCAAAATAAGGGAACGGAATTTTCAGATTTTTAAAGTATCGCAGATTGTTTTGTATAGTTTCCATACATAATTATGAAAAAATCCAAGCAAATCATACAAACGATGCAGATGTCATTACGCTTTTTAATATATAATTTAATTTTATAATTTAATCTTCTTGGAGTAATGGTGGTGAAAGTTTTATATTTTGGATTGGTTTCCCGGAATTGCTACAGACTCAGTCAGGGATCAGAGTAACTATATGATGAAGTCACCCTTTATTCAGTGGCTTCAATTTATTTGTACCCATCGGACTAGAAGCGTCTGCCTGCTTGCTAAGCTAATGGTATTGCCAATGTGTATTTTTCCGTTTGGAGGTGTTGACGAAGAGGGGGCGGGGGAGGGTTCGAGAGCATTGACTCCCAAATTAATTCTAATTTTTTAAGATATTCAATTCAACAAGATTTCTTTATCGCTGCGTAAACGATGTATCAGTAATAATCCATCGGACACGCATATCTCGGTAAGTTATTTTGTACTATGGCAAATTAGATATTTCGACTACAGATCATTCAAATTACTAAAATACACAGAGAATTTCATCACACTTTTGCGAAGTAAAGGGTATTAGTATTTACTGCTGTCGCTCTAAATTTCCTGTAGGCGTTTCATGAAGTTCTGCTCCCATTTGCATGAAATATCATTATCAACGTTCGAATAATTTATGTTATTGATATCTATTTTTCAAACAGGAAGAATGGCAATCATAATTCTTACTGCAAATTCTGCTATTTGCAATCGTTTCGTGCAGGGAGTAAGTGGAGGGGGCCCTTCTTTTCTTCAGTGTATACTTTGATGTGACTGTGCTTTGCAAACTTAATCGCGGAAAATACTTCATTGGACGCTATTCCCATTTTGCCTCACTGATCTCTTAGAATATTTTATAGGTCTCTCTCTGTGTATTTTTTTTTTTTTTTTAGTATTTTTTTCATTCATTCTCCCCCTTGAATATCTTCTAACTTCTCCCCGTATGCGCCCCACGTGCTTGCTCACTGCTGTTGCCAAAACAGATTATTCGCGCCTGCTGTTTGAGGGCGATAACGTATTTCGTGGGCTGCACGTGCAGGTTTCTTCTATTCGTGCGTCTTGATGCCTGCGTTGCTTCCAGGCGAGGTTTTGAATGAAAAGGGGGATTTCTTTTTCTTGCTTTTTTTTTTTTTTTTTTTTTTTTTGTTCCCTTACCCCCACTTTTTTTCTACGCATCTATAGAATGGGTGTTTTTTAAACGTTGAGTAAGAATGTTTTACTAACATTTTCAATCTCGTTTATTCTTATTAAGTAGTTGCGTTCTTTAATGATCGCTGTATGGATAAATTTACATAATCCACCGTTCCTAGGAAGCTCAGTTTTTAACTTAGATTTGCATATTCTAATTATTAGAAGAGAATTATTGGGGGGCTGGGGACACAGCGATCGTTCTGCCGCTGGTGATCAGTAATGAGATTGTGAAAGCTATGCTTGTGTGCCTCTGTGATATCTTATCAGAATTTAAATCTGTTGTTCCCAACTGATGGTCCGTTCAGATGTTCTTAGTGGTCCACATGTACAAAAACTTCTATAAAAAGCTTAGCGTATCGTCGTATTAGTTCACTTTTTTAAACGCTTTTTACTTTTTAAAGCCGGTATCGCAAGACAATCGTAAGGTGTTCCTAGAACTGCATTACTTAATTAATTCATTGTAAATAAATAACAAAATAAACAAATATTAGAAATAAATAACAAAATAAACAAATAATGATAAATAATATCAGTGATTTATTAAAAAAGAATAAAGATTAATCAAATGACAGTAAAGAGTCATCTATGGGTAGAAGATTCTTTCCAGGATTAAAATCCAGCATTTTGCTTCAATATGGTGGAACTTACAGAATTATTTGCTGTTTTTTATTCGTGGTGGTCGATAACATGAATAAAATGTTTACCCGGTTTGTTTACGTTTTCAGATTTTTATTGTATGTTCTTGACATTTCACGGTAGTGACCTTCTTGTAAGTGGGGCATTTTATATAGATTCTAATCTGGGGAAGGGTGGGGTTAATGATCATCCTACTCTTGACCAGACAATGCTTTTGGTTTCAACCATCATGTTAATATCCTACAATAAACTTTTGTGGACTATAAAACTCAACAATAAACCAGTAGATGTCGTTGAAAATCGTCCACTCCCTCTAAAATATATGAAAGTGCATCTCTAAATCAACCTTATCTTTAATTCAGTGGTACGCTGCTCATGTACATTACATGCACACTTCACCTTGCCAAACTAGATTCCCTGAATTCGGGATCCACCTGCTCCTTCTTTGAAACCCCCTCGTTAACCTCACAACCCCTGGAGGGGGGAGGGGAGGACGGTAGAAATAATGAGAAATAATTGTTCTGAGGAGTTCCATGTTTGTTTTCTGTGGCTGTTTTTTCTCATCAGTAAAGTTGTGTGAGGAATGGTTGAACAGTGATAGATTGGTTGACTGATGTGTAAGGCACGCCCACATCCATAGCATCAACGATGACGTAAGAGGCGGTGTTTTCGGAATGTTTTAATTGTGAAATAGTAATTTAGTTTTTTTTTTTATTCATTTCGTTTTTGTTGGGAATCTCTGCGGTAGGTATAGTTTTATGCGGCCTTTTCAACGATGCCTGATGATAGGTTTCATGCCGTCAAGTCCAGTGTTTCCAAACCTTTTTGCATCTGCGGACCGGCAAAAATATTTCGCAGATGAGTCGGCTAAAAATAGTAACTATTGTATAAACATGCATTTTATATATCGAATCATGTAGGGGTGGACGCGCGAGACGAAGAACTGTCTCGTCTCGTCTCGTCTCGTCTCGTCTCGCAGTGGTAAACCTCTGTCTTGTCTTGCAAACACTTTGTCTCGTCTCGCGCGAGACGTCTCGCGAGTCCCGCAAAATTAAGGACTGCGATTTCGTTACCAAATTTTTAGTAACATTGATTCTATTTTATTGAAAATTAATATTAATAATAATTAGTTATGTATACATATTACCATATTAGTATATATATTAGTTACCGTATTAACTCATATGTGCATTTGAAGTGATAAAAATTCAGATTTAATCTGTATATATAATGGGACATGACACCGAAAAAATATTTGTTTTTATTTATTTCCGGATCTGCGTAAATGTAATATGTGTGGTTGATGGGAGTTTCATTTGCTTTTGAAATTATATAAAGCTTTAAATTTTGTTAGAAATGATGCAGAACTCATGACATGTTGCGCAAATAAATTTTAATCTAATTTAGCTGCCCCAATGTGCGGAAGTGTATGAGATATGGGCTTCATATTTAATCGGGAACCCGGGTTTAACTTGTTGATTCACACCATCAAGAAGAGAACAAAGACTTGTGACCAGGGTTGTTTCGTAACATGGTCACAAGTCACCATCTTTGAATGCTCGACTGAGACCCAGCGTTTTATTACCGAAATCTCTCCAGTTGCATTCATTTACGTTTGCGTAGCTTGGCTTATGGTGAAAGAAGCATTTTTAATAACTGATGAAACATTTTATTTATAAATATTAATTTAACAGAAAAATATGAAATATCCATATTTAGTTACATATACGTATTCGTCCATTTTGATGAAATGTAACCAATACTATAAATAAACAAAAAATCACAATTATTAAGCTTCCAATCTAAGCATAAAATATGAAAGTAAGCATACTTGCATCAACTATTTCAAAAAATGTAATAATTATAACCAAACATTATAAATAAGTTTAAATTTTTTTTTCATGAAAAGATGATAGCATACTTGAATAATTTATTCATAATTCTGAATTATGCTTAAATATGAATTAAACATTAAAACTCCCTTGCAATTCAAACCTCATTAAGCTATCTAAATATTAACCCCCCCCCCCAAAAAAAAAAAAAAAAAAACTATGAAACCGAATATCTATCTTGACATAAGTGATCAGTTGGGGGGGGGGATAATTAAAAGAATAATCTAAAAAAAAAAAAAAAAAAAAAAAACTATGAAACCGAATATCTATCTTGACATAAGTGATCAGTTGGGGGGGGGGGATAATTAAAAGAATCTAAAAAAAAAAAAAATCTAAGAAGATGATTGAATTCCGTTGGTTTTTTATTTGCAAGCAACAATTAGTCTGGACAAATTAATAAATGAATGGTTTCTTTAAAACAAATTATGAAATTATTATATATAATTTTATACATGGAGGTTTTTTCCATAAAATTATATAGATGGGCATATAACAATAAATGTACAGTGGAACCTACTACAACCGACAATACACACACACACACACACACACACGTGTGTGTGTGTGTGTGTGATTTTACTAGTGTGACTAGCTGATTTTACTAGTGTAATTATTTCTTTTAAGGGAATAATCGGGATAAATAATGGTTGTTTCTAGAGTTGCTGTAATTTCTTCATCGAATTGAAAGCACATATATACAAACTCATGAGATTTCTGCCTAAGAATGTTAAAAGTATATTTGTTTCTTCGATGGATGTTTTCTCAGTATTAGGTTACGGGTTTTTTCAACTTGCCGCACATCCTCTCTAAAAGAATGAAATAATCGCTTAAAAGGATTTTTTTGTTTCAACATTTAGAATGTTATAAAGAAAATTTCTTTTATACGTGTTTTATATTTATTTGTTAAACATAAATGCACATATGACATATACTGAATATGCGCTTTTACAAAGATTGCAAGTTTATTAAAAAGCAGTGCCATGTGTTCTCCATATTTGTTTTATTTTTGGTTATTAATCAACTTTAAAAATATTTTCAATGTATTTACAAAGTTAGTCAACAAAATATTGAACATTCACAGTAAATATTCTATTCATCGTAAGTATTTGTACAATATTTGCTAGCGCACGCTGAGAAAAATGTTAATTGGCATTATCAATTAACGGTGTATTTCGAAAAAAAAAACAATGATTTGATCGAAATAATAAATCACGACTGTGATAAATATATAAAAAAATCTAATTATGCGAAGCACTTTAAATATCTTAGAATTTCTCTTCACACGCTGTTCTATACACCGTAATAAATAATAAATATTTGCCGATAACGAAACTTTCAGAAAAAGTTCTTAAAACCGAAAATTTGGCAGGATGTGCGACTATTTTACGAAAATGTTTGCTGTGTAGTTCCATGCTGAAAGATTTTTTTTCTGAAATATTCATAAAAGGCAGTTTTCCATTTATTACGGTTTGTAGTGAAACTTGTAAAGAATCGCCCTGAATTTTTGAGTCTGGCTCAATCAGTTTATTTTAATGTGTGTACCAAGACCGTGAGAGATTCTGGTTCTTCGAACAACACCCTTAATTGAAAATATTTACCATTTTCTTCAAAATTTGCCTTATTTATTCATGTCATGTTGGAATTTTGTGAACTATATTCGCGGTATTGCTCAAAATATATCAAATTAGTAAATATCTGATGATTCGTGGAATTTTGCTACTTTATATTACTAAAAAGGCTTGTTACTTTTATTGAAACAGAAAAAAAATATCTAAATTTAATTTAGTAATTAAAAAGAAAGAAAAGCGGAGTGAGGGGAGAAAAAGATCTATTCCGTAGTATTACTTTTACTATAACAAAAAGGAATAAAAAACTACAAATAGCAGAGCCATTTCACTTGTTTAAAACTGAGCTAGCGTTTCGTCACAGGCAGTTACGGTCGAGAGCAAAACAAGAAAATAATAGTCTGCTCGTTCGCTCACTGTTATTTATTTTCTGTGGCAAGATTCCTAGATCTTGTCAGGGTTCTGATAGACCTGCATTCCAGTTTGTGTGTTTATGTTGTACTGTGTCACGCTGCTTTGAGCTGATAAAATAAGGTGTTATTGCTGTATCATAGACCATTTTCTTTTTTTTCCCAAAACGTTTTATTGTAGAAAAAGTGCCATCACTTTATTGTGTGCTGGTACTTTGGAATAATAGGTTATTTTTTTTTTTTTGCGTTTTGCTGGAAATCATTTGTTATTGAGTAGGAAAACGTTTTATAACCGAAGCGTATCGTTGGAATGTTTCTTTCTTTTTTTTCAACAAATGTTGTTTTGTCTTTAAATAAATGTTTCTTTTTATTGAGCTACTGTTAAACTTGTCTGCCGTGATCAATTGTAAATTGTGTGTGTGGTGGGGTGGTAGTTAAATTTCAAATATTTATTTGGTATATGTTGTGTGTGTGTGTATAGTTACATGGAAAATAATTTTTGTGTGTGCAGAGTTTAGTTTTACGCTAACTTAAATCATAATTTTTCGTATCTAGTTGTATTCTGTAGTACTATTGTAGTTCTATTGTCATATTAAATGTCTCGAATAATAATAATCATGCACGTACGTATATTAAGGTGTTTAAAAATTAAAAAAAAACAATTTTTAAATATTTTGACTCGCTCATCGAAAGTTTCTTTTGGTGTATTTAATGACTCGCGTAAAACTTAAGGGACCTCTAAATATTTTTTCGGAAGTTACTCAAAATGTTACAAAAATGGCCTTCATTCATTAATATTTTATGATTATTTACAAAATTATTAGTTTATAAATATATTTTTTATCTAAAATGTTATGTGCGTTTTTGCCTTTTCTTAAAAAAAAAAAATAATAACTTTATTAGTAATTTTTAGAGTGGAAATTATTAGTAATTATTAAGGAAACGAAAAATCTACTTTAATTCAAACCCTGAAATGCAATGCAAAAAGAATTAGTAATACCGTGTTTACTCGTGTAATAGTCGCACTCTTCTTCTTTTTTTCCCCAATTTCTCATGGTGAAAGTCTAGGTGCGACTATTATGCCGGGAAAATCTACATAATATTCTAGCTCTAAAGCTATTTTTTCTGCTTCAAAACGAGGGTGCGACTATTACGCGAGTAAACTCCACAAATCTTACCAAAGCATTACATGCTGCTAGCAATGACATTTTTAGGCATTTTGTGATGTTGTGTGTATGATTTCGACGAAAATAGATTGAATTTAAATATAATGCTTCCGGGTCCACTCAGTGGTTTAGCATGCATCAAATAAATCTGAAATTAACACTTTAAACATGTGGTGTCTACAGGTTAGCTCAAAAAAAATTATTTTTTTTTTTTCCCTTCCCAAGAAAAACACGCGTACCGTTTTGAACTTCGAGAATTTTGCGTAAGAGCACTACCAATAACTTGACATTCGCATTTCTCCTGCTATAGAAGAACCACATTAGCTGCAGCTTCCCCTGTACCATACCCTGTAGTAGAAACTTCTTGAATTCATTATTATCTTTCGGAGAGGAAACTAAAAACGGCCTACCTTTCTACGTTTAAAAAAAAAAAAAAAAAAAAAAAAAAAAATGTTCATTTGACATAAATATATTCTTTTTACTGAACAATGTTAATTTTAAGGGGATAAAGTTACGCTCGGTACTTGAAAAAGAATTTTTTTTTAATAATTTTGAGACAACAATAGATTCTCTTATTCCACATTTACGAGATAAACTGGAAAAAAATCCATGCAATTTGTTTTAATATTTTCAAAATAAAAGAATAACTCTTCAAAAAGTTAAATACTATTAATATACTAATATGAAATTCTGGAATAACTAGGCTCTTGATAAAAGAGAATGTGATTAACGACATCAACTTACATAAATAATGAATGTGCTTGGAAAATGCGGCACACAAAACAGTAAATACAAAATTCAAATTTGGTGAGGGTATACAGCAGTCGCTTTCTCAAAAACACTGCGTTTCAGTATTGAGAAAGCGATTTAAACGAGGTATCGATTTTGTGTTGTGTCCTGGTCCAAAAAACGCTGTGTTCAGTGATTTATTCATCCACCATAACATACAATTTCCATAGAAACAGCTAGAAAAGAATTACAAAATTACACACTAAAAAAACGAGAAAAGATATGTAAATCTTATAAATAAAAATGAAATTCTGTTTGTTTGTTTGTTTGTTTGTTTATTTGTTTGTTTGTTTGTTTGTTTGTTTGTGGATTTGAGTTGTATACAAATCCACAAAAATGGACATATCAGCCTGAAATTTTGCACAGATATGTAAAATAATATAGAATAAATCATAGTCCACTTTAAAACTTTGAAAGTCCACCCGTTCCCGGAATTTAAGAGATTTTTTATGTTCTCCACGCAAAAAGCTTTCCGTAATTGTAACCCCTGTAGTGAAAAAAGTGTGAAATAAGGATCGTGGTTGCCATGTCTGGCGATTTTGCCGAATAAGATGTTTTAAATTCTCAAAGTAAAAATAAAAGAATAATAATGATTTTTTTTTTGTTAGTTTATATTCGTAAGGTTATTTTTTTTTTAAATTATAATATCGTGTGCATGGGAAATCGGAGCAGGAATGAAATGTTTTATACGCAAAACAATAAGAATTGAAGATTTCCGAGGCTAATAGGTAATTTTTTTTAGTTTGGCGAAAAAATAAAATGGCTCAAATGCCGATTTTGAGAAAGTGAGTTCTAGCGATTTGCACAGATTTCGGCTTGGCGCAATTTATTGAGAGCTTAAGGAAATAGATTTTTGAAAACAAGTGTAAAGGTTTTATTAGAATACAGCGTTAAATTTTAATGATCCGTGAAGAAATAATGCAGTTGTTAAGGGATTTCAAGCGATCTATCTCCAGAATTCTCGCCAAATGAGTACATTGATTTAAGTTGGGGGAATTCCGCCAAATTTCAGAAAATTGAAATCTTCTCATTTACTACATCGGAGTAACGATGAATAAAACACGTTATAGTTGATAATTTTAAAAATTTCGGCTGTATTAAGGGATTCCACTTTTGAAATAAAGGCTTGCTTTACTTTTTCGCGGTCGAACCATTTCCCATATTGATTGCTGCTAAGTCAATGCTTCGAATGATTTCCTGAAAAAACGCTTGCACAATGGCGTATGTTGGCACTTTGGCGAGGCTTAGATTTGAAACTGGATTTTATTTGAGACTGGGATATATAATGACACTGGTTATAGATAAAAATGAATGTTGGTATGTGTGTATGAGGTTGAAAAACTCTAGCACCGTTGCACCATGAAATTTGGTTCACCTAAGTCTTTTATCATTGAGAAGCTTTTTATGCTATCCGTTTTCCTCTAACTTGCCACTAGGTGGCGCAGCAGAACGTCGAATTCTATTCCGTTTAGCCGTTTACTATGCGAATATCGTCCAACCGATTTCGATGAAATTTGGTACACGCGGATATTAGAACACGGAGAATATTTTTCAGTATCCATTTTGCTGTAACTTGCCGCTAAATGGCGCTGCAACGCATCAACTTCTATACCGTTCGACCGACCGGCATAAAATTTCTTATACTTACACATTTCAGCACGAAGAATATATTCTAACTGTGTTCCTTTTGATGTTACTCACCACTAGATGTCACTGCAATGCATTATTATTTTAACTCGCCACTAGATGACGCTGCAGCAGGCCAAATTCTTGACCATTCAAACGGTCGCTATGAAAATCAGTATACATAGCTATTTGAACAATGAGAATATTTTGGCGTTATCCATTTTGCTATAACTCGCCACTTGACGGCACTGTAGCAAATCATTACTTTAATTAACCACTAGATCGCGCTGCAGTGCATCACTTCTTGACTGTGCAACTGATCGCTATGAAAATAGGCATACATAGATATTTGAACACGGGGAAGAGTTTGGCGCTATCCATTTTCCTATATAATTTGCCACTAGATGTCGCGTCAACATATGAACTTCACAGGGCTGTCCAGCCGATCGTCCTGAAATTTCGTATTCATCGATATCTGAATGCGAAGAATATTTCCGCCGTATCCGTTTTGCTAAAACTCGCCACTAGATTGCGCTACGCCGCATGACCTTCTTCACCGTACAAACGATTGCCTTGAAATTCGGTATGCATGGTTATTGAACACAATATAAAGCGATATCCATTTTGCTATATCTCTTTATTACAATAAATAGTAATCACCACAAATCGTAATATCAAAAAGTCCATTCATTCCCGTGCGAAGAACGGGTACTTCAGCTAGTTAATTATAAATCAATACAATAACTAAACGGTGCTTTCACAACCATTAGAATTTGTTTGGGATGACATGACTTTTTAAAGTTTTGCAGGTGAATTCCAATCGTTGATTGGAAGGTATGTGCATAACTCAACACAATGAGTTCGAACGTAAAAGCCAGAGAATAAAGAGAAACTGTCTCTAAATAAATTAATGACAATTAATTTATTTATTCCGATTTTTAGATTAAATAAAACCTCTGTTTTAGTAATGCACATCTTATAATTCTAGAACTTAGGGTTAAACACTAGAGATGAGACGGGCTCAGCCCGAGCCCGGGCCCGACTCGGGCTCTGTAATTTACGATTGCGTTCGGGCTCGGGCTCGTGAAAAATTTCTCCTTTGTTGAACATACTCCTTGAAACAGATTTTAAAAAGTGATTCATGGGATAAATAGACGTACTTATTTTTAAAAATAGCGGCACGATGGACTAGAAGGTGTGTGAAGTAGTTAAATTTATTTGTCTTTAGCTGAAATTTCGGGCTCCAAATTTAATAATATTGCTCGGGCTCGGGCTCCAAATTTAATAATATTGCTCGGGCTTCAAAATATGAGCCCGAACTCATCTCTATTAAACACCATCAAAATATATTTCTTTTAGTTTAAAAAGTGCTATTATACATTCTTGGAAATGGGGGGGGGGGGGCTTCGTAACTCTACCAAATTTATAAAAGTTTCAGACTCTTTTCAGCGCAACACACTTAACAAAGCATTGCAAAAATACTTAATTTTTTTCGGAGTATTTCGTAACTGTGAAAGCTTAGTTATTCTAATTTTTCCAACATTTCTAATTTTTTTGTTTGCTCATTTTTATTTAATTATTCATAAGTTAAAAACAACCGTCGTTTGCAATAAATGAAAATTGTTCCTCTGTTCGGTTGTAGAATAATCGCAAGTACGATGAACGAAAATATTTTTCCTTGTAATTGTACTTTTTATTACTTTTTAGTCGACACAGTTTATTTTACGATTAGTCTTAAATGGACCACTCACTGAGTTTTCTGGTCCATATTCTTGTGCTCTGGTTCCTTATAGGCACCATTTAATTCAACAAACATGTGATTTTAGGGAGGAAAAAAAAAACTACATCGCTTATGATTCTGTTTACATTAGGTTTTACTTTATCTACAAATACGGTAAATTTTCATTAAACAGATAGATCAAAATTAAATTTATTTTATTCTATTATTCTATTGTTTTTATAATTAGATTTCATTTTTGCAGCCGGTTAACTTTGAAATGTGTTGTGTTCTTGTTGATAATTAAAATCAAATGCGGTCTTAGTTTTGAAGGAATGGTTAAAAAAAAAAAAAAAAAAAAATAAAAAATTGTAATATATATTTCTATTCCTGCACTGAGTACTATTACGAATCGCAACATTTTCATTTTAAGGACGGAAAATGCAGTTTTGACATTTAATGTGTGCCCCATCCCTCAAATGAGCAACAACCCCCCCCCCCCCCAAAAAAAAAAAAATTATTTTTATTTATTTATTTTTTTTTATCATCCTCCGGGAAAGTGGATTTTTTCTTTAGTACTGACGAACTTGTTAAGCATAGCTTTTCCCTTTTAATTCATTTAACATTTTTCTGGAAAATTCGAAATAAATTGCGGAGGTGAGCCGTTTTTCACGACGGTTACTGAATGCCCGCTTCTCTCAGCCAGCCAGTAAATAATTTTTATGTCGGTTCAGATGTTTTTATAGTATGATGTTAGTTTTCTTTTGTGACTTGTTAACACTGAAGTCATAAATGTCGTCCTTTTTTTTTCCCCTCTGTATGTATATTCTTTGATTTCCCTCCTTCGCTGGCGGAGTTAAGTGTCGCGTTTCTAGGAAGACGTTTGAGAAGTTAATCTGAATTATTACAGGAACTGTCTGTTGCCTAACTAAGTTATAAAGAAAGGTCTCATTTCGAATTATTTATTGCTCGGGACATTCGGAGAACTGGTTTTTAATTACTGTGCGTGTATTGTTAAGAAAGTCGTCTAGGCTTGAGAAAACGGTTTTTTCTCCCTATAAACTTTTACGGTATTGCAGCTCTGATAGTAATATTTTTCAGCCACTCTCAGTATGGATAAATGATGACTACCATAAGTGTCGAATGCCTTATTGACCTATGAACCTGTTGAATCGAATTTTTGTTAAAGATTTCAGTACAGATAATGAACAGTAGGAAATGCAGAATTCCGTGGATTTTTTTTTTTATAATTTACAGTGTTCCTATCGGGACGTGTTATGAAATAATTAAAATATTAGATGGCCCGAGAAGTTCACTGCTTTTGACAGCCCCCATTAACAAAGCAATTAGCAGTCATATTTCATGCTCTTTTTCTTGATTTTAAAAATCAAACAATACATTACTGAAGGGATCGAGACACAAACTGGATTTTAAAACTGCAGTTATAAAAAATCGAAGAAAAAAAACTGCAGTTTATAATTTGGGCTTTATACATTTTTCCGTAAGTTACAACACATCACACAAGTAAAGTAACTGATATAAGTACAAACTTCGTAGAAACTGAACTAATCAGTCATTCGAGAAAAGAAATTTCTATTTATTATTAAAATAATTTATTTTAAAGCTTACTCTTTTTAATTTTGATTTTACTAACAAACCAAACTTTCAGACTTTTTCAGATTACGAGATGGAAATAAAGGGCGAGCAATTTCCTAAGAAAGACATTTATTCGAGATATCCAGGTTGCACTGTACATGAATTGATACGGATTGCCATCACTGCCTGTTTCTTAAGTGATTGTGATTGATTAATGTTATAGACTTGTACAAAGCCACTTAATCTTGTGGTCTAAACAAAATCAAATATTCAACAATAAAAACTGAGCAGTGCAGTTTTAATGAAGTATTTTTTGTAAAATCAATTTCTGTGTACAGTGAGCTACTTAGTTCCAAAGTCTACCTGAAGCATCGCAACTTCTCAATTAGAATTCAGTGCGATGTCTCTAACTTGACATGGCGAATAAACCATTCTTTTCCTCCAAGCTGACTTCTATCCCCAGAATGTATTCCAGCTTTAGATATATATATGAGAGGGATTTCTCGAACGATAAAAGTACCGCGGGACCTCCCACCGACCTGCACATTTGAAAGAGACACCTAGTCTGCCAGCCCCCGTGGAGAATCGAACACCCCCTCCTAAAGGAACGCACGCCCCTGGACGCGAAGGAGGAATTTTTCTTTTGGTTTTATTATCTTCTCCGGAATAATTTATTACGGCTCTGCAGGATCTTGATTTAATCTCTTTATAAGGATTCGGATGCAATTTGTTTCTGCCGGCGCAATGTGATTACGGCAAGTGAAATATTTGTTTTTAAAGTTAATTTTGGCGTGTACGTTGTAGCAAGGCTTTGGTGAGTTCGTTACTGGAAATGGGGTTGATTCATAATTTAGTTATTCGTAACGGAAACGGCGGGATTACATTAGAAAAATACTATGGGGGTAAATAAAAATGCCTGTGTCGGAATGAAAATATAATATTGTTCGTGGATAGAAATTTTTAAAAATCTTTATGTATTGAAATGTCATTCATTTAACTTTTCGGTTGGATTTCAAAACATGAATATGCAGTCTAGACCTTTTAATAAGATTTAATTGTATTCGTAGCATTGAGTTTTCTTCTAAAGCATCGGATATAGGTTAGGCTCGATCTCATGCCTGCCTTCATTTCATTAATATGGCAATTTCAGAAAATAAAATGCTTTGTATTTTGAAAAAGAACATTATTATATACACACCCGCACACACATACTTATTAGTTGTCTTCGTCAACCGGTTGGCTTGTCATGTCCTCTTAATGAATCTCATTCTGGGTGAATCTGTTGTACTTCTAAAATTTAATACTTTCTAATGAATGAAATTCTCGTTAAAATCTTCAATAACTTTGATGGCACCTTCTGTAATCGTCACCAGGGGTCTTTTTTAACTTTATGGAATCGTGAGTTGTCGGATTTTGCTCATTATTTTCTCCAGAACCAGCGCAGTCGGGCTTTTGCTTAATTTAATGTTGGCGACATCTCTGAAAACCATTTTGATTACATAGAGCAGGTAACCCTCTTTCTTTGCAATTCCTGCAGCTATGCGTAAATAATGTATTCCTGTATATATTGCATTTAAAAGCAAGACTATTATCGTATGAGTTTTTAGATAAGACAAGCGAAAAACACTTTTTTGAGCACTACCTCTTATGGGGACGAATTTAAAAAAATCCTAAGAATGGCTTTTAGCAGGGTAGCCAATAGTTACGGGAAGATGAGGGAAAACCTAGAAAAGTCGGCGGAATTTATTTGAACAAAAAAAGTCATGGAAAGTCTAACAATATTTAAAATTTTGGCAAAAAATCTAGAAAATCTCAATGTTACCTGGAAAATTATTAAATGTCAATTTTTATAAATATTCTCAGTTTGTCATCAGTTTGAAATCTTCCAAGTATCATTTGACCTAAGTGTTACGAGATTCATGGTCTGTATTGATATGGCAGTTGTAAATTATATGTATACCGGGGTCGATCCAGGAATTTTTTTTTTTTTTTCGAGGGTCCCATTTTCGTAAAAATTGCTTATTTTGTGAATTTCAGCACTATGTTTGTGAACTTTCATACCAATTTTTAATAAGTCGCTTTGCTTTTGTTCAGATAATTTGGTAAAGAAGATTAAAATGTGGGGTAAAAGGCCAATGAAGGGCCATTTAAATCTATTGTATTTTTGTGAAGGGTTTTAAATGACGCCTTGCTTAAAATATTATAGACGAAGCTCTAAAATCACCGTATTTCATATCTCATAGTACTGATTATATCGTCGACGAGGTTTTTATCGGATGACAATGAAGTCTGACCGTCCGCGGCTTTTGATCAGTTAAATGTATAAGTTGATTTCAACTTAATTACGACTGTACTTTTCATAAGGCATAATACTCATCTGCAAACAGATTCGCAGACTAAGAGCTATTGGTGATAGTTTTTATTTTATTCTATTTTTTATTAAGCACTTACTTGATCACAAAAAGGATGCGTGACCATCCCACGTAAAGGATTTATTCACCCACTGAAATTAAGCGAAACAGGCCGTAAAGTTTTTTAAACAGCCATTGAAAAATAACTTTGACTGAGCACGGCATTAAACATTTTAACACGTTGTCCCATCTTTCATTCATGCCCCATCCCTCGGAGATACTGTCACTAGTTAAAAGCAGAACTTAATGCAAATGATAGCCAGCAACGACAACATTTGTCTAACCAAAAAATCCGAACTAATGTCTCAAGGTCCTTGTTGTGACAGATTAATAGTGGCTATCAATTACAGAAGTCTAAGTTTGGTAACGCGGCATCTCTAAATCGGGCAATATAGAAAAGAGTAGCAGCTTATTATTAGTAATAAGCGAAATTCGAAACCGCCTAGAATTAAATATCCTGTGTTCTTCAAGGAGGCAAAAATAGGAGGGGGGAGGCAGCAGATTTAAAATCTCATTCATGAAAGGTTCTAAGGGTTATTATAAAGCTGTTTTAGTTCTTGAAAGTGACATCTTCATAGAAATTATATGTATAAAATAAAATCTTTTAGCGAACATAAAAGAAAAATTGTTTTCATAATTTAATTTTAACTTCTAAGTTCTACTATATTTCTTGTAGAATATTAAGCTTCATAATAAATATAGTATCTGCATGTGTCTAAAAGCGTGGTATAAAACATTATAAATATTACTTTGCTGCAGAAAGTACGAGTTTAAACCTTTTTAAGCATTTGAAAATTATATAAAGCATCTAACTGCTTTGTTATTTTTCCCGCTTTATTTGTTTTGCTTACAAAACGTCGAATGCAGTGTTTAGAAACCTTATGGGAATTATCAGTTGTTAATATTTTAGAATGTTTACAAAACTTACTAAAGACACAAGTAAAATAATTTTAGTTTATTTTGGATATTCGAAAAATCGGAAGTCTAATATACGAATGAGAAGTTCTTAAAGTGTGTGACATTCCCCTCCCTCTACTCCATTAATAAATATCTATATCATCTTTTTTTTTTCCCCACTTGAGGTTTGTAATTCTGGCATCTGCTGTTATATATATTTTTTCATGCGGGGTATGTCATATTTGCAGTATACTTTTGTTTTACTTATTAGTTATATATAAACTCAGAGTTTTTGTGTAGGCGAATTAAATAACTTTGTATAAATAACACGACTAAAAACTTAAGATATTTCTCCAAAAGTTCAGAAATCATCAATACGCATAAACACAGGTTTAATTAAAAAATTTTTTTACTCCCCCCCCTTTTGAGTGTATTTGCTATTCGATGGTGCGCTGTATTTAGAAATTCCATGAGGGCGCCACCAGTAAATGGGTCAAAAAAGCCTTATGTTCGGCTTAAGTGAAAACAAAAAGCACGTGGTATTGTAACAATGTTTTAATTAGAACAGTATTAAAAATGTAGACCAATAAAATAAGAAAATCGAGCAATTCTAATTCTGTTAAACTGGGGAAAAAATAAATAAAATAAAAATATTGAATCCAGAATCGTACTCTGCCCTCTCACACCGTACTTTCCCTCTCACACCGTCAATTGCGAGCAGATATCTCGTATGCAAAACAACTCCATTCACAACACTGACCTTTTTCCAGAACTATTATCGAGTAAAAAAAAAAGAAAATGTACACACATACGTGTCAACACTTAATTCTGTTCTAGAGTCACGCACTAGTGCAGGAAATTCTGACGTGACCACCGAAAGTGCACTCCTGTTCTCGACCGATTGTCACCAGCGCCGTGTCAAACGTATGCGAAAACATGAAATGATGGATTGAGTCGAAAGAGTAAAAACTTTATTAAACGAAAATCGTACGAGGGCGGAATTTTATTTTGCTTCTTTTTCGGTGTGTTACCTGGAAATACGCGTAGCCATTTGCTCAATTATGTTTTTATTTATGAAGATGGCTTGTAAAGGGGAAGACGTGACACGTTTGATTGGTGGAAAATAGTCTTGCAGATGAAATCTCCGTAGCATTGCATTTCTGTCATTGAGTTTTGCATATAAATGTATGCATACGACTTTAAGTGGTGTATTGATCATTGCCGTATCCGGGTGTAGGGGTGGGGGGTTTTCGCCCCCCTCCCCCACCATTTGCTTATTGGATAACAGTTTGCTTCATCGCACACTTCGTTACACCAAATGAACTTTAATTAGCACTCACCCCCCCACCCCACCCCACCCCAAAAAAAGAAATTAAATTAAATACATCTTTTTTAGCGTAACCTTTTGCTTCATTCTACATTTTATTTAAGTCGAGCTTTAAAAAAAGGGCCATCCCTAAAGAAATGTTTGTATCCCTAAAGAAATGTGCAATGATGTCGATGCATTAACAAATTAATGCAATGAGCAGGGACTGACAAAAGTTGTAAATCTTAGGAACCAACAAACGTTTTTAGGAGCCATATATATGTTTGTGCCGGGGGCTAGGATAGGGGCGTGAGGAAAAACTTAGAACACTCCATGGAACCGACCACTTGACAAAACAACACATTTTTATAACGAGAACAACGGTTACAAAACACAGAAGATACATTTAGAATAAATAAACACTATACGGGAACATACAGTAGCTGCTATGCGCGTACACGCCAGAGGAGAGAGATGAACGAACGTTCTCTATGGTTTCTTCAACGCCGGTAGGGGGAGCTTCGCATGGAAGAAAGATGATATAGGGGGCGCGCTACATGTTGAATTATATTAATGAAAAAAAGCTAATCGCCAAGAGATACCTTTTAGTCGCCTGGGTGACTGTGCGTCCCGGTTTGTTGAACCCTGGTAATGAGCAATGGATTTATTATTCCTTAGATCCATTATTAGGTAACTCTGTGTACATTCGAGGAAACTCATCCGTTTTCATAGTTTCTATTTTTTAATGAGAAAAACCATACTGCCTGCACAAAAAGTGCAAGACAAGAAAGAGAGCATAATAAACTGTGTGAACGAAGTTTTAATGTTCTATTCGTCAGAGTTCTTGGAGACCAAAAGCCATTCATCAAATATTTGTTCATAAGAAGGTTAAAGGATGTTTCTTTAACTCCTTGGACAAAGCCAGAAAATGTTAGTTCAAATAATTATCAAATTATTATGTTTTTCATTCCCTGCATTTATTCTTTTTCGTTAAAGTCGAAAGTTTTGAGTTTTGATATGTCTTTTTACAAAGCAGAAAGCACTCATAAGTTTTGTAACTATGCAACATAATGAAAACTCTCGAAACCTGGTGATAAATTTAAAAATAAACTTTGTATTTACCCCACACATACCTATAAATAATACAGGACGTATATTTCGGTTGATGCAAAGGATTTTTCACAGGTGGACACCACTTTTTCCTGCCTCAATTGAGGTTTAATTTTTTTTACAGCAGATCTCTATTTATCTACGAAGTTGCTTAATGTCTTTAACGAAACATCTCTAACAAGAGAACGCTATCAAAAATATTAATTTGTACCAATTTGCATTTTCATGGGTCAAAAAAACAACCGATGAAATATCAGCCATTAAATGTAACATATAACTCTGCTTTAGGAGTTAAGACGGCCAGAAAAAATTAAAGAAAGAAAAAAGGAGAGAGAAAGCGTTATTACATATGTTCTTAGTTCCTAAGCCGTCACGCAATACCGACTTAGGTCTAACTCCGACAATCTTTAATGCATTTGGAAAGCGTCACGTGACACAGAAAAGCATGACAAAGATCTGAAGCTTAGTAGGCTCAATTTCAAGGGTCCACATGTTCTACGTCACCATTCTATCAAGTGTCAAAACTAGGGAAAGAAAAAAGATAATTTTTCGTTTAAAAAGTATGCAGTAAATAGAAATACAGCGGATTCGAAATGTGTTTTAATCTCCTGAATTTTTTTTCTACATCGCCAGAGCATTATGATCATAATTAAAAGAACTGTCAACGGCAAGTCTTGGAAACATGAATGTAGAGGATCTTCGAAAGTTTTAAAACACGAAAATGTGCAAGTATCTTTCATAAAGTTTTTCTAATCCTCTTTATTTTGAAAAGTAAAGTTATAAAACAATAGCCAAAATATGAAAAAATTCTGCTTAGCAGAATATTTCAGGGGGGCTAGTAGCACTCATTTCCCCCCTTCATAGTTATACAATACTTTTAATAATACTTATTAAATTAAAATAAATGCCTAAATTAAAAAATATGAGTACAACTTCCTCTTCCTTCCTTTTTTTTTTCGGGGGGGGGGACCTTTTTATATTCGAAATTTTGTTAATTTAACGTTACACTTCTTACGAATCACATAAACAAGCATTATAGTATTTTTGTAGATTGGGATTAAAGTAAAATCACTGGTTTGCTTAACATCAACCAAAAAAATAAGATCAGATTTCAAATTTTGTATACTTATTCATAATTTGCGTGATTTCCTCACACAAGGGTCAGCAAATGCCCACCCTTGCCGTTAGATGCCAGCGCCCATATTATGGTCTTAATTTAAAACAGTCGGAGGTTTTCATATAAAATATAACAACGAAGGATCGCAAATCTCGGCAATTTTTTATAGGTCATGAAATCCTCACATTTGCATCAAATCTGCTAATTAATCGGCTGTCTTTATTCCGAATCATTTATCATCATTCTATTGTATACAACGGAGGATCTGTTTTGAATATTAATTGCCACCTGGGTTTTTAATGAATCGCTCCGTTAACCGCCCTTGACGATGAAGAAGCGTAAGCAATTATCCCAACCTCTTTTTTTTAAATTTAGTTGTTATCAACGGAAAACTGTCAATATATCTTCTAGTTTTGGACTAAAAGCAAGCACATTACGCACTTGCTCACCTGCTGCTTTGATATAAAGCAATGCAATGATCTCATTTCTGTTATTCGACGATCAGGCGGATTAAAGGGACTGGTGTCCCTTAGATGTCTATTATTTAAATTAATGAATTAATAATTGCGGGGAAACTTGTCGTATACCCACTGCCACTCAACCCGTTCATGATGCCGATGCCCGGCTTGAGCTACTCGAGGAGATAAACAAGGTGTCCGCGCTGCCAAGTTGAGTAACTCGAGTATTACTATTACTCGACCAATGCTCGAACTCTCCAAAGATTTTCCTTGGGAAGTTTTGGAGATAGATCACAGGAACTTCAAATGTTGTTTTCGTTACCTCCCATTGGCTCCGCTTAGGGTTGCCGAATAGCCGGACAGACCAGTCAGTTTAACCGGACATTTGGATAAAAAGGTCGCACAGCATGCAATATTCAGGATTTGGCTCGGTATTCATTAGAGATGAGTTCGGGCTCATTTTTTGAAGCCCGAGCCCGAAGACTTTTAATCCGAGCCCGCCCGAGCCCGAGCAATATTATTAAAGTTGGAGCCCGAGCCCGCCCGAGCCGATTTTAACTAAAGACAAATAAAATTAACTACTTCATTAATAGGATACAATAAATTTTGGAGCTTCACACACCTTCTAGTCCCCCGTGCCGCTATTTTTTTCAATAAGTACGTCTATTTATCCCATGAATCACTTTTTAAAATCTGTTTCAAGGAGTATGTTCAACAAAGGAGAAATTTTTCACGAGCCCGAGCCCGAACGCAATCGTGAATTACAGAGGTCGGGCCCGGGCTCGGGCTCGGGCTGAGCCCGTCTCATCTCTAGTATTCATAGGTACGACAAGACCTGTGTGTGTGTGTAGCTCATGTTTTATTCGAGATTTACTCGAGATTCACCCTAAAGTGGAGGTCTAAACGCACCCTAAATTACTTATCGAGAAGAAATATGTGAAATTTCTTTATACTTTTTTCATGTTTCAGATTAATTTTTTGACTTGTATAATCTAACGTATTTTTTGCTGTTGACAATAATTTAGATCCTTATTATATTTACATAGTTCTTTTTTTTTTTTTTTTCCCCTCTTCATTCTTTGATGGAGCATAAAGATTAAAGAATAACGCAGACAGTTTTATTTGGCATGCCTGCCTAATCAATATGGCAAGAACGAGAACAGGTGGTTTTTCCCGCAAAAGCTCCAAGTCATATTATTGACAAGAACTGATTTTCATGCTTGTAGTTCGTATTGATTGGCCAGATTTATCATATGAATGATGACTCCCTTTTTCTTTCAAGAAAATTTTAGACGCTCTCAGCTATTCTTAGTATAAGCATTATCGGATTTCGTATTAAATTTAAAAGGAAGTCTTTAGTAAAGTTTAAAAAATACTGTTCCAAAGCTGCAAGATTAATTCGTTACGAAATCCATTTTAATCAAGTAAGTACCCAACGATTGTAGATTTAAACACAATTGCTATTAAGAGAGGAAAAAAAAAAGATTAAGTGTGGTATTGAGATGGTATTTAATTTAAATAGAAATTTTATCACAGTTTTAACGCACAGTACAAAAATTTTAACAAATTTAATCGACATTGGAACTCAGGCCAACCCCTTATTTGATTTTAAGGCTTCATCAAAATTTCTACAGTATCCTACTTGAACAAAATTAAGATCATGGACATGAGTAAACTGCTAAAGAAAGGTTTTATGTTAAGCTTCTCTTTTACCAACATTTACAGAAATAATATTTTAATTTAGCTATTATAAAGTTACTAATCTTTCTTGGTTAAGCAGCAGTGCTTCTATTGCAGCCGAGTAGAACAGCGGTTCCCAACTTTTACCATTGTCCCCCCCCCCCCAAACAAAGGCTAACTTCCTATGGTGCTTCCCTTCATGCAGGTTTTTGTTCTAAAATGAACATTCGGTCGCCTTTTCTGTAAAGTAATGTTATCGGAAAAGTTTGAATAAATATTTTAAGCGAAACTAGAAATTTTATGGAGTAAAAATAAGTATGAGTTAGATGATTTTTTAAAACGTGCATTATCATTCGCTCTTCGCCTGTTTTTCTCGCCGCCTCCCCCCCCTCCAACCCACCCACCCACACACAAAAAGGAAAGGTTAAGGGTGTTAAAGGAAAATACTTAACTTCAAGTTCAAAATGAAATAACATTAAATGAAATAACATAAATAACAATAGCGATCAAGTGAATAAAACACAAATGTTTTATTCACTTGATCGCTACTTTATCGTGTAACTATGTCTCGACGTTCTGCGGCGAATCAAACCCTTACATTTGCCAGATGTCTGAGCAGAGTGGTTCAGAATGGCACAGCTGCTGCACCCGTCACACAGAGTGACATACAAGCAGCATGCCGGACACGACCAACTCCCGGATATTTATCCATCCGCATGGTCGGCGGGCATATCGAGACCATGAAATTGTAATAAACCTATTTACAGAGTTACCGCAAGAGAATTACTTAAAATATTCGTTAAGTGTATAAGTGTACATTAAAAGCAGGGGAGACACGTTTAGGGATGGACGCGAGACGACTTTTTGCGAGACGAGACAGAGATTTACAGCTTTTTTGCGAGACGAGACAGACATTTTTAACATTATGATATAGGGATTTTTGCGAGACGAGACAAACTTTTCGGCTGTTTTGCGAGACGCGAGACACCAATTTTTCGTCTCGCGTCCATCCCTAGACACGTTTAAGAATGGGTGGAGCTTCAGAAACTAGTAACAAGGTGTATATTTCAGGATAATGTTGTTTAAATAATGGTGGTTCCAGGAGAGGTGCTGAGGCTTCACCCCTCCTTACATATATACATACGTACGCACAGTTCATATGTATATACATTTTAAGGGTAACATTTTGCTTTATTATACATTTTATTTAGGTCATATAAGCTCTTTTTTAAATGTATCTTCCCCGGGGAAAAGAAACCCTTTTAGATCCGTTATTGTTTTTTAGTTAAAAACGATGACTATTACTTTTAAGGGAACAGTTCACTGAAATACGGCCAAAAAATCGATTTTTATTTTTTAATTCTAAATTAAAGTTTATTTTACTGTGGGCAATTTAAACCAACATTTCAATTATGCGATAAGAAATATAGCTAAAACATTTCATATAACGGAAATAAATGCCAAATTTTATCTTTAAATGCTTATTTCTCAAAATAGAAAATTTTAACGTTCCGCTCAACATATCTTTGGAACGCTTCAACATAATACGTACTTTAAAATTTTCAGGACTTGTCCATTGTATTGCTGTGCATAAAATGAACTGTAATTTTAAATGTAAATTGATAGAAAAAAAAATTATAAACAAAAAAGCTACAAAAAATGCAAGAATTTTGCTTTTTCCTAATTAAAATTGTTAAAATTGTTCTTGCAATTTTAAATATCTTAATGATTGTAGTTCGTGTCATTAGTTAAGAGTATTTTATTTAATTTAAAGTGAAATTTGTTGGAAAATATTGAAAAGATTTATCTTTCGCGGAGTGCATTATAGTAATTTTGAAGACGTGAGATTTTATATATATATATATTTTTTTTGAGTAGTAAATAAACTGAATTTTATTTTTATTATACAAAACAGTATCGTGTGCAGTCGCCCTGCTAAAATCATTTTAATACCTAAAGCAATTTTTTCGTCAACGATTTCTGAAGATGTAGCACTTTTTAGTGATTCCATGCCTTGAATGGGTGAATTGTCCCCTTAAAAACTACTGAAGTTTAGTGAAATGGAGTTTAAAGTTTGATTTATTTTAGTATACATTTTGTTTAACGTGCTCAGCTGATTTTACGACTTTGCAAGCATTTTGAAATTTTGAGCTGTTTCGCATGCATTGGTATTAATTTCTTATGGAAAATTGCGAATCCAGTTAATTTAGATTATGAAGTTTTTCTTAACCGTATGAAAAATATGGATGCTTATGGCCTGATTTTTGAATTTCTAAAATCGATTGTAACGTAAACAAAATTTATTGTTGCGTCCAAAACGTGAGGGAAGAACGGAATTTGACCAAATGAAGAGCGATTTTTGGTAGAATAGAAGAATCGGCCAGTTTTATTCTCGTCTCATTACATAATAATGGTAATTTTTCGACACTGTTCCTTCCATTTAAACAAAATTGCGCATAACTATGGCAAGTTGCTATTGCTTAATTTATTGCCATACACTTACTTCAATGTAGTAAAGCGTCTACAAACTTTCTGTTACGTCATATTAAAGAACGTCTTATCCTATTTACAGGGAATCCACCGGCAACTTAAAAGGCGACTTTTGTTACTAAATTAAAGATTAGGCAACTCGGTATACTATTTCGATTAAAAAATTCCATTTTCATACTATTTTCAAATAGTCGGCGACTTTTCCTTTAATTCAGACAACGCATTTGGTGATCGTAAAAAGAAAAGATTTGTTCTTTATTTCTCTTTCTATTGTAAACTTTATCCATTAGTCAGAGTGACTCCTTGAAGCTTCCGTAGACTTGCCTTTTTGGATGTGACTACTATGTTAGAGGACCAAACAGTGATTTAGCTATCGGCATATATTTCTTTCTTTCTTTCTTTTTTTTTTTTTTTTTTTTTTTTTTTTTAAATGTTAGTGTTAATAATATATTTTTGAGCAAACTTCGCAGAAAATGATACTGTTTTGGCTACTAAAATTATGCAGAAGAATAGTATACTATTTTGGCAGCGTTTTATTTTACTAAGGCTACTAATTCTGCTACTATTTTTGTCTCTTGCGAATGGTGGAAAATTTGTATCTACAAGTTGAGAATTGTGCAAGCATGTTATTCATTACTGTATGCATGAGACAGCAAAATTGCAATGCTTAGGGCGCGTGTATCTAATCGGGCTTTTTCCGGCCCTGATTGAAAATAAGCCCATTAGAAATCCTGTACTTTCATGAAGTCCACTTAGCAGCTGTTAAAAAGCCATTTCACTTCGGCATTTTACGACATCCGTCATACAATGATGATAGAAATCTGTCCTCTCTGGCAAACATGCCAATTACATCATTGCACAATCTGGCTGTCGCCAACCAGCTCATTTGGGTATTTCCGAAACAAAATACGTTCGGCGGGGACCCCTATGTAATAATTAAAAAAAAAAGGAGGAAAGTTTTCTTCCCAAATGAGTGGTTCCAAGCCGTAAAAGGAGTAATAATCTGCATGGAAAACGTACTAAAACGAATTCATCAAGTCATTAAAAATG
This sequence comes from Cheiracanthium punctorium, assembly GCA_038373885.1. Taxonomy (NCBI): domain Eukaryota; kingdom Metazoa; phylum Arthropoda; class Arachnida; order Araneae; family Cheiracanthiidae; genus Cheiracanthium; species Cheiracanthium punctorium. The sequence goes on from JAWZYV010013274.1 coordinate 1,696,516, forward strand.
CCGAGGATGAAAAAGGAGGTTACAACGCAATTATCAGCTTCACATATCTTCATCTTCGGCAATTAACTCTTCGGAGAGACAACGGGAATAACTGCGTCATCATGAAACCTCGGACGCAGTTAATTTACATTAGAATAAAACGCGGGTGGCCATTTTCATTAAGTACTCATACTCACTAATGGACTATAAAACCAGGTTAAGGCGCATTTAAGAGCGTCTGTGTTCAAATGTTCTGTGCGGTATATTGGGAGATGAATACCTCAAATACTATTTTGTTAAGCTCCATTAATAAAGCGTTTCTATTGCATGCAAAGAGAACGAAAAACAGAAAAAAAAGAATGTTATTGCATATTCTACGAGCGGGAAAACAATGCAGCAACGGCGGAAAGGGCGGGAGAATGGATGAAGCGATTAATTGCATTGCTGAAATAGTAACGATGCGAGCTTATTTGTATGATTAGATTGCTTAGCTAAATAAATAAGGGTGGGATAATGCGGATTAACAATTATGCAGGTGTAAACTGACTGCACCGAGAAGCAGAAGAAAGCTTTCTCGTGAAAATAATCTTATTGTGTTAACATGCATTATTCTAGATAAATAAGATATGCATTTCATGCGCAAATCAGACCGATAGTTTGGCTGATGAACTATCTAAAGCTGTAATAAGAATATCTAATTTAGATATTAAAAATATCAAATGCATACAACTTATTTATTACAGTTAAATATACGAGTTAGCAGAAAATGTCTTGCAATAAATTAAAAAATATATTTCTTACATCTTGTTTGTGTATGTTTTAATTAATAATGCCTGTGGCCCTACACTTAGCTAGAAAAGTGTTTTTAGCTAATTTTGAAGAATTTTGTACGTCTTGTAGATTTATCCCTTGAGTTTGTACACTTAACGTTTTCTTCCACTCATGTTTTTAATTACAGCAAGCCTACAAAGATTGTAATTTGCTTGTAAAAGAAAAGCCGCTTATTTAATTGGAATTTACTTTTTTTTATGATCTCAACATGAAGAAAACTTCAAAAATAAAATTTCTCAGAATTCGAATATCTTAAAATGTTTTGTAAACTTCTTTTTTTTAAATATGTTAACGGAATGTGTTGTACACCACTCTTTTGTACTACAAAAATCTCGCAAAGGCCAATGAATAAGAAAATTAGCTCCTAATTTTCAGGACCATTCATAAAACATTTGACAGCCGTATGTTAAACGTTTCTATTGTTTAATCTTAAATTTTACTTTGATTACTTATTTTCCCAGGGATTTTTGCGCTAGATTTTTAAAAATAAATTATGCTGGGTGGGGGGATTCCATTTAAATGTTTTTTTGCTTTGTTCCAGGAATTTCTTACAACTTTTCTTTTAACAATTCTTAAGTATTTGCTATTTAAACCAATTAGTTCTTATAATCATTTAGAGGTAAAATTTACTTAAACTTGTACCATCTGTGGGTCACGATTCTTGATTACATTGAAAAGGGTGGATGAGACAAATAAAGCTGCAATTGAAATTGCCATACCATATGCCCAATATGTCATACATCCTAACATTGTTAACCCTTTAACGGGCACTTTTCCCGCTCTGGGAACACCAAACTCTGACATTTTGACTGTTGCCAGTCACGAAGAATAGATTTGATTTCTATAAAAATAGTTGCGGGTGGCATAGCTCCACGAGAATCCTTTACTTTTTAGCACGTCATTTCCCGTAAAAAAAATGGTCACGATTCTTTTTAACAATAGCTGACATCTGCTGGAAAATGGAAGAATGCGAGAACAGCCAGATAGATTGCCCAAAGCTGAAAAAAGGGCAGCCGTTGCCATCGCTCAACTTAACTACCAGCAAGATGGCGGACGATCGAAACGTTCATCGCGGCCACAGATCTGGTCTCTAGAATGGTTGCGTCTCAAAGGATTAAAAACGAACCAATGATGTTTTAAACCCTTAAATTCAATTAGTAATACGTCTTCACCCAATGCACTATGGACTAATACTAACGGTAAAGCTGTGTGTATTATGCAACTTTCAGAAAAAATTCATAAACACAAAATCGTTTTCAAAAATGGTCCGACCTGCTTAGGGAAAATATTCCACACAGATATAGACTTTTTTTTTACGCAGCTGGCTGTCCACGGGATGAACGTTTCGACTGTCCGCCATCTTGCTGGTAGTTAAGTCGAGCGATGGCAACGGCTCCCCTTTTTTCAGCATTGGGAAAGGGTTGCGCCTCAAAAGGTTAAGTCAATTAGTTCTTATAATCATTTAGAGGCAAAATTTACTTAAACTTGTACCATCTGTGGGTCACGATTCTTGATTATTCTTGATTACATTGAAAAGGGTGGATGGGACAAATAAAGCTGCAATTGAAATTGCCATACCATATGCCCAATATGTCATACCATACATCCTAACATTGTTAACTCTTATCTCATCCGTCGCCTCCGCCTCCTCTGTGTGTTTCAACTCGGCTTCGCCCCCCCTCCCTGAATGGTTACCCCCATCTGTCTGCTGTGATATAAGAATGGAACATCTTTGGCATAGTCGTCCCCTGTTGGGGCCTCCAATCTCTTGTCATCCGCCCAACATTTTTTTTTTTGTTCTTTCTTCTTTTTCCCAATCCCTGCCCAGCTCAGAAGCTGTTGCATCAACAAACAGCAGGGGGATTGTGAAATTTCGAATCCAGAAAAGTGCCGAAGGAAGGCGGGTTGGGTCAAAGTGCACTTTGAGTCATTTGCCTCCCGCCTACTTCATTTAATGCAGATTTCGGGGGGGGGGGGGGCGATCGAGTGTGTGTACATATATACATGCATACCTTAGCTACTGCATAGTGTTTTTTTTTTTTCCCTCCTCTCCTCTCCCACCACTTTCCCAGCAGGACACCGGATTTTGTGTATTTTTCTGTATTAAATCTTGTCTAGTTGAGAAGTTCGGATGCCGCTGCTTGTCTGTTTTCGCTCCTCCTCTGCATATTTGGATGCTCTTGTTCTTATATTTTAAGTGTGCAAATCGGGAAATAGAGGGGGAGGGGGGAGGGTCTCTTAAGTAATCTGATGAAGTAGTTTAGTATATTTGCAGTGGCAGATCCGGGTTTGGGGAAGGAAAAAAAAAAAAAGAAACAGGAGGGGCTACTTGTCCTACCGTTGACAAAAATTAAGTTTTTCTAAGCGTGGGTCAAGTATTTTTGATACATACAGATAAGGTTTAAGGATGGTGCGGCGCATGGTTACCAAATATGTGATGATTAAACTTCATACGTTTGTGCCTCACTATTTAGATCTTGATAAGTAAAAAGGATACGATTCTTTTTCGAACTTCGAAAAGTTATGCTTAAGCTCTGCGACCGAATTTTCATAAAAGTGCAGGAAAAGCAAGAAAAAAAAGGAAAGAAGAAAAACATGTAAAATGCCACTATAAATCGCAAAAGAAAGAAAAAAACTAATTTTCTTTTTTAAAGGAGCGCTACAGCTCCATTGTACTTAAGTGCCCGGTAGCAGTTTTTTGTATACATCTTCAGCAAGAGTATCACAAACCAGTGTTCATCTGCAACATTTATGATCCCTGAATAACATACTGTTAGATCAATCCAATTTAACCCTTTCAGGTCTTGCGTCCATAATTGAGGACACAAAAATCGTCTATACTACGGTCCGGAATGGATCTCCTAAATCTTGCACATAAAGATTTAATGATCAGGATATTTTTATTTTATATTTTTAATAACTGTTTTTAATCTGTTCTCTAAAGGAAAATTATTTAATTCAAAGAAGTTATTTATTCAGGTATGAAAGCTATAGAATAATCTGCAGCGCCTGCTGAGAGAGAGGTGCATGATTTTGGTTTATTTAACATACGCGCTTGTGTGCAAAACCTGTTTCACAGTGGGACATTCAAAGAAATATTCTTAGAAGCTACTATAGAGGTCTCGAAAGCGATATCACTGCCGTAGCATTTGGCCCGTAATTACTACCATTTTTTAACGGTTAATTTGATTGCATCTCGAACTATATTTTAATTATTTGTGTTGTCCTTCGTCATGGCATAGTTAGATTCCACGGAAATCGGGCTACGCCGAGATCCAGTGGCGTAGCCAATGGGGGGGGATGGGGGGGGGTTCATGACCCCATGAAGAACTTTTTGCCATACAAATGTATATTCTTCACTCCCTTCCCTTATCACACTCATGTATGTGTACTATATGTGAATTGCAGTAGTCATAACCCCCATCCCCCCTCCCGAATGAAAATTTTCTGGCTACGCCACTGCCGAGATCCACTCGTGGCACGAAGTTTCCTCCGTAAAAATGCAGTGTTAAAATTTGAAGAATGCGAACTCTTCCGTCAAAAATAGAACGAACAAATGTTTTTTGGTTATTGTTTCCAAACTTGACTTTCCCTTCTGAGCATGACGGTTCAGTGGCCATAAAGCTAAACTTTACACACACTCTGGGAGGGGGGGGGGATGGAAAGCAAAGCACATCCCCGGAACCAATATTTATCTGCCAGAACCTCTTCGAAATGAATCACTGGACTCCACGAGCCGTGAAGGAGCATTTCACACTTTCACGCATTCTTCACCCCCTCCTTTCCCGACATCAGAAGTATGTTTTCTGTATCACAATGGCAAGAGTTATTCGGAACTGTGCCAAGTTCCACACGTCCGTTCGTCCGACCCAAAAGAAAACCTAGGCTGGCTCTAAACTGCAGGTTGCGGGATGGAGGAAAAATAAAATCTCCCTTGTTGTCGATCGGGAGAAGGGCATGTCTTTTTTTTCCCCAAGTTTGAAAAATTGCTGCATTTTTCAGTCGTTGTGCTGTAAAGGAGTGTGGGTTTTATAAGGTGCGGATGATAGTTTAACCCTTTCAGGCGCAACCCTTTTCCAATGCTGAAAAAAGGGCAGCCGTTGCCATCGCTCGACTTAACTACCAGCAAGATGGCGGACGATCGAAACGTTCATCGCGTGCCACAGATCTAAAGACCCAGCTGCGTCAAAAAAGGGTCTCTAGATCTGTGGCACGCGATGAACGTTTCGATCGTCCGCCATCTTGCTGGTAGTTAAGTCAAGCGATGGCAACGGCTGCCCTTTTTTCAGCATTGGACAATCTATCCAGCTGTTCTCCCATTCTTCCATTTTTCAGCAGATATCAGTGCTGTTAAAAATAGTCGTGACAATTTTTTCACGGGAAATGACGTGCTGAAAAGTAAAAGATTCTCGTGGAGCTATGTGACCCGCAACTATTTTTATAGAAATCCAATCTATTCTTCGTGACTGGCACCAGTGTAAATGTCAGAGTTTGGTGATCCCAGAGCGGGACCACTGCGCGTTAAAGGGTTAAGGCAGGGTTCCTTAAACTTTTTGGTGTGGGGACCCCCATAATATTTACGAAAAATTTTTGGGGCACCATGAGCATTGCGATAATCAGTTACACGCGTGTTTGAAACTGACAGTTTCTCCACTTGTAATGTAATATACTATTGCAGTTCTAGGTCATTAATTTTAAGATATAGAGCGATGTGAAAATTTTAAATAAGTAACAATCTTAAAAATATAATAGAATTATAAAAATAAATTCAATTATTTGGATAAATTCGGACATTAACTGTAGTCTGTCCATTAAGTTTAGCCGTTTGGAAGGTCACTCACTACCGAGAAAAGCCACTTCCTTCTAGCAGCTCATATGTGAGGATTAACGGAAAAAAATCATGTGATTTTAGTACAAATAAACTAATTATGTCGGACACTTCTAAATTTTAAAACTGTCTCTTTACAAGCTGTACTACATACTGAAATAAACGATAAACCTGTATCCGTTTCAAAACTTTTAGAAAAAATTCTAAAAAATCGGAAATTTTCACAAAACGTGTCAGTCTTCGAAAATTCCTGCAGCTCCGATCCATGTTCAAGATTTTTTTCCGAAAATTTCACAAAAGGCACAGCTTTTTCGCGTATTGCAGTGTGTAAAGCAGCTTATGAAGAACCATTTGGAATTTTTTGGAGACCATGGCGCTATTAGTTTATTTCAATTTGTGTACAAGACTAAAAATAGTTTTTTTCTTCGAGGAGTGTGCCTGCTTACTCTTAATCATATTATTATATCTTGGCAAAATTGTCGACACCGCAGGGCAACGCACTTCTTCAATATTCATTTCATTTGATACACTTTGGTTTTATGACGGTTAACGAAAAAAAAAAAATCTTAACCCTTTAACGCGCAGTGTTCCCGCTCTGGGAACACCAAACTCTGACATTTTGACTGTTGCCAGTCACGAAGAATAGATTTGATTTCTAAAAAAATAGTTGCGGGTGACATAGCTCCACGAGAATCCTTTACTTTTTAGCACGTCATTTCCCGTAAAAAAAAGTTGTCACTATTATTTTTAATAGCACTGACATCTGCTTGAAAAATGGAAGAATGCGAGAACAGCTGGATAGGTTGCCCAATGCTAGAAAAAAGGGCAGCCATTGCCATCGCTCGACGTAACTACCAGCAAGATGGCGGACGATCGAAACGTTCATCGCGTGCCACAGATCTAGAGACCCTTTTGTGACGCAGCTGGCTGTGCGCAAAAAAGGGTCTCTAGATCTGTGGCACGCGATGAACGTTTCGATCGTCCGCCATCTTGCTGGTAGTTAAGTCGAGCGATGGCAACGGTTGCCCTTTTTTCAGCATTGGGAAAGGGTTGCGCCTCAAAGCGTTGTGCAAGACGAAAATGTAAAATTACTGAAAAATTTGGCGACCTCTGCTGCAGGTCTTGCCACCCACAGTTTACTGGTTTAAGACTTATTGCTAAATCCAAAATGGATTTAAATTGATAATTGTTACACGGTAATAAGATGTACTTAGATAAAACTGTTAAAGATTTGAATGACACTCTTGATTTCTTTTCTTTCTTTCTTTTTTTTTTCATCAAACCTTAACAGCCAAACTTTTATTCGTCAGATTGTGACTTGCTAGTTTTTAAGTGTCAGGTTTTAAATGCTACAACGTCATGTAAATTATAATATTACACTTGAAGTAGAGCGCCTCGTAATATTAGGGCCGTGGCAATGGAGTGGTTAACCCTTTCAGGCGCATGCATTTCTATCACATTCTCCAGATACCTGAAGGGATGAATAAATTTCTAACATCATTTTGATGAATACTACATGCCTTATCCTCAAATATCATGCAAAATCGGCGTTTCAATTTGTGCAAGTCAAATTTATTATATGCGGCACCAAGGGCGGATTAAAGGGGGGCGGAGGGGGCGACGCCCCCCTCCCGAGACAAAAGAAATTAATGTAAAAGATCCTATTTTACTTCCATAAAATGGACGTATATGCCAATCTTCTAACTAACCGCCCCCCCCCCTTCCGAGAAACTTGCAGTAATCCGCCACTGTGTGGCAGAATGGAGAGAACTTCCTAACTAATGTTCATGTATTTTTCGATCGTCAGTGAAAACCATTAGAAATTCGACCTGGAGAAACCATCTGACCTTCAGACCCTGAAGGTTGCGCGATCTATCTTCGACCAGCTAACCGTTGGTAAGTGTACGTTAAATCCACGATTCCGCAAATCATCTTGATGGTTGCTTGAAGTTTCTGAGGGGATGCCAGCTTTCATCTTTGGGATCATGCAAGACTTAAAATAGGACTGTCTCGTCTCGCCAAACCTCCGTGCAGTGGTGGGAAACAAACCTTCTCGTCTGTCATCACAAATGTCCATTCTCTGTCTCGTCTCGCATGTATCCCTATTCAATAAATCTTTCCCTCTGATGGCATTTTAAATTTGACGGGCAAAGCTTCAGGAAGAGCAGAAGTATAGCTCTGAATGGCACTTCATGTGGGGGACATCAGCAGCCCACTCCTGGCAAGCACCATTATGATACTGGCACAGTACCACTGTGTAAAAATATGACAAAACGATGCTGAAAATATCGCAATCGTATTATTACCGAATTCAAGCTTAATAAAGTAGATATAAAAATATCAAGGTTAGTAAGTCATTCTGAATGGATTGTTTTGAGTGTGTATGATTGTCTTTTTTTTTTCTAATCGTAACTAATGATAAAATTTCAAAAGCAAGTTTGCGCGATAAAAACAATAAACGTGCATCCTCTTAAACGAAATTTTTAAGAAGCAAAATTCCTCAAGACTCGGAATATTTTTCTTTGTGGGACACATTTCAAGTTTATTTATTTTTTTAAAATAAAGAATTGTTCACATAAATGACAATTTTTTTAGAATTATACTATTGAATTTTGTGTTTGAAACCACTAATAGTCTTTAATTTTACTGCAAAGTTTTCCTTAAGATATTAAATGTGTGTGTAATCTTAGATCTAAAACAGAAATAAACTGATGCATTAGTAAACTTTGAAAAATGTTCAATTTTTCTGTGTCCTGTTATCACGGTCTCAAAGAAAAGATTAGACACGGGATATTGCGTGGTTATACTACTATACTATAAGTTTTGCTTTTGATTAAATGTGCAGTAGGGGTTTATTTTGTGCGAATTTAGAGAAAAGTGGAGTTTTTTTTTTTTTTTTTGAAATACAGTCCAGGACATTCTAAAGTTTTGCATGTATGTTTATTATAGAGTTATAATGATATTTTTAAGTGAGAGGTGTGGGGGGGGGCATAGTAAAATTAAAAAAAGAACTCCATTGGTATGTCGAGTTCTAATTGAGGGAGTTCAAGCTAATGTTTGTGGCTGTTTCTTATTATATCTATAGAAATGTTTAAAATTTTAAGGGGGCAATCTATATAGATATAGCAAAACCTGCCACTATTTTTACAGTGAACAGATCGCCTATGATAGTTACTTAATTCTAGTTTCGCAACTACCCCTGTATCTCTTGGTGGGCAATTCAATATCATGTACCGGATGGAAAATAAAGTTTTGTGATGCATTATCATTTTTCCTCCTTAACATCCTGTTTTTTAGTGTTTTTATTTTAATTTTAAATCCATCCAAATCGATGTACAGAGAAACCTCTGAAAGTTGGACACTAGTGGTTCCCACCAAAAAGTGATCAACTTACAGGGAGGCATGTTCCAATATTATGGCCTAGTTCCATTCCCCCAAAAAGTGTCCAACTTAGAGGGGAGTTTTAAGTTGGAAAGTCCCGCTGTATTTGACTTAGAATATAATTTTTTAAAACTCATTTTTAATGTGTAGTTTATATTTTAAACTATGTATTTTTTCAGTTCAGCAGATTAGTTTTGGGTAAAATCAAGGATTAACTTTTGCATTTTGCATGGGGACAGGAATTTTAATATTGCCTTAATTCAAATCTGCTGAACTGAAGCAGTCTGTATTATCACCACTTCAATGTATATAGACGCACTAAAATGTTTGATTCTTCTAAAAGACACTGTTTGTGCTCTCTCTCTCTCTCTCTCTCTCTCTCACACACACACACATACACACACTCACACACTATTTTGTGTCCATATTGAATATAAATTCCTACTGCGAGTCTTGACTGCATAACTGATCCAAAATATTTTCGAAAGTCCCTTAAAAAAATACTCAGCTATTGTACGGCCCCCTCCCCCCCCCTTTTTTTTTCAGATCAAACATAAAATCTTTTTCTTGGGAATCTAAATAAAACTGGCGCCCAGATGGGCTGCCCCAATCTTCAACCAAACAGGGCCCACACAGTGACACTTCAATCTTCTCAATTTGAAGTGTTTTGGATCCTCTTCACTCCGTTTAGTTGCTGAAGCATTCTCTTCCCCCCCCCCCCTCACCCAGCCCATGGAAGCCAAAGAAGCGGAGTAGAGAAAGCATTGGCCCCTTGAATTCTGTGGGAAGCACGCATAGGGGAAGGGGGAGTACAAACGGAATAATCGAAAGTGATTGACGCTGTTTCACGTGAACTTTGTTAGCTGGTCACACCTATTTCAGCCCACCATTGTCCGTTTTGACCACAATGGTCAGTGGGGGCATGTGCAAGGTGATCTGAAAAGGATTCAGCAAGAGATGGGCATCTGGAAAATTGGTTGGGAAGTGTTGAAGGGATAAAAGGTTTGAGCTATTTCGCTCAGTCAAGTTTTGATATTTTTCTGCTGTATTATTTGAGTTGAAAGATGTTCCCCTTTATTTATTATATTTATTTTACCGTAATATAGAAAAATGTATGTAATATATATCATACTTAACTGAACTCACAATTATCTGACGAATTTGAAAGTTAATTAATTAACCTGTATTTAGAGATTTTTTGTGAATCTGTCGGAACACTTGAAAAATTATTGGATTGCTGGTATATTCGTGCATTGCTAAACTAAAGTTTTTTTTTCTTATTGCCCTACTTATATTAAACCGTAGTCTTAGAGTTGCTTATATTAAACTGTTGATGACTGGTTGCTATAAGTTGGTCAGTAGATCATAGAACAAACGTTTCTTTGTGCTGTGAATTGGTATACACTTTCGCCTCGGTTTTAAACGATTATTTTCTAAAAATTTCAAGGCTAAATATTTAAAACTTCTCAATCAGTGTAAAGCTCTTTTTAAAATGTGCCGGTTGTTGTAGTAAAATCTGTTGTAAAATTTAACTTCTTTATAGTTGTATTTTTTCAGTTCGTAGCAGTCATTGATTAGTACAATCAGTTAAACTCAGGCCATTGTACATCAGATATGGGCAACTTCCGGCTATCGGGCTGGATGTGGCCCGCCCGGCTTTTGATCGGGTCCGCGGAATATATCTAAGCCCCATATAAGCCATTCAAAATGTCATAAATCCCAATTAAACGACCCGCGACGTCGCTAACAATCCTAAAGTTCAGCCCGCAACTTTCCAAAGGTTACCCATACCTGGCGTACATAATGTTTTTATTTATTTTTTATCGTATTGACCCTTTCAGGCTTGATTAAGTAATTTCTCTTTGAATTATTTTTATTTATTTTTGATAATAGATTAAATTAATTAAAAACATGAACCTCAAAATCTTGTTTATTAAATTTTCGAGGAAATTTGTTTCTTTATGTGCTCAAATTAGGGCATCCATCCTGAACGATAGTATAGGTAATATTTTTGTCCTCAATTGTGGACCCTTGAAAGAAAACGGTTAATAAAATGTGAAAAGGATTAAAGATTCAGACCTAGTTTTCAAAGTATTATGAGTAGAAACCTTTTTAGTAATGCATTTTTAAATTTCTTTTTCTACACACTGCTTTGTATGTTATCTCATGTCTCTATTCGCTTATTCCTTATTTCTGTATCATCTGTAATAAAATTTTATTTAAATTGCCACTAGCAGATAAAATATACGTGTAACTTTCGGAAAAATTAAATTTATATTAAAATGGATTATTTTTTAATATCCAGAATAATGCTCTAATGAAATTAATCCTGTCCTTGATGAATGTTTAGTTTTTCTCACTCGGATTCATGTCAATTCTCATGTCTGTACGCTTATGTTGAGTGTTAAAGTCAATATATGGTCTGGTCGTTATTGCAATTTCATGGTTATTACACAAATTTGTGTTAAGTGTGCTCCGGTATTTTATTTAGTGCAAGTTCATAATTTCGAAGGGTGGTCAAGGGCAGATGAAGTTATGCGTAATCTAAAAACTAGTTCCAGCTTCGAAAGTCTCTTAGGGTCCATTCAATAATTCATCATTCTTTGAATGATTTCTCTCAGCTTCTATCTCGGCTAAACATTCAGTGCCCTCTATGGGTGATATATAGAATCAAGTTGATTTTTTTCCCTCTGTAATCCAGTGACGGGACTTAGTTTTCGAAAGCCAAGTATCTTTTTGTTTGTTTTACTGTTTATGATCTAGAAGATATTTTAAAAGAAGGGTCATAATGTACATTTCAACTTTGCAACTTAATACTATAAATAAATTATACCATTTAGCGAATCTGTGCGAATATAATTTACTTCAATTTCTTATTGATTATTTGCGTCTGCAGTCTGTCTACTGTGTATAATTTAATGGGTAAATTACTTGCAATATTACTTTGTGTTCCGGTAAATACTTGTGATAGGCGATCCCAATAAATTTTATACGTGATCATAGATTACAGATCTGATATTAGTTTCCAGCCGTTGGCTATTACTTTAGTAAACTGAAACTTCTGTAAATCAGTAAACTTTCATTTTATATTTATATATTATATTCAGAAACTAAATTACTTTAAGCACTTTCCATTTAAGACCGTATGTTTTTATTAACGAATTTTCCTATTTCAAAATCAATTTCTGAAACTTAAAAGCTTTTTATTTCCCCCCTTTTCGTTTTTTAAAGAGCACGTTGAAAATCTTTGATTAAATTTTAAATTCTAAGTGAACATTTTAAGATTCCATTTGAATAGGACAATTTTCATGCGCATTCCATTATCGTGTTTAAATTCAGATCCAGTTTGTTTTAGCCCGAGAGTTGAATGATCTAAAATATCAATTAAATTCCTGTTTGCGATAGTCTGGTAGGTGGTCTCTTTTCTTTTCTCTCCCATCTTAAAAACTTGATTTCTACGAGAATAAATAATTAAAAAAAAAAATTTGGGGGCAAATTTAAAAGTGAACTGTAGATTTTGGACCTCGCTCTTCACTGCCCAAACGACCTTGCAGTTTAGCTGGTAGTGGACAGAATCCACCGAGCCGTATAAAATGTGGATTACTTTTTAAAGAAAACCGCAAATGTATTGATGAAATGATTGTAAATAACTAAACTGTTAGGCATACTGGTGAACCACTGGCTCCAATTTTACTCGCTTTTTTTAATGGCGGATGCCATCCGTTTTACGTTATTTATTGAATGTGTTTGCTCAACAATTTGCTGTTAAAATGATTGGATTTCATTGTTCGGTCACAGACATCTGAAAATTTTTAAAATGACACAATCGACACCTATTTCTAAACTAAAAGTCAAAACCCGTTGTGGAGCCAATTACAACGGGCTCTAGAAAAAACATCTGACGAAAATAGTTCTGCACTCAATATATTTAATCTTCGTCCACCTAACATAAATTCATATTAAATTTTTATTACAGACCCAAATCGAATTTGATGGTCTTTTGGAAACGCGCGGAAACTTTTCGCATTCGAACGATTTCGTTTTTTGTAAGCAGGCCCTTTTACGAGTATATCAGTGATACGTCCAGACTGCATGCATAATTAAAAAAAGTTAAACTATGTTATCTGGAAAAACTGTTTGAAACGAACTGAAATCTCAATTTTTCCCTTCAAAGCCTGATGACAGCAACTTCAAATATGACGTCATTGTTACTTGCAGAGCCTAATTTTGTCACGCAAATGATAAACTTTTTTTTTTTTTTTTATTAAACTCTCGGAAATAAAAATAGAACTGAAATAGCAGAAAAATAGCTTAAAAATGAGGGAACGGGTATATTTCAAATTTTTATTGTAGCACCAGGGGTGGCGCTAGCGGGGGGGGGGGAGTGTCGTCGGGGATTTTTTTTTAAGAATTTGTTGGTTTATAAAAACGAAGGAAGTTTTGCAACCAGATAAATTCCTTTCAAAGTGTCTGACCCGACCGTAGAGGTTTCGTTCACTTCCATTCTTATTCTGCTTGGAATTTTACGATATTCATATACTGATTATTGATTATCTGCAGTTCGGAGTATGTTTCTTGGGATTCGAAGGAACCAGCGAACAAGATCCACATTTCTAGGATAAGAAAGGTTGCTCGATCTGCTGACAATTGCCTTCGTAACGACCTTTTTAACTACGACTTTGGTGAAAATCACTAGGCTTTCCAAGCTTCTAGGCTTTTCTTGGCTGTTAACCAAGAACAGATAATTAATGACCATCTCATCATAATAATATATACGAAACCAAAGTAGGAAATTTATCTTACTCGAATACCCTGTGTGAGAGGCTGTGCAAGTACTGAAACGTAAAATTTTGGGGGTTTATCGTTTGGCCCCCCATGTCGGAGAAGATGGCCCTCCCGTTGGGGAAAGTCTGACGCCATCACCGTGTAGCACAGATTGTTTTCCGTATTTGTAATTAAGAAAAAAATTTAAAGCGAATCGTACGAACGGTGTAGATGTTATTGCTTTTTTCGCGCTGAACTTTTTGGAGTAATGGTGGTAAAAGTTTTATATCTTGGATGAGTTGCCCAGAATATATATATAGTCGGGGATCAGCGTAACTATATAGTAAGATTCCAGACGTATATAAATAATCAGAGCTCACGCGTGGAGCAACAAATCCTGAATTGACTGGTGACCTTTTTAACGGGTTCCCCATACACGACACTTTCTCTCCAGTGGCCTTCCATCTGCTGATGCGTCCCTAATTAAACGCGAAGCAAATTAACTTTATCAGCCGAGTACTCTCTCCAATACACCCCTCAAATCCCAAGGCGTTCATTAAAGTCGATCTCGATTTAATTTCCAGGGATCCCGGGGATCGCGTATAATCTGTGTCAGGCTGAGACAGCTTCAATTAGTCTCCCCTGAGACTTCGACATAGAAGACTGCCGGGAAATGGCCCAAGTTGCAGTTAGTCATTGTTTGTCCGCAGATAATGCCGAGGTGTGGAATCTAAATGTTTGATGCTGATTGGTATTTTTATTTTAAAACTATTATACTAATGTGTGAAAGTGTTTATTATGGTGCAGTGGTGAGTGTAATGGACGGGGGTGTAATGTTCGACTGTGCAACTTGCTGATCAAATATGGCTCGTAAGAAGATAACGCATGGTCCGATGAGGACAATTTAAAACTCCATTGGCAAACTTACTGGAAGTTATCAAGCATGGATCTAATTAACTACTATCATAGTTTGATTATTACAGTAAAAGAAATTAAGGATTTACGTCTGAGTACACTGAACACGTGCTCAGGGGCGAGGCTTACCGTAAATTTACTAGCTTACGTTTACAGCGATCCCGAACGTTCCAACTATGACTGATTTAGATCGGAATACGGAAATATTTCCCAATAACACTAACGGCGAGTTTCAATACATATAATGGTTATATAGTAAATGCTTTACAAGGATAGTTAGTGGTATCTGTTAAAAAAAAAAAAAAAAAAATTATGCCGGGAATTAGACACTTATGCGGTTCCCACAAAGTGTCCAATTTCAGAGGTTTCGCTGCAATTATGACTACTTAAAAGTGCTTTGTGGGGAAATTTTTCAACGTTAGATCTTTTTTAATTGATACTATTCCCCCCCCCCTCTTTCACCGAAACACCTTTATTAAAGTAAATAAATAAATGGTTTTTTTTTGGGGGGGGGGGGGTCGGGGTACTTCCCTTGAATTTTTAAAATTCACAGTTTTTAACTACCTTGTTTTAAAATAAATCATGGGTTTTATGTTATAACCGCTTAATGGGAGAGGAACCCATTGATATCCAGCGTCGAAAATTGCGGACAGAAAATTTGCGTATAATATCGTACAAAATGGATGTCCTGATCTGTGCACATAAAGAGAGAAACAAATTTCCCCGAAAATTTAACCCCACTGCCTGTTTTAGCCGTACGCCCGTGCAGGTTTGGTTTTGGGGCCATCACTGTTTTGGCCGTGTATCATTTATATTTTTAATGTCAATTGCTTTCTGTTTAATGAATTGTTGTATTCGTCGTATACATGACAGTAGTTGTCCACTAAATATTAGTTAACATTCTCAGATTGGTCCAAAAGCGCTGGCTTTTTCGTAGGTTTTGCGTTATTCAGCGATTTTTTTATCTTCTAAGTGTTTAGCTTTCTGTCTTTTTTTTTTTTTACACAACAAACATTTGATAATTACATTTATATACAAGTAGTGGAAAATATATACAGTAATGATTACTAATAATTTATTCCAATAATTATGTTCTAATAATTATGTAGTAATTGTAAATAATTGCATAATTTAGTAATTGTATTTTACATACACAACTGTAAATGTAACCTCTCTTTTAGACTTACATGAAAGAGAAAATATAACTTGCAGGGAAAGCATTTTATTTGCTGTAAATGCTTAAAATAATTAAAAATATTACTTTCAATAACATTTTCAAACTTGCAAATGTAAAATGAACAAAAATATGCAATAAAAGTGACATTTTTTGGATCGAATTCGTAAGAAAATGAAACTGTTAAGTTTAATAATCAGGATTTTTAATAGGGATGGACTCCAGAAGAAAAATAGGCCCGGTCCATCTCGGCTCGCAAAACAGTTGCAAAGCCTTTTCTCGTCTCGCAAAATCCCTATATTGTAATGATAAAAACGTCTGTCTCGACTCAACTTGCAACCATCCCTAATTTTTATTTATTTTTTTAAATTAAAATATTAGTCTCTGTTATCAAAGGAATATTATTTAATTCAAAAGAAAATTATTTACTAATTCAAAGAAAAATTATTTAATGAGGTCTGAAAGGGTTGATTCTGACCACCAAATGAAACCACCAAATTCCAGCACTTTTACTGTTAGTCGCAAAAATGTATAAAAATCAAAATTTCCTACCTCGGTTTCTTAAATAACAAGATATTTTCTCAAAAAATGTTCACAAAGATCTATTTAAATTTGTTTATTAAATTAACATCTGAAAATTATTAAGCTCAACTGGCATTTACGAAATCTGTCAGAGATAGATAAAAATGCTTGCTTTTCAAACGGTTGTGTTTCTTGACTCATCTTAATTTGCGGTAAAATTTTCGGATTCTAAGATAATTAAACATTGTTAAGCAGTTTTGTGCCATGTAGTTTTAAGAATTAGCTGTCCTACATTTCTTTTAAGTTACACGTAAAATCTACAATGTATTTTTCTCCTCCCCCTTTCCTCCTATTTTGAAAAGGGTAGCACAGAGGATGTTTTAATTATTTCATCACGATCCCCAAATTGTGCTCCTCTGTATCAACCTGACACCCACCCACCCACCCCTCTTTTCCCTCAAGTAACAGCATATCTCAGCTTTCCACACTACACGACAACGAGAAGAGACGGACTCTCTTTAAAAGCTACTTTTGTGATTAATGTTTCTGCGAATTAATATTAATGAGTCGAATATCGTGCGTATAGTGTGGAAGTTGAAGTCGTTTTTCTCGGCGGCGCGATATTTTAATCGCCGGATTCTCGGATCATTTGGCAGAAATACCGACGCGTTGCCATGCAACTCTTTGCAAACATGAGTGGGTGGAAAAATCTTCCACGCACCTGTAATGAGGGTGAAATTGGGGAAGCGTTTTAATGTTTTATTACCTTCCAACCTTCAATCTTTATAAGTTGGAAGCAGGATAAGGCTTTTAGACCAAATTTAAAAACACGTTGAGAGGTCTCCCTTGCCTATTTGAAATACCGAGCTTGTTTATTGTTGATATAATGTATTCTGGTTGTTTTGATTGCAAGATAGTATGTACACATTGGCATTGTTTGCTCTGCTGTGAGGCTGCATTTTTGGCTCACGCAGGAGGCTCATGCATAGAAACATTAAATGAATTTATATGTTTACGGTAGCATGCGTGCTTCGATTTGATAATTTTGTTTGGGAGCTATTGTTTCAGATTGTTCGTTTTTTGTGTGGTTTTTATTTTATTGTTGTTATTAATAAAATGGATTTAAATATTTACTGTGATGTGTTGGAGAACTGTTTTTTATCTGCGGCCATTTTTTTAGCTCTAGGGCATGCGCCAATCCTTGGACAACTACAAAAAACTATTTTGTTTTATTTTTATTTTTTTTTTTATAAATCTTCACGAGAGTAATTCTGTGAAAAGCGTGAACACTTTCATCTCTTTTTCCACAAGATAAACATAGTGTCTATAAAATGTTTCTGTGGAATTTAATCCTGCAAACAGTTTCAAGGTGTTTTTTTATGTACATTGAAATTTCAGTTTGGCCGAATCATTCATAGTTGAGCTGAGAATAGTAGGGAAATCTTTGTCGTGGCGTCTTTTCTGCGAAGATGAGAGAAAATTAGTTAAACCTGAATCAAAAGAATAAAGAATCCCTTCCTCCCTCGTTTTTTCTTTTTTTTTTTTTTTTCCCCCAGTTCTCAAGTTTCCCCAGTTCTCCCCAAGGACGTTCTCAGACACCGAAAATTTTCGAAACGCTGCTCATTATGGAGGCAAAAATATGCGAAGATCAGAACTCTTAACTATGGAATACTTTCTCAAACTTCGTTCTTTAATTAAAAAAAAAAAAAAAAAAAAATGCTGAAATTATTCCCAATTTTGTTTTTAGGTACTTCTAATTGGATTTAATTGCTCTTCCAAAATTCTTTTTATCATAAATTTCTTTTAAATGTTTATTTAGCTAGTGATGTTTTATATCGATATTGCATAGTGAAATGTAGAAAACTATCTTGATCGCGCGAGACATTCGAATTCGCAAATTGTCGTTGGCAACAACGTAGCTAGCCTTTCATTCAGTATAATTTTGCATTCTCGTAGATGTGGAAAGAGTATAACTTAATTAGTACTGCATGAATGACGGTAAAAAGTTTCTGAAATATTCATGAGTGGGAGGGGGGGTGAGCACAGTACGTTACATACTGTCTTGGAGAATGTCGAAATTATGGCAATTATGCGTAGACTCTTACGAAATAGCTACCATTAATCTCTGAATTAACTCTTTGTCGAGAATCGGAACACAATTTCTTTAAGGCAATTTTTTTCAGTTTTATTCAGTGTGTTATGGGAAAATTAGACGAGCCCATGAGTTATCCTGGAAAAACCTGTATGTATTACGTTATTTGTGTGGTTTCACTTCTAGTATTTTATCAAACTGTATTAACATCCACCGAATTTGAATCGCCATAGAATTCAGGAAGTTACTGGTGAGGCAAGTTACTACTGGCCTCGCTTATTTGTATCTTCCTTGGCGACTACTTTGGTCAACCTAATAGAAGCCAAAGTGATCTTGAGTTCTCATTAGCATAATTTACACATTATGTTCGAATCGGTAGTTCCTATCTTTGTATACAAAAGTTTTCAGTTGCAACTTTTTGTTATCTTCTTTTTTCGATATCCTTAACCTTGTTTTCTTCTACGATGGAAAATTAAAGAATGAGCACTGAATCACTGTTTCATATCATCGATTAAAAAAGATGGCATAGGGGTAAAATGGCAGAATCTAATGTTCTTGCTGAATTTATATATGACACAAGTGGATGGTATAGCTCCAGAAATTTTCTAACCTGAGTTGTATTATTTGTAGAGGATCCCTTAAGAGAAAATTCATAAAAACTTGTCGAAATAAAACTACACCCTTTTCTTTCTCTGTATTTTAATTAAAACTTGAGGTATTGAAGGCGCTCATATTTTAATTTGCCGTGCTGTATACTACATAGTCCTTGCGTATATATATATATATATTTTTTTTTTTGGGGGGGGGGTATATAAATTTTAAAAACTAGTTTTGAAAGCAATTCTATTAGAGTAAGTTATACAATGTACATGAACTTCCTGACGCGCCATTTAATGAAGTATTATTTTTTTTCCACTGTGAACTAATTTTTGTTCTTTCTTTTTCAGGAGAACACTTAAGGATATGTGATCGGGGATTAACGTGTTGTACGACAGACATGGAGCATAAATTAAGCACGCACAGTAGAGCAGAATTCGATCGTTTATTAAGGGATACAATAGGACAAGTACGGACGACGTTTGCTGCGCAGGCGCAAAAATTTGACGGTAAGTTCTTTTCGTTATTATAGAAGTGTATTTTGTGTTTAAGTAAGATTTTATTTAATGCAGTTGCTGTCTTTTTTTCTTTTACCTTTATTAATACACATGATACCATAGGCGTCAAGTTCTGAGGCCTCAGCTTGCTGCCAGCCAGCATATACAGGGTGTCCAGCTTAATAGGGATGACGCGAGACGACTTTTTGCGAGACGAGACAAACATTTTTAACATTATGATATAGGGATTTTTGCGAGACGAGACAAGCTTTTCGGCTGTTACGCGAGACGCCAATTTTTCGTCTCGCGTCCATCCCTAAGCCTTAATGTGACCCATAGCTAATTCCGAACCGTTCGGTTTAGATATGCACTTCAATTTGAAAAATGTTTTAAAAAGGTAATGATGTTTTTACGTGCTTTTCGAACCAAAAAACCCATTTAGAAAATTACAAAAATTAAATTTTTATACGTTCCCAGGTCCTATCATTATATTTAGGAAAAGATGCAGTACACAAAAACAAAGTAAACACATAAAGTTTCATTTTATTACGATAAAACTGACCAAGTTATGGAACTTTGAAAATCATACATTTCATCCATTTTCTCGGCCAATTTCAAGAAGTAGTAAGGACCGTCTCCAAAGTGAAATTAATTGGAACTCTGTCAGGAAACTTTCGCTCTTGCACATCACTCTCATGTAAATCGTTTTTAAATTTAAAAGTACATACATTACGTTAATATTACAATAATTGAGTACTTAAGAAACAAAATTTATTCTGTGTACGTGTAAAACATAGATAAAATAAAATATTTTGGACGAAGAAAACTTTTCAAAAGCAGTTCCAAAAAAATAGACTTATTTGCCTGCGGCTTCAGACTGATTTGCTGCGATACTGATCATGGCGAACGTTAAAAATCTGTTGTGTAGTCACTTGCAATTGCATACAGCCGTATTCTAATATTACGAATTCTAGTATGGGAGAACGAGATGTATACAACTGGTCTCCAGGCATTAACTCCTGCGCCAGGACTGGACGATAAGGAAATGCACCGTATGTATGTAATATGTTCCACACCGTCGTTTTTGAGTAGGAACAAGCCTTGCTAATATCCTGGACACTAGAGATGAGACGGGCTCAGCCTGAGCCCGAATTCCGACGTATTCACGTTACATCTGGAGAAAACAGTCTAAAACTCCAGACCGTCAAATCGACAAGGTATTCCATATTGCTGGACGATATTAAAATTTTTACATCATGATGTATCACCAGTTTTATATAGATTACTTCAATACATCGATGTCAAAATCATTCATAGATTTGCTTGTTTATATTTAGTAAATTCTAATTATTTAATATGCAGTAGGTGATTAAAAATACTCTTAAAATTAGTTTTTAATGCTAGAATGGGTGGCAAAAAGAAATGAAAATGAGTAATTTAAAGTTTTTAAGAAAAGTTACGTTAAATAAATATAAATTATGGTTTAATAGATTCCTTCTTAATGTTAAAATTTTTAATATTTCTTCCGCTTTAATATGGATCATCAAATGATCGTATAAACTTTTTGAAAAGTTCGATATTTGTATTTTTTATAAAGCAGAAAAATAAATCTTAAAAGGTTTTCGTTGATTCTTTCCTTTCTCTTATAAATGCGTTTGAATTAACAAAATTAATTAATCTTTTGTAATTTAAACTTAATTCTTTGGAGGAGCATATCCCCTTGCCCCCTCCTCCCATCTGGACACGCCAATAATTTAAGAGATAAAATTCAAAATTCTATTAAAGTGAACGCTCATTTTTACAGACGCTGGCAATTTTACGAACTAGCGAGTGGTTCCGATTACACTCCCCATATACTTAAATTCTTTTTTACGAACTTTTTTTATGATCTTTTGGATTTTAGGAACTATTTGTGTGGTCCTTACGAGTTCGTAAAAACGAGCATCGGCTGTACAATCTTCCTTCGTTTAGCCAACGTGAAACTCTCTCTGCATTTTAATATTTCTTAAACAGATGGCAACAGCAATATGCTCGGAGCTTTATTTATGCTGTCCACAACTCTAGCTGGAAGTTGCGCATCGTTATAGAGTGAAGTAATCCCTTGTTTGCCATACTCTGAGCCAGGCCCGGACTGGCACTTTTGGGGACACTCAGCTAGAGATTGAAAAGGAGCCCCTTATTAGCGAATATAATATAGGAATATGTATCGTTTGAAAACTAGGCTAAAGTGACTAAAATCAGCATACAATTATTTTTACCCCTAACACTGTGATGTAGGCAGCGTGGAATTTCCAAAGGTAAATTGCAGTCTGACTCTGTCCTGCTGTCAAGTCTGTACTCTCCCCCCCCCCCCCCCCCCAAAAAAAATGGTCGTCTATTAGTTTTCATGATGAATTTAACAAATTCAATCTGTACATAAAATACCATGAAGTATTGACAACTTTTTTGAATTCCTGGTTATAAATGCCATCCAGTCATCGAGCAGATTGAAAACTTGTTTGAAAAAATTTGAAAATACATATAAAAATCTGCTATTAAAAAAAGATAAAATTAAGAAAAATTGAATTGGGATTTTGTTTTTTTTCGGGGGGGGGGCAACATTCGGGGGCCTTAGGCCTGGCCCTAGTGGAAAATCAGAGCCTGAGTGTATGCATTTCTCCGGGGGGCCCTGGACAATCTCGGACCATCCGACGTGGACAGGATATTCCGTACCTGGTATGAGCAATCTCGTATGTACAAAGTATGCATCGCGCCAAATTGATATGCGGCCATCGATCACAGCTAAGCGAAATATGTGTAGGTAGTTACTTTTAGAATATAATTAGTTATAAGATTCCAAGAAGAATTTTTTTTTTTTTTTTTTTAGCAAGTGTATCGCTTAACTATAAAATAGTCTTCTGGAAAAGAAGAACAAAAATGTGCAGCATATTAATGAGACATTCTTGAAAACTGTTATTTTCCAGGTTGTAAAACATCACAGATAAAGTGATTTTCCCGTAATTCAGTTTTATTCCAATGAAGCTTGCTTAAATTAAATCGCAAAGATACTGATAAATTATTTTAGTCTTCTTTTATTGAATAACCAGCTTCTCTTTTCCCATTTGCCGACGATTCAAAAACAACCGATGCTGATTAGCTTTCAAAGTAGTTTGGGAATAATAACTTTTTTTTTTCCTTGTGGGTTTTTTACATTCGGAGAACTATGATGCTAGATGAATTTCATAAATAGTGTTTTCATTTTATTTAATTAATTTACTTTTGAAAGAAAGTACAGTTAGCGATGACTTATTATTGTGCTTTAAGATTTAATTAATCTCTTTTTTCGTGGTTTATTTTCGAGGAAATTTCGGAAGAAGAAATTTCTTTTCATTTTTATTAAGAAGCTAAGTAATTAAAGTTGGATAAAACTTTATTGAATTTTTTTCCCTTATTTAGAAAGATGCAGGTATGTATACTTGAGAATTTATTTATTGAGATTATTAAATAGTTCTTAGTACGGAGCCGTGTTAGCAAAATAAAAAAGAAAGAATTTAAAAAGAAAAAAAGAAAGAAAAATGTAGAGTGACTCTCCACTCGACTTTCCGAACACTTGATCTTCACTAAGCGTTTAAATAAATTTCATTCAACTCATTTGGATGTAGTGTTCAGGTGCTAGTGCACTTCAACTAATTTTAGTGCATAGGCTGCAATGTATAAGAATACTTTCTCGTAGCCCTGTAAAAAAAGTGAAAGACATACACAACCCAATATGTATGCAGTATATAAAACGGTAACCTATAATATAGGTTATCGTTTTAATTTGAGTTCAATCGAATGCACCACTTAGACACATCTCAATTTAAATGATTTGTGTCCATAGTCCGTAATGTATAAAAATTGTTTTCAATCCCGTGAACAAACTATCAGCTGTACACACACCAAAATCTATGCAGTCCTTGTGACTGTGACCGATAATACACTTACCCAATTTGCGCTCAATTGAATGCACTGTTTAGACGCAGCGCACTTTAGGGAATTTCCGTCCGTAGGCCATAATGTAAAAAATCTTTTTTGTAGCTCTGTAAAAAAACTAAGTCCTATACACACCAAAATCAATACCAGTTGTGCCGTGCGACGGTGTGTACGGATACCAAACTTGAGCTCAATCGAATGCATCGTTTAGGAGCTATCGTGTTTACACATATACATAACAAACATACATCTCGTAAAAACAGCATAAAAGAATTCAGAAGACCCCAAAACGTGTATATGAATCAAAATCTCAGTCGATTTTTTTTTATGATTACAATACTTTCCTTACATGGTAAATGTTTGGAAAGTAAAAAAGATCTTCCTACATCGATCTTTCTTTCGGAGGGTGAAACCACTTTACGATTACGTCCCAAGTGATGACTGAAAAGGTTAGCACTTCCAACTACACCCAATAACTGGGTGTTCTTGGCAATTTCAGCAACCCAAGAGGCCCAAATTGTCTCCACACTCCATTAATCAGTCCTCTTCCTATAATTTTGTTTCGGCCACGAGCCGGCCATTTCCTAATCTCTCCTCCAGAGCAATTGCTTAAACCACTTGCAAATCTAACGAAATAAATGGTGTGCCTTTTAGTACTCGGTAAGCAATTAATTCTCTTAAAATGTGGGTTAATCAATTAAAATTGCTGGCTGTCTTTCTGTTTGCGCCCAAAAGAATGCTTTGAATCTTCTTTGTAATTTCGGCCTTTTGTGCTCCTTTCGTATTCTTTAGTTCTGGGATTTCGTGAGGTGCATGCATACTTGTGCGGCGAAGGGTTGATATTACTCCTTTTTTTTTATTGGTTGTTCTTGTTTATATTGAAAAATGATGCTCTCATGTTAATATTTCATGCAAGCATTCTTTTTTATTTTGGAATATATATCTGATCGTGGTTTCCTTAGGACTACAAAGGGAGATTAATAATAATAGAATTTTTCTCTATAGCGAATTATAATTCTCATGTTTGAAGCATTTATAACTAACTCTTCTCGTGTGATTTTCATGTAATAACACAACCATTTATTTTCCATTTTAAAAATTGTAACATTGATGATCCTTCGTTATTTTTCTGAAATTGAAAATGGATTGTTTGTTGCCATTTTTTCTTTTCTTCGCTTAAAGTATAAGTATATCATAGTACTTCAGTGAATTAGTGAAACTCAAACTTTCCACCAATACGTTAAACTAGAACAAAAACAAGCGAAATGTTTCATATAAGGTAAAAAATATGTACTTAATTTTTACATCACATGAAATTTTTCTAGATTATCTACTTAATCGAATATTTATCCTGAGTTTTAATACTTTCAACTGACTTTCAGAGATTGTCGAATTCCATGTTCAAAACTAGAAATCGGACATTATTTTGTAAAATCTGAAATTTAAAGCGTCCAGAAAATAAAATAGGATAACTTTGGTTGATTGTTACATGCATGTGACAACGTTTATTATAAAGTATTCAGGGAAAAAATGACTAAAATTAAATTTTTGGTTTGATGTTTACAATTTATTTCTACGGAAAGGATTGGTTTGTATATTAACCACATGAAACATTTTATGATCCAACTCTTTTGTTATGGATGAAGATTTCCTGTTCAAAATTTAGAGCCTATGTAAATTAACACAGAGTGAAACCTCCATAAGTTGGACACCTCCGGTTACTCCAAAAAGTGTTTGTCTTATATAGAGATATATTTCTATATTATGAACACGTTCCGTTCCCCAGAAAGGTGTCCAACTTAGGGAAGTGTCCAAGTTATGAGAGTGTCCAAATTGGGAGGTTCCACTGTATTGGGTTTTATTCCTTAAAGTCATTGAAATGTCTTCAAAACAATGCTCATTTTCGCGTTTAGAACAAATTCATCTTTTTATGATTCAAACTGTTTATTTCTCAAATGCTATAACGATGAATTGGCAAAAAAGCAAAAAAATTCTCTGAAGATCCGTCCACCCCATTTGAATATTTTATGAAATCAACTTTAAAACCTTCTCTAACTGAGCTGTTCATTCACAGAGTTCTCTTGAATGAAGTAACAAACACTTATCGCTCAGTTGTCGAGATTTCGCCCGATTTCCGCCGAAGTAATTTTCATTTTTCCCCCCTCTGACTAATCGATAAATATCTTCCATATGACGAAATCTTCATCGATTTCTGAAGGCGAAAATTCCATGGAAATTCGCTTTGGGGAACCTGTTCTTCATATTAAATTGTAATTACCATTAGAGGTCCGAGGTGTGGTGAAGGCAGCGTCTTGTAGCTTGGGCCCACTTGTCAAGAGATACATGCAGACAATATTTGGGCCAGCCTTTGATGTTGCCGCCGCATTTATTACAGCGTGACCACTTGAACTCGTTCGAACACAAGATCCGGAACTGGTGTCCTAAAGAGGTAAGATGATAAAGAAGGGTTCTTTTTGAAGGACTCCCGCTTATATATTATGGCGTGGTTTTGAAAAATCGTTTTTTAATGTCCTCTTCAAGTGCTTGTGTGTGTGTATGTATAAAGAGAAAGAGTTAGAATAAACGTGGCTTACGTTTTTGTTTTTGGGGAAGTTCAAGTGATGTATAGTGAGATGTTTTGTTTAATTACAGCTATCAGACTGCCAGAATGTCCATCGTTATACCAGATAATAAGCAGTTATAGTTAATTAATTAGTGAGTGGATAACTATCAATCTTCTGTATTGCACGAGTCCACGACGGGGTGTTATTTTCTCTGTGTGGTACTGATTTGCATAATTGATGGAATTCCTTTTTTGGTTGTGTTGTTATTTTCGTATCCTCGCTCAAGTGTAATAAATTATATTTTAAATGTGATTAACACATAGTAGTAATAAAATTTAGTTGATGTCACTATTATTAAAAGGCATGAGCCACGCAGAGGACTGGTAAAATAAGTTGATATAATAACATAATGGCAATTATTTGCATGAATAGAAAAATAGCATGTGTGTGCTTTGCTTGCCTTTTTAAAGAAATAGTGCAAAATTTCAGCTTATTACAAACCAAGTATGGGCAACCTTTGAAAGGTTGAGGGCCAAACTTCAGCGAAGTCGATGGCTTAATAATTGGGATCAATGTGATATTTTGAATAGTTTATATTTGTTTTATACGGGGTTTTGATATGTTCCGTGGGTCGGATCAAAAGCCGTGGCAGACCACATGTGGCCCTCGGGCCAGTGGTTGCTTACATGTGGTTTAAACATGTATCGAAAGAGATTCAGATACTTCTTCCAATGCTCAATCTTTATAGTAGAACTTTCTACACCAACTGGACTTTAGAACGACGAACCCAGGGATTAGCAGAGTATTCTGCAACAATATGATAATCTAAGCTTGGTAACCTAATTAGGATTTCAAATGCATTTTTTAACTCATGACATCAAAATGACGTCATTTCATTTATAATATGCCACTTTGTTTGCAGTTTTGTCAATCGCCAGCATATATAGTATATCACATGATTATTTTTTTGCACAATATTAAAATTTGTAATGCTTTTCTAAACTCGTGACATCAAGATGACGCCATTTCATATGATATACAGTTTTGTTTTCAGTTATGTCTGTAGCCAGCATATAGAGATGGTGTATCACATGATCACTATTTTAGACAATCTGAAATTGGGAAAGCTTTCTGAAAGTGAAAATTATCAAAATATCGAAAAAAAATGGATGGAACGATTGAGTTTTCAGAATTTTAAATTTGATTACGGACTATTCTATGTTATTTTACGTGTATGTGCAAAATTTCAAGCCGATCGGCCGAACGGTGTACGAGTTCCCAGACGAACAAACAAACTTTCACATTTATATAATAGATTTTATCCATTTAAAGGTAATAAGATTTGTACAAAAAAGTATGGATAAGCCCCATGATTCAATTGAACAAAATAGCGTATTTGGGAAAAATCGTGTCTAAGTGGTTTTCGAAATGACCAATTGAGTTAATGTTGCGCTTTGAATTTTTCTGCATTCTCTTTTCATGAAAATAACTTTTTCCACAAAAGGCCTATAAAAAATATTTATTTTCCTTATTTTGTCAATGCATATTAACATTGTTGAATAAAATGCAATTTTATCGTTCGATGCTCCTATAATATAATTTAAAATTATCAACGTAACCCTTTCCTATCGGCTTCTATTCAATTAAATTGCTAATAAGAAGCAGCGGCTTGCGTCCAGGAACTCTAAATTAGAACTCTAATTTAAAGTCTGACAATTGCATGACGTCTTTTATTTGGTTAAAATTTCATAATTAACATTTGTCTCATTTTATTCCCCGAACAGTCTAGTTATATAGCGACTTAAGTTCTTACTAACGAAGTTAGCATTTCGTCTAAGCCAGCTAATTATGTTTCCTTTACTATTATGCGAATGGAAAACTATTTATTGTTCGCATGATTTTCAAGTAGTATTTATTGCCTAACAAAGCTCTCCTTTGTGACTGCAAGTGTTTCTCTTTGAAGAAGCGGGGTTAGTCGTCTTTCCAGGGCTGTTGGCAATTCATTTAATTTCTTAGTTTAATGCAAACTGTGAACTCCGAATGCCTGCTTTGGGCTTAATTTCCATTTTAGTCGGATGTGGTGTTTTCTTACGTTGCATTGGGATGCTGGAGTTATAGAAATATATATTTTGAATTCAGCTTTGAAAGAAATTATTTCAGTTATTTTCAAAGGAGTAGTTTTTAATGGAATTAAATTTATTTTGATAGGGGTTGAAGATTCAACATTTCTTCCAGCGTTTATTGAAACTACTGCTTTCCTAAATTTTCCGAATGTGTTTAAAGGAATTACCTTTTCCAGTAATGAATGATTATTCATACTTTTTAACGATTGATTTTTGTTAAAGCTCCACATATTGCAGTATGAATTAAAACGGTTATAGTTTATTTCTTTTTTATATGGAGTTTGTGATAGGATTAATTAGTTGCCTCTTAAAAATAACCTCGTTGATAGCTAGGAGAGTGGTTTGCCATCCTTGTACACTCTTAAGTTATCGCTCCGAAAGAATGATATGGTGGACAAGTCATCAAACCTCTAGAATTGTAAATATATTAAATTCTAATAAATATTAAATTCCGAATTGTTTTGAAAAGAAATATTCACTGTATTAAGGTGCAAATTTCCAACTTCTTATACTTAAGGCAAACAATTTAATAAAATGAGTCATTGACTTTTATGTTTTGTGCTTTGAGGAGTGACTATTTCATTCGTTTTTATTCACTGGGCTCATTATTAAGTGCAAGTCCTTAATCGTTTGTTTTACTGTCACACTGAAAGACGTTTCTAGTGGTATAAGCATAATTAATAAACTATTAATTAATTGTTTAAGTTGGAGATTTTGTGCTTAAATTTGCATTAACATCAACTTGCTCGAGTGCTGTATAACACTGGTGGTCTACTGCAATATTTCAATGTTTTATCACGTCTGCTCAAAAATTACATCAAAATATTTAAATTTTTATATTAAATCGAAATATTTAATGGTGTTCAATTATCGCATGAATTTCGTTCAGTGACTAGTATTTTTCTTTCATCCTGAGATAAATGCAATTCTGCGCCGACACAAATACTATAAATTGATAATTTACTTTATGTAGAACAATTCCTTTATTTTAAAAAGATAACTTGCACTTAAGTGTCATAAATTCCTGACTGCTTTTTAAAAAAAGTTAGTCCCAGCACCAGTAAAGCTTAATAATGATTTGAAAACTCCATCATAAAAAGATAAATCATAAATATTCACCTCTCCCTTAAAATACGAATTAATATATGTCTATAAACCTGAATTTATTACCCTTCTCTTTCATCGTAATGTTCATACAGTTGCAATTTGTTTTGCCTTCCATTCTTTCTTCTTCGTTAACTTGTGAGATAATACGAAATTCTCATTCCAAGCTATCTCATTAAAGTCATTTATCTAATTGCCCTCAAACACTAGTCTATTCTGATCGACAACAGTCATAAACTTACTGGATATGCGATAATGCAAGTGAAGGATGAAATTATTGTCCCATTTATTGTGACCCGTATTTGTGAAATATTTTATTTAAGAAACTACAAAAAAGTAACGTGTCTGTCATTTGTATAAATGATTGCAACTGCTGTAACTTAATTTTAACTTTTACTAGAGTAAAACTATATTTAAAATCTTATTCAGTAACGCACAGCTTCAGTCTATTTATGTTGAAAATTTCAGTATTTTTGTAATTGTGTATATTTTACCATACAAGAAAATTTTCTAGTTTGGTTCAATCAAATATTCGGGCTAGTGTCACTTGGAATTTTAATTAAAAACAATGGATATTCATTCAACGGAATGTTGAGTTAGAATGGAACCCAGCTACTATTTGATTTTTAATGGTTTTGTCAAATAACTGTTCACCAAAATTTCTAAATTTAATTTGACACTTTTAAGCCGTCTGTCGTGCTAGATCTTTGTTGTTATTTTATTCTTTATTCGAAAATAAGTCACAAAATACTTTCTAGTGTGATTTTAAGTTCTTTTTAAAAACGCATTTTACGATTTCAGATTTTATACTATGACGTTTACACTATTAAAAAAAAAACTTTTTTTTTAAAAACTAATATATTTCTTTAATTGAAGATTCGGTGTATTGCATTTTAATCATACGAAAAAAGTGTATACATTTTCAGGCCCATTTTAAAATACCTTCTCACATCTAGTTTTTTCAGACTGATCTTTGCCATCTACTGTCTCTGTCTTCCCTTTTCTTTTCTTTTCATTTTACAAAATATTTGATTTATGGCAATCTGTTTGCATGAGAGCATCTGTCTAGTTGAGTGATGTTTATCATTCCAAAAAAGTTCTTAAAAATGGGGTCATCTATCATTCTTCAGCTGTTCCTCTTCAAAGATTTTATTTGACATTAATAGTCGAAAACGACTCCATCGAATTAAACATTTTTTTTTTTTTTTTTAATTCTGTGGAGGCGTGAAATTTCTGCGGATCTGGTGTTGCACTTCTTTTTGCGTCCTTCATCACGATCTTTTGTGTTAGATGTTCTTGGTAATGTGTTTTTGGATAAAAATAAAACTTCTTAATTTCTCGAATTTTTTTTAACCTGTTATGGGGGGGGGGGAACCTTATGTGTAATTTTAAGGCATTTGACGAAAGACCCAAATCCTTCTGTGAGTACATGTTCGGAATAACTGAATAAGTCGCAACTGTCTACCTGAGTCATAATTATTTTGTTGAGGATATTTCGTTTAAAAAAAAATGTACGGTGTTTGATATGAAAAGATCTTTGTGTCACGAAATGTCGTTTGAATGGAAATTTTAAGACTTCTATTCGAAAATTTCTCATTCATCAAAACTTGGATGTTAAGTTGCAAATAGTTATTCCCATTACGATCGAAGTCTGTAATTCATTTAAAATATAATTACATTAATGCTTTCATTAATTAGCATCAACAAAATTAACTACCAAATTGTGCACATATAAAATAACTGTGAATTACTTGAAAAGGCATGTTAGAGCAAATAATTATAACAATGCTCGATTTATTAAATTGAATGTCGAATTAGCTTGCACTATTAAAAATATAGGTGTTGCCATTTAACTTGTTAGTTCTGGGAAAACTTTTCGGAGCTCACGGCCAACCATAAATTTTAATAGTCGGTTCTACTCTGATGCAAAAACTGTAAAGATATTTAGATTTTAGAGTATTTAACGCTTTTTAACTTTTTTTTTTTTAAACTGTAGCAAAAAACAGAACAGTGCGACTATTGCAAGAAAAGCACTTGGGAATTTACCACCCCAAAACATCAAACAACCTGAAAGTTTTCCAATAAACCATCCGGGTACTATTTTTAGTTTCATATATTACAAATTAAGATTTTTTTATAAGTTTCTGAGTACACTGACAGTGAACGAAAATTCTCGAATTTCTGGCCAATTTTACTTGTGTAGGTTGACCCAGTTAGCCTAACAAGGGAAAGCGCTAAGCAAACTCAGACTTGCAAGTCTTTCTCTTTCGCACATTTCTACCAGCAGTATGGTGTAATTTAGACATATATCCTTAAAATTCGCATAAAGAAATCAGATTGCTACATGTACCTATCATACTGTTTGTTAAAAAGAAATATCATACCTTATGGCCATACATTAGTCTTACGTTATATTTTCAGGCACATCATTGCAATTCAGTTTCATTTTCACTATGACTTACATTGATCCATAAATAAATAATCATATCCCCCTTCCATCTGCATTGCCAGTATCTATACTAAATTTCAAAAATGATTTTCGAATTATTTAATCTTTAATTATAAATTATATTCTGAGATTTTTTTTAAATATCCACTCAGACTCCGACGTAAATAATATCGCTCGGGCGCGGGCGATCTCGAATTAAACGCCATCGGGCTCCGGTTTTTAAAAATGAGCCAAAACTCATCTTTAATATACGGTATATATACTGTTCTCCCCAGTTTTCATCCAAAAACAGCAGCAGTTTATTCCTATTCAAAGTTCCGAAAGACACTCTAGTCACTTACCCGCAAAGAAAACTTCCCCCATAGAACCTCAAGTGAGACAAAAGCTCATGCATTCGAAATCTCCAGAAAGTTCGAACAAAGCTTCCACTTTGCCTGATCACCGAACGTAAAAGACGATATGAAACGTGAGACATCAAAGTCCATCCTAAGAACATAAGCCCCCCCCTCCCACTTCCCTTCCTACACACACATACACCGAAAAGAAACACGAAAAAATAATATTCCTTTAGAGATGCTCTTTCCAAATGGACCGAATCCACTTTCAATCCCGCTAATGGACTCATCGAATGGGCATTCCTTTTGAAGGATACTAAACCGATACGGTTGACGTTGGTTGGTGCACACCAAAAGGAAGATACCTGCAACACAAAGTGCTTACTGTTAAGAGTTCTCGGAATATATGTAGGAAAGCTGTTGGTAATAAATTGGCTGCATTTGTCCATGAATGTAGATTATGGTCAAATGCAAACGAAGAGTGTAATTTCATCGTGTATTCGTCTTGCAATTAAAAAAAAAACTATTGCAGAAGAATAAAAAATCAGTATCCTCCTATTCTAAATTGCTGTTTTTTGTTTAATACGGTAAAATCCCGTTGTTTTCCCGATAGTTATACGCGTTATTATGAATTTTTAATTGGGGGAAAAGTTTAAAAACTTGATGTGATCCACACAAATCAAAACTGTTACCTTTTAAGTTTATAGAAAAAATACTATGCTGCTACTAATGCTTCTACAAATTTGATGAAAAAGGTTATTCCTTTTATAAGTGTCGAAATTGTGAATTGATGATTTTTTTCATTACATATTGTGCTTGTCACTGATTTGGATATGAAATAATTTCCTTTTCTCCTTCAAATACTTCTTCCAGCATTAGACACAATGGAACCTCCCAAGTTGAACACTTTTTTAGGGAATGGGACGTATTCATAATATAGAAATATACTTCTGTAAGTTGGACACTTTTTGAGGAACCGCAGGAGTCCAACTTGGATTCACTGCATTTCAACTCTGGGAATCATATGCTCTTTATACTTGTTCTAATGTTATGACATGTCTACAATTTTTGAGATTTGCAATGGAATAATTCAGGCGGGTGCTCGCCCTTGTCTCCTTTTTGATTTTGCATTGGAGAAAGTTGTAAGAGATGCTTGTATTAATGCAAGGGGTACTATATTTAATAAATCAGCACATATTCCTGCGTATGCTGATGATGTAAGTAGGGATGGACGCCAGACGGAAAATTGGCGTCTCGCAAAGACTCGTCAAATTTTCTCGTGAACAGGAATTTGTCCGCCCAATGGTCTCTTGTACTCGTTCGATCTATTATATCCACACGCGATACTAAACACAGTCGTGTGCGCATGCAGTATCGCTAAACTGCAGCACACAACATCCCGGATTTCGCGAAGTAAAGTTGTTCGTTAGCATTTTTCAGAAATTCCTCCGTATGAGGGTCCAAATTCTTGCGAAAAACAATCGGGAGTGTGAACTGCCCAATCCTTCAGAACAAGATTTCCACCTCTGTTTTTTAAACTCGGATTTAGTTGCATAAAGCCGTCGGCAACTCATGTCTAGTCACATTAGTTTTTCGCCGAGGCAGAAAACGAAAGAGTGTTCCATAACGAAATTTTCAAAAAGCGCACAATCTCACTTATATTTTGTACATATATTCTTTTTCAAAAGAAAACTGTGATCCATTACTGTTTTATTTTTTTTAATGGTTTCACCCGTTTTTAAAAATACATGCATCTATTCAAAAGAGGGGGGGAGGGACTTGGGAGTAAATAAATATGGGCAGATATCTCTAGCTTGACGGGAAGCTAAATGCATAAACAAAAAGAAGTCTCACTGAGATACTTCAACGAAGAAAAATCGAAATTCTAAAAAGAAACAGGAAAAAAGAAAAATGCCATTCCCGTTTCTAATACTGATGTTAGTAGAAAAAAGAAAAGGCCGGTATATCTTTGCATCTGCCTATCATGCGATGAAATTTCTCCAAACTTTTGGAACTTTTAATGCGAATCGGGAGAGAAATATATGTTGCAGTAACATACAGCTCTGGATAAGTGTTACTGTTTTTTTTTCTAACATTTTATAGCTTTCGGAAAATGTCGTTACTGACAGTTGAAAATTTTCCCTTTTTTTTTTTTCCCTCTCTACCCGACTTTTCCAAGCCCCAGGTACCTAGGAGATTAATGTCTTCGGGAAAATAGAAAAGTTAAGAATAAAATGCATCACGCTGCACATTTCAGACTTTAATATCGCCTCTGCGTAAAAATCTGAGCAAGAGCAATCTTCCACACGTTTCACTCGCTCTCTCTCCAACCAGAACTTCATTCTGCAAAATGGCCTCCTGTGTTTAGAAGAATTAACTCCGTGGCATAGAAGTATTAAAATAAAAACCCTCTCCCAAAAAGGCCATGTGAAATGAGAGGGTGGGGGGCCTAATGGTAAGCAATTAGATTAAAAAGAAAAAAGTATTTTCTCTTGAAAAAAAAATGTTGATGGCCATGCCTTAAAATAGTATCACTTGTGCGGTGTCCATGGTTGGATGACCAGAGAGAAAGAGTTCTGCATCTTGAGGGGGGGGGGGGGATGGTAAAGTAATACGATTAATGAGATTGGAATTCGAAAAAAAAAAAAGTAATTTCTTGGTATTATTAAGTGCTGAGAAATTGAAGAGAACTTTTTATTGTTGTGTAGAGAGAGGTTCGAATTAGAGGATATGTTTGTTGAGACGAAGTAATGTTGCTTGCCTGTTTCCTTGGACTTTTAAACTAACTTTAAATAGCATTTTCTTTCTTTAGAATAAGCAAGCTTGTGTCTTGGTTTTGGTTCTAGAAATCCAAATTGTGGGTACTAACGAGCAAACAGTAACTTGTATTTGTCGAAAAGTTGTAGTATTTCTTTCTTTCCATCCATACAGTGTATAAAGTACGTTTGGCATTTTTTTAAATTTCAATTTCTATTTGTTAAAAAAAGGCACTTTTCAACAACAATCAACATGAGGCATTTGTATGTCAAGCACTAATCAATTTTCAAAAATGCAAAATTACATTTATGCATTACTCTATTTGTAATACTAGTTATTATTTGATACATTTTCATAACCAATTTACTCGGCTGAACCGCCTAGAAATACATGGAAATATTGAGTGCATTCTAATTTATAACCATGCCAAAAGAATTTCCATACCCCTTTACGGCTGTTTATTTGTAGAAATCGTAAAACTTCTAAACAGATTTTTAAAGAATAGAATGAATCTGGAGGCCCCAAAAAAATTTTGGAACTCTCTTCACAAGTTGTATTGTGCACTTTTATAAACGATCAACGTTCATGCTTAAACTAAATGATCGAGAAATTCGATCTATTGTGGTAGTGAATCATGGGTTCCTCCTTTAGGAGCGTTTTTTTAACTTTATCTCGGAGCGAAAAAGTAGACAAGAAAAGTAGAGATTTTCTGCAGTTAACTCTACAATGTGAGTGAAGTAGCCAAGATAGGAGCTGTTCACTCTGGAGGAAAACGCTCCTTTGAATTAAGCGTAAAAGCTCTTTAAAAAATTTAAATCCGCTAAACATCCGAAAAATTTAGAATGTCTCTTTACAAGTTGTACTGTGAACTGTTACAAACACTTAAGCTATAGAAGTTATGAAACACTCGGGAAAAAAAATGCCAAATACGCGGAATTTCGCAGTATTTCATTAAACAGATAATTCCACGGGCCATTTTTGTACTCAATTTTGGTGACTGCGAATTTTTTCTGGATATTGCACGAGACATACAGTTTTACTGTTAGTATTAGTTCATAGTGTATTGGGTGAAGAAGCATTATTAATTTTTTCAAGTGTTTAGCATAATTATTTTGTTTCCAAAGCTATGCATAAGAATAAGGATACCTATGCATCCTGTGACGACGATTGCTCTTCAGGTGGAGGTAGAACAACCTAAAACCGGCCTCAAATTAAAATGTTAACCTCTGCTAATATTCTGCCGATAAAATTAAGAATTTCCCTCCCTTCTGACCTTATCCATCCCTTCCCAGCAGTTTCACAAAACTTCTCCCGATTTTTATTGCAGCTCCCTTCCATTACATATACATAATGTTCTATTAAAAGCAATCCTTTTTAAGTCGAAGTTTTATTTCCATGCGAGAGTTCTCTTCGCATTTCATAACATATTTCCAAAAAGCAGGCCTGTATATATCCTGAAATCCTACTATATTCGCTCCACAAATCTGAAGCGTACTTTTATGTTGTATATATAGATGGGAAGATGTTCCGACAGAAGAATATCGTGAATCAGATTTTTCCGCACCATTTCTTGGAATATTTTCCGTTCTTTATGTAAGCATCTATCAAAACATTTGTGGATGATATAAAATATCGGGTGATAAAATGTATCCGCTCCTTTGCATGTCGTTTACTGTATGAAGCAGGATCTAATACGTTGTACAAAATATATATTTGGCTTGAAAACAAAATTAAGTAGTCATTGTGTACGCCAAGATTCTTTCGAAAAATCTGACAAAATTACGCCCAGTTTATAAAAGCAGCTGTATTAATTTCATTCGAAGAAGTTCAGATTGTTTCTTTATCGTAATAACTAGAACTTCGTTCGCACTTTTAGAAGTAAAGTTGGTTATGAAACGTTCAGATAAGTCTTACATATGCAATATATATCTTAAAACACACACGTGATATTTCTTTAAATGTGCTAGCTCCTCAGCAAATTATTAAATTAAACTATATGTAAAATGTTTCTTTTTTAAGTTTTTTATGTCGTGCACTGTCTGTAGGAAAGTATATTAGAGCTTGAAAAGGAATATTCAAAACAATATATTTTTTAGTCTGACGTAATTTTTTTTTTCAAACTTTAAAAGGCTGGTGTGCATGGGCGCCCATAGAATAATTTTCTTGAGGGGAGGGGGGCAAAATTAAAGCAGTGTAACTGCTTTAATTTAACTGCAGTGTTTCACTTGTAACAATCTCACCCCAATTTTGCTTTGTGATGCAATTTTGTTTGCATCATGAGGCAATTTACTAGATCTCTAGGGGGGGGGGAGCAAGTGCCCTACCTTGATCCCCCCCCCCCTTATGTGTGCCCATGTTGGTATGATTTAATGGTTTTTTAAGGAACAGTCTTAAAACAACTCCCCACCCCAAAAAAATGATACTCATTCAGTGGTGCGTGAGATTTTAAGGTTTTCGCAGATTTTTCAATTTAAAGCCCTCGCTCAGATGAGTACTTTTTGCACGTTAAAAAAAAAATCTGAGAAAATGACGAGATTTCTGTGATGACTAGAGTAGTGTTTGTTGCCTAATGTTCTTTTGGAGAAAGTTCCTAAATTCACCTGAAAAATTCCCTAAATTTCCATATCCATAAGTCGTTAAGTTTCTTTAAATCGCTAATAGAGTAAGAGTTTTTAAGTATTTAACTATAATGAACTCGCTTCGCTCCAGTTAAAAAATTTGGTATAGAGCAAATTTCGTTGTACAGAGATTGGGGATTTTTGCAGTTATTTCAGTAAATATTAAACACTCTTTAGTTAATTCGATGTTTAAAAGTATTTAATTATGACTTTCAAGTAAAAGTAAATTAGTGTGTATTATAAATTTATTAATCTTACGTGCTTTTTAACTTTTCATTAAATAAGTTCTCTATCAGAAGAAAATCTTGGCCCCTCAAATGGATGCTAGACTATTTTTATTGCTATCTTCGGAATGGACCAGTGCCAGGTGATCTCAGCAGATGGTCTGTGCGAAATGAATGCTCAAAAATTAGAAACTTTCTTCAAAAATGACAAAAAATTTCAAAGATAAGTCAGAAAAAAATTGTTATAGGGAAACCAGTACTTCGTTATATAGAGTATTTTTAATGTTATTTAATCCTTAGTTAAGTACCGATTAAAAATTTCGTTATAGGAAGAAATTCGTTGTACTGTATTTACCAATAGAAAGATAAAATATTTTAATATGATGATGATAAAGCCCAACTGTAAAAGCTGTGCCACAAAGGCTTAGAATATATACGATGCTGATCAATTGATTACCCAAATAAAACGACCAATGTAACATTAAAGGATCATTCAGCTAATATAAATTTTCCCTTTCCTTTAATACCATATTAGAACGACATTAATTCGCATCATGTAAAATTAAAAATCATGGAAAACCGAGGGAGCTAGTACGAGTAACAGGGTTAAACCCATGTTTTGAATTCAACTTCTAACTTTTCAAAATCACTTCATAGTTGTATCTATTTTCTGCGTATTTCTTGAGTAGTTTAGCCACTTCTCTCTGGCTGGTTGTTGTTCTGCCTACATTGGCATTTGAAAGAGGTAATTTTGGTACCTCAGCACTAATCTTAAAGAATTGTTCGCCTGTTGCATTTCGATACGGCGCTAAGTCTTCCTGGAATGTCGTTGGTATGTTCCTCCGCAGATGATCAGTGTCAGTAAATTTTTGTCGCACTGTAATCCCTTATTTTGAAGAAAATCTGTTATTCGTGGTTTCGAAATTCTGAGCTGAGAAGAGGGAACTTGTGATCGACTGAGGGAAGGGGGGTAAAGTGCATTCCACAAGTGGATTACGTCTTTCATTTTCGTACAGTGTTTTGTGTTATGGCAAGCCTACATGAGGGACGTCCGACTAGGGGCGGAGGACTTTCTAAGCAGTTCTAACGCGAATTCAAGCTACAGCTGGAGAACTCTTTTTTGTACAGATCAATGTCCCAAGTGATCCTCTCATCCTTCATTTCTGTTTTAAAGTACCACTGATTGGGGTTTAAATGTTTCAGAAAAATACCCCCAAATTCATGTCACCAGTCTCTAAATCGTTGATATTGGCATTAATCCCTAAACAGAAAATTTATCCCGCAAAGGCAATGAAAAATCGCTAAATTTAGTGTCGAATCCTTTAGTGGTAACATTGAACCAGAGGGATCTGAAATGCGCAAGTCTGATGGCGCTTTTAGTTCAAACTGTGGGACCAAGGCCGTCCCCAGGGTGGGACCAGGGGGTCCGGTCGCCCCCGAAATTCAAATTTTTGTTAATAAAACAATAATAATGAAGCCATTTTGTGAAAAATTTAGCCTTTTTTACCTCTTGGTCACCCACCGAAATTTTTGGTGTCCCCCTCCCCCCGAAATTTTTTTCTGGGTACGGCCCTGTGTGGGACTTCCGACATTTTGCAGTCAGGGTGTGATATTTAGAATTATATTTTCTTCCTACTAGGTTCGGCCTGAAAAACTTATCATGCTGAAGTCTTGAAAGTTGCTAGATTACCATAATATAAACGCCTCCCCTCCCCTCCCCCCCCCCCCCCCCCCCGCCCACACACACACACACACACACACACACAAATTTCTGTGTAATCCGGAACTACGTGTGGAATTCACTTAAGGAAGTTTACGATTATTTTCCAATACCAGATCGCTCATTGCATCTCGCCGATTAAAATACTCGAAACAAGAACGCTGATTTTAATCGACGACGCCTTAATTTCCGAGAAGTGGTTGCTGGTGAGCTAAGAGGTCACGTTTTTTAAGCATTCAGTTAAGTTGGATGCTGAAGAGATTGTTTGTTGAAAGAGTTGGGTTTTATCGTATCGAAAGAATAATCGAGTTTCTGTCAGCATGAAGGATTACATAGTAAATAAATTCTTGTTATCGATGGGATTGAGAGTTAACTCTCCTCTTTAATGAAGTTGTTCTTGATTTAAATACGAATCTTTGTGTGGCTGTGAGCTATCTAAAATATTTCGGAGTACTTGAAGATGCATGTACATACCGGAAACAGATAAACGAAGTCGAATAGTATGTATTAGCCTCGGATGTTTTTTTCCCTCCACTTCCCTCTACTTTTGATATAAACTGTTACTAAAATGCTGTGATTCATATAAAAGGATAGTCTGTGCGAGTGTTCCAAATTTAATCATCGTGCCTGCCCCCCCTTTTTTTACGTAAAATTCTTTGAGTATTTGTCATATAAACAGTGCTTAGAAATTCTTATCCAAAGTGTCTCGTAGTAAAAAAAAAAAAAAAAAAAAAAAAATCGTAGTTTTCAACAAAATTATTAAAAAAATAGTATCCTTAGACGTTCAGGAAAGGGTACAAATTTCTGAATTTAGTTTTTATTGGTCACCGCTTAGCGAATTTTTATTACTAATTCTTTATTGTTAGTAAATCCACGTAAACACTCTTGCTATGTGCGTGATAATTCCCAACCTCTAGAATTTATACACACGAGTGAGTGGTGCCACTACTTTTCTCCCATAGATATTCTTTAGATTTTCAATTATCACACTCATGAAGGTTTTTATTCCATATCCAGCTGATTATTCTTTCGAATTCAAGTTTAGGTTAGACAATTTGCACCCAGATGTAACACGCTATGTTTACAGTTTACATTATTCACTGTGCCACCCATATATAGTCATTTGCTTGAAACACATAAATAAAACTCACATTATGTTATATGTATAAAGTGTACATAACTTGTATTTTTCTCTTTCAGAATTTTTTAAAGAGCTATTAAAGACTTCAAAGAAAGATTTCCACGACATGTTCCTTAGGACGTACGGCTTGCTCTACGACCAGAACTCTTTTATATTTAAAGACATGTTCGACGACCTGGAAAAATACTATTTGACTGGCGGAGTGGACCTCACTTCTGCGCTCGATAGTTTCTTCGATCGATTGTACAGGAAAATGTTCCAGGTAAGTCATTGCTTTTTAATGCTGGTGAAATACTGCATGCGTTTCAGAATTGTAAAATGCGCAACTAAAGGGGAAAAAAGGGGGGCGTGGGGTGTAATATTTCTGAAACAAAAATCATGCCTCTTCTAAAAAAGAATTGGCAAATGCATGATTTTTGTTAATATTAGTGTAGATGTAATTTGTACTTTAAAATGTTATGCTGTTGTATTTTAAACCGAAGACGATCTTCTAACGAGGCTAAATAACACGTTCGGTGCATTAGATGCCGAAGCACGAAAATTTTTTAAGAATTGCGCAGATCTTTTTCTTTTTTAAAATTTGAACAATTACACTCAACTGTTTTATAACCAAAAACTAGCATTTTAAGTTTGAAGGAATGAACTGTGGTAATTATGAAGAAGGAAATCCGTTGATCGAAATTAGGTATGTTTTAGGCACAAACGTATTGTATTTAAGAAAAGCAAGACATTAATAGAACAGAGGAAAAAAAAATAAAAAAAGCTATATTTATTTAGAGCTGCATCCCGGATTTAACGGCACTCGTCCGGTCACGCTTTCCTCGTGAAATAACCTCTTTCTGTGTATTCATATGGATTGCAACATAACTTGCGATAATTGTGCCTTATTTTGAAATTATTGTTCTAAGAAAAAATACCGAATTCTCGCTTATTAGGTTAATAGGTTTGGCAGTGATACCTGAAGAAATCCCGTATAAGGGATGTTTACTAAAATAGGTTCCAGAATTACCAAAAGCATTGGCGGAACTGTGCAATATTTTCAAAATTTCTCTGTGCTTTAGTCTGGATTCGAGATAGGCAGAAGAATTCAATTACTTTGAGGACCTCTGAGTGTAAGCTGGGTTACCTTAATAGTTATTAGGGAAATTATCGTTGGAAGATTAGGGAGTGCAATAACTAATCCTTAGCAGTAATTAACCCCTTACGCACTGGAGACATGCGCGTACATTTTTATGAAGTCTCATAAATACCATACATACGTACGTTCGTTGCGTAACTGTCTCGTATTCTAAGTCTGTATTTTTTTGACATCTGGATATTTTTAGCCTAAGTGTATTTAAATAGCTATAACAGATGAACAAGTTTATTAAGCTGAATTTAATAATCTGGTATTACAATCCCTTTACACATAAATTGGCCTAGTACGTAAGTACAAAGAAAAATATTTTTCTTAATGATATATTAGTATTGATATTATATCTGATACTTATTGTAATCAATTAAATTGTCAATTTCTTCACATATTAGCTCTAAAATAAGCATGTAAAAATCAAATTTGGTTTATTTGTATGAGAAATCACTTATTTAATGGACAAGTAATCTGCATTTAAAGCATCGTTTTTATCTGACATACGCTTTTCGTCAAAAGCCCTATCTTCCCCCCGAAAAAATAAATAAAAATAAAATATAACTTTGTGACGGGAAAAGAGTAAAGTGTATATACCATCCATTTCAGATTGCTAAATCCACCGACATCGTCCGCTATCTGTGGGCATGAATACACGTTATTTGCATTTTTCTGCAGAGGCAAATTCATGAGCTGTTTCTAGTATTGGTTCGAAGTGCAGAGCATTTGATGTCCAAATATTTAAATGTGGAAACGGGCACTCTGCGTCTGCTCTGCACTTCTCCATTCCTCCCTGCCTGACAAAGCTTTCAACTGTGAGTGGACTTGCCCAATCCTCTTACGTTGGATATCTAGTGTTCTCAAGTAGAAATCCGTCGAGAGTATTGCTACAGTTTTTTTTCCCCTCTCCCCGTTAGCCATTTTTTCTTTGACCGTAACTGTACCTGAAAATGAAAGCTTCATTGGTTGAGTTTAGGACAGAGTTATCCGTTCATACACCGTTACCGTCAAGTACATAAACCGTTATTCGGTTTATGTACTTGAGTTTTTTTATCTACGCGAGTTTTTTAAATTCTAGCACTGCACATCATGGAGGGGACAGCTTACCCCAAAATTTGGTCAAAAAATCAATTTTCTTTTTTAAATACTGAAAGAAAATCTGTTAAATTCCTAATGTTTTGGCATCTTATTTTTAATCATACGCCAATAATATCACGAGATATTGTAAAATTTGTTCAGACACTCAGCTCTATTTCATTGGCAAATAAACTCTTTAAATGTCTTTTTCTCCTTGTTCATATTTTTTCACTTTCATGTTTTAAAATTGCTAATGCTTTTTTTTTTTTTTTTTTTTTTTTTTTTTTTTTTCTATTTAAGATTTACATTTTTTTTGTACGTATTCTTTATTGTATAGCTGATAAATTTGCGCATGGAATTGGCCTACAGTTTTTTTTTTCCCAGAAATTATATGAAGATGTGTTTTTTATTGTTTTACTATATCAGTAGAAAATTTATATTAAACGTTATATTAGATGTATCTAAAAATCCATGCACAGTCTTGTGTTATATAGAGTTGAAAATCGTTTTTAAAAATTGAACAAA
Organism: Cheiracanthium punctorium; assembly: GCA_038373885.1. Classification (NCBI taxonomy): domain Eukaryota; kingdom Metazoa; phylum Arthropoda; class Arachnida; order Araneae; family Cheiracanthiidae; genus Cheiracanthium; species Cheiracanthium punctorium. Next base: position 1,739,810 of record JAWZYV010013274.1, read on the forward strand.
AATCTTTATTTTAAAAAATGTAGTGGAGATTTTAAAAATATATATGTATATATTTTTAATTTTACTTAAATGTGCAGTTTAAAATTGTTATTTCAAAATGTACTTTTAGTTAACATTGAAATGCATTCAGTTCATCTTTTGTACCATATTTTTTTAAATGAGAAAAAAAAAATTGAAATGTGAAACTCCCCTTAATTATAGATGTTTTTCTCCGTTAATCCTCTAAACGCCTTGGAAAAGTTCAGAAATTTAAAATTGCTTTAATTTTACTATAGAGTTTACTATAGAGTATAGGCAGTGTCGTACCCATGTATTAGTGAAAGCGTTTTATAAGAAGAAACTAACTATGGGCATCGGTTGAAAGTGTCATTCTTTGTATGCGAATGTTATCAATTTATTATTAATTTAATCAGTTGGGTTTTAAATGAAATAAAGGAATTTCACTCTCTGCATCATATTTGTAATTTTATAAAGCACATTTTATTTACTAGTGACTTAATAGATTTAATGTATAAAATCGGGATAGCAGCGATAAAATCACTAATTTAAAGTTTATTTTAAAGTTTATTTAAAGTTTATTTTAAATGTCTAGCTAAATCGTTCTTGTGCCTTTTAATTGAGGATTTAAAAATACTTCTAAAATGTATATTTTAAGAAAGAATAAAGGGAAGACTGGAGTCGAAAGTACCACAATTGTAAGATTCATTAAAATTGTAAGATTATAAATTGTAAGGTAAATTGTAAGATTCTCTATTTAATGCATGATAAAATTCTTAACAACAGTCAACTGATGGCAGTATGGTACAGCACCCTCTAATAATTCAAGGAAAGAAATGAGTTAGAATGTCTGTGTGATATGATGAATAACATGGTTTTTCTTGCTTTGGAGTAAAAGGCTGTTCTGTCAAGTGTTTGCTCTCTAAGTATTGTCTCTCTATTATGTAGCTCACTGGATAATACTTTTCTGTTGGTATGCTAGCTTTAAGAAATACTTTTATATTTTCACTTTCAGCGATTCAAACTTCTTTACTACAATATGCCTCTAAAGATGTTAAGTTGCCCTATGTTGGTACAATTCTAACATTGCATTAATTGACTTGTATACTTTAAAATTCTGGTTGCGTGTACATTTATTCCAAAACTCCATTTATACAAATGTTTGCTGTGATTCTTCTGTTATGTCTAGCTCGAGTTCTATGACTGTATGTCTTACTGTCTACAAATGTTAAATATATAACTCGTTTTCAAAAAATCATTAAAATCATCACGAAGATGTTGATTTAAATGGAAAAAAATCGACAACACTGTATAAAATAAGGGTTACGAACTGGTAATTTTTATAATTATATTAAGTATATTTATTGGTAATTTTATAAAATGGCTGTTTGCTGTATTTGAAAAATTTCAGAGTCCTCGAATTTCATTTTAGTAACTCAGGGCCCTGAAATTATTGAAAACTGGAACAAGTTCTTTGAGAAAGTATTTATTTTTGAAGAACTTCAAGATTAATTTTAACTTATCATTCCCGTGAAAGCAAGGCGAACGATTCACCCACAAAATCGTAGTCAAAGAATGCCTTCCCTTTTTTAAAAAATTATAACTCTTTTCTTCACATTTAGAACTGATTCAATTTAACATAGCTGTGCTAATGATAGGTATTTATTCCTTTCTCACTGTTACTGCACCAGAAAGGTCACGAACATGTAAAATTTTCACCAAGTCGTCAACCCTTTCATTCATGTAGTCAGTTAAAATATGAAATTCAGCAAATTAAGAAAGATCCATAGACTATTTAGTGTAACAAATAAGTGATCAAAATAAAACTTGTTAAGTGATTAAAACAATAAAGAACTTTGGAAATACCACACATAAGTAAGCAGTGCAAACCATTTTTGGCTGTACAAACGATTTTCACTGTAAAATTCCTCCTTCCAAACAAACAGAAGATAAGAACCTTTTACCTTTATTACGTGTAGAAATCACTCATGCTAGAATTTAAGAATGTTTAGAAGTCGTATGTGTTAAATGTATATTGATGTACCAAACGAGGTCCTTGAAAAGTAAGTCTTTTGAAAGCACTTTAATTTGCTTCCAAAATTAGTTGGAACTTTGTGTAGTATCTTGAAAATTTTCAAAGCAACGCCTTATAAAAACGGGTTGAAAAATTCGTTCAGTAATTTGATAACATTGACACGATTTCAGTGTCTTTTATGGAAGAATGAAGCTCGAAGTTATTTCTTACGCAAAAGAAATTGCTTTCGTGTAAATTTTCATCTGCGTGCTCATCCAAAATTCTTTCTCTTGCAGGTGCTCAACAGCCAGTATTCCTTCAATGAAATGTACATGAACTGCATCAGCCAACAGATGGACGCCCTCAAGCCTTTCGGCGATGTCCCCAAGAAACTCACGGTTGAGATCAAACGTGCTTTTGTTGCCACACGGACATTCGTCCAAGCCTTAGCAATCGGGAGGGACGTTGTCAAATTTGTTCAGGAGGTAAGGCTTCGCAGATTCTTTCATTTTTTAATCATTCCAAATTGAAACGGTTGCCTACTATTTTTTAGTTATTGTTTTTCAACTATTGAACTGATATTGGAAACCTTTTATGGATTCCGCTCTGAGAAGAACTAAAAAATTTGAATCTTGAAATGGAGTACCTTATCTTTTCCCTTCTCCTAAATTTGTTAACCAAGAGAGATGGGTAGTTCATATCTCTAAATAAGTCGTTTGGAGCTCCTTGCGTCCTTCCCGAAAATCCACAATCCAGATCCCCATCGGAGGTTGGGGGCTTCTAAATATTGACACTCCCCAAAAATTGCTAACGACTGATGGAAAAAATTCAACTTACACGTGGTCTTCAGGGTTCATATACACAGTCCAGTCACATTAATGGGATCATAGCCACCTTTCGAAGAACGTACCGCTGCGACATGTGCAGAAAGAGAGTCAATTAGGTTCTTGAAGGTGTTCATTTGTGGATGCTGAGCCATGCCGACTTAAGTACTGTGACCAGCAGCATTAGGTTACGTTCTTGAGGATCCATGGCGCGAACAATTCAATCGAGGTGGCTCCACAGATTCTAAGTCCGGGGAGTTTGCTCGCCAGGGGAGTACGGGGATAAACGCATCCTGGTGCTCTTTGAATCACGCACGTACACAGCGAGCTGTATGCGCACCTTGCATTGCTGGTAGATGCCATCATCCTGAGGGAAAAACAATTCGCAGGGGTGGACATGGTCCACAAGGATAGATGCATACTGTGTTGATTCGTCGTGCCTTCCAGTATAATAAGTGCATCCAGAGAATGCCACGAAAACATTCCCCAGACCATAATGCTCCCTCCTCTCGTAGCTTGGACCCTTCCGGCAATTGTTGCTGAGTGTTTCCTTTCAGTCGTTTCACGATGTATGCGTTAACGTCCATCTGTCCGATGTAGCATAAACGTTCATCGGAAAAAGCCACCTGTCGCCACTCAGTGGGCGTAAAATTGCAGTTCTGGAGTACAAATTCCATCTTTCGCCGTCAGTGACCAGTAGTCAGCATAAGTGCAATTACCAGGTGTCTGCTGCAGAGACCCATACGCAACAATATTCACTGAATCGTCTTTGAGGAGGCGCCGGTCGTTGCACAACAGTTGTGCGTCTACTCAACCCCTCCTAGACAGAGAAGGCCTGAGAACAGAACCTTTTTCGTCATCACTAGGTCTTCTAAGATGACGTCATCGCAGCTTTACTTTGACAAAGTAAAACTATATAAAATTTCTGGTGAATGATACGAATTTTAGAAATATCTTAAGTTGAAGATAAAAATTAAAATACCTTTCTGATAAAAAGTAATTTATTATGATTTTTTTTCTATATCATATTATATAATTAGTGATTTCCTATTTGTCGTTAAATTAAATTTCCTATCTTAAATCATTAAAATGTTTTATGGGGGAGTAAATTCACCACAAATTTTGAATAGTTTCACTTAATGAAATTAAATGTGTGATGACGTCACATTAGTGGACCTAGTGATGACGTGAATGATTCTGTTCTCAGGCATTGTATATCTAGGAGGTCTTGGTCTATTCCGCCCAATTAATCTCCGCAGCCGTCGTTCAAATCTGTCATGTATAGCTCATTGTGCACCACACTGCCACGCCGCTGATTTTAGATAGTCCCACTTTGCCATGCAAGGTGCACTTTCACCACGACGGCACATGAACAGTTTACAAAATTAGCTGCTTTAAAATTTATTCCACCCTCGGACCGAAAGCCAGTGATCATCCCTTTTGGGCCGGATAAATCGCTCCGTTTCCGTCTTCGCCAACGATTGTAATGTTTTCCCAATTCCCTAGGACACCCTTTATATATGCTCCACTGCAATGTGCCGTCACCTGTCTTCTGCGATTGGTTTTTCATGGTGAGGTTAAAAGTAGGTTGTGAGGCGATTACATTAATGAGACTGGACTCTGTATTTCATAGTCTTCAGGGGTGTCGGGGATCGAACTTTTCAATCTTCCTGTTACTAATCCGATGCTTTTAACCCCTAAATTACCTCTGTCCGAATTAAATAGGCACATTTTATTGCTGAAAGACGTTCTGGTTCCGAGTCTGTGGCCGGCCTTATGTATAGGCCTATTCAGACCAGTTTAGAAGATAAATAGTTACCGAGTTAACATGGCATTTTAGAGGACTTATTTTCGTTAAATAAATGCTAGCCTAGAAAGCATTAATTAATGCAACTATCTCGGAATATAGGTGCTGTATTCGAGAAGCAATTCTTCTGATTTGTGATTTAGTTTAATAATACTACTAATACAAATTATGCATGCAGGTTGGCTCCCAAAACTTTAAAAGAACTAGATATGCCATGCCTTGCGTGGTTTATTAAATTTCGTGAACAGTTTTCTTGAATTTGATTAATCAGTCAGCGAATATAGGGTGCTCATTTTAATATCCCTATTTGAAAGTAACTTATTCATCTTGTAAATATTTGAGAATATCTTATCAAAAATACATGCAGCAAATTTTATTCAAACAAACTAGTTTAAAATGCTAATTTCATAAAGAATAAACAAAAATATATTTACCGTAAAATATTGAAAAATTTACGATGGAAGCACCGCGTTGTTGACTTTTAATATTCAAAAGAAGCTAAATTTAAATTAAAATATCCGTCTGCGTTTTCTCAACAGCGTCTAGACACTGTTTATGCATCGCTAGTTATAAAATAGAGACGGCACAAAATAACACAGTGAAAAATTTAATTGAGTTGAATAGAACGCTGGAATGAAAATAATGTTTCTCTTTGTTTGCACAGATATGGGCGTGTAAACGCTGTTTCGACGTAGTGCCCGATTTCGTGTGTTATTGTTTTTTAAGTTTTTAAATGAAACTGCATATCTGCTAAATACATCTAATGTAGTATTTTTCGTTCAAAATTGCCTAAGCAGATACCAATAAATTTTGCCAATCGCACATTGCTCAATTATATGCTGTGTTTGTATATACGAAACGTAAAATAATAGAAACCCTTTTAAGGCCCTCGGGTTATAAGATTTATGTGTCCTAAACCACACAAATTTTACCAACTTAAAAGGTGATGGCAGATTCCCCCATGTTGATTTTTGTCTAAAAGACGCTTATATCCCCAGATAGAGTGCGGTATAATCGGTCAAATGTATATAAGTTTAAGGGGGGGGGGAAGAAGACATGTAACTTTAGATTCTAGCTTGAGAAGAAAGGATGCTCGATATTACTTGCCTTCTTAATAATGATAGATATAATTAGATAAATGTGAAGCATTAAGATTTTAGTTTTACGCTCAGCCAATAAAGAACTTTTCATTTATGGAATTTTCTTCTGTAGCCATGGCTAACCATTTGATTCATGGGGAAACAATCTCCACTAAGAAATTAAAATATTTTTGCTACGTTTTTGCTTTTCTGTTGACTTCAGCTTCTCCTTTCGACCACAGCCAGACCATATCGGTGCTTGTTGACATACACCGGTGGTATTCGGAATATAACTAGAATATAGTCAAATATTCGGTGTTTCACCGACGTGTTTGGTATGTATTGACATTCGCCTTTGAAAGTCGGCATTCTCCGATTTCGGTCTTCACAGTAACATACATAATCCCAATAGAAATACGGAATCTTTTCTCCACTTGTCAGCTCCAATTCGTAAATGGAGAATGAAAAAGAATTAGGGGAGAGAAAAAAAAAAAATGGCAATGTTTCGCTTAGATTTTGCCAGATACAGAGAAAAAGATCGATTTTAAATCTTCCAAGTTAAAAATGAAAAATCGCTTAACGCCTTACCATCTGTTGGTGACGCTTTTTTGTCTTCTTTCTTTCGCTTGTGTATATTTGTTAAACCACATGTTCCGATATTCTTTTTGCCATTATGGATTTTTTTCCCCCTTGCTTATTTCTCCTGTCTTCACTTTTCGGCCAGGTTTTTAAAGCGCCCATAAACGGTTCAATTATAGGTGGATCTGTTGTTTATAGATATTAATAATGGAAAAGAAGCCTTTTCTTGCTTGCGTACTGTAATTGAAATAGGCGGGGAGTGTGTTTAGATTTTTTTTTTTTCCTTAAATAAGATATTTGCTCACGATATATTATCTATAAACCAAAACGGCTGCTGATGGTTTTTCTTTTTTTCAGTGTTTTCGGAAAGTGGAGATAAATGGGGCAGTGTGTGTGTGTGTGGGGGGGGGGTTCCCTTTTTTTTTTTTTTAAAGCGTCGGACAGAGGGGTGGAGGCGGGGGAGAATTCGATAAACTGTGCTTGTTCCGTATTTTTTTAACAGTAGAAATGCATGTAATGCCTATTTCATGAATGTGTGTCAGAAATGTGTATTTTATAGCTATGGATTACCGATAATATTGTTGTGTGTATTTACATTTTGTGTATTTCCTCCTTTTTTCCTAGCAACAAGGCAAAATTTCAGAGGTCTCCCGTTATATGTACTAAATCAATCCTATTAATGCAATTCGCCTAAGCTTGTGTAGATTATTAGCTTTGGTGTTAAGAAAACTATGGTATCAGTTGAAAAATTCAAACTGAAACCATTGTTAGAATTTAAAGGATTTTAGCTTTGAAAAAAAAAAAAAAGTACTCTGCGCGTTTGAGATGAAAACAGCATGTGTATTTTACTTTAAAAGTAAATATTTGGTGCTTGTAAAATTGAAATGACCTCTTTTTGTCGTAAATAGTCTCAAGTTAATAGCCGGGTAAATAGTTTTTTTTCCAGAGGGGTAGTTTTCAACGTATAAATTGAAATTCATACATTGTGATTAGAGAAAACTCTGGTTCAGTTTAAATTAATACAGTAGAACATACTAAACAGTTTCAATTTGACTGGTTCTGTTGAGATTTTTCAATTAATACAAAATGTGTTTTTCTTTTCTTTTCTACAAATTTGATGATGATTCTCAAAAGTATTCTATGAACAGCATTTTTATCATTAAGACTGTATACCACTTTACTTAAGATCAGAGGTCTATGCAGAAAGGAAGATGCGACCTTTTTAACCAGATTAAACTTCTTCGTTCCCATTGTTCCATAAACGCAACGACGAAATTTTTTCTTTCTTCGCATACTTTTGACAGTGTTACCAATTGTTCTTTCGATAAAGTCACTAAAATCAGTTGAAAAAAATTACTGATTTTTTAAATTCTATAAATTAACAAAAAATTATTACATATGTAAAACCAAACCTCTCTGCATTTAAAGCCGATGCACAGTTTTTACGGAAGATACATGGTAGCAAGTGTTGGCAACGAACATTTTCCGAGCCCGTTTTACGACTTCAGGTGTCCATCAACAAAAGACAACTACAGATTATTCGCCATTTTACGGTTTCCCAGTGTCCTGCAAAAGGAGTTTCCGGTCTCTCGCGGAGATGCTTGCGTTGTCGTGTTCCGTTGATTAACGTGGAAGACGCAAGAATTGTGCGTCGGACTTTCTTTGGAGGAAGTCTCACTGACGTCAATTCTTTACTGAAGCAAATGCATGAAAGCTTCCCCCTTTTTAAGCTATTAAAAATAAACAAAACTGACTTCCTGGGCATGACAGTGGACAATTTTGATCTCTTGCCATTAAGGCTAAACCCGTTTACACGGTTGCCACGAACCTTGAAAGTCAGTGAAGGTCAGGGAAAGTCAGGGAAAATGAAATTGGTCAGGGAATGTCAGGGAAAATTTAAATTTACCGAAGAAAGTCAGGGAAAATATATTGAAACTTAACTGTTTGAGTCCGAAGCAGTGCGATCGCGCTGTTGAGATTTTGTGTCCAGAAAATCCAGTACATTTCGAACATTGCGGACAACTGATGATGTGTTACTATTTGTTGAAGTCGTGCGCTCTGATTTACTGAAGGAAGTAAATCAATCACACAGTTCCTTTTAATGTAAATAGTACATTTTATAATAGGTAGGTTTACAATTGGGATTCATCGATGTAAAATAAACAAAGCGCTATCACGCTGCTTGGTATTTCTCGACATAAAATATAACAAGCACCATCGTGCTGCTTTTCGTACTAATTTAGAGAAAGCACCATTGCGTTGTTTGGGATTCTTCAACAGTGTTTTTTCAATACCCTTGGGACTCAAACTGTTAAGAAATTAAAATTTATTTTGGCAGAAAATGTTATTGCCGTGGACTTAGAATGGGAAGGACCTCCATTGGCAATGGGATTCCTTCCCTGAAAACGAACCTAATGCTGATTCGGTGAACAGATGGTGCTGATGATTCATTGCTTTGCACTGAAATATAGTATTGCTGCGACAGAAATGGCATTTTTTTAAATGGGTGAATTAATTATTTTCTGAATTTGAGATGGCCAGTGTATGTTTTGCTCCTGGTTGCACTTCGCGTTATACAAGCGAAAGAAAGAGAAATGCTTTTGGATTAAAAAGTCCTAGTTTATTCAAAGTTCCCACCGTAAGCCTTGTTTTCTGTGAGTAATAGAAAAAAATTCGTCCCAGGTTAGTATATTTTAGAAACATGCATAAAAACTCTTAATTTGTAAATTATTATAATACCATAAATGCATGTGTAAAATGTATTATTTTAATAACTATAAAGCCTTTTATTGCTAAGTGGAATGGGTGTGTTGGCATTGTTGCGTGTATTTTTTAGGACCGCGATGGTCAGGGAATTCTATCAATTGTGGTCAGTAAGTCAGGGAAGCTGATTTCAAATTTTTCTGTGGCAACCCTGGTTTACTTTTTCAAAGACTGGAGCTGTCCCCGTGGGGTTTATTGGTCTCTCAGTGGGAACAATAAAGGAAAATTTGTTTTTTTTTTATCGGACTTTAAAGACTTTCTTAAAAGGGTCACGCTAGAAAAGCACGCTCGCCTATCAGAAAGAAAACTCGAATCTGACTTGGAGTTTTCACGGCAAATAGTTTATGAATGTTCTGCATTTTTACTGTTTTTTTTTACTTACATTCAGCTTTTAAGACTCGGTTCCAACTGTCCTGTTGCTCCTTCATCGCATAGGACTTTTTTTTTTTTTTTTTTTAATTTTAATTACTTCGAATTTTATCGTCTAACTCGGAATTTTTTTTTTCCCTCTCTGCAAGAGCCCTCGCGTTTAATTCCTTATCTGCTGCTCTTCCGCTAAACAAAATAAAATAACAGTTGACGCCAGTTATACACTTAACACATTAGCGCCCGACTTTTTTCAGCACATTCACCAATTTATGTTGATGCCAGGTAAATTTCCGAAATTTGTCTGGCATAAAGAATGTAATTTCTAAATTATGAACAAGATAGTGAAAGATTCTGATATTACTCTATTATCGCTGAGTATTTTGTAGAAATCAGATTTATTTGAGAAATTAAAACAGGAAAATTAAAAAAAGAAAAAAAAGCTTAAATATTTTTGCGATTTACGAATTTCGCTACATTTCTAAATATAGATAGCTGGGGGTTAATGTGTTAATACTAAATAAGTAGAGTGGTAGTAGAGATCTACCACGAAAATCTCCATGAGTACTGCGCTGAGAGTGGCTACTATCAGTCCCGTCCCAGTGCAACCTATTTCAGAACGCTTAACCCATGATTTCGCTTCTTGGTCTGAACATTATGTATACGCACGCGCATAACTCGTTACCAAAAAGAGTCACGTTACGTGAGGATGTTAAGGACAAGAAATTTACTACGCAAAAAGAATTATTTTTTTTCCGCAGTAATTTACAAATGCGCTCAGATCTTTCACTACAGGTCAGGGTCGACCGATGGAAAGGACACGCTTCTGATGTTGGGGTCTGGCTGAGATCAAAGGATGCCGCCTTCCCAGCTTCTCTTGTTAGCTGTCTTGCGCCCCTGCCGCCCTCCCTTCCCTTCCCCTCTATCCCCGTTCTACTAACGGTGATGCGTAGACTTTTATGCACACTTCGATTATTTTATTTATTTATTTTTTTCTTTAGTTGCGATGATCTCGGTGAGACTTAAAGCGAATAAAAAATAAATTTATTGGCAAATAAATCATCTGCCCAAGGTTACTTTTGCCTTTCGCTATCATGAGGGGGGGAAGGGGGAATCAAAATAGTTTGAATTTTGTGTGAAGTTCGCTTTTACCAAATATTGCGCCATTTTTTTATTTTTTTTCTGGATTTAGAATATTACAGGAATTTTCCTGTCTACTAATTTGAGAAATAAGGTCATTGTGAGTTTTTGAGCGATTTTATGGGATCGATTGTCCTAGGATCGAGCAGTCCTAAATCTGATATTGGCGTTAACTAAATAATGCCGACTTCACGCTCACTCTAGAAATATTAGATTTTCTATTGTGAGAATAGGAGATGAGGGCCTTTAGGAGTGAGGAGAGGCTGAGCACCTTCCTAGAAATATCAGAAAAATCTATCAAATTATGCCAGACAAGTAAAAATTTTCAATTTATCTTTGTGCTTTGCCTGCTTAGAAATTCTCATGTTGTTGTTGCCTTTATAACAGAAATAAAGACTGGGAAAAATCTCTCTATGGTTTCCAAATTTTGCCGATTTTGACTTATTATACAGCATTTGCATTAAAAAAAACTGTGTTCGAGGCGTTGCAATATCGGGATATTTGCGACTTTGATGCATTTCCAAGAATATGAAAAATATGAATGCTCCACGTCTTTTCTGTTTGAGCAAATATCAATATTTCGAGAAACGTGATGTTTTTGTAGTCAATCGTCTGTAGATCGGAAATGTCGGCCGGATTTTTAGTCTTCTGCGTGAGCAGTAATTCTTAAATTTGATGTTTGCTTACTTTAATTGCGACTGGTGAAATATATTATTTTTAAAATGACTAAATGCTTTTACGAAAAATTTCCAATTAAGGTTGGAATCTTTGTTGTAGTCGTACTTTTTCTGACAATCTACATCACTAAATAAGCAATGTATTTTTCAGTTCATTAATGCAACTTGTTTTATTTAAATATATATCATTATTTTTAAAAGTTTGTAAACAATTTTTCGTATTTTAAAAGGATACTTAATGAGGGATTAATTTTCCTTGAATGGAAAAAGGAAGGTAGTAGTCTGTTATGCTCTATGTTGATTTTAATTCAGTACCATACGTTTATAAACAGTGGGTGAAAATGCATTTAGCTTGAAAACTTTATTTTCATTCTTCGAAAGGTTAGCTTCATAATTTTTTTTAAACTTTTGTTTTTTGAATCGGGGAGGGGGGGGATATAGCTCATTTAATATTTAATAAAGTAAAATAATAATCAGCGATTTGTCTTGTATGAATAAATGCATTTTCTTTTATAAAAATTGGTGATTTGTACGTCCTCTTTTAATTTTGATTAACTGTCTATATGATTTAATTACTGTTCAGCATCGGCTTTAATAATGTATAAAATCCATTAATGTATACTTGAGGAGTCATACCTTGAGCTCATTGTTTGATCTTCAAATCCTTTACGGTTTTTTAAACTTCCTTAGCCTTCTAATTCCCGCTGCGGCCCAGTCAGTTCCTGGAAGAAAAACTATTGCTGTTTATCATTGAAACTTATCTGCGGTTTCTAATAATTACTGTTTATGAGAATAGCATAGTAGCAATCCTGTTTGGTGGAACCAGTTCTTTGTATAAAGGAAGGTTCTACTTCGCCAAATGAAAAAAATATATATATGCTTTATTTTTATACGGATTTCAGCGCTAACTGTGTGACCCTGTCCGTCCTAGTCGTCGGCATAATGAACATATTTATAAAATAATGAAACTTTCTGTATTATTTTAATACCGAATATTTGAAATCCAGAAATAAGCAACCCGTAAATGTACGCATAAGGGTACCCATGATTTTCATACTATATCGTTACAGTTGCAGGGGTCGCGCTAATTTTTTTTAAAGTTTCGCCAATCCATTCGCCAAATTAGATTTTGCCGGACATCATTAAGAAATGCAATTGCCAATATTTTCGCCAAATCGTGTTTTCTTTCGCCAAACTAATTTTACTATTTCAATTTGCGACGTTGGCGATCGACAGCGCGACCCCTGCAGTTGTATAATATTACTATATATCGTCGTTGTCACATGGATATCTGCTATTTGCACTTTTTGGAGATTTCGACATTTAGACTATTATGACTAGTGTACGAACGAAATTTTCGTATAAAGACTTCTGTGTGACTCTAAGAAGCATTATACGGTGAACTGTTATCGCTGAAAAGAATATGCCACGTGAATCAGCCAGAATATTGTCAAATAATTACTGCTAATAAAAACTGGTAATAATAAACTTTTTGCACATAGCAGATATCGGTTTAACAACGAAGATATACTTTCCGTTTTTGTATAAAAAAATAACTCCAGTAGATACTAATGGTATTTTTAAACGGTGGATAATCTCCAGCATGGGAAATAAGACACTGAACATTGGTAGATGTCTGAAGTATGAAGGTCCAGGGATCTAGCCTACCGCGTGCCTCTTGATCTAACGATTTGGAGCTTAAGGCGGTTTTCTCCAAATGTAACGTGAATGCGCCCTATAACCCTTAAATCCACCCGCCCAAAGTGTTCCTCCCTCCCTTGCCAGATAGCCCTAGTATTCTTTCCCTTTAACTAAGAACATAATGAACAGCAGCAAAAAATAGCCTTAATAAAACTTTCCCGACACTCATGGACGATATCATCTACCGAATAGAATTAAATTGAAGGATATTTTGCGCCTTTCTATCATAAATTCTGCGAACAGCCCTTCTTCAATACCTTATGCAATATTTTAATCTAACTGCAGTACATTCGATTTAACTTCCTTCCTGAGCCATGCATTATTCCTGGTTGATAATTAATTATCCAGTCCGAGTTGAGAGAGCATTATTGAGTGATGACGTATTTGAAAATTTCACCGGCAAAATGCACGATGTTTTTGAACCGTTTGGCCGGATTTTTCGGTGTCATCTTTCCGTCAGTCCGAGACGCACACATACGTTACCGCAAGCAGCTGCACCGTGGCGGTGGTGTTAAAGAACTTAAGAAACGTTCGCCTCTGCTAAAGCCCCATTTACTGTAATTAGATCTAGTTCTCTCCAGAGCTCTTTCCCTCCGGAACGAATCCGACACTGGCAAACCACTTAAAGACAATCCGAACTGTTTCGAAAGGGACTGTGTAGTTGGTGCAGTTCGCGTATATCTTAAGGATGTTCCACACCAAGAGCGATTGTCGTGAAAGGACTTTTGAGCATCTTTAACCCTTTAATGCGCAGTGCTCCCGCTCTGGGAACACCAAACCCTGACGTTTTGACTGTTGCCAGTCACGAAGAACAGATTTGATTTCTATAAAAATAGTTGCGGGTGACATAGCTTCACGAGAATCCTTTACTTTTTAGCACGTCATTTCCTGTAAAAAAAATTGTCACGATTATTTTTAACAGCACTGACATCTGCTGAAAATGGAAGAATGCGAGAACAGCTGGATAGATTGCCCCATGCTGAAAAAAGGGCAGCCGTTGCCATCGCTCGACTTAACTACCAGCAAGTATGGCGGACGATCGAAACGTTCATCGCGTGCCCCAGATCTAGAGACCCTTTTTTGACTGTCGTCAAAAAAAGGTCTCTAGAAGGGTTGCGCCTCAATGGGTTAAAAACGAACCAATGATGTTTTGAACCCTTAAAATCAATTAGTAATAAGTCTTCACCCAATGCACTATGGACTAATACTAACAGTAAAGCTGTGTGTATTATGCAACTTGCTGAAAAAAATCATAAACACAAAAATCGTTTTCAAAAATGGTCCGACCTGCTTAGGGAAATATTGCAAAATTGGGAATCGTAAGCATTTTTTTCCTGAGTTAACTCCTGTAGGTTCATAACTTGTAACTTTTCACAGTACAACTTGTAAAATGAAATTCTAAATTTTTTACGAGTCTGTAGCACATTTTTTTTTTTTTAACTCTTCAAAATTTGCACGATTTTCAAGTTGAAAAGGCTTTAACGGTGTAGTTCGAAAAAATCATGTGATTTTGGTACATGAGTACAAATAAACTAATTATGCCAGGCACTTCAAAATTTTGAAACTGTCTTGTTACAAGCTGTACTACATATTGAAATAAACGATAAACCTGTATCAGTTTCAAAACTTTTAGAAAAAATTCTTAAAAATCGAAAATTTTCAAAAAACGTGTCACTCTTCGAAAAATCTTGCAGCTCAGATCCATGTTAAAGAATTTTTTTCTGGAAATTTCACAAAAGCCACAGTTTTTTCGCTTATTGCAGTGTGTAAAGCAGCTTATGAAGAACCATCTGGAATTTTTTGGAGACCATGGTGGTATTTGTGTACCAAGACTAAAAACAGTTCTTTTTTTTTTCCGACATAAACCCTTAAAGGATATCGCAACTGATGTCGCAAGAACTGTACTACAAATAAGCAGGGGGAAAAACTGTTCATTTTACTTATTGATTGTTATGGGAAATTTTATTTAACCACCCAACTGTGGAATATATTCCAAAGAAATGCATTAAAAATTAATTTTTTACTCTTTAATATTGTTTTTTATATAAAAATACGGTTAGAAAGTTATTTTGAAGCTCATACACAATGTAATCCTTATAACTGATAGCACCTGATTTTCCCTCTACTGAAATTTAAAAAGAAAAGAAAAAAAAGGATAAATCTAAGTGTATCGGGTCTACACAATTAAGACAGGCATTTTTTTTTTCCTGCTCGAAACCAATTCAGGTATCGCAACACTTGCCCATATGAGCTAGCTGCCCGTACTGGACTCTAGCGAACTAGCAAAATATTAAAATTCCGGGGAATCCGAAATTTTATTGAAATGACCTGTATACAATAAAATCTCGTTAGACCGAACTGTACTCTTATAAATATTTCGGATTAATGATTAAAATATTTCTGTTAAGATACCCACATAGTACTAAATAAGTCACCATGAAACACCACTTTAAACAAATTTTTCCCCCAGTGACTAATTTGTTGCTCATTCTCTGAAGATTCGTGTTATTGCATAAAAAATGCATTCGGTTTTGCGGTATTTTAAATAAATGTACCAGTAAATGTAGCGGTGTTTGGTAGTTGTTAAAGCTTTCACTTTTTGAACATCGTTTAAACATTCTTACAATTAAAAAAGAAAATAATTATAATCATGATCCATACAAAGTTCTAGCCTATAGACGACAATACTTTGAAGCCCATCTTTTGACTTTGTTCTAATCGAAAGAAAATAAAACTAAATAAAATATTTGAGGTTTATAGCAGTACTCATTCTGTGTAAATTAGTATGTGCATCAGTTAAATTGTACAGGTAACACAGAGAAGTTCAGACGCATATAGATTTACGTATTCAGAATTTTATTTACACTGAATTGGTGTGCACAAAACAGTTTTATCTAAAAATGTTTCATAATCAATGTGTTTGGAGTGATTAAATTTATTATTTAGAATTAAAAATTTATGTATTATCTAGTAAGTGCAACAAAAAAAAAAGTCTAAGTTGTCGGGGGATTTTATCTATGTGTCTGGATCTTTTAATAGCTAGGGCATTGGATAATAAAATTGATCAACCGGAAACATTTGGTGCCATCTGACAATTCGAGCATTATAAAGCAACAGCATATGTGCCATGCCATTAAGTTATTAGCACGTGCCCTTTTATTTTTTTTCTTTTCTCCCCCTTCCCTATGCGTTAAGAGGTTTCAGCTGCAGCTTTTGTTAAATGTTTCTGGTTTTAATGTTGCAGTATGAAGTGTCGATCTCAACGTCGCTGAAGTTTAACCTATTATTATTGGTCATAAAATAACCGAAATTCTTTTCACAACATGGCGCTTTTTCTTGCGATTTAACAATAGGCTATATACAATTAATACAAGGCTTTCTTAATTGTAGAATAGAATACACAGTATTTTTAGCAGGGACTCCTGGCGTTGATTCTTCAATTAACATATTTGATATATTGATAATAATTAATATATTCATTGTTTATTGTAGAATTATAGGCTATGAGAAATACGAGATTTCGTAGACAAGTGTGTACATTCTTATTTTAGGATTTGTAAAATCTCCAGAAATTTCGCCTCACTATGGCACAGTAGTCGCTGAAAATGGTAGACGGACGAAGTGTGAAGGTCCCGGGTTCGGATCCCATCGCTCGGCTGTCGGACTAACAGTCTGGAGTTTCGGTAGATTTTCTCCTGATGGAACGTGAATTCTTAGAAAGTCCTACCAAACTCTCCCCATCTTTGGCAGATCGGCCTAGCGTAGCGTTGCCATAATCTCGCAGAGACACTCCAGAAATTTCAGTGGTCGTGACTTTTTTTTTTCGTATGAGCCAAGATTGGAACTTCCGCAAGTAACAAGGCTTATAAAATACCAACATTTGCACGCCTTTTCGAAAAATCGATTTTAGCGTATTTATTGTTTGAAAATCTACTGCGGAATCATTTTTAGATGTTCAAAAATCTGCGAGCGTTTAGATATATCCTAACAGAAACATATCCGATAATTGCCTATCTGAAAACACAAGAATATTCATATCTTTTGCTAGCCTTGGATTGATCGTGTTTTACTTTTGTCAGAAAAATACGAATGCATCCTTTTATTTTGTTTGTTACGAATAGGTTTAGTCAAATGACTTGTCGATTGTAAAAGCCTATCTTTTGTGGGTGTGAAATCATCCCTGTACAGTCTAAAGCGCCGCACAGAGGTGACAGATACCGGGACGAGTCAAGGATCTCATTAAAGTACTTGCTTGAATTCTAAATTTATTTATTAATTATATTTATGTTCTTACTATCTTCTCTAATTTGTTCTTCACAATTGTACAAATATAAAGTGCGTATAAATAAATAAATTATAGGTAAAACACGCATATCAACCTGCAAAAATGACTTGCCCTACAAATTAATTTCATTAACAATACTGACTATTAGAGCAAAAACAGTGGATCATACACGTGGTAAAAACCAAATACACCAGGAGCCATATATAAAAGCCAACAGTATACCACAGATATTGTATAACGAGGTTGCCGTGAAAAATTTACAATTTTCTTAAAGGTGCCTGAACTTGTATAAGTTTCGGGAACCCTGCTTTGGGTATTTGATTTTCATTCATCTATCCGTGTTGTCTCCTCTAATAAATATGTACGGATTATCACAAAACATGAATTACGCCAACAGCGTAAACAAGAAAGATAAGGAGTTGAAATCCCCAACCCCCTTGAGAGGTAGCTACATTAAAGTTTTTTTTTTTATGTCGTTTTTTAAGGACAAACAAGATAAAGGAAACACCCACCTTGAAGAAATTCTTCGTAAGCCACTGTATTACGCCTTGGATTTTTATTGAAAATACTATATGTAGCATTTATGATTTTTTTTTTTTTTTTTTTTGAAATCGAAAAAAAGCTCACTACAATTATGTTTATTTTAATGTTTCAAACAAAATCGGTACACGTTATGGAAGCTATCCGCTAGCTTTCGGAAATGTTTGGCCAGTGCATGGAAGCGGCGCTTAGTGTAAAAGGGGAATCTCCGCTTAGTAATAAGTAAAGACACATAAAACACAACAAAAATGTCTTGGAAACTGTTTGATAATAGACAGTTGACATGATACTGAAAACGATTGTGCTGGTTTTGCTGCAACGCTTTTTTTTAGCTTTGCTCCTTCGCATTCTCGAACTAGACTTGGTTTCTCTTGCAATATTCAGCCCCGAAATTTCAACCTTCTTTCGCCGGAGCCGTTCCTCCTATGTACACCATCCCTCATCCCTCTTGCAGTCGTCTCTCCTTCTCCACTCAATCCTAGGGTGTGTCAATCTTCCCTTGCGTGAGCCTGGATCATCGCGCGGGAATCTGATATCTTTTGGGATGGGTCCCGATTACGGGCACACATAACACACAGATAAGACTTCCAGCTTTTCTCGAGTGGAGTTTAGAGGAAGAGATAACTCCTTTTTTTTTTTTCTTTTCCTGGAATACAGGCGGTGTCTTGACATTTTGAATTATTCGAAACGTTTTAGGAAAGGTTTAAAGAGTGGAGGAGATGCGTTGTAGTTTCCGATCGCGAAAGAAGAAGCTCTGAATACTTAATTTTCGTCCGTGGATGATGATAGCTGACGGCCTAATTGTCGTACTATCGATTAAGTTGGCGAATCGAAGACAAGCATGACCCAGTCGTCTTGTCTATAAAATACTGACGTTTGAAATTTTTCGTTCTTGTGCAAGTTTTCTACAGACTGATTCTACAGCAATGACTCCCTTTCTCGTAATTTTTCCAGGATGGTAGACTAACTCGATCAGGGGTGGTGGCCAAACTTTTGCATATAATGCGCCTTTTTTTTTCCCCCCGTGGATGAGTGCAGAGGTGCCATACGGCTGAAGGGCCTTTTTCACTTCCTTACGTTCGCGGGTGGAGTTGGAAAAATATGAATGCGGCTTTAAATTTAGGGAAGGAAAAGTAATAAAATGTAAACATAAAATTGAAGTGACAGTGAAGTTTTTTAAATTGTTGCCCTTACAGCTTAATATATCAGAATTCTATGTATTGTGTTTAAGCCAAACCTGCACGAGGATTAGCTGCGTAGGATGAATTGCTCTGGGCGGAGGACTTTCTCAGGGGCTCGCGTTGCATCTGGGGTAAACCGTCCTAAACTCCAGACCGTAAGATCGATAGCCGCGCGATAAGCCAGAACCCCGGACCTTCACACTTCAGCCATCTGCCTTATTCATGTATGAGAATTATTTTGTTTGAATAAAAATAAATGCTACGTCACCCGTTTTTGATGCAGGATCATAAATATCAGTCGATCATAAATTTTCGGTAATGCAAAGGATAATTTAAATAAAAATCCTCATTAACTCTTTTTAGCCCAACCCATGTTCTTTCTTCACAACACGCGACGCAAAACATCTCAGAATTTGAATCTTTTCCTAGAAAATTCTAAGTCGCCTTCGCTAATTGAATTTTCGCACCTTTCCGAAGTTGGGTGTCAAGAAAAATGGAATCGGAAATTCAATTTCGCTTTCTTTCAAAAGTGGTGTTATTCAGTAAAGATTAATCTGAGGTTCATTTCTCTTGGCGTCGCCTTTGTAGAAATTTCAGTTTTCTTTCTTTCTTCGGAATTCCATTTCGTTTGTGTGATGATTGTATTTATTCTAAGTATTTTAGAAAAAGTAGTTGAAAGATTTTGGAACAAAGACGGATGAGAAGAAGAGATGGAAGTAGCCCCATTAGTTGTCAGAAGCATATTTTGCCTGTTAACCCTTTGAGGCGCAACCCTTTCCGAATCCTGAAAAAAGGGCAGCCATTGCCATCGCTCGACTTAACTACCAGCAATGTTGCGAACGATCGAAACATTCATCGCGTGCCACAGATCTAGAGACCCTTTTTTGACGACAGCTGGCTGCGCGCGCAGTCAGCAGTATAAGTCAGGGAAAGTATACGTTACATAATGTCAGGGACAGTATAAGCAGGGAAAAATAGTCATTAACAGTTGAACAGAATGAGTAATGCGACGGTTGACTAAAAAATGAGGTTACAATACCTGCTGTGGGACGTGTACATTTTATGTCATACGACCAACAAAGGCAACTGGTAGTATATTCAGGGCCTTATTATCGCATGGGCAATTCGGGCATTTGCCCGAGGCCCCCCAAATTGTTCATAACAAATTCCTCTTCTAATACTTTGAATTTTTTTTCGGAAAACATTTGTTCTTAGGGATTTGGGTGGAATTTTAAGTTAATTTTAAAATTGTGAAGTTTTTTCTTTGTTTACTAAAATACTGCAGCTTTTTCACCTTTCAACATTTGCGCCTCATATTTATAAAAACTTACTTATCATTTATGGACATTTGAATGCATTATGACTTCATGACTTATCTGGTATATAATATCTGGCTATTAATTTTTTAATTATGCTTAGTATAGATTTCATTGTTGTGAAAATTTTGTAAATTTAGTTTTCAGTGATTAAAGTTTATTATATAGCAGTAACGTGGGTTTGCAAGACCACTTGTGTTGTACAATAAAGATCAAAATGACATTTTAATGTATGTAGCATGCCCATTCTTGAAATCTTGTGACATTTTTGTGTAATTGGACCAGACGAACAAAAGCTAAAGCGAGCGAAAGGTGGAGAAGAAACTTTCCACTCTAAGAAAGAATAATCCTACTTTGTCTACTGAACATATATTTCTTTACCTACTTAATATATTATGTTTTATAAGTAGATTAGTTTCTCTATAACGTACTGACTATTCTCTATAACGTATTGACTTCTCTATAACGTACTGTTCAATTTCGCTTTCTTTCAAAAGTGGTGTTATTCAGTAAAGATTAATCTGAGGTCCATTTCTCTTGGCGTCGCCTTTGTAGAAATTTCAGTTTTCTTTCTTTTCTTAATTCCATTTCGTTTGTGCGATGTATTTATTCTAAGTATTTTAGAAAAAAGTAGTTGAAAGATTTTGGAACAAAGACGGATGAGAAGGGGAGATGGAAGTAGCACCATTAGTTGTCAGAAGCATATTTTGCCTGTTAACCCTTTGAGGCACAAACCTTTCCCAATCCCGAAAAAAGGGCAGCCGTTGCCATCGCTCGAGTTAACTATCAGCAAGATGGCGGACGATCGAAACCTTCATTGTTTGCCACAGATCTAGAGACCCTTTTTTTGACGCAGCTGGCTGCACGGCGCAGCCAGCTGTCGTCAAAAAAGGGTCTACGTGGTCTAAAGGGTCTAAAGGGGACTACTTTTGGGTCATAAATTATTAAAATTAAGTATGTAAGTTTTCGTGAAAAAGAAAATGCATATGTGAATCGCTCGTTCGCCATTTTTAAGTATTTTCATTATTTTTAATATGCCTCTATTATTTACGCTATTTTCAATAACATTTTTAAATTCATTGTTATGACAATTTCATTCGCCATATAAATCATTATATCATATTTTCATTACTTATAACTAGGTAGTTCACTGGTATGTATTCTTGCCATATAATGATTTTTCTAACTTAAGCTATGTAAAAGTACACAAGAAAATAATAATAAAAAATTGAATTATCACAACTCATTAGAAGTTTATCATCAAGTTGGTCCCTTATTCATCCTTTTCCCTTTATCTCCAAAATTAATCGTTATTCTAAATAATTACTCATGTTTGCAGAATCATTCTACCTCTGTATTGGCTTTACTTTAAACCAAATTAAAAATATAAATAAATAACAACCCATCCAGAAAAAGAAGGGGGTACAGCATTAATCAATTATGCTACTTTCTGATAACCTTTCGAGTTCATATTCCGCATTAGCGTACATTTTTCCCATTTTAAAACTTAATGAAAACTGACTTCTCTCCCCATCCGCCGTACATGACAAATGGATGAGACGAATGAAAAATGTTCCACTACCTATAACTTTTAATCTGATTTATACTTTCCCTAACTTTAAACCTCGGTTTTGACAGTTTTTGATAAATGTCTCTGACTGGCTTGGAGCTACAATCGTATTTTCCGCCTTTCCTCCTCCATCCCATCCCCCCTCACCTTTTTATTGTATCTGTTTATTGAAATAAAATTTTAATGTAGCAGTTTTTTTTTTTCAAAAGGAGAAAGCTTTTTTTCCTTTTTTTTTCTTTAATCAATTCTTTGTCTGTTTTTTTATTGCAGTTACGCCTCGACTTGTGTGCCATTCGAATGATTTCTATAATCGATTACTACTGTTCGAAAAGAATCGATAATCGATTAATCGAATAGTGAATTTTAGCTAATTTCACTATTCGAATAGTATTAGGAATTTCGAATGCTATGTGGAGCGTTCGAATGGGTTTTTCAAAATCGATTCCCTACGTCTACATATGTCCAAGTTTATGGAATGTTGTACTAGGATTTAAAAAAGTAAAGTTCATTTATTCTGATGATTATAATGATTATGCTATTTTATCTCTCGCCCCCTTTATTGAAAATTGTCCGAAAAATGTGTCCCGAAAAAGCGATATAAAATTGGGACATAATTTTACATATATTTAAATACTATTAGTTCACAACAACTTTAATCTATTGTTTCAATATTTTCTAAGCTGTAGAATATGCATCACATGTATTTTTCTATAAATAGGTTACAATCATAAAAATTTCAACATAGGGTTACCAGGCGAAATACACGAAAGATGAGAGATAAAATGAGTCAATTAATATCGTTTTAATATGGTAATAATGAAACTAAAAAATTGGGGGGGGGTCTCCCCCTGACGAGGCTCGAACAGCCGAGTTTTCTTTTCTTTTCTTTTTTTTTTTTTTCCATGTATATTTATCTCTTTCTCGTTTTACTAAAATTGCCTTATATATATGTTAACATGGGCTAAAATGAGCTTGTGAGAGCTTGAAAAACTTGAGAGAAGGGGGGGAGGGGGGTAATTCTTTTTCCAGTGACAGGTAGTGCTACAATGCAATTTTTTTATTACTTTTCTTAACACTTTAACGCGCAGTGTTCCCGCTCTGGGAACACCAAACTCTGACGTTTTGACTGTTGCCAGTCACGAAGAATAGATTTGATTTCTATAAAAATAGTTGCAGGTGACATAGCTCCACGAGGATGCTTTACTTTTTAGCACGTCATTTCCCGTAAAAAATGGTCACGATTATTTTTAACAGCACCGACATCTGCTGAAAAATGAACAGCTGAATGCTCTAAATGCGAGAACAGCTGGATAGATTGCCCAATGCTCGCACAGCCAGCTGTCGTCAAAAAAGGGTGTCTAGATCTGTGGCACGCGATGAACGTTTCGATCGTCCGCCATCTTGCTGGTAGTTAAGTCGATCGATGGCAACGGCTGCCCTTTTTTCAGCATTGGGAAAGGGTTGCACCTCAAAGGGTTAAAGATCTACCTCGGATTAAGCGAAGCTCGGATTAGCCGGACTCGACTGTAATGGCAGTCTCCAATGGAAGAGCAAGAGTGGGGTGTTGATTAATTTAACATTCTAGCTTCAGGTGTTAACATTCAGTTACAATTCGCGAAGAATCTCGTGCCACTATTCTTATGAACCGAGGTAGTTTTGAACGAACATGCCTCCCTGGTTTTGAAAGATTTGGAATTAGAGTCAAGGTGCTTTTAAGTGCAAAAAATCAAGGAAACCTAACCCTGAAGGTCAGAAAAACAGTTTCGAAAATAGGAAGTAATTGTTAGATATTGAAAAATTTACATCGTATTAGGATATGCATTTAGGAAATGTAAAACTGGTTATCTTCACATTATCATAGCTTTTCAGTATTATAATATCTTTTTTAATGTTTTATTGTAATACAGATTTATCCTTTTGTATCATAGAAAAATTATTGAATATATGCAGCAAAGTCTTTTGGATTTTACAATCTTGTTTTCAGAAGGTCATACTAAATTTACTCAGATGTATTAAATGATTTTAATTGTATTCTTCTATTAAATCAATTCTTCATCGCTCTTACTTTTTTAGAAGTTTTCATTGCTTTTACTTTTTGCATTAGCGTGGGGGTTTTCCCCTCCTCCCTATTTCCTCATTTTTTGTGTGTATTTTTCTCATTTGCTCTTTCATGTCATACTTATTTGTTCCTGTTTTTCAATATCACTTTGCTCTTAGTGGTCCGAAGCAGGATTGTTCTAGTAGTTGCATAAAGCTAGCTAGGTTGCCGATGATTTATTGAACAATACAGTGGAACAGGGATCAAAAGGTTTTCTGGAGCGAATATATGTATGCTATAGAAGACAATGTCTCCCAACGTTGTCTTCTGTAGCTTGTAGATTTAATTATTTTCAAACGGTCTTACTCTTAAAGATCCAAATACAGTCCATGTGCATACCGGCATCCTTTGCGCAAAATAGTCTTAAATAATCTCTTTTGTAAAATGAGTGGTGTTGGAGAGAATGGTGAATTAGGTTATTTATAATTAATTTTTGCCGTATTCTGAAGAGCAGCTCCAATTTAGAGACGCAGTGTGCGTTTAAATCAATGAGAAAAAAATACGAAATTTCTATCAAATTTAAATTCAAATTAAACATGGATGTACGTGTAACACTACGCTAAACTTTTTATGTTTAATAAATTTTCATTCTAGATATCATGCATTTTAGTCGTTACATAGGAATAGAAAGTGGCAAAGAGCTTTTGCGATGCGAAGTGCCGAATTTCCATAAATATTGCAATTATTTTTACCTCTCATTTTCTGCAAAATTGTGTACCTCCTCATATTGGGGCTTTTGGAATAGCATCCAAGCTGAAAAAACTTGTTTTTTTTTTTTTTTTCTTTCCCCAATTGTACTTTTTCAAGTTAATTTCTTTCCAAGAGAAGATTCCAAAATGCAGTTATAATCATCGATGAAAATTTATTTCTTCGGCGAAACCTAAATTAAAATATCAAATTGCCCGAAGGCATTTTATTTTTGCGATTCGCTATTCGCTGTTGCCATTTCAGTTCTGTTAATGCCTCTAATATATTCCACCTTGGGTGGATGTGTGAGGGGGGGGGGATTGCAGCTGTAGCTAATTCGTTTCGTTTATTTCACCCAAAAAGAGATTAGATTTTTTTTCTGCTATTAGTGAGTACCCCCACCCCACCCCCCCCCCTCGCGCTTTTCTTTCATATTCGATGCACAAGTTTTGAATGTTATTCTCTCAACTAGAAGTCAAAGCCAGTTGTGGAGGCAATTACTAAGGGCTCTAGAGAAAATATTTCAAGAATATAACACTCAAAACATTTTATCTTCGTCCATCTACACTAAATTTAGAAAAATGGGATGAGAATGCTTGCCTCTCCAAGGGTAAAATACATTTCGGACTATATCCGTACATTATTAATGAACACAATAAAATGTTTGCCTACTTATTGTGTTTGTTGATGGTCTGTAAATATATTTTTTAAGTAATGGTACTTTTTCATATTGAGCTTTCTTTTATTTATTTAATTACAATAGAAGTTGTAGTTGTTAACATTTGGAATAGTAATTAAAAAAAAAAAAAGTTTCGACAGTTCTGTATTTGATACATTGTTGTCGTCATTGTTTTGATATGTGCGAGCTGTTTACATGCGCACAGAAAAAAATGTTTTGTTGAATTGAACAAAGTTTTGTTGATTCCACAAAAAATTTAGTTGGCGCTATTTCAACCGAATAATTTTGTTGGTTTTATAAAACTTTTGTTAAATTGACAATGTATTTCGTTGAACCAACCAAAAATATTTTTTCGAAATAAAGCCAAGCAAAATTTGGTTGAATCAATAAACCATTTTTTTCTTTTTCAGTGCTTTTTTCCGGTGTAAATACATGTTTTTAATGTGTTGCATGTTTAATATTGAAACTCAATCTCAATTTCTTTCTTTTCTTAGGTGGGACCCACCCCCGAATGCAGCCGAGCTTTAATGAAGATGAGCTACTGCCCGCACTGCAGTGGACTGCCAGACACCAGGCCATGCTCCAACTACTGTCTGAATGTAATGCGTGGATGCCTAGCCTACCACGCAGAGTTGCAGCAGGAATGGAACAATTATATCAGTAAGTACTGTCGTCCTTGATAAAGAAAACCAAATAACTCTGAAAGAAACGCTCCTTCCTATACGTACTTTATATTTTATTGATTTATGAGCTTTTGAAATGTATAATCATGTAGTAGTGTGTAACATCTTTATATGCGGGACAACTCTAAATCATGGTTGGCGAAGAACAAAGTGCTGACAGTGAATTAAAGTCTAATTTATGCTAAATATCTTTTATTTATTCCTGTTCAATAATTTAGGAGTTAGTTTTCAAAATTGTTATTATTATTATTTAAGAAATTGGTTATTGTTCTTAAGTTTTTTACTATTTGCATAACGAGTTTCATTTTCAATACAAAAGTTTTCGAAAATTTTTCTCTTTATTACTTTCAATTATTGAAAAGCACTGTCACTATTTTTACAGCTTAAGATCACTTCAATCGCTGAAGAAATTAAATGTTTTCTCTGTTATTGTTATATTCATGGATTGTTATACGAACTATCGGATTCCAAAAAAAAAAAAAAAGCGTTAAATGGAGATATAACTTTATGACCTGGGTTCTTTAACATTACAAGTATAGGAAAATATTTTGGATTAATAAAAAGTAACGTTATATACGGGAAAACGTTAAATACAGGTAACGTTAAATCGAGGTTTCACTGTATATCATTTTAAAAGCTAAAAAATGGCATACGGTAGAAACAAGTGTCAAAGGGAACAATTTCCTTGGTTTTGCGAACCGCTCGTAGTGGCGGACACAAATTTTTCAGGTGAGGACCTGATTTTTAAGGTCATCTAAGAACTGTTAAACAAAGTGTTACGCTAAAACAATGTAATTTTTTTGTTTGGGATAAATTGATGGAAAAAGAGCTTTTTTTGATACAGCCGGCGGTGTCAAAAAATGCCCTTCAGCTCTTTGGTACGCGATGGGCGATTCGATCGACTGCCCTATTGCTGGTAGTTATATAGTGATGGCAACGGCTGCACTTTTTCAGCATTGTACAATCTATCTATTGTTTCGTAATAGATGCCGGTACTGTTAAAAGTAATTCTGACAGCCATTTGGCTAATAATGGATTATTTTTACGGGCAATTGTGGTCTACTTAGAAAAGAATTCTCATGTAACTATGTCCTCCTCAAGTATTTTACTGAACTCAAATTTATTCTTCGTGAATCACAGTCAAAACGTCTGATCTGTGTCCTCACGGCGAGAACATCGCTCCTTTTAAGGGGTTAAAATGAACAATTCTAAATTAATTCTTCCACCAACCACCTCTACACTGGTTAAATCTATATGACGGCAGGAAATGACGATGACGCGCCTGTTTTCTTAGGTGTTCCTTTAATTTCGTACTTTTCCAAGAATAATGATAGTAATCATCATGATCCACATTTTTCTTTTTAAATCGTCTGTCTGTCTTTGATGGGGGGATTTACATCTGATGTTCTATTTCGGGAACTGTGAAAAGATAAATTTTTACGGCGCCACCCAACTCCGAGAATTCTGAAAAGCAAGGGCCACGAAAGAAGAAAAAATCCCATCTCGATAATAACTTAATACTCCTGGAGATAAACACGCTAGGAAGCGGCGGCTTCATTCACAGCTCTTAGATTTTAATTCGCGTTGTTTGTTTGGATTGTTTTATTTCGTTTGGCTTTTGCGTCAGACTGGCTTGATCGAATGTGTTTTTTTTTTTTTTTTTCTTTTACACATGTCGGTATTAATGCTAGAAACACTTTCAAAAGTGTTTTCATGTAATTGAATTTCTTGATTCTGTATTGCATCATGGAAGATCGTTATTATTTTCCCCGAATCTCCAGGGAAGAAACGAAATATTGTGAAATACAGAGGTGTCTGGTGGTGTTAAAAAAAATTTGAAGTGGACGTATTCTGTGCTTAATCTGTTACATGTAGTAATAACCCTTTTTTTTCGTTTCTGCGAAAAAATTAAATTTCTTGGTTATTTTAAAAGATTATTTAAATTTTAATCGCTTAAATGTAATGATGCGCACAAAATTATTATTCAACTCAGTGTCGACACCTTGACCCTTTGAGGCGCAACCCTTTCCGAATGCGGAAAAAAGGACAGCCGTTGCCATCGCTCGACTTTACTACAGCTGGCTGTGCGGCACAGCCAGCTGTCGTAAAAAAAAGGGGGCTCTAGATCTGTGGCACGCGATGAACGTTTCGATCGCCCGCCATCTTGTTGGTAGTTAAGTAGAGCGATGGCAACGGCTGCCCTTTCTTCAGCATTGGACAATCCATCCATCTCTTCTATCATTCTTCCATTTTTCAGAGCAGATGTCTCAGTGCTATGAAAAATAATCGTGACCAATTTTAAAGTAAACCAAGTAAAGGATTCCACCAAAGGTTTAAACCAAGTAAAGGATTCTCGAGGAGCCATATCACCCCTCAACTATTTTTATAGAAATCAAATCTATTCTTCGTGACTGGCAACAGTCAAAACGTCAGAGTTGTGTGTTCCCAGAGCGGGAACACTGCGCGTTAAGGGGTTAATAAATTTGTAGTGGACGTATTCTGTGCTTAATCTGTTACATGTAGTAATAACCTTTTTTTTTTTTCGTTTCTGTGAAAAAATCGAATTTCTTAGTTATTTAAATTTTAATCATTTAAATGTAATGATGCGCATAAAATTATTATTCAACTTAGTGTCATCTTAAGATGCGTTAACGGAGTACTAACCTTTTAACACTGCGCTCCCTCAACGAAGGATAACTCACGATGCTTCCCCCGTATTCCTCTGCATACAGGGGCGTAGCCAAGGGGGGGGGGGGTTAGGGGGATCATAATCCCCCATAAGGAATTTTTTGCCATACAAAATCTATATTCTTCACTAAATTATCACACACATATACATATACATGAGTTCTAGCAGTCATAACCCACCCCCATGAAAAATTTCTGGCTACGCCCCTGTCTGCATACATACAGTTTTTTTATTCTTCAACAATGATTTATTTTACTTATCAAATGCCTGTCATTTGGCCGCTAGGCCATTAAACCACTGGCTCTCCAATATTTCTGAACTTGAGTAGGAAAAGAAGATAGTGCAGGGCATTCCTCCACGGTTAAAGAAGTCATGTCCTGGCCAGTCACACAAAGAGAAAATACAGGACAGTCAGCAGTGTTAAAACTAAAAAGATGGCAGTCAGGGACTGGCTGTGGTTTAGAGAAGAGACAACGTTCCAAGATTTGCCACTTGAAAGATGCAAAGTTGTTTCATGAAGAAAGCACTTGGAAATCCTAGCAATTTCCAATTTACCTAAATGGAATCCCAAGCTCGCAGAAGGTTTCAGAGGAATCAATATCCCTTCTTAGCAAGGTTTCTTCAATAATGAACATCTAGTCGCCTTTTCTACAAAATAATGTTATCGGTAAATTTAAAATAAACATTTTAAGCGAAAATAGATATATTTTGAAGTAAAAATAAGAATAAGTTGATTTTTTAAAACATGCATTATCACTTGCTCTTTGCTTGTTTCCTACGCACCTTTCCCCCCTGCAAACACTCTGCGCCTTTAAGCACTATTAAGCGGAAATAAAGCATAAACGGAAACATTCTTGTCGTATTACCTTATAGTAAACCTTGATTCAGTAGCCAATTTGGCGGTGAAAATCTTTTTGTTCCAACCGATTTCATTCAAAAAACAAGTTTTGCCGTGATATTTTTCTTCAATATGTTACTTTGTTATTTTCTATTGATAAAATGATACATAATATGGAACAAACTTTGCAGACAACTAAGAGGTTCTCACTTTAAGTTGTGCGCTTTATGAGATAGGTGCATCTAATTGAATGTTCTATTTTTCATGACTGGAAATGAAAACCTATAAGAGATCGTGCCAATAATTATTGCATAACAGCATTATGTCTTGATAATGTTATTATCTTCCTTGCAAGTATAATTTATCGAATTCCTGGTCCGGCGTTTTTTCCCCTTTTGCGATTTCCGCCATCTTTTGATGATGATTAATACGTCTGAAGTGTGATATTTTAATCCTTTCTGTCACTAGAAGATGGAAGAACTTACTTGACGGATGTTTGGAATGCGCGTCTGATTGTCTCTTGACCCTGGGTCAAGATGTCGAGAGATTCGTTGAACTGAAGTTTTAAATCCATCATCAAGCCTTCGTTGATTACACTGTTTGCTCTGTATGTCTTCGTAACCAGCGTTTTTACGACTGTGTTTATACTCTCTGCGTGTCAGTTTAATTCGCGCAAAAGGAGTTTATTTTTCTGTGACCACGTGCCCTGCTGACGACGATTATCTGAATATTTGCGCAACGTATTTTTCTTTTCTTTTCTTTTTTTTTTTTCTTTTTTTTTTCATGTATTAGATCCCTCCTCTCCCATATTCTAAGAATTAAGTATTACAAACATACTAGGCTTTCTTTTATTTTTCTTTGCTAGTTTAATTGTATGGATGCGTTGAAATTTAATATCTTCAAATATGTTTAGACCATACAGAAGGGCCAAAGAGATTGTAGAGTAAATATAAATCCAAGAGATGTGCGTTTTTATTAAATTTAATGCACGACTCAGACGTACTCTACACCACATATACATACATACACCTCCGGCCTGCGGGCCGGATGTGGCCCCAACGGCTTTTGATCCGGCCTACGGAGCATGTCAAAACCATAAAGAAGGGCCAAAGAGATTGTAGAGTAAACATAAATCCAAGAGATGTGTGTTTTTATTAAATTTAATGCACGACTCAGACGTACTCTACACCACATATACATACATACACCTCCGGCCTGCGGGCCGGATGTGGCCCCAACGGCTTTTGATCCGGCCTACGGAACATGTCAAAACCCCATATAAAACATTCGACCTCAGATATAAATCCCAATTATACGGTCCGCGATTTCTCTAACATCTTGATGTTTGGCCCTCGATATCGTTAACATCCTTAAGTTTGGCCCACAACTTTTCAAAGGCTGTCATACCACCTGCTTTACACTTTCGAACTTAATTGTTAAGTTCGACTTCCGAGCTTGCTTGGGTGATCTCTCTGTTCGTCCATGCTGTGTCAACTACTGTATATTTGAATTGACACAAACATAAATATTCCATTGACGTTTACCAAAACATATTCAAAACGGAAAGAGATGTGCGTAGCAGTTATAGCTGTTACAGAAGATAAGAAATTTCCAGTGGCATAATAGAAATTTTTGAGACTATCCACAAAAATTTTCTGTGAAACCATTTGAGAGATACAGTGAATCCCCTAAAATTGTGGAGGCCATCTCGCACCATTTATTAGGAGTCTGCATCCTGAGATTATCCCATTATTTTAATGATTATATAATACACCACTGGGAAAACTTTTTTATATTAGTCTATGGGTGACATTTGAAATGAAACTTAGCGATGTTCTATTTTGTTTAAAGAGAAATTAATACATGTTGAGGTTTGTACTATCACGTATCCCGTGAAGAAAATGTCTAGTATATAACTCCTTTATCACAAGTACAGATGAGAACTGATGTACTTCACCTACTATACTGTTCCTACGGGCCGAACACAAAGCTCGGTCTCAAAATCAATTTATGGAAGAAATAAACTTTAAAATTTTGCTGGAACCCTTGAAAATGAGATTTTTCTTCTAACAGCCCTTATAAAAAAATCTGTAGTTTCATTATATCTGCAGACCTCGGATGTCGCTCCACTTAAAATATTCTTTTCAACCAGTTTTTGAAACTCGGCTTAACATAACAGAAATCGGAGCTGAAGAACATTAATGAAACAAATTAATGAAATACTCAGTGTTAAAATAATGATTATCATTTTGTAGCCACCAGCAATAGATAATATTTTTAAAGAAATTAAATAAAATATTTTTTAAGATTGCGTATTATATTCTATAGCTTATTCTTTTTTTTTCTTCTAAACCTAATTGTTTTCCGTCTAACGTCTTGCAAGAAAACTTATTTACACAGAGAATTTTAAAGGTCCATATCAGCCTCAATATTTAAATGTAAATAGAATGTATATATTTTTGATTTAGGATATTAAATTAAAAATGCAATATTTATGAAAGAATTCAAAATTACTAGGTGTTTTTAACGATTTACTAAAATTGTAGTTGTAAGTTTGTTTTACAATTATTAAGGCATATTTCAAAAATAACTGAACAATTTACCAGCGTTTTTCGGATAGCGTTTAAAACCCCTAAAGACCCCTTAATTTTATCTCAATAGATTGGCAATCCTGTATAATTTATGTGTCGGAACTGAAGAGAATGTTCGCTGTGTTAAATAAAATGACGGAAGTACGTTTACTATTTAGACTGGTCGAACTCCTACACAGGGGCACAGTGAGCAAGCAATCTCTGTAAATTAATATGGCAGTTGATGGCAATTCCTTTGTTTTAGAAGAAAAAAGATAACTATTAATATTTTTTAGTGGTGTTTACAACTGCAGGATTTGTGTGGTAATTGACTAGTTTAGTACTGTCCGTCTCGTCCCGTGTCGTATCCATCCATGCTCCGTATAATGTATACAGGGTGTCCCCAGAAAAGTGGCTAGCACACTTTAACTTTTTATCTATTAGAGATTGGTGTAAGGTAGGAAAAGGGACTGTTAAAAAAAAAATGTCTTGTGAATTTTCAGAAAGTTACTTTTTGCAGATTTGTATGCGACCCCTGTCAAAAAAATACATAATTAGTAAAATGTGCTCCATACGTTTAATGAGACTATGTACGAGATTGAGAATTTAAAAAAAAACACTGCTGAGAATTATGTTCTTAAAACTGTCAGAGATCTGAAGATAAATATATACTGACGTAAACCACTTTCACTTGGCTCTTGAAAGGGAAAAAAATCTCGCCGGATTTTACTTACTGGGAATTTTTTGTACAGGGGTTGTATACAAATTTAAAATGCGGGACTTGTATATATAAAAAATTTAGTGGATTTTTTCTTAACATTCGTTTTTTCCTACATTATTTTGAACAATTTTCCAATTTATATTGCCCATTTATCTCTGTGAAGAATTAAAAGCGTGTTACCACTTTTTGAGGACACCTAGTATATGGCATTCATACTGCAAAATGCTTAATGATTAATAAACATAGTATGATTTTTGTCTTTCCGATAAAATTATTGTACGGTAGTTCGATATTCATTTTGAAGAAGAAAGGGTGAGAAAACCGGAGGTGTTAAAATCACATGTCTGTCGTGGTATCGGTTCTCTGATCCATTTCTCTTCTAATATAAATGTGTTTTTCTTTACCTAGATGCTATGATGATGCTCGCTTCCCGCCTTGAAACCTCTTTCAATATTGAATCTGTGGTGGATCCTATCGACATCAAAATTTCCGACGCCATCATGAACTTCCAAGAAAATGGTCAAGTTGTGTCCCAAGAGGTAATATCCTGATTCAATATTTATTTGCCTCTTTTCCTTTCAATCATTTTCCATTAACATTTTCCAATTAGTTAGGATCAGTATTTAGATTTGGCTTTAGTGATTAGTTCAAGTTGTACTTTGAACTATTTAAAAAATAAATTAAATAGAATATAAAAATCGAAAGTTTTATGTAAAATCAGCCTGGGTTTTTATGTAAGTATCACTGTTAAAATATAAACTGAAAAACGAAGATTGTTATAAACATGTTGAAATACATTAAAATTTATGAAACAAAAGTGGTTTTTTTTTTAAATCTTGTGTGAACACTTATAATTCGTTTTACAAGAGAACACTTTAAAACCCTTGTGGTAAATTTAGATTCTATAATACCTATAGAAGCAAAAATACTATTCTTATTTACTAGCAAGTTCTTTTATGTGTTGTGCATTTTTATTGCATTATAATTTTGTGATTTAAAAAAAAGTGCAAATTGTTTATAATTCTTAGGTACTGGTTAGAAATTTCTATTCATGTGTGAATATTCTCAAAATTCTTGGGTTTAATGATATCGGACCGCAATCGAATAAATCATCGTTATTTAAATACTCTTATGTAATTGTATTTAGAAACTGCAACATTTTAAATAATTAGTCTTTTAAAAAAGTTAACGATAGTTTACATTTGATCAACGGTTACATTCTATTCTAAATATTGCATATACTTTTTCTTCATTTATAGTTGTTTAAGCACTGCGGTAAACCTCGTCTTGGAAAACGAGATGCCAGACATGAACTCAATTTTGAGACCTTAAAATTCGGCCAACGAGAAAATGCAGTTCGCCCCACCACCGCTGCCGGTACCAGCATCGACCGTCTAGTACAGAGCATAAAGAAAAAGATAAAGAAGACCAAAAACTTCTGGACTCAGCTGTCAAAGGTAACGTGTGCGAATCCCCAGGTCGCTGGCAACACCAAAGCATTGCCACAGGACAACTGTTGGAACGGACTTAACAAAGCCAAGTAAGTCTAACTAAATACGCTTCAAGATAAGCTTGCAGTACTTCCTTTTAATTGGAGGTTACAAGTTTGGTCTAATTTTTTCATTGCCAGGTTTGCAGAACTGTTAAAATAAGTAGGCTTTGGCTCCAGTCTTTCTCATGATTTCAGTTCCAACTATTAATTCTTTTGTGCTGCTTTCATTCGTATCGAGAATCAGGATCGCCAATTAAGCAGTCACTTTGTCACTAGATCTGGTAATTTTTGTTGCTAGACCTGCCAATTTAGCCACTTTGTGACTAGTTCTTGGCCAACTGGCTATACCAAAGTATTTTATAAATCGGAAATGAAAATCCAAATGGCTCAAAAATCAGACAAGGATATTTCAGCAGCACAAGCACTTAGAAGTAAATGCTGATGAATAATGTTTTCCCCCCTCAGCTTGAAAACATTTTTAGCCATTTCTGGCGATTTTCAACTTTGATTTCAGCTTCTTTTTCTCCGACAGAGTTATCGACACGGTAGAATTAGCGTCAGTATGGCACAATTAGTATTACTCCATTCACTTCAAATTGTTTTTCCGAAACAATCAAGATTGTACCTTTTTACTTTCTTTTTCAATTAGAAAAGAACAAACCCGTAACCAAGGAGCAAGAACAAAAAAAAAATTAAGTCAAGAGATTTTTTTTTCCACTTCTGCATGTGTTTCCTGCCCGAAACGGAGAAGAAATAAATTCTTTCCGAATTTTTTCGCTCCACCGCTTTTTTGCGTGTATATACCTCTCCCTATTTTTCTTTCTTCCATTTCTTTATGACTACCTCTTAAAAAACAGTGTTTTTCTATGATGTTTTACTGATTTCCTTTTCAAATAGTACTTGAAAGTCTTGTTCTCTTCCTTCAAGTTGTGTTTCTTTTCTTAGGTATGATAGCGACTTGATGGGTGAAGGTTTACTCAACCAGACCAGGAATCCTGAAGTGAACCTGGATGTCTCTCGGCAGAATTCGGTCATTAATCAACAGATCCTCACCCTGAAACTCATCACTACAAAGCTCACCCATGCGTACAACGGCCTTGACGTTGAGTGGCAAGATGCTGGTAAATATAGATTCCATTCGTTTCCCCCTTCAAAATACTTTGTAAAGTACCTACTACTAAAAAAAAAAAAGTATATTGTATATGTAGAACATTATTATGCCGATATTAAGGCCTTATTACACGGAGTTTTCGTGTGATTTGGTTGCTGCAACCAGTTGCAGAAACCTCTTTCCTGGAAATTTCCCTCGGTTACTTAGGGAACAGTCAACCCCAATTTTTTCGTTCAGAGGCGAAAATATTGCAGATTGCTGGAATTCCAGCCAATCGTAGTGCTTCGTATTTCGACATCACATCACAACACAAGATGGCGGAAGAGTCAGCGTCAGCCATACCGCTCGTAGTGAAAGGGACGAGCGTGTACGAAAACAAATGTCCGTGAAATGGAATATCGACATTATTGACCGATCCGAAAATACACGAGGAGGTATAAACAACCAACGATATGCTATTTATAATTACATGCTCTAGCTACCGCCAATTCGGCGAATCTCGGGCGTCTGTGAACACAGCAGAGTTTGTTTTACTATGGCAAGCCTGCCTTCTCATCTGGGCTCACTGACTTGCGGGAATGAATTGCAGCAACCGAAATTGCTCTAAATTTTGTCAGTGTAATAAGGCCTTTAATATTCTGGTTAAATTAGGTACACAGATCCACTATCATTATTGATGTCGAGGTGAGAAGGTGTCGTTCTGGCACTTACATTTGAATTATAAATGACCAATCTGTATTAACAAGTTCGTATAGGCTCGAAGGCAATCAAAAAATGACTTGAGGAAGCCTATAAGATACATATTCAAAAGTCCAGGAATTTCGTAATTACAGGAGGGAAATTCCAAAAAAAAAAAAAAAAAAAAAGTTCATGGTAACACAGTGAAAGCCTAATTTCTTTTGTCAAGACGCAAGATGCAAATAAAGGTTCATTATTTCATTGAATTTGCATGAAATGTAGACTCAGAACAAAACACAAAATAATAAAATTTCCACAGTTTTCTTTAGTCTGTGATTTGCAAAATTTAGTTTTAAAAATTATTAGGTATGGACGCGATGCGGAAAATAGGCGTATCGCAAAACAGCTTAAAAGCTTTGTCTTGTCTCGCAAAATCCCCATATCATAAGGTTAATGTTGTCTCGTCTCGCATCTACCCTATATACATTTTCTAAAGCTGACGGTTATTCTCAATAAATTTGCACACAACTTCAGCAGTCCTTTGAAATACAAGGGAGGAAGGTAGGAATCTGCAATAATCTGCTGCCGTATTTGATACCTACTGTCATCCAGTTTTTCTTATTGCTGGAAATATTTCATGTAAAGTTAGTTACTTTTTTAATTTATCCCTGTCTAAATAGCGCTCTTTTTATTTTCAGATTCTGACTGGAGCTCAAGCGGCAGCGGTAGTGGTAGCGGATTTGGCGAGGATGATGAAGAACCGACTGACAGTTTTGGCGACATCTACTTCTCGACGCCGTCATCCCCAATCCATTTGATCCCGGACCACAGAGTACCCCCAAAACCGACTTCCGGGTCCGGCAAGTGGCAGCACAGCAGTTGGCTTACGGTTGCGTCTGCTTGTGTTCTATTAGGCTTTAATTTATTTCGAATTAAAATGACCATCGATGCAGCTTAACGAAGACCTTCGACTAGTCTTCGGATCTCAATTAAGTGCTTCCTAATTACAACTAAAGAGCTACACAATATATACTGCCTTTGTACGGACAGATGCCTATATATATGTGTGTGTGTTTGTGTATACATAAATGAATTCTCAAAGACTTTTGTAAGGAGGTTTTATTTTAATAACTGTCATTTCGATTTAATTGCAGTAAGCCGAAATGAAGATAAAGCATATGCCATACGATACGGAAAACTGATTTTCTTTTTCTTATTTTTTTGTGATTTTTAATAGTACAACGTGTGTGATCTAACTTCCTAGTTAAAATGCTCAAGTGTGATACTTCAGTGAGCATCATCATCATCTGATTTCACAATTTCTATTTTTTACCATTATATTTTTAATTTCCATCGTGTTCTGGAGATGATTAAAATGGAGTTTAAAAAATAAATAAATAAAAGGAGAAAAAGAAGTTTAGTCAAAACATGCTGGACATTATTTTTATACTAGAATCTCAAGACAGGCCATGATTTATGTGCGCCTATTTGGTAGAGGGAGAACTTGACCACACTCAGAGACTTTAGTGCTTAGAGGGCGAAAGGAAACTTCAGTCATAGTGTTTTCTTCTCGCACAGGTGCTTACATGTGTATAAATTGTATATTTCGTTTTGAAATAAATCATTATTATAGTGTATTTTTGTGTGCATTTTTTGTTTTATTTCATAAATTTACAATCGGTGATCCAAGTAACTCCAGCCTGACCTAACTTTTAAGTTACTTTTAAAATTTTGTTGTTTAAGGTTTTTAAAACTAAATGTAAAACAGAAAATTAAAACAAAACAGTACTCATTTATATCCTTAGCTAGTCGATATTTTCCCAAAAAATGTTGACAATAATAAATAAATTTCTTGCAATTTACATGTAAAATTTCTTGTAGCTAAAATTTCAGTTTCAAATCAATAAACTTGATGAAAAGTGTTTCAGTAGCATGCACAAGTATCGCCATCTGTTGGAAAGTGTTTATACTAAGCTGTTACTTCACAAGAATTGAAAATAGACTAACCAGAAAAAGAAATGAAAAATATAGATGCCCATACGGCAATGTCTTATCGAGAAAGAACTTCGGGGACCGTACACAGGAGGGAGAGCAGGGGGTCCGCCCCTCCCCGAAATTTAAAATTTTAAGAAAACAATAATGAACCCTTTTTGTGAAAAATTTGGCCTTTTTCACCTTTTGGTTCCCCCCCCCCCTAAATTTTTTTCTGGGCACGGCCCTGTTGGGGAGGGCCTAAAAGGTGGAAAAAGTAGAATTTTCCCACCAAAAAAAACTTTATTATTGACATTCCATTAACAAAAAGTCGAAATTTCGGGGATTGTCAGAGCTCCTATAGCCTACCCGCAGGGTACGTCCTTGCCGTACAGGCAAACCAGTTGCGACCAACTTTGAGTAGCTCGTACACTGTATGCATAAAATAATTAAGGGGTTAAAAATTTCCATACTTTATTAACTGCGATGGAATGTCTCTAACAATCTTCTGTTTGACGAATTTTTCTAACAAGAAATTTTAAATTTTTTAGTTATAATACACAGATAAATTAAATTAATTTGATGTATTCAATTCACAAATGGGTAGTTTTTATGGGTGGATATCTGATTAAAATACTTTTTATAAACATTGTTAGAAAATTTCGCGCTTCAAAAATTTTTTTTTTTTTTTTTGGGGGGGGGGGGTGAGTTCTCTGTACATTTTTAGCACACCAAGGTTCCTGGGGTGAAATCAATTGGGAATACACGTCTTGTCAGAAAAATGCTTTCATTTTGGACAAGGAATCAAGCCCGATATAATTTTTTTCCCCACAATTAAATTGCAGAAAATTATCAGCTATTTTTTTTTATTTGACTTAATTGCCATTTACCTGAAAAGCCTTTCTATTGTTGCAGTAAAGACTACCTTAGAGGCCTGCACGGGCGGGGCCGGGCCGGTCTCGTGTCTAGTGTTTTTACCTTTTTTCTCCGCCTTCCTGCAACCCGCAAAAAGTTAATAATTTTGCTTAAGATAAAATGCGTGGAAAATATTTATTTATCAATCTATTTGGCCGTCCTTAAATTTTTTTTCTATTTCTGAAATGGTCGAATTTTTACTCCTCAAATATAGGTCCGTACGGACCGGGCGTGATGTTTGTTTCAAATGTGTTACGGGCCGGGCCTAAAAATACAAGAATCGTAGGGCTCGGGCCGAGACTCAGTTTTCAACCCCGTGCAGGTCTCTACTCTACATTGTGAATTAACATTCATTAGATTGCAATTTTCCCCCTTACTTTGAAGAAAAGATAAGCGCAAAATATTGCTAAATTTCTTAAGATTGCAAACAAATAAATTGTAGTTTTCAAAAAGTAAGAATTGCGAAAAACAGGTAAATGGGCGAGTTTTTAAATCAGTTAGTTTTATTTTGTTTACTAATTTTTGCATAAATGTTAGTAGTTGCGTAGCCTAGGGGGTCATTATCCACCCCCATGAGGAATTTTTTGCCACACAAAATGTATATTTCTTCACTCCCTTTTCAGACCCATGTATGGGAGTTGCAGTGGTCGTAACCACACTCCCATGAAAATTTTCTGGCTACGCCACTGTATGTTAGGTATTTCAAGCTAGTTGGAAGTCGAATACATGTTTTTTATTTTTATTTTCCCCTCCCGAAGAAAGTTTTGATATATGACAAGCAAGAACTGATAAATTTTAAAAATCTTTTGAGATTTTGGAAAAACAAAAAATAATACAAATTTTCAAATCAATTCATCCAGTGTTGCGGTCTTTTTAGAAGTTGAAAATCTGGGATCGGCTGTTTGTTTTCCTTTTTTTTTTTTGTGTGTGTGTGTAGATTTTAAATTGTAGTTATTTCATTCTAGTTTTTCTGCAAAATTTCGCTTTCGACGTCAGATAAGCCGATTAAGGATTTTATCTGGAGTCATCGCAAACGCTGTCGGGCCCTACCATGGCCGAGTGGATAAAACACTGAACGTGGTAGGCGGCTAAAGTGTGAAGGTCCGCATTGGGTCCTACCGCGCGGCTGTAGATCTGACGGTCTGGAATTTCGGTCATTTTTCTCCGGATGTAACGTGAATGCGCGTTAGAACCCCTTTATAAAAGTCCTCCAGCAAGACATAACCCCCCCCCAGCAGTTGGCTGTGCCGCACAGCCAGCTGCGTCAAAAAAGGTTCTCTAGATCTGTGGCACGCGATGAACGTTTAGATCGTCCGCCATCTTGCTGGTCGTTAGGTCGAGCGATGGGCAACGGCTTCCCTTTTTTTCAGCATTGGGAAAGGGTTGCGCCTCAAAGGTTTAAAAAGAGTCATTACTTTCTATCAACCTGGTATTTTTCTAGTCATTCGAATGCAATTAAAAATCGCTATAATTAAAATTATTAACTTCGGACTTATTCCTCGGATATAAAGACGATGGCAATAAGCATAAAGCTATGTGACTATGTTTTGCAGACTAATTTAGATATTTTCTTTTTGCATGCACGCAAAAAATGACGCGCATTTTAAGTAAAAGGGAACTGTGCTCGGTTGCTTCAGTTATGGGAGGAATTTTTTTTCGGGCGCAAACCAATTCTCTAATCTACTGCAAATGGTTATTAACTTTTATTTCGGGAAGAAACAACCAAAAAATAATGATAGAAAAACAACTACCTTCAGTATGAAACATAAGAAATTTATTTAGTTTATTATGATCCCCCCCCCCCTCCCCCTTGTTCCTTTCACGGGAAGAAATCTTTATTGTGCTCTTTCTCTGTTTATCGAGATCACTTAAAGAAAATTACTTTGCAAAAAATAAAATAACACTTGTGTTATTCTCCAAAGCTCTAGTTGCTACTTAATTACCACGAACGTTTATTTTCTTGTTTATCTTCTTGGAACGGATTCAGTGGCTTGTTACTTTAACATCCTGTTGTAAAAGAAACCACTGTTGTAGAGAGAGAAGTAAATTTTGTTGCACTTTGCAAATTATTATACACAGTACTTTACCCTGCTGTTCTTTACTTATTATAGCCGCTGTAGAACAGGACCCGGTGTGTAAATTTCTCCAAAACCGAAATTTTAGCTTTGTTATACAATGATTTCAGCTTTAGTGTAATGAGGACCGTTACAAAAAAGAATTTTATATTAAAAACTGCTGAAACAATTATTTATAAAATTATTGGTAAATTATACATTTGAGAAAGTTGTTCCTTGATTATAGATAAAGAAATTAAGTTGGATAACACAATAGTAATAAACGTAAAAATCTTTTCATAAATGGTATAATTATTATTCCTTAAAAGCACGGACGTAGCTACAGTTTTCACATGGGAGGTGCCTATTTTTTCTATAAAATTTGAGTGGCAATAAATTTGACTATCAATATTTTGCAAAAACATTTATTAAGCACTAAAAATTTTTTTAATTTTCCGTACGGTGAATCGACTGTTACTCATTAAATTATAGAATTTACAAAATTAATATAAAGCTTTCAAGACTTACAGGGTGTCCACCGGCGACTTTTGCTACTAATTTAAAGACAGAGACTTTTTTGAATTAAAAGAAAAAAGTCATTTTCTGACTATTTTCAAGTTTTTGGCTACTTGTACCTTACTAGAGGCGGCTAATTTCAAAATCAGACTTCAGCTTTTGTCAACTTTCATATTTCTTTTTAAAGTTGCGATAGGACTTTCATTAAATATTCTGTTTGTGTGGGGTTTTTTAGTAGTGCTATAAAAATAGTAAATGCTCTGTTATATAAAGCATTGTATTTTTTAATTTATCATTTTATTCATTACTTCTTAAAAGAAGTTAAGTGACTTACGTTTATTTCTTAACTTTGGCAACTAAAATTAAGAAAATGGCTACTAAACGGGCGACTTTTTTATGTCGTGAGGCTACTAAAGATGCACTTTAGTCTTGCTTTATGGCATTTGAAAATAAATCTTACTCTGAGCTTGGTAAAATATAGCCATCCTCTATGGAGGAATGCCAGATCATCAAAGCATTTTTTAAGCGTATTTGACATCTCGAGCTCAGAGTTATGAAGGCAAGTGTGGGACATTCATGCAAGGAGCTTAATTTACCTCCGTACTCCAAAGATGAAATGAAAAATTAAATGTTGCAAATTATTTCCAAAGAAATTTTTGGTGATAAATATATGCTAGTATGTAATACAGATATGTGCAAGAGCGGAAAATGGACGTTTCACTGAGATCCCGCACACACGTAGACTTTTTGAATTCTGTCTGATTTCACTGTAATTTATTCTCTTCTACATTATATTTTCAAAAACTCATCTCGTAGAGCACATTCTTGGTTAATTTTTAGGAATATTTAAAAACAAAACAGATTCGCGTAAAAAAAAAAAAAAAAATCTGCTTTCAAAATTTGTATCCCCCCCCCCCCCTCTCTTCTTTGTCAACCGCTTAAATGTTGCCCGAACGTCGTTTGGGTATACGAAACGGATTTTTCTGTTCCAATGTACACTGCTCTAGCAGTGTTCACTTTTTTCGCTACGCTAGTTTTTACAGCCAGGTTGCTTGTAATGAAGTACACAATATTTATTAAAAGAATTCTTATTTAGAATAACATTTGTAAGCTAAATTCATTACTGAATTTAATTTCTCGTGATAAATAACACCATATATATACATTTCTGTAAAGTGTTCTTTCTAACTAGGTTTGTCGTTCACAAAAGAAAAAATCTCTTTAAAGAAAAGTGCCACCTTTCTGTCATTCAAAATGAACGTAAATTATTTAATACATTTTTGTAACTACGTTGATGAAGGATTATGTAATCGATAAAATAAATAAAAACTTTGTTTTAAGTTAGTTTTGTTAAAATTTTTATTTTATCGTTTAACGCTATTTTGAGTGTTTTTTCTGTATTACGTAATCTATTTGTATACAAAATTATCAAGAGTTTTTGTTGTTATTACACAATAAGAAGGAGAAAACTGAACCAGTGGTTAAATGGGCATTATGCATTTTGTTTTAGCAAACCTTAAACGCTTGGTATTTGTCGAGTTCATTGTACTTTGGATTTTTTCAATTGCAAACAGACATATTTTCATCATCTCGCAGAGAGAGTTACGTTTTATCGGGGCATGAGATCTGAGACACGCGAAGAAATGAAACCGGAATGAAGGATTGCTCAGGCTGGTTTTTTTTTTTTTTTTTTTTCCTTTTTGTATTATTTAGACAAATCTGGGTCCGTACCCTGCAATTAAGGAGAGCAGCGTAAAGTATGGGCCTAGAGTCACGAGGGTCAGTGCTGTAGACAAAAAAAAAAAAAAAAAAAACACCTTCAAGTTGAGAGAATATTTTAGCGATTAATGCATGCCCGAATTAATATTTATGAGCCAGATATCGTGCTCGATGTCGCATCCGAAATCGCTTTTCTGGCCAGCGAGATGTTTTAATCGCCGGATTCGGAGCCGTTTGCCAATGTCCGTGTTGCCATGCGACTCGAGCAAACATTAAGGGGAAAAAAATATTTGCATACCCTCCGGAAAAAGAAAATTTTGGTAATCGGCGCTTTTTATTCGATTGCGAAATAAATATTCCTGGCTTTGCTTTGCCAAACAACTCTCTTATACCTGCCAGTCTCCCCATTCTTGAGCACGCTTGGACCTAAATACATCTGTGGAGTTGTCAGAGAGTTTAACCTACTCAGATTTGAGCAGTTGCTGTCTTCCGGCAGAGCATTCAAAAAGCTCGGAAGCAACACTGACCACAGAAGAGGAATCGTCTCCTTTGCGTCTTTCAATTAGGAGAACGAGCAGATTAAACCTGAATTAAAGATTGAAAATGAACAGAAAAGTAATAAGAACGAGCCATCTCCATAGATGCTAATTCTTTCGATTTTACCGGAAGATTTTCCACCACAATTTTTAAACACTTTTATTTTACATTAAAAATTTTGGACTTATTTTAAGCTTA
The DNA here is from genome assembly GCA_038373885.1 of Cheiracanthium punctorium. NCBI lineage: Eukaryota > Metazoa > Arthropoda > Arachnida > Araneae > Cheiracanthiidae > Cheiracanthium > Cheiracanthium punctorium. Next base: position 1,783,805 of record JAWZYV010013274.1, read on the forward strand.
AATTGCTAAGTAGAAATTGGTGGAAAATCATCGTATAAAATCAGTAAAATTGTCAGCTATGCATCGCTAATAAAATGCTCTAACATACATGCACCTCCACCCCTTCCCTCCCTGAAACATTTTCTTGAACCGACACTGCTTCTTAAGAAAGAACGAGGGGGGGAGGCGGAAAACGATTAATAAATTTGCGCTGATATTTGAAACACAGTCATCAATGCTTTTGAACGGTTTTTGGAAAGTGTTAAAATTTGTGCTCGGTACATCTGGCAACCAGTATTAATATCAATATACCAGTATTCTCTATAGCAGGGGTGGCGAACCTATGGCACGCCACAACAAGTTTTGCAATAACACATATTTTGATATGAATTACACATATAACCGTATTTTTTGTTAGTAAATAAATAGTTTTGAATTGTTAGTATTTAGGGTTATTAGGAAAATAATAAGTCAAATTTTTTTGACGGCACGTCTATGGCCTCATTAAACATTTCTGTAGAAAAAATGGCACATTGTTCCATAAAGTTTCGCCACCCCTGCTCTATAGCATATGGATAAAAATGTTTGGTCTTGTCTGTCCCAGCAGTTTGAATACGGGTTTAAACTGAAGTTTTTCCTCTAGTTACTCTTAACGAGCACAGAAAAAAAAATTCTTGGTGTGGCAAACAATGAAAGTCAAACCAGACGTAGAAAGATCTTGTTTTCATCTAGTCAAATGCTTATCACTGGCAACAGTTCAAACTTCAGACGCTGCTTGTTAGCTCGATCTGCCTTGCAAGTGCCGACTATCGAATAAACCTTTTCTATGTCTATTGTCTGTCAGTTTGCAAGTGACGCTACACGAGACAATTCATTCCCCTTCAGACAAAAAGCGATTAAATGAGCGATCTTTTCCAAGTGGCCCACGGAAGACTGACAGGTATTCCCGAACGCAGAATGCTATTCTTTGAAAAATTTGCGCACTGGACGCTTGGCTCTTGGGTACATATACAGACAGCGCTGTGCACTTTTTCAAAGGACAAATCTTTTTGGCTTATGAGACTTGGAAAAAAAAAAAAAAATCTGAAGCTGAAAACCGAATTTGCTGAAGTGCTTCACATTTAGAATAACATGGCACTTTCATTATTTGCCTATCCTCATGCACTGATCATTTTTAAGAGTGCACAGTGTAGTACTTGAAGTGGACAGTCTATTAGTTTCCCCGAAAGTCTCCCAGGTACATTTTTTTATAACATATTCATAAGTTAAGAATTCTAAAATAATATGCAATTTATTAATAATAGTTTAATACATTTAAAACACATTTTAAGAAATGAATTCCCGGCACATAGATAGAAATATACATTGCAGTAATGTATCCGAGTTCTTGTGCGCGATCCTACGAAAGCACTGCTACATTTATGTATAATTTTATTTTGTTTGTAATAGACAGAAGACAAACTTTCCTAAATCGGATTTTATACTTTTGGACCACTTACGTCCATAACATAAATTTCGTAGCAAATTATGCCTATTTACAAGAACGGTTACAACAGTTCTGTTGCACTGTACAAAAATGACAAATGCACCTCACTCTACGCTAGTTAACCTACAAAAATACAAACTCGGGACAAAAAGCCACTTTAGATAAATATAAACTATGAATTTTTAGCGAAAGGAAAGGAAAAATCTATGCATATAACCCTGGAAAAATATCTTGGTTGTCCGTCCCCAGATTGAGATCTGATATATAAGGCAGAGCGGGAACAAACAACGAAAGAATTCTGAAATCTCATAGTTTTCAACTTCCTTGAAAGATCTTAAGAAAATGAAGAGAAAACCAATATTAACTGTAATAATACTGTACAAAAAGCCGCTCCTTAGACTTGAAATGTTTAAATTGTTAAACTTATTAATAACCATCTCCAGGGGCGTAGCCAGAAATTTTTCATGGGGGGGGGGGTTATGACTACTGCAACTCATATATATGTATACGTGTGTGTGATAATGTAGTGAAGAATATACATTTTGTATGGCAAAAAATTCCTCATGGGGGGGTGTTATGACCCCCTAACCCCCCCCCTTGGCTACGCCTCTGACCATCTCTCATTTCTTACCCATCATTTCTTATCCATCTCATTTCTTATTTCTTGACCATCTCTCATTTCCATCTCTCTCATCTCTTCAAGATAAAAGAAAAAAAAATCGGATGCAGACACCCTATGACTTCTCTGTGCGTCTGTTAAATTACACAGGGTCTCCCAAAAAGGTGGTAAAGGGCTTTAGTTCTTTATCGATTAGAAATACGGGGGGGGGGGGGCAATGTAAATTGAAAAAAAATGTTCTAAAAATGGTATCGAAAATAATTATTCTCGTTCATTTTCAAAAGGTTACACTTTTCAAATTTGTGTAAAACACCCATACAAAATATTTCCAATTAGTAAAATGTGCCCGATACACTAATGAGGTGATGGCCAAAATTTCAGCCTTTCATCATAAAACATGTCAGAGATATCTTTAAACAAGCATGATCAGGGGGGGGGGTATATATGAATGTTAACGCTTATTGCTTTGAAAAGGGGTTTTAATTCAGCATACTTTTAATCTTCATATCTCTTTTTTGTACGGGGGTCGTATGCGAATTTAAAAAGTGTGACTTTTTGAAAATTAACCAGAGAATTTTCTTTCTTCGACCTTATTTTGAGCATTTTTTAAATTTACATTGGTAACTGATCTCTAACAGATAAAGAATTGAACCCCGTGACTACCTTTTTGGGATACCCTGTATGTATTTTTGAAGTACTTCATTTAAAATTATTTCATTTTAAATGAAGATAAGATACCTCAATAATCTTTACACATATATTACATATATTATCTCCCCGACATTTCGCCAAAACTTCCCAAGATTGGCAGTATTTCGCGAAATTTTAGGCATGGCCCAAACAAAGATCCACTACAGACTTTTAATGTATTATTGAAGATAACCAGAGCTAAATGATTTAAGTCTTTTGATTGACCCTGTCAATAGTCTACATCTAGGTGTTACAGCAGTTCTAAATACAAGGTTTTAACGTCGTCGTCGTTGTTGTTATTGTTGCTTATGCCTTCTGACAACCGCATGGCGGTGCCAGAACTCCCCCCCCCCCCACAGAGAGGGAGGCGATGGGCAGAGGGGGATGCCTTCCATTTTAGCGGGCCCCAGTGGGCGGAAGACCTACTTTAGCATGGTGGTCCTCAGGGGGGGTGACCCCCCCCCCCTTTGGCTATGCCACTGATGTGGATGGTGGGACTTTCTTGCAGCTGAAGAAGGGCCGAGATTTTGTACCACCGGAAACGCTCTCCTTGACAAGAGTACATTTTATTCTCAAAAGTTTTTAATTAACTTTAAGCAATATTTTTATTGTATAAATTTGCAAACTCTTTTTCTTACTCTTAGTAAAATCCATGGAAATGTTCGAAAAAAAAATAGGCTGAGTGCATGAAGGATATTTTCAAAATTTCATTTGTAACGAAGTCGGTAGTTTTAAACAATTTTCTTTCAGTTTTTTTCACGTCGTCGTTAAAGGATTAATTTAAAAAAAAACCTATTCCATAACTCAAATTCCTTTTATTCTTCCCAACTCCGAACTTCAATTTATGATTAAATCTATCCACGATGCTGTACATTAAATGCAATTTGTAAAAATTTCTTCCTAAAAGCGTTTTTAGAAAATAAATGAGATAGCGACGTCAATTTTGGAAGTTAATCTTAAGGCATCTCATTTGAATGCGATTAGATTAAATATTCGAGAATAAAAAATTCGAATTTGATAGGATGCATTGGTTATTATAGAATTTTTAACACTTTTCGCAACGATGTTTATGGTTTCATTTTATAAGTCGTAAATATGTATCGATTCCTCAAAATATTTTGTGTAATCATAGGCGTAGTGTCATAAGAAGAAGAGGTCCTCCAACTTAGTTAAAAAAAAACCTTATTTTAAAATTTCTTATTATTAATGTTTTATATTTAACGTGATTAAACGGTGCCATAAGTGCTTTAAAATAAAAGTGTTCGGAATAGTATATTTATTTGTTTAATTAATGTGTTTATTTTTGAAAGTTTTCTTTTTTTATGTGATGTTCATTGATAACATGGATTAAGACTGTTGGGTATAAATCATTTACTAAGCTAGTTCTCAAAACGCTAGTTTTCACCAACGGAACCAGATGTCGCTACAGTCGTAAAATTCTTAGGGTAGACGCAGTGACGCACCTAGAATTTTGTTTTGGGGGGGCTGGGGTTACAAATACTGCTGATCTCGGGTATAGTAACCCCGATTATAATAACTCTCTTATAACCATAAAATATTCATCACCACTTGTTCATAGAACACAATTCCACTATCAAAGTAACTGGTTATAGAGTCATGCATAATTATCCAATCTTTTCAGTGATGTTGTACCCAAGTTTCACTTTATTTTGTACACTAACTGTAAGTATTTATTTAAGAACCAACATCCCCAGATGGAATTAATCCCCCCACAAAAAAATAGTTTGAAGACAATTTTTTTAAATAAAATATTATAACTCATTAGTGAGAATTTTCAAATTTTAAAGCTTTTCGCATCTAACTCTCCTGGTTTATGGGGGTTTTAACCCCCACACCCCCCTACGTGGGTGCGCCTATGCGTAGACGTGTAGTCGTGTAGTACGTGTGGTTTGCTCAGGATAATTCAAAAGATATGTTGCCAACATGCATGCGAAGGTAATAAAATATAAAATAGCTGCTATATCACTGAAGTCAAAGTGTGTTTAAAGAGGTATTGAGTTAATGTTCGCGGTTTGCTTCATATTTGTGCATTTGTATTTATTTTCGGAGTCTAAGAACTCAGATAATTAGTAAAGCATTTATTTGACTGTTGATTCTACAGTTTGAGTGAAAGAGATGTATTATGTTACTATGGTAGCTATACTGTCGAGGGTGGAGGAAATTATTTATTCATTTATTTCCTTTAAAGAAACGAAGATGAAATGTATTGATTACAGTTTTCTGCAATACAATAATAATAACAATTTTTCAGCAGACTCGTTTTTTTTTTTACGTCTGCTAACACTTATAATGTAAAGTTTATAAATTTCCTGCACACAAAATGCGCAAATCAGTAAAAAAGACCCCCTTGAGCAGGAAGCGCCCTCCGAGGTCAGATTAAACCAGGGCATTTTGCTGATATTTCGATAAATATCCTTGAATTTTTAATCCATGATTGAGAAATGTATAGTTATATTCAGTTAGAAAAAAACTGTAATCTGTCTGGGGATGAATCAGTTTCTACTTTTTACTTTTAGACATGGAACTCAAATCAAGTCTATCTCAATTGCACCCAATCTTCCCTTATTTTTTTCCCCTCACTTTCTTCCTCTGCCATTGGGATTAGTTTCTTTGTCAACGCATTTCTTATTGTGAAGTAAAAAGGGATCGATCGATCCAGAATCTAACGAATTAATGAAGATTCTAAATGAGTAAGAGTCTTCAAATGGCAAAGAACTCGGTAGACTACCATATTTGACCACAAGAGTTCTGTTTTTCAGTCCCTTTTTTTTATCACGTCACACAGAAAAAGATTTATAGCTTGAATTTGCATCGTGCCTAAGATAAAGGATGTCTAATGTGCCCCAGCAAACCATTGAATTTAGTTAAAATTGCTGTAGCACTCACTAGCCTCTCACTTTTTCATCTCGGTCTCATTTCCCGTATACATTTTAGTACCACTCAATTTCCAACAATCATGCCCAAGTACAGTATTGATCGTACTGTATGATGATATAAAAGCGAAGCCACGTCAGTAAAAATAACCCTCCCTCTAAAAACAAACTAGTATTTAAAGATTAAAGTTAATTAAGAATTCTATCAGTAGCACACAAGGGAAAAAACGTACAGTACCATCGTTTCGGGTAGTACTAAAGGTCGAGTCTTTCTCAGGTTTCTAACTCCACAGACATAAAAGTGAGAGTTAAAAAAAGTAAACACAAGACAAGCTGCCATTCGGAAAGAAGGAAAAAATGAGGAAAAAGCAGAGAATAAAAGTTGAAAGACGGGAGTAGGGAGAATAAATTTACGAAAATGAAAAATGATGCATTGGGGAAAAAATACAATAAAATAAGTAAAAAGCAGAAATGGAACATAAATAAATGAAATAAGAATAAATCTTCATTAATGTTTATATCACTGCTCTTTGATTGTTTTATTTCTCTTTTTGCTTATTTATTATTGGTGTTATTATTACTATTTTATATATTTCTATATTTTATTCATTTTATTACTTTATTTTATATATTCTTTTTTTAACTTTCCTATTTTTTGAAAATTTCTTCTCCCTCATCCTTTTATTCTCTCTAATTTTCTTCCCCCCCCCCTCCTTTACGGATGGCAACTTGCCATGTGATTACTTTTAATTATCATTTTCGAGGTATGGATGTAGGAAAATTTTGCAACTGAGGAAGAGTGGACCTTCTGTACCACCCAAGAAGAAGACATGCGCTGTCATTTTCCCTTCAGAATGAAACATTCTTTCATAGAAGCTATTTTTTGAATTCTCGCGCTTATTGCCCAATCCATAAATACCATTAATTTTTTTTTTTTTTTTTTTGTACATCCCCATGTATTTGTGTTTGTCTGTTTGTTTTGTTTTGCATTAAGCGTACATGAAGGACATATGCCTAAGAGGAAGGGGGGGGTGCCTTGGTCGGAGGACTAAAGCGGTTTTGACGCGCATTCACGCAACATCTATAAAACCGACCATTAAACCAAAACTCCAGACCATTAGAACGACAGCCGCGCGGTTGGCCCGAACACGAGAACTTCACCTCCACTTGCATTTGTGATATAAATGCTAAATTTATTTATGAAATTTATCTAAAATGCATAAGTTGCTTCAATGCAAAAAAGAAAAACCTTTTACGCAAATTTTTTGGTTAATGAACATTCTTATTAGGAATCATACTACTTAGTGAGCAACGCATAACCCATACAGCAGTTGTGTCTGCAGTGACGTTGCGGCGACGTTACATTTCGTCGTATGTGACCTAAATCCATGCCTCTTGTGACGCCGCTTTCGTGTCAAACATGTGACGTTGCAGAGTGATGTCGCAGGGAGACGTCCATCTGAATCACTATGACGTCCGTGTTGATAATCATGTGACGCCACAGGGAACTAACTATCCCTGTCGGCCGTCGCAAAACCTCTCTGCGACTTAAGCGTACTGTAGCATGAAGTCATGTTGCGACGTCACAGTGACCTGTATGGGAAGAGCTTCAGTCGCATTATTAGGAATTCATCAAAGAACGGAATGTTGCAATTAAAGATGGGGAGACTAGGGTCGAAAAGGCTTTCTTTTTTTCTAAGGGAAAAAGGGAGAAATAAAAAAAACCCCGCTGTCAGTATGTCTCCTTCATGTAGAGACATTTATATAAGTCTGTATTTCTATCTTTTTTTTTTAAAGTGTAGAAAGACAAAGTTTTTCAGCTCTCATACTCTACCATTTTCTTAAATCAAAATCAAAACCTGAAGGTATTTAATTTCATTAAAAAAAAAATTCCTTTCTTAAATGTCTCCCCCAGCATTGCTGAGGCATACGTTAACCAAAATTCTAAAAAGAGGAGGGGGGTTAAATATTCAAGAGTAAAAACAACAAAATTTCTATAACTCACGAAAAATAAATCACAAAAATCACACTATAGCGTGTAATTGACGTCCCAAAAAGATCATGAGGAAACTAGTTTACGTCACCGGAGGCACACCTTAATAAGGACATCAAACTTATCAAGGCAAACCTGCCCCATTTGAACACCCCTCCCCCCCCCCCTACTTGTAGCTTTGCACGGACATCATCGTGATTTTGTGTACTGTTAGAGAAGGACATGAGCACGAATTAGAAACAAATCTGAAAATGTCTCTTCCAGAAATGACAACAGTCTGAACCTCCATATAAGTTATACACTAAATATTAAAGTCTAATATCTGAATTATCTGAAAATTGGACAAATTTAAAACTTTCTCACTACAACAGCTTACTTAGACTTAACAATGCATATGAACGGTGGCCAAACATGGCGTGTGGTACAGCACGGAGTTAAAATTTTATTCCTGTTGGATAAAAACAATTAAATTCTCGTTCTTTCAAATCCGATGAAAAGTAAGTCGACAACGACAATAACACGAAAATGGTGACGATAACTTATATCGCTTCCCTCCTGCCTCGGAGGTGCTGTAACTATGGTTACAATCACCTGGATCTGGTGTAATGAAAGCCGTACAAGCCCCAGGCGTGACTTTCCGGGCTACAGACCTAAGCTTTCCGACGCATTTTAAAGACGCGGTGATAGAAAAGAAAGAAAAATATTCCAAATCCAAGGTGTTGCAACCATTTTGAAACTTTCCACTTTATTTTATTTTTGCTTCATTCAACTCCTGTTAAGTTTTGTCTCGGGGTTATTCTATTTCGGAGGAGAAATGCGCCTCAGATTGCCCGGTTTAGTTCGTGTAAATGAAACCGTGGTAGTGGCTCGAAAGTTTTAATAGCTGCGGCTCGGTTCGGTAATAAATAAGTTATTGGAAAGTTGTGGGAAAGGAATGTTTTCTTCACCAAATGAAATGACTTTTTTCTTAAAAAGAAATAACCTGGACTCTTTCTGTCCGCAATTAATGTGTTCTAATATGAACGGCAAAGGGATATTTGAGTCGAATCTTCTTCCAACAATCTACAAAATTTGGTATCTACCAAAACATTCAATTTTCTGGACGTTGTTCGTTTCACATCAAAATCGTCGTTTTTAGAGCGTTCAAACCATTCTTTGCAAATTGTATTCGATGGAGCGGATTCACCATATGCTATATGAAGAGCGTAATCTGTTTCACCAGCAGTTTTCTCCGAAATAAAGTTAATAAATTAAATTTCCCATAACTGCTCCTTTTCTAATACAAGAATTCTTCTATAAATTAAATGCAATAAAAAAGTGCGTTCTCTGCAAGTATTAATCGACCTGTTCTGCTGACGATTTGTATGTCAAATTCATTTGTCAGAGGATAAAATATTTAGGCCATTTTTGCTAACACATTTGTGAAGCACAGACACATTGTGAAGCACAGACACATGCACACATTTGTGAAGCATGAAGCACAGTTACAATATGCCTGGCAAAGATTACGAAACAATTTTAGTAGGGGATTTTAATATGCATTTTAATTTCGATGAAGTGTTTTATGGAACACGGCACACAGATGGATTATGATATACGTTTAATGTGTAGCATTTTAATGCAAATTTAAAATATGAAAGTGTTTCATATTTCCTTTTTGATTATTACTATTTATTTTTTGAACTTAAAAAAAAAAGAAAAGAAAAGAAATATCGAATTCCTTTCCAGACTCATTTTCTTAAAAGAGAGAAGTCAATTGCTTGTAAGTAGTTTGGGACATCTTCAAAAGTCGCTACAGGAAACTCACATCTTTCAAGCATCATGGTAAGTTTCGCTCAAAGATATTTTGATGAGCCAATATGCTGGTGATGCTCAGAAGGCAATTAGTTTCTAATGCAGTTCACTTTGTACGCGGCAGGGAGTTTTGGAGAGGACAGAAGATAAAGATTCAAAGCTTAACAAAGTAAGAATTACTTAAACATTTTCCGTTGGAGAACTTCGACATTACGATTTGATATATATTATATCATCAGCTGGTGTGTGCACCATACAAAAAAAGTCAGACAAAAAAGTAGTCTTTAAAATTTGCATTATTTCTATACACCACGAATTGTGACATGCTCATTTCTTTCTCTTTCATTTTATCTACCAAATAAAAAAGCAAAAAACAGAAATATAAAGTTTTTATACTTTAACGTGAAAAACATGATTAAAGCTTTAAACCTACATTTTCACTGTGGTGAAAAGAAACCGAGTCTATACATAAAAGGAAAAGGTTTTGTAAAAGAAAAAGTGAAATCTTTATATTTAGCCATATTTTCTTATTGTTTTTAACGCATAGATAGATAACCACTATTTCAACACCAAAGCATCACAGGACAGTCTGACATGTGTGAATATGCTCCAAATTTATGAGCCATATGTATAAGATTATTCTTTAAAAAGATTCAAAATGGTTTTACACGAATACGTAGAAGTGTAGAAGTTACTTTTACAATTTAGAATGGGAAAAAAAAAGGAACCTTAAATGTGAGATATCGAAAACTTGTTTTATATTTTCCTATATAAATCTTTATATAAATTATTATTTTTCTATTCTAAGTGATTTTAATCATGATAATATATTTAGCAAGATTTATACTTCTAATCTAGAGATTATATATAGGGTGCCCGATGATTTTTGGACACTTTATAAAATTAAATTAAAAAATCTGAACACAGTAGCGTTAAAATGACAAATTGAATGCCTAACAAAATTAATAGATAACATAATTAAAGTCACTTGTCAATCTGTACAGCTTGTTTCGATCGAAAAAAATTTGTTCTTCAGTTGTGATCCAAGTCATTCACAGACTGAGACTTTTTAAAATCAGTATTTTATATTTTATACATCAGTTATTTTGAGTATTTTTTGTTAAAATTAATAGATTTCAAGATGAGATACTTTGGTGGCTCGTACACATCTAAATGATATTCTATTTCATTCCAAGTATTTGAAAACGTCTGAGGGGTTAATGGAATAAACAGGGGCTGTGGCTCGCTGATTGAGTTCCTCTACACTAGGACACGTAGTCTTGTAAACAATATCTGACGTAGCCCCACATTAAAAAAATCCAAGCGGATTAAATTTGGCAGTCGAACTGAATTAGACCACCGTGAACAATCCATCTGTTAGCGAAATGTTGATTGAGGCAATTGGGCACAGACGTCGCCCAATGTGGAGATGCACCGTCCTGTTGAAAAATCACATTGCCAAATCTTTGCCACAGTCGCCATATCTACTGCGCTCTTCTGTAATTCTTGACAAGTTACTTGACACCTAGTGCCATATATCATATTTTTTGGTACAAAATTATAGGAAACGGAAATATAGCACTTTTGTAAATCAGGCACCATTCAATTGCCAAGTTCGTACTCATTTATTATTTTTTTTTAATGTAATTTTGTAAAGTGTCCAACAATTCTCTGGCAACCTGTACATAATTATTCACATAGGCTCCATACATATTTTTAAATATTTTTGCGAGCTTCAGTTTTTGCTATTGCCTTAGTTTAAAGAGAAGTGAATTCAGCTCATGACATACTGTAAAATTTGTGAATTTAAAAATGAAAATACTTTAGACAATGTTTGTCATTATTAATTTATGATTCCATAGTGTATATGATCCATTTGTATCTTGTTATTTTCAAGAATTTAAAGTTACTAAATAAATTTCTATTTAAAAATTCACTTCGATTCACTAAAGAATTATATTTTCACTTCTAACTTCCAAAGGTCTTGTTTCGCAAATTTTCATTTAAAGTTATCACAGTTAATGATTTGTAAAGTGTAGTTTAATTGTTGTGAAAATCATGGGAAAAATTGTAAATAAAGATAAAAAACCAATTGTCCATAAACTTATTTTCATATTATAACATATATTTTGACTTTGCATATTTAGAAAAGCATAGCAATCCAGTTACATATTGATAATGTGAATATCCGGAGAATTTTTTATTTTTGTTTTCTAAGAGTTAACACACAAGCCCGTTTCTTAACGTTCGCTTCCAATGTTTTTAGTGAGATGAAGGCCCAAGTATTCTTTTTGCACTATTTGAGAAATTAGAACAAATATTTTAAACAAGCACAATAATTTTTCACATACTATACATACCATAATTATTAAAATATGAGGTGCTTTAAAAAAATTAAATCGGAATTAGTTTTAAAGAAAAATCACATAAACTAAATTGATTTCTTCGATATAAGATGCTTATTATTCTGTCTACGTTTTATAGAAAAATTTGCTTAATATTTCCTCGTACTGTATTCTCTGTCTTTCTCTCACTCATTCATTAATTAAAATTTACTAAGACATGTAGATAAAAGAATGCAGCATCTTTCCAACATTCAGCAAAATCCTAAATTTTATATTTTCATGTTAAATGTGACCACCTGTCAAAAACTTAAGTCCATAAATATAGGTGTAGAATTATCTCCCACCCATCCCCGCCCTTTCTGAAACTTTCAAATGAGCATATTGTTAAAAAATACATCAAAAAATGCGTCTACACGTTTGATTGGATAGATATAAATTTTGTGTATTCTTTTGTAATAATGTCTTGGAGAAGGTGCGGGGTGGTAGGATTCTATAAATTTTAAAATCTTATTTTTCATTTAATTTGTCCAAAAATGTGATTGCTTTAGCTTTGAAATCCCAATTCTTCAAATTTGAAATGCATTATTTTATGTATAACCGGCATTTTTGACTGTGTATTGGAAAGAAATGTAAATTTTAAAATATACGCTTCTTAAAATTTAAATTGATAAAATTATTAACAGAAATTTACATGTTTCAATTAATTTGTTTTGGGCTGCTAAAAACCTCACATTTCTCTGCTACTATTTCCCTGCAAGATTCTATACTGATTGCATCATGAGAAATAAAACTGCTGTTAGTTCTACATAGTAACTTCGGAATGAAAGAAAAATTAAACTGTAAATATTAAAAAAATCTGCCATTTCCTCATAATCTTCTTATTCTTTCACTTTATTTATTTATTTATTTAAACTTCTTAAAACTCTTTTCTCGAGCACTGAATTAATAATTACCTCCAAAAGAATAAAGAGTTTTTTAAAACTTATACGTATATTTTTTTAAAACTAAGTATGTTTTTTAGAAAAATGCCATTTGTTTTAACATTAAATTTACATTGTGAATATACCATAAATTTACAGCATGGATTTGCAACAAAAAACTTTTTTGGATAATTTACTGGCACGGTCACTTGAATAAGAAAAATAAAGAAAATAACTTTAGTTCGAAATTGTTCATTTAAACGCTGGGTGACTTATCTCGAATAAATCATGATCTATAACGCACTCTAATGTATGCCATACCATTGTGCAACATTCTGGTTATTGATGACTTATATTCACAATGGTAATGTATGAATATTAATTTATGGGCTCCTCGTTAATTAATTACCGCTGGGACATGTTTGTCCCTGAGTGAGGCCCACAAACTGATGTTTTCCGTATGCAAAGGTGGCCACCCGCCTTATAAATTCGAACACATACAAGGGCATGTTTAGGTTAATTAACATGCTTACATTTGTGCACGTATATGAATAAGCATGAAGCAGCCAGTGAAATGGTTCGGTTTAAGTGGTTTTTAACACTTTACAAGACAGTCGAAAAGTGTTTATGATTTCGGTTTGTCTGTCTGTCCGTCTTCTGCCATGCATGAGGATACATTTATGTATATTATTGCTATGGACTACACTATGTTTCTCAACCTTTTTTACCTTATGAAAGAAAAAAATTTTAATGTTCTCTGTTAAGAAAATGTTGTTTATTAGAGTACGGGGAAGGAGTAATATAGTATCGAATTATAAAAGTAAAATTTTAAAGTACTTTTATCAATATACGTACACACAAATTTATTTGGTTTAAACACTGCACTTTTGTCCTGTTAAATAGTTGCAGTCCGTTGGTTGAAATAAAATGATTAACACTCTCGCTCCCTCTCTCTCTATATATACAGGGTATGTCACAATTCCTTCCCGGATTTACAAGGCTTATAAAAAAAATAATATATTACTTACACAGCAACAAAGTAGACTTTGCTGGAGAAAGAAATATTACAAGTTTTGTTTCATAAATAACGAGCTTTCAAAGCCAATTGAATCGGTGAGTGGAGAAACCACTTCAGTCACAAAAATGCGAAAAATCGTTTTCGATGAAAATAAGCTTAGAAAGGCAAGATGCGTGTTGAGGGACAGAATGACGTTAGTCTGTTGAGTAGTTTCGTAGATACGGGGCTTCTTTTTCGAACGATGGGCGATAATGATCAATGGTGGACACACGACAATGAATCAATGGTCGAGAATGATCTATTTTAACACTATTATTGGCCGCCTGCCCTGCCCTAGGGGTGTTTGTCTAAAAAATAGTTATTCCAGCTTCAATGTTAGATTTTCATCTCCATAATTTCTTGCAAGCAAAGCACATTTTTTCTCCTAAATTCATGTTCTTGACTTTTGTCAAACCATATTTATGGTATGCAATAAATGGTGATTTGATTTGAATGATTACCTTTTTCCAAGTTTTCAGCTGACTAAAAACCTGTTGAGTGCAGAAACAGCATAAGTCCGAATAAATTTTAAATTTTCCTGAGCCTAATTGATGTCGAAATTAGGTAATATTTGCATGACAGAAACATAAATGCATGTTATGACAGAGCGGAAACAAAAGTTTAAATATTTGAAAATTTGGAGGAGTTATGAAGTTTTTTCTCTCTCCTGAAAAATTTCCTTTTTATGACTGAAGTGGTATCTGCACTCACCGATTCAATTATGGAACCTTCAAAACCCGGGAGGGAATTGTGACAAATCCCACATTTCTAGAACTACGCAGTTTTAATTCAGTTGGAACAAAGGAATCTGCTTTCAAAAACTGCAATTACTACACTACACGGTCCCTTGCAATGCCTTTGTAATTTTGTAGGCAGTCCCCGTGTTCAGCCACTGTGGCGTCTTAAAAGAAACAACAAACCTTGAAAAACTGCTGCCCAGTTTTTGGTTTTGGCCAATAATTGCAACGTGCTTTGATCATGTGACACGATCTCAAAAGTTAATAAAAGGGGCTGATGAGCCCAGGAGCGACTCTTCCGCGTGACTGCAACTGCCAAGAGAACATGTATCCAGTCTTCCAATAAAATAATGTAATCGGACTTCGACTCATTCCTTCCATCCAGCGGGCGGCCGGGGAAGGCTCTAAGCATCGCCCCCTAGCGGCGTTGCTCTTTGCCCCCTAGGGCGTTGCTCTAAGCCACCGAGCCGCTCCGCTTCGCCTCCTGTCCAACGATGATGCTAGTACCCAACGCCGAGTATGGGTCTCAGCGAAGTCTCAACAGCTTCGCCTCCTCCTTCTCAAACACCGACGGTGATCTTACGCCGCCAAACGCTACAACGTTCTTCTTTTATGTCATATATAGATATATACATATAATAAGCAAAATACTTAAATCAAACTGCAAAAAATGACCTACCCTTATAATTAAATCTCATTAACGATACTGATTATTATCAGCAAAAACAGTGGGCCAGACATACACGTGGAAAAAACAGGAATGGATGGAAATTTGCAATCTGTGAGACGCTCATCAGGGGCCACAAGCAGAAGATTATAAATAAAAACAAAAATAGCATGATTTCAATAATGCGGCTTAGCAAAAGAGTGCTAATACCTGCACAAATAGGGCCGTTTTGTGTAGCCCTTCTTATATCAATGCTTCAATCAGATGATTATTTTAATGAAAAAAAAAAAACTAAACATTAAACTATGTTATCTGAAAAAACTTTTGAACTAATTGACTTCCCTTCAAAGATTGATGACCGTGACTTCAAATATGACGTCATTCTCACTTAAAATAGCTAATTTTGTCACGCAAATGCTTCACTATTGTTACTCTCGTAAATAAAATGGAACTGAAACTAGCAAAAAATCGCTTTAAATTGAGATAACGGGTGAATTTCCAGATTTTTAAAGTAGCGCAGATTGTTTTCTATATTTTTATACATAATTACGAAAATTTTCAAGCGCATCGTATGTAGATGTTATTGTTTTTTTGTTTTTTTTGTGTGTGTGTGTGTGTGTTTGTTTGTTTGTGTAAATCAGACCCAACGCTGGACTTACATCTCTAGATATGCATAACCATTATAGAGAGGCTTGGAAATACATGGGGGATTCGAAATTGGTTTTACAAACTTTTAGGAGGGGTAGGATATACCAAGAAGGTTCAGAATCACACAGCAAATCGGGTTCGGAAACGTCGTCTTCGTGTACCTGGTAATAATCACTTTGGAAGAAGCGTTGAAGTGTGCGTCTAATTTCTTATAACCAAGTTTCACAAACAATGTTCTTTCCTCTGACAATTTCATCGATGTAATGAAAGAAAAAATTCTGAATCAACAATTTTTATCAAGTGCAATCGGTAAAGATGGATTAGTTTTTGAAAAACCATGGTCGGAAAGTTTACTATTACTTGTAAA